>OZ024732.1:36113454-36853008 GCA_964016875.1 Fallopia convolvulus | reverse complement strand
CATCAAGCGTGATCAATTCGAGGGCCGTCCACATGAGTGTTCCCATAGAGCACGTCAAACGCTTTGTGGACATGTGTGAGACGATCTCTACCGACGAGGAGACATTGGAGTATGTGCTTCTAAAGGCGTTCAAATGGTCACTTGGGGGCAAGGCCACACATTGGCTCGAGAGCCAAGCTCCTAGGTCAATCACAACTTGGAAGACACTCATTGATGCTTTCTTGATGAAGTTCTTCCCTCCCTCAAAGACAACCGAGCTAAGAAGGAAGATTGCAAGCTTTCAACAAGGTCCGAATGAGCCTCTCTTCGAAGCATGGACCGTTTCAAGGAGATGTTGTGCCAATGTCCTACTCATGGCCAACAACCATATGTGCTTCAAGACATCTTTTCCAAGGCATCAATCCGGGTAACGAAGGACAAGCTCAATCTCCACACCGATTGTGGGTTCATAGACTTGACACCGGATCAAGCTTGGGAGCTACTTGACAAGCTATCCGATTATGAGGCCATGTATGGGGTGAGTCAAGCTAGCAAGGAGAATGAAAGTTAAAGGTGAAGGTGCAAGAAGTTATATGATCCAAGGGGAGAAGACATTGATAGAGATGTGAAGCTCCAATTCCTTGAAGGTGAAGTGAGCAAGCTCAAGAGGCAAGTCCACTACTACAAGCAAAATGCTAGAGCTTGTGAGGAGTGTGGATCCTTTGCACATGCTACACAAGTTTGTCCGAATGAGAGCCAAGTGCGCTTGGCCGAGTGAATTGAGGAGGCAAACTATGTTCGTGGAAATTTTGGTGGAAGAGGCAACTTCAACAATGGTGGCAATGGCCGGTGGAACAACGGTCAAGCTCAAGGCTACAACAACAATTTCAACCAAAACGAGCAAGGGCGCCACCACCACCATATAGACCACCGGGATTCAATGAGTTACAAACATTTGCTCAAGAGATGAGAGATGGGTTCAAGGAGATGAGGACCCAATTCAATGAGTTTGGTGCATGGAGGAGGCAAGTCGACAATCAATTTGCCCAAATTGCGACTCAAGCCCGAGAGAGAATGGGAGACTTCCGGGCCGACCCGAGGAGAATCCTCGAGCTCAAAACAATCAAAATGAAGTCCGGGCAATTGGATTGAGAAGTGGCCGAAACCTACCCGAGCCACACGTGCCAAAGAAGAATGAAGAGAGTCGGACCAACTTACCCAGCAAGTCGGGTCCGACGTTCCCCGAAGTCGACCCAGCAAGAAGATCGACTCCTTCACCCCGGACCGAGGTCGAGAGCAACTCGGGACCGACGTACACAAACCTCGATCCAACCCCTCAGTCCAGGACCGAGATTCACAACATCGGGCCCGACATGGTGCCCAAGTCGGTCCATTCAGAAAATGTTGAAATTGAAGTAGGGAAGTCCAAAGAGGTTGATCCGAGCAAGATTCAAGGTGCAACAATTCTCCCATATCCCTCGAAGAAGCCGGGAGATGTTGTTGAGAACAAGTTCAAGAGGTTTCTCAAACTCTTGCAAGGCTTGAACATCTCCATCCCGTTCACCGACGCATTGAGTGAGATGCCATCTTATGCCAAGTTTTTAAGGGAGATTTTGAGCAAGAAGAGGTCCATAGTGGAAATGCAAGATGAAGTCAAGACCTTGGAGTTACCACAAAAGCTAGGAGATCCCGGTCGTTTTGCTATAACCATTGGTGTGGGGTCTCAAAATTTCCAAGCTTTATGTGACCTTGGGGCAAGTGTTTCGGTGATGCCCGCTAGCATTTGGCGAAGAGCAAATTTGGGTGAAATGGAGCCGGCCGATATGTCCCTAACCATGGCCGACGGTTCCATCATCAAGGCCAAAGGAATATTGGATGACGTTCCGGTGAGGGTTGGAAAGTACTTTGTCCCCGATGATTTCGTGATCTTGGACATGCATGAGGATCCCTTGGTTCCAATAATCTTAGGGAGACCATTCTTAGCTACGGCGGGGGCAAGGTTCGATGTCAAGAACGGGAAGGTCTCCTTTGAGATTGGGGAAGAGAAGGTAGATTTCCACTTCAACAAAGCTTTGAATGAGCCGGACGCCTTGGCCATTCTTAAGCTTGAAGAGAGTGCCAAGAGAGAACATGAAGAAGTGGAAGTTGCTAGGGAGGTTGTTGCTTTAGGGGGTGATGAGAGCTTCAATGAACAAACACAAGTGAAGGAGTTGTTGGAGCAACTTAGAGATCATGATGAGTCAAGGAACAATGCTAGCTCAAGAGGAGATGAAAAGTATCCTTACTCATATCCTTTTAATGTTGGTGAAGATCACAATTCTTCCCAAAATTTTGATTCCTATATTTGCTTGAGTGATTTGGATGATGACCTAGGAGACTCCTATATATGCCTTAGTGATTTAAAAGGTGAATTAGTAGAATCTCCTAGGAAAACTTTGGATGACTATGGTGTAGGGCAAGGAAAACATGATAGAGCAAGCAAGGAGGAGAAGTCTCATCCGTTTGAGGAGTATGATGAGATAGGCCCGAGATCGGAGAGCCATGCTTATGTGGACCATCGTTGGTGGTTTTATGGGTATGAAGGCAATGGGAATGAGCATAACAATGGCGAGCAATTCACCGTGTTTCACCCGCCATAAGGTTGAGGTTAGGAAGTCAAGCTAGTGACTCTAAACGAGCGCTTCTCGGGAGGCAACCCGAGCTAGTAGCTTTCTTTTCGTAATTTTAGTTTGATTTTCTTAGTTTAGCTTAGCTTTTCTCTAACCAATCCTTATCTAGTGTTTTGTGGATTTATGGTGTTGTGCATCCTCCAAAGTTGTGTAGGATTTGAGGGGAAATATTTAAATGGAAATATGGGAAAGAAGTTGCATGAGGATGGAGTAAAAATTGGTAACCCGAATACTCCCACATCGAGCCCAGGTAAGTCGGGCCCGACATAGGGACGTCGGTCCATGAAGTCGGTCCAACTTGATCGGACTAGTTGGAATGCCAATTTTGCCCTTGACCTAATTTGTCCCTTTCCCCCATTAAATACCAACCCCCACCTACCTATCATCTTCATCATCAACTACCATTCCCAAAAAATACAACCCCTCTCCCTCAAAAACTCTCAAACTCGGCCGCCCCTACCCTCACCATACTCGATCCACATCCATCCCCACTTCATCTCGTTCCAACCACAAAAAGGCCTCCCAAACCCGAATCCAAGTAGAAATCTCGAGTTCAATATAGTCCTTCGTCCCCCATCTAGATCTAGATCTAGGAAATTTGAGTTCTAAGTTGCTTATTTGTTCAAAAGTTCAATTACTCTTCGAATCCGGTATGTGTTACTCGATATCTACTTATCTCTTTGAAAATTTTGTGCTTTCATTGCATAGATTGAGTAATGCCATGTTTGATTGAGAGCTTGAGCTTTAGCATCAATGGTGGATTTGCATGATTTGTGAAATTGAGCTTTAAAGTTGTTTATGCATGCTTAGATCCATTTAGAACTTCGATTAGGGATGTTTGATGGTTGAATTTGAAATTTAAGTGCATGATAGAGTGATTTGGGTTGATTTGAGGTTAGTAGTCGAAGCATGAACTAGGTCGAGATCGACGTGCCCAGGAGCGTCGGGCCCGAGTTGTGGAAGTCGGTCCAACATGTCGGACCGAGGTTGAGAAAGTCGGGCCCGACATGGGTTGAAAGTCGATCCTAGTTGTTTTTGCTCTCTTCTTGTGATATCATGTGGATTCATGTGTTTAATTGTTGGCTATAGTCTAATCATGATGTAGAATGATCATTTGCTTAGCTATTGTTAGAAGATGTCCATGATGATTTATGTTGAATTGAGATGCATGTGAGTCTAGAGACTAAGTATGGGGTTCCCTTTGTGTTGGGATGTTGTTGTGTGTTAATGAATGCTTTTGTTGGGTTGTATGGAGTTTATCTTGGATCCTTTTGTTTGGATGTGTGTAGGTACAATGGAGACAAGAGCTTCATCCTCTCATATGGAAAGGCCAAGGAAGAAGTCCAAGAAGATGAGGAAAGAGCCGAAGTTGGATGATGTCTATTTGGAGGATGATGAGCAAGTGGAGATTTATGAAAGATATATGGCGCTTGAGCACCACACGAGGTGGCTTGATTGGGAAGCCGTGAGGAAGATGGACATGGATCAAGCCCTACCAAGATGCTACTCCCACATCGGTCTTAATGGAATGCTAAGGTGGAACAACACTCACTACCCCGCCCTCACTTCGGAATTTATGGCCACATTCGAGTGCACTTATGATAATGTGGAGGATGAAGAAGGGGCGATCACTTTCCGATTGGGCAACGAGGACCACAACCTCACTCTTAGGGATTTGGCTACCTACTTCGGGTTCCCATGTCCAAGAGAAGAGGCCGGCGTTAACAATGAGAAGGTGAACCAAGTATGGCGTCATGTGGCCGGGAAGAGTGAGATGGAAAAGGGCGCCTCCACAACCAAGATTGCTAGCCCTCTTTTTCGGGTCATGGTGCGAGTCTTGGGGTGTGCAATCTATGCTCGTCATGAGTTGATCAAGCCGATGAAGGAGGAGATCATGTTGCTCCATGAGATGCTCTTCAACACCGAGAAGCCCATGAACCTTGCATGGGAGTGGGTCAAGATGGTGCGGGACTTCCAAAGTTCCTCTTGGATCTACTTCGGCGGGATGATAGCAAGGCTCGCCATGCGTCTAGGAGTTGATCTTGACAAGTATTCCCCGGCCCCGAATGGTGTTGAGTTCATGAACATGAAGTATTTCAAGAAAGCCAACATCATCAAGGAGAAGCTCTACATGATTTCCTTAGCCCCTCATTCAAACTATGATGGTGTGTCGATCCGGTTAGTGCACAACCTCTATGATCTTTCTCGGTATCAAAATTGGTACCAAGTGTGGGCCGGCAAGCCACACTCATTTGGTGACCCACAAGGTGCAAGAGAAGGGCGGCGACAACAATCTCAACACATTCGGTTTACCTCTCCTCCATCTACACCGGATTCCGACCAAGACAACTTCGTGTTTGCACCTCGTGGGGAGGACATGGATGTCGATCAAGAGCTAAATGAAGAAGATGAGTGCTTCCAAGGTTTGATGGCCAACCTCCGAGCCACGCACCAAGCTCCAACACTGGCGGACCGAGGTACACACCACATCGGGCCCGACTTTCCCCAACGTCGGTCCAGTTCATTCCATGGTGGTGAGGTCCCGAGGCATTATGAACGTGGAGAAGGGAGCGGTGCAAGGCGAGAGCAATTCCAAGGTGGCGGTTATGAAGGCTATGCCCAATGGTACGGTCCGGGAATGGTGTTTCCCGAGCAACAACAACCGGTGGACATGTCCTTCTTAGCCAACCAAATGGCTCATCTCCAACTTCAACAAGAAAATGTTCTCCAAGAGGTCCATCATGTGAATCTCCAACAACAACAAATGTATCAACAACAACAACAAATGCTTCAACAACAAAGTTCTTTCCAAGCTAGCCAACAAGAGATGAACCGGGCCCTCGGCTACACTAGGCGAGAGGTAGAGGAGCTTAGAGAAGTGGAAGACCAAAGGTTGCGAGTCCAAGATAGCTACAATATGTGGATGAGCGGGAACTTCCCTTCCCGTGAGGACCAATGGACACGCCCGGAACCTCAACTCCAACCACCACCACAAGACTTCTACCAAGAGCAAGTGTACGAGAGGGAGCGGCAAGCAAGGCTCCAAAGAGGACGTAGACGTGACAACCCCTTCGAGTGATCCCATACATGCCATTGAAGAATAAGAAATTGTGAGCTTTTCATACTCTTCTCTCTTGCTTTTAAGTTTTGATTTCCTTGTTTGATGGGGACATCAAAAATTTTAAGTATGGGGTGGGGGTAAGTGTGTTCATGATTTCACTTGTTTATATTT
This sequence comes from Fallopia convolvulus, assembly GCA_964016875.1. Lineage (NCBI taxonomy): Eukaryota > Viridiplantae > Streptophyta > Magnoliopsida > Caryophyllales > Polygonaceae > Fallopia > Fallopia convolvulus. The sequence goes on along the minus strand of OZ024732.1, from coordinate 36,847,128 downwards.
GTTTATTATTTTGAGGATATTTAGTTGGTGTTTCTAGTTTGTGTTTGGAATGTTTGAGTCTTTGGTTTTAGAGAAATTTTTTTGCAAAAAAAAATCCATAAAAAATTGAAAAATTGTGTTAAAAACAACAAAAAGATTTTGTGTTTTGTAGGTTTTGGACTAGAAATTCCCATCTTAGATTGCAAAAATAAAAGCTAATGATGATGTGAGCATGTAAATTCCTTTGCATATTTTTGGATAGTTTAGCCTCTAAAATGATGTTGCTTTTGATGTGATCATGATATCTTGCTTGTTTTATTGAGCATGTGAGTTCTAGGATGAGTTCTTATGCAACTAAGTATGAGTGACCCTTGTGAGATTGATTTTTGGCCATTTTAGGGATGCTTGATCATATTTGCATATCCCTCATTCTTCTTGTGTGATTAGCTCATTCATGCTTAGTAAAACTTGCTATTGCGGTGTTTATCTATTTTCCAAGACCGTCATGAGAATTGTCCTAGCATGGTCACATTGATTTTGAACTTTATTCTTCTAGTCACATAAATGTTCCATATCCTACCATGAAGTTAATCCTTTGATTGTAGCCCCGTTCTAGCCTAAGCCTTTGTTTGAAACTCCTCAAAAATATTATTCCTAGCCTTATATGACTTGACCCTTATGGGATTGGACTTTAGAAGAGAGGTTTGGATTGTATTTGAAGAGTTGAGATTCTCTTGGGTTTAAGGGCAAAGAATGGTGTTATGAATCATGTGGGTAGTGCATCTTTGTTGTACAAAAATGAAAAAAAAAAAAGAAAAGAAAGAAAGAAAATGTTGGAAATGTAAAGTGGAATAAAGCAAAGAGCTTAAGTGAAGAAAATGGTCCGACCGAGTTACAAGCAACATCGGGCCCGATGTCATAAGAAAGTCGGTCCAAATGTAGAAAGTGTTGAAAATCCAACAAAAAGCATAAGAGCAAAGATGAAGTGGAATGATAAGTCAAATTTCGGGTTGGAAGGAAAATGTTAAGTCTTTTTGGTGAGTGTGAAAGTAATTGTGGGATTTGGTGAAATTGGTGAGAGTTTAGTTTGTTCAATCCCTATTATAAGCACCACAAGACCAAATAATTCCCACCTTGAGAAATACCAAAAGCCCCATTACAACCCGGCCGAATGGAACCTCTTTGAGGACCTCCATTGAGCCAAGTTCGAAATTCTTTGTGTACTTTGCATTAGGCATCTCTAGGTGGAGGAATTGGTGATATTAGCTTCAATAGTAAAGTCCTTACTTGCATGATTTTTGAGCTTGAGTGTTCATTGCTAAACCCAAACACATGATGAGTGATACACATTCACATATCCCTAAAGTGAGGCTTAGTTGCATTGACTTTATTCCTTGGAACACTTAATCACGTGTGATGATGTAATCTTGCTTGAATATCGATCACTTGTGCTTAAAACGTGTTTTCATACGAGGCTTTACTTGAAGATTATGTTTCGGTCTTGCTTACATTGTTATTGCTTGAGGACAAGCAAGTTTAAGTATGGGGTATTTTGATGTCTCTCTATTTGGTGGTGTTTTCATATGTGATTTCCTTTGTAAATATGTTTCTTTTTCCCCTTTTCTTGTGCGTTTTGTTCCTTTTTAGCTCAGTTCCCGTATTTCTATGAGATTCGGAGACTACGCACCTTTTATGTGTTTTGTAGGTAATTTGGCATGAATCAAGGATGGATTTGAAGGAGGGTCGAGACATGGAGCAAAGGCCGAGTTAAAGCGGGAAAGAGAGAAGCAAGCCATGAAGAAGAACAAGAGAAGCCAACTAAGAAGAAGGTGGAACGAGGTCAGGACCGAGATGCAACAACGTCGGGCCCGACTTTGAAGTTTCCAACCTCGGACCGAGTTGCACAGTACCTCGGGCCCGAGGTTCCTCCGTGTCGGGCCGAGTCAGTCACCGGACTACTTGGGCTCCAAGGCACGAATTTGTGAACTTCCACTTTTGCCCCTCATTTAATCCATAAAAGGCCCTCTTGTCTTCTAAGAAGGGGTTCCAAAAAGTTGGTTCCAAGGGAGGGGTTCCCTCACACACAAAGAAAAGGGGGGTTCCAAGGGAGCCAAGAGGATACTTGGAGAGCAAGGAGGAAGGAGAAGAGGAGGAAGAGAGAGAGAATCGGCCAAGGAGGAGGAAGACTTGAGAGGTTTTGTTGATTGTTTAGCTTTGATTTGCTTTGATCTTGTGGATTTGAAAACCCTTGAATTGAATTTGTGGATTGCTTTGGATTTGAATGAACCCTTGCTTTGTTTTGAGATTGATTATGATGATTGCTTTCTCTTTTGATTTGATTGCTTTCTTTGCTTGTCACATGGAGTAGATCTCCTTGATCTTGGGTTATGGGGCAAAACCCTAGCTAGGTTTAGGCTAGAAACCCCAATTCCATAGCCTTGAGTATTTGATCTAAGGAACCCACTCTACATCGAGCTACAATTCCTTGCGAAAGTCGGGAATCAAGGCTTGAGATTGGCAAAGTAGCGAAAGTGAACATGTGTCAATCTCAAGACCTTGCTTCGAAGGGGATTTCCCCATGGATCGAGGTGTAGATGTGGTTGGAACGAGGGCGAAAGCACTCGATCCTAGTCCGATCATCACTCATTGCCTGAATTGGGGTGGAAAAGCCTTAATCTACTAGGGAAGGAACCCAAAAGCCCAAGATCTACTTTTAAAATCTTTGAGTTCGACATCCCCAGCTACCTCGGGCCCGACTTACCCAGTGTCGGTCCCGACTTCCTCTTGTCGCCAACCTCGGGCCCGACGTGACCTCAGTGTCGGTCCCGACTGTTTTCTTTATTTTCCTTTGTTTTATGCTCTCCTTTCTAGCTTCCTAGTATCTAGGCACATCGATCGAGTAGACTTCCCGAGTGTTCGACACCCACCACGTACTACAACGGGGTCGGGTTATAATTTGTATCTCTTGACCCTCGCACACCGTGAGAGGCGATCAAAAGAATGGCGCCGTTGGAGGGGAAGTCTAAGTGCATTGAGTGCCAATTTGGTTAGTTTTTTGTGTTTTGGTAGTGATTTGGGTGAGGGAATAGCCCAAACCCTTTGTTTGTTTTTGATTTGTTTTGGTTTGTGTTTTTGTTTCATAGGTGTATGCTAGCTCGTTCCTCCCGAGGAACACTTGAGCTTGAGTTTGTGAGTGATCCGGAAAGTATTCTCAAGGAAGCCCGAAGAAGGAAAAGGATGGAGAATCAAGCTCTCCATGTTAATGAGGAGTTGGCTCAACTTAGGGCCGAAATGGCTAGATTGCAACTTGAGAGGGACAATCAAGAGGAGGTGGCAAGAAGAGAACGGGAGCAACGGATGAGAGCCGAGGCTCAACTCAACGCTCTACCCCGGAATGCACGCCAATACATGCATCCGGAGTTGAGGGTCCCCGAGCCGGCTATTGTGCTTCCCGAGGTTGCCAAGAATTTTGAGATCAAGACGCAATTCATCTCCCTCATCAAGCGTGATCAATTCGAGGGCCGTCCACATGAGTGTCCCATAGAGCACGTCAAACGCTTTGTGGACATGTGTGAGACGATCTCTACCGACGAGGAGACATTGGAGTATGTGCTTCTAAAGGCGTTCAAATGGTCACTTGGGGGCAAGGCCACACATTGGCTCGAGAGCCAAGCTCCTAGGTCAATCACAACTTGGAAGACACTCTATGATGCTTTCTTGATGAAGTTCTTCCCTCCCTCAAAGACAACCGAGCTAAGAAGGAAGATTGCAAGCTTTCAACAAGGTCCGAATGAGCCTCTCTTCGAAGCATGGGACCGTTTCAAGGAGATGTTGTGCCAATGTCCTACTCATGGCCAACAACCATATGTGCTTCAAGACATCTTTTTCCAAGGCATCAATCCGGTAACGAAGGACAAGCTCAATCTCCACACCGATTGTGGGTTCATAGACTTGACACCGGATCAAGCTTGGGAGCTACTTGACAAGCTATCCGATTATGAGGCCATGTATGGGGTGAGTCAAGCTAGCAAGGAGATGAAAGTTAAAGGTGAAGGTGCAAGGAAGTTATATGATCCAAGGGGAGAAGACATTGATAGAGATGTGAAGCTCCAATTCCTTGAAGGTGAAGTGAGCAAGCTCAAGAGGCAAGTCCACTACTACAAGCAAAATGCTAGAGCTTGTGAGGAGTGTGGATCCTTTGCACATGCTACACAAGTTTGTCCGAATGAGAGCCAAGTGCGCTTGGCCGAGTGAATTGAGGAGGCAAACTATGTTCGTGGAAATTTTGGTGGAAGAGGCAACTTCAACAATGGTGGCAATGGCCGGTGGAACAACGGTCAAGCTCAAGGCTACAACAACAATTTCAACCAAAACGAGCCAAGGGCGCCACCACCACCATATAGACCACCGGGATTCAATGAGTTACAAACATTTGCTCAAGAGATGAGAGATGGGTTCAAGGAGATGAGGACCCAATTCAATGAGTTTGGTGCATGGAGGAGGCAAGTCGACAATCAATTTGCCCAAATTGCGACTCAAGCCCCGAGAGAGAATGGGAGACTTCCGGGCCGACCCGAGGAGAATCCTCGAGCTCAAAACAATCAAAATGAAGTCCGGGCAATTGGATTGAGAAGTGGCCGAAACCTACCCGAGCCACACGTGCCAAAGAAGAATGAAGAGAGTCGGACCAACTTACCCAGCAAGTCGGGTCCGACGTTCCCCGAAGTCGACCCAGCAAGAAGATCGACTCCTTCACCCCGGACCGAGGTCGAGAGCAACTCGGGACCGACGTACACAAACCTCGATCCAACCCCTCAGTCCAGGACCGAGATTCACAACATCGGGCCCGACATGGTGCCCAAGTCGGTCCATTCAGAAAATGTTGAAATTGAAGTAGGGAAGTCCAAAGAGGTTGATCCGAGCAAGATTCAAGGTGCAACAATTCTCCCATATCCCTCGAAGAAGCCGGGAGATGTTGTTGAGAACAAGTTCAAGAGGTTTCTCAAACTCTTGCAAGGCTTGAACATCTCCATCCCGTTCACCGACGCATTGAGTGAGATGCCATCTTATGCCAAGTTTTTAAGGGAGATTTTGAGCAAGAAGAGGTCCATAGTGGAAATGCAAGATGAAGTCAAGACCTTGGAGTTACCACAAAAGCTAGGAGATCCCGGTCGTTTTGCTATAACCATTGGTGTGGGGTCTCAAAATTTCCAAGCTTTATGTGACCTTGGGGCAAGTGTTTCGGTGATGCCCGCTAGCATTTGGCGAAGAGCAAATTTGGGTGAAATGGAGCCGGCCGATATGTCCCTAACCATGGCCGACGGTTCCATCATCAAGGCCAAAGGAATATTGGATGACGTTCCGGTGAGGGTTGGAAAGTACTTTGTCCCCGATGATTTCGTGATCTTGGACATGCATGAGGATCCCTTGGTTCCAATAATCTTAGGGAGACCATTCTTAGCTACGGCGGGGGCAAGGTTCGATGTCAAGAACGGGAAGGTCTCCTTTGAGATTGGGGAAGAGAAGGTAGATTTCCACTTCAACAAAGCTTTGAATGAGCCGGACGCCTTGGCCATTCTTAAGCTTGAAGAGAGTGCCAAGAGAGAACATGAAGAAGTGGAAGTTGCTAGGGAGGTTGTTGCTTTAGGGGGTGATGAGAGCTTCAATGAACAAACACAAGTGAAGGAGTTGTTGGAGCAACTTAGAGATCATGATGAGTCAAGGAACAATGCTAGCTCAAGAGGAGATGAAAAGTATCCTTACTCATATCCTTTTAATGTTGGTGAAGATCACAATTCTTCCCAAAATTTTGATTCCTATATTTGCTTGAGTGATTTGGATGATGACCTAGGAGACTCCTATATATGCCTTAGTGATTTAAAAGGTGAATTAGTAGAATCTCCTAGGAAAACTTTGGATGACTATGGTGTAGGGCAAGGAAAACATGATAGAGCAAGCAAGGAGGAGAAGTCTCATCCGTTTGAGGAGTATGATGAGATAGGCCCGAGATCGGAGAGCCATGCTTATGTGGACCATCGTTGGTGGTTTTATGGGTATGAAGGCAATGGGAATGAGCATAACAATGGCGAGCAATTCACCGTGTTTCACCCGCCATAAGGTTGAGGTTAGGAAGTCAAGCTAGTGACTCTAAACGAGCGCTTCTCGGGAGGCAACCCGAGCTAGTAGCTTTCTTTTCGTAATTTTAGTTTGATTTTCTTAGTTTAGCTTAGCTTTTCTCTAACCAATCCTTATCTAGTGTTTTGTGGATTTATGGTGTTGTGCATCCTCCAAAGTTGTGTAGGATTTGAGGGGAAATATTTAAATGGAAATATGGGAAAGAAGTTGCATGAGGATGGAGTAAAAATTGGTAACCCGAATACTCCCACATCGAGCCCAGGTAAGTCGGGCCCGACATAGGGACGTCGGTCCATGAAGTCGGTCCAACTTGATCGGACTAGTTGGAATGCCAATTTTGCCCTTGACCTAATTTGTCCCTTTCCCCCATTAAATACCAACCCCCACCTACCTATCATCTTCATCATCAACTACCATTCCCAAAAAATACAACCCCTCTCCCTCAAAAACTCTCAAACTCGGCCGCCCCTACCCTCACCATACTCGATCCACATCCATCCCCACTTCATCTCGTTCCAACCACAAAAAGGCCTCCCAAACCCGAATCCAAGTAGAAATCTCGAGTTCAATATAGTCCTTCGTCCCCCATCTAGATCTAGATCTAGGAAATTTGAGTTCTAAGTTGCTTATTTGTTCAAAAGTTCAATTACTCTTCGAATCCGGTATGTGTTACTCGATATCTACTTATCTCTTTGAAAATTTTGTGCTTTCATTGCATAGATTGAGTAATGCCATGTTTGATTGAGAGCTTGAGCTTTAGCATCAATGGTGGATTTGCATGATTTGTGAAATTGAGCTTTAAAGTTGTTTATGCATGCTTAGATCCATTTAGAACTTCGATTAGGGATGTTTGATGGTTGAATTTGAAATTTAAGTGCATGATAGAGTGATTTGGGTTGATTTGAGGTTAGTAGTCGAAGCATGAACTAGGTCGAGATCGACGTGCCCAGGAGCGTCGGGCCCGAGTTGTGGAAGTCGGTCCAACATGTCGGACCGAGGTTGAGAAAGTCGGGCCCGACATGGGTTGAAAGTCGATCCTAGTTGTTTTTGCTCTCTTCTTGTGATATCATGTGGATTCATGTGTTTAATTGTTGGCTATAGTCTAATCATGATGTAGAATGATCATTTGCTTAGCTATTGTTAGAAGATGTCCATGATGATTTATGTTGAATTGAGATGCATGTGAGTCTAGAGACTAAGTATGGGGTTCCCTTTGTGTTGGGATGTTGTTGTGTGTTAATGAATGCTTTTGTTGGGTTGTATGGAGTTTATCTTGGATCCTTTTGTTTGGATGTGTGTAGGTACAATGGAGACAAGAGCTTCATCCTCTCATATGGAAAGGCCAAGGAAGAAGTCCAAGAAGATGAGGAAAGAGCCGAAGTTGGATGATGTCTATTTGGAGGATGATGAGCAAGTGGAGATTTATGAAAGATATATGGCGCTTGAGCACCACACGAGGTGGCTTGATTGGGAAGCCGTGAGGAAGATGGACATGGATCAAGCCCTACCAAGATGCTACTCCCACATCGGTCTTAATGGAATGCTAAGGTGGAACAACACTCACTACCCCGCCCTCACTTCGGAATTTATGGCCACATTCGAGTGCACTTATGATAATGTGGAGGATGAAGAAGGGGCGATCACTTTCCGATTGGGCAACGAGGACCACAACCTCACTCTTAGGGATTTGGCTACCTACTTCGGGTTCCCATGTCCAAGAGAAGAGGCCGGCGTTAACAATGAGAAGGTGAACCAAGTATGGCGTCATGTGGCCGGGAAGAGTGAGATGGAAAAGGGCGCCTCCACAACCAAGATTGCTAGCCCTCTTTTTCGGGTCATGGTGCGAGTCTTGGGGTGTGCAATCTATGCTCGTCATGAGTTGATCAAGCCGATGAAGGAGGAGATCATGTTGCTCCATGAGATGCTCTTCAACACCGAGAAGCCCATGAACCTTGCATGGGAGTGGGTCAAGATGGTGCGGGACTTCCAAAGTTCCTCTTGGATCTACTTCGGCGGGATGATAGCAAGGCTCGCCATGCGTCTAGGAGTTGATCTTGACAAGTATTCCCCGGCCCCGAATGGTGTTGAGTTCATGAACATGAAGTATTTCAAGAAAGCCAACATCATCAAGGAGAAGCTCTACATGATTTCCTTAGCCCCTCATTCAAACTATGATGGTGTGTCGATCCGGTTAGTGCACAACCTCTATGATCTTTCTCGGTATCAAAATTGGTACCAAGTGTGGGCCGGCAAGCCACACTCATTTGGTGACCCACAAGGTGCAAGAGAAGGGCGGCGACAACAATCTCAACACATTCGGTTTACCTCTCCTCCATCTACACCGGATTCCGACCAAGACAACTTCGTGTTTGCACCTCGTGGGGAGGACATGGATGTCGATCAAGAGCTAAATGAAGAAGATGAGTGCTTCCAAGGTTTGATGGCCAACCTCCGAGCCACGCACCAAGCTCCAACACTGGCGGACCGAGGTACACACCACATCGGGCCCGACTTTCCCCAACGTCGGTCCAGTTCATTCCATGGTGGTGAGGTCCCGAGGCATTATGAACGTGGAGAAGGGAGCGGTGCAAGGCGAGAGCAATTCCAAGGTGGCGGTTATGAAGGCTATGCCCAATGGTACGGTCCGGGAATGGTGTTTCCCGAGCAACAACAACCGGTGGACATGTCCTTCTTAGCCAACCAAATGGCTCATCTCCAACTTCAACAAGAAAATGTTCTCCAAGAGGTCCATCATGTGAATCTCCAACAACAACAAATGTATCAACAACAACAACAAATGCTTCAACAACAAAGTTCTTTCCAAGCTAGCCAACAAGAGATGAACCGGGCCCTCGGCTACACTAGGCGAGAGGTAGAGGAGCTTAGAGAGGTGGAAGACCAAAGGTTGCGAGTCCAAGATAGCTACAATATGTGGATGAGCGGGAACTTCCCTTCCCGTGAGGACCAATGGACACGCCCGGAACCTCAACTCCAACCACCACCACAAGACTTCTACCAAGAGCAAGTGTACGAGAGGGAGCGGCAAGCAAGGCTCCAAAGAGGACGTAGACGTGACAACCCCTTCGAGTGATCCCATACATGCCATTGAAGAATAAGAAATTGTGAGCTTTTCATACTCTTCTCTCTTGCTTTTAAGTTTTGATTTCCTTGTTTGATGGGGACATCAAAAATTTTAAGTATGGGGTGGGGGTAAGTGTGTTCATGATTTCACTTGTTTATATTTGTTTATTATTTTGAGGATATTTAGTTGGTGTTTCTAGTTTGTGTTTGGAATGTTTGAGTCTTTGGTTTTAGAGAAATTTTTTTGCAAAAAAAAATCCATAAAAAATTGAAAAATTGTGTTAAAAACAACAAAAAGATTTTGTGTTTTGTAGGTTTTGGACTAGAAATTCCCATCTTAGATTGCAAAAATAAAAGCTAATGATGATGTGAGCATGTAAATTCCTTTGCATATTTTTGGATAGTTTAGCCTCTAAAATGATGTTGCTTTTGATGTGATCATGATATCTTGCTTGTTTTATTGAGCATGTGAGTTCTAGGATGAGTTCTTATGCAACTAAGTATGAGTGACCCTTGTGAGATTGATTTTTGGCCATTTTAGGGATGCTTGATCATATTTGCATATCCCTCATTCTTCTTGTGTGATTAGCTCATTCATGCTTAGTAAAACTTGCTATTGCGGTGTTTATCTATTTTCCAAGACCGTCATGAGAATTGTCCTAGCATGGTCACATTGATTTTGAACTTTATTCTTCTAGTCACATAAATGTTCCATATCCTACCATGAAGTTAATCCTTTGATTGTAGCCTCGTTCTAGCCTAAGCCTTTGTTTGAAACTCCTCAAAAATATTATTCCTAGCCTTATATGACTTGACCCTTATGGGATTGGACTTTAGAAGAGAGGTTTGGATTGTATTTGAAGAGTTGAGATTCTCTTGGGTTTAAGGGCAAAGAATGGTGTTATGAATCATGTGGGTAGTGCATCTTTGTTGTACAAAAATGAAAAAAAAAAAAGAAAAGAAAGAAAGAAAATGTTGGAAATGTAAAGTGGAATAAAGCAAAGAGCTTAAGTGAAGAAAATGGTCCGACCGAGTTACAAGCAACATCGGGCCCGATGTCATAAGAAAGTCGGTCCAAATGTAGAAAGTGTTGAAAATCCAACAAAAAGCATAAGAGCAAAGATGAAGTGGAATGATAAGTCAAATTTCGGGTTGGAAGGAAAATGTTAAGTCTTTTTGGTGAGTGTGAAAGTAATTGTGGGATTTGGTGAAATTGGTGAGAGTTTAGTTTGTTCAATCCCTATTATAAGCACCACAAGACCAAATAATTCCCACCTTGAGAAATACCAAAAGCCCCATTACAACCCGGCCGAATGGAACCTCTTTGAGGACCTCCATTGAGCCAAGTTCGAAATTCTTTGTGTACTTTGCATTAGGCATCTCTAGGTGGAGGAATTGGTGATATTAGCTTCAATAGTAAAGTCCTTACTTGCATGATTTTTGAGCTTGAGTGTTCATTGCTAAACCCAAACACATGATGAGTGATACACATTCACATATCCCTAAAGTGAGGCTTAGTTGCATTGACTTTATTCCTTGGAACACTTAATCACGTGTGATGATGTAATCTTGCTTGAATATCGATCACTTGTGCTTAAAACGTGTTTTCATACGAGGCTTTACTTGAAGATTATGTTTCGGTCTTGCTTACATTGTTATTGCTTGAGGACAAGCAAGTTTAAGTATGGGGTATTTTGATGTCTCTCTATTTGGTGGTGTTTTCATATGTGATTTCCTTTGTAAATATGTTTCTTTTTCCCCTTTTCTTGTGCGTTTTGTTCATTTTTAGCTCAGTTCCCGTATTTCTATGAGATTCGGAGACTACGCACCTTTTATGTGTTTTGTAGGTAATTTGGCATGAATCAAGGATGGATTTGAAGGAGGGTCGAGACATGGAGCAAAGGCCGAGTTAAAGCGGGAAAGAGAGAAGCAAGCCATGAAGAAGAACAAGAGAAGCCAACTAAGAAGAAGGTGGAACGAGGTCAGGACCGAGATGCAACAACGTCGGGCCCGACTTTGAAGTTTCCAACCTCGGACCGAGTTGCACAGTACCTCGGGCCCGAGGTTCCTCCGTGTCGGGCCGAGTCAGTCACCGGACTACTTGGGCTCCAAGGCACGAATTTGTGAACTTCCACTTTTGCCCCTCATTTAATCCATAAAAGGCCCTCTTGTCTTCTAAGAAGGGGTTCCAAAAAGTTGGTTCCAAGGGAGGGGTTCCCTCACACACAAAGAAAAGGGGGGTTCCAAGGGAGCCAAGAGGATACTTGGAGAGCAAGGAGGAAGGAGAAGAGGAGGAAGAGAGAGAGAATCGGCCAAGGAGGAGGAAGACTTGAGAGGTTTTGTTGATTGTTTAGCTTTGATTTGCTTTGATCTTGTGGATTTGAAAACCCTTGAATTGAATTTGTGGATTGCTTTGGATTTGAATGAACCCTTGCTTTGTTTTGAGATTGATTATGATGATTGCTTTCTCTTTTGATTTGATTGCTTTCTTTGCTTGTCACATGGAGTAGATCTCCTTGATCTTGGGTTATGGGGCAAAACCCTAGCTAGGTTTAGGCTAGAAACCCCAATTCCATAGCCTTGAGTATTTGATCTAAGGAACCCACTCTACATCGAGCTACAATTCCTTGCGAAAGTCGGGAATCAAGGCTTGAGATTGGCAAAGTAGCGAAAGTGAACATGTGTCAATCTCAAGACCTTGCTTCGAAGGGGATTTCCCCATGGATCGAGGTGTAGATGTGGTTGGAACGAGGGCGAAAGCACTCGATCCTAGTCCGATCATCACTCATTGCCTGAATTGGGGTGGAAAAGCCTTAATCTACTAGGGAAGGAACCCAAAAGCCCAAGATCTACTTTTAAAATCTTTGAGTTCGACATCCCCAGCTACCTCGGGCCCGACTTACCCAGTGTCGGTCCCGACTTCCTCTTGTCGCCAACCTCGGGCCCGACGTGACCTCAGTGTCGGTCCCGACTGTTTTCTTTATTTTCCTTTGTTTTATGCTCTCCTTTCTAGCTTCCTAGTATCTAGGCACATCGATCGAGTAGACTTCCCGAGTGTTCGACACCCACCACGTACTACAACGGGGTCGGGTTATAATTTGTATCTCTTGACCCTCGCACACCGTGAGAGGCGATCAAAAGAATGGCGCCGTTGGAGGGGAAGTCTAAGTGCATTGAGTGCCAATTTGGTTAGTTTTTTGTGTTTTGGTAGTGATTTGGGTGAGGGAATAGCCCAAACCCTTTGTTTGTTTTTGATTTGTTTTGGTTTGTGTTTTTGTTTCATAGGTGTATGCTAGCTCGTTCCTCCCGAGGAACACTTGAGCTTGAGTTTGTGAGTGATCCGGAAAGTATTCTCAAGGAAGCCCGAAGAAGGAAAAGGATGGAGAATCAAGCTCTCCATGTTAATGAGGAGTTGGCTCAACTTAGGGCCGAAATGGCTAGATTGCAACTTGAGAGGGACAATCAAGAGGAGGTGGCAAGAAGAGAACGGGAGCAACGGATGAGAGCCGAGGCTCAACTCAACGCTCTACCCCGGAATGCACGCCAATACATGCATCCGGAGTTGAGGGTCCCCGAGCCGGCTATTGTGCTTCCCGAGGTTGCCAAGAATTTTGAGATCAAGACGCAATTCATCTCCCTCATCAAGCGTGATCAATTCGAGGGCCGTCCACATGAGTGTCCCATAGAGCACGTCAAACGCTTTGTGGACATGTGTGAGACGATCTCTACCGACGAGGAGACATTGGAGTATGTGCTTCTAAAGGCGTTCAAATGGTCACTTGGGGGCAAGGCCACACATTGGCTCGAGAGCCAAGCTCCTAGGTCAATCACAACTTGGAAGACACTCTATGATGCTTTCTTGATGAAGTTCTTCCCTCCCTCAAAGACAACCGAGCTAAGAAGGAAGATTGCAAGCTTTCAACAAGGTCCGAATGAGCCTCTCTTCGAAGCATGGGACCGTTTCAAGGAGATGTTGTGCCAATGTCCTACTCATGGCCAACAACCATATGTGCTTCAAGACATCTTTTTCCAAGGCATCAATCCGGTAACGAAGGACAAGCTCAATCTCCACACCGATTGTGGGTTCATAGACTTGACACCGGATCAAGCTTGGGAGCTACTTGACAAGCTATCCGATTATGAGGCCATGTATGGGGTGAGTCAAGCTAGCAAGGAGATGAAAGTTAAAGGTGAAGGTGCAAGGAAGTTATATGATCCAAGGGGAGAAGACATTGATAGAGATGTGAAGCTCCAATTCCTTGAAGGTGAAGTGAGCAAGCTCAAGAGGCAAGTCCACTACTACAAGCAAAATGCTAGAGCTTGTGAGGAGTGTGGATCCTTTGCACATGCTACACAAGTTTGTCCGAATGAGAGCCAAGTGCGCTTGGCCGAGTGAATTGAGGAGGCAAACTATGTTCGTGGAAATTTTGGTGGAAGAGGCAACTTCAACAATGGTGGCAATGGCCGGTGGAACAACGGTCAAGCTCAAGGCTACAACAACAATTTCAACCAAAACGAGCCAAGGGCGCCACCACCACCATATAGACCACCGGGATTCAATGAGTTACAAACATTTGCTCAAGAGATGAGAGATGGGTTCAAGGAGATGAGGACCCAATTCAATGAGTTTGGTGCATGGAGGAGGCAAGTCGACAATCAATTTGCCCAAATTGCGACTCAAGCCCCGAGAGAGAATGGGAGACTTCCGGGCCGACCCGAGGAGAATCCTCGAGCTCAAAACAATCAAAATGAAGTCCGGGCAATTGGATTGAGAAGTGGCCGAAACCTACCCGAGCCACACGTGCCAAAGAAGAATGAAGAGAGTCGGACCAACTTACCCAGCAAGTCGGGTCCGACGTTCCCCGAAGTCGACCCAGCAAGAAGATCGACTCCTTCACCCCGGACCGAGGTCGAGAGCAACTCGGGACCGACGTACACAAACCTCGATCCAACCCCTCAGTCCAGGACCGAGATTCACAACATCGGGCCCGACATGGTGCCCAAGTCGGTCCATTCAGAAAATGTTGAAATTGAAGTAGGGAAGTCCAAAGAGGTTGATCCGAGCAAGATTCAAGGTGCAACAATTCTCCCATATCCCTCGAAGAAGCCGGGAGATGTTGTTGAGAACAAGTTCAAGAGGTTTCTCAAACTCTTGCAAGGCTTGAACATCTCCATCCCGTTCACCGACGCATTGAGTGAGATGCCATCTTATGCCAAGTTTTTAAGGGAGATTTTGAGCAAGAAGAGGTCCATAGTGGAAATGCAAGATGAAGTCAAGACCTTGGAGTTACCACAAAAGCTAGGAGATCCCGGTCGTTTTGCTATAACCATTGGTGTGGGGTCTCAAAATTTCCAAGCTTTATGTGACCTTGGGGCAAGTGTTTCGGTGATGCCCGCTAGCATTTGGCGAAGAGCAAATTTGGGTGAAATGGAGCCGGCCGATATGTCCCTAACCATGGCCGACGGTTCCATCATCAAGGCCAAAGGAATATTGGATGACGTTCCGGTGAGGGTTGGAAAGTACTTTGTCCCCGATGATTTCGTGATCTTGGACATGCATGAGGATCCCTTGGTTCCAATAATCTTAGGGAGACCATTCTTAGCTACGGCGGGGGCAAGGTTCGATGTCAAGAACGGGAAGGTCTCCTTTGAGATTGGGGAAGAGAAGGTAGATTTCCACTTCAACAAAGCTTTGAATGAGCCGGACGCCTTGGCCATTCTTAAGCTTGAAGAGAGTGCCAAGAGAGAACATGAAGAAGTGGAAGTTGCTAGGGAGGTTGTTGCTTTAGGGGGTGATGAGAGCTTCAATGAACAAACACAAGTGAAGGAGTTGTTGGAGCAACTTAGAGATCATGATGAGTCAAGGAACAATGCTAGCTCAAGAGGAGATGAAAAGTATCCTTACTCATATCCTTTTAATGTTGGTGAAGATCACAATTCTTCCCAAAATTTTGATTCCTATATTTGCTTGAGTGATTTGGATGATGACCTAGGAGACTCCTATATATGCCTTAGTGATTTAAAAGGTGAATTAGTAGAATCTCCTAGGAAAACTTTGGATGACTATGGTGTAGGGCAAGGAAAACATGATAGAGCAAGCAAGGAGGAGAAGTCTCATCCGTTTGAGGAGTATGATGAGATAGGCCCGAGATCGGAGAGCCATGCTTATGTGGACCATCGTTGGTGGTTTTATGGGTATGAAGGCAATGGGAATGAGCATAACAATGGCGAGCAATTCACCGTGTTTCACCCGCCATAAGGTTGAGGTTAGGAAGTCAAGCTAGTGACTCTAAACGAGCGCTTCTCGGGAGGCAACCCGAGCTAGTAGCTTTCTTTTCGTAATTTTAGTTTGATTTTCTTAGTTTAGCTTAGCTTTTCTCTAACCAATCCTTATCTAGTGTTTTGTGGATTTATGGTGTTGTGCATCCTCCAAAGTTGTGTAGGATTTGAGGGGAAATATTTAAATGGAAATATGGGAAAGAAGTTGCATGAGGATGGAGTAAAAATTGGTAACCCGAATACTCCCACATCGAGCCCAGGTAAGTCGGGCCCGACATAGGGACGTCGGTCCATGAAGTCGGTCCAACTTGATCGGACTAGTTGGAATGCCAATTTTGCCCTTGACCTAATTTGTCCCTTTCCCCCATTAAATACCAACCCCCACCTACCTATCATCTTCATCATCAACTACCATTCCCAAAAAATACAACCCCTCTCCCTCAAAAACTCTCAAACTCGGCCGCCCCTACCCTCACCATACTCGATCCACATCCATCCCCACTTCATCTCGTTCCAACCACAAAAAGGCCTCCCAAACCCGAATCCAAGTAGAAATCTCGAGTTCAATATAGTCCTTCGTCCCCCATCTAGATCTAGATCTAGGAAATTTGAGTTCTAAGTTGCTTATTTGTTCAAAAGTTCAATTACTCTTCGAATCCGGTATGTGTTACTCGATATCTACTTATCTCTTTGAAAATTTTGTGCTTTCATTGCATAGATTGAGTAATGCCATGTTTGATTGAGAGCTTGAGCTTTAGCATCAATGGTGGATTTGCATGATTTGTGAAATTGAGCTTTAAAGTTGTTTATGCATGCTTAGATCCATTTAGAACTTCGATTAGGGATGTTTGATGGTTGAATTTGAAATTTAAGTGCATGATAGAGTGATTTGGGTTGATTTGAGGTTAGTAGTCGAAGCATGAACTAGGTCGAGATCGACGTGCCCAGGAGCGTCGGGCCCGAGTTGTGGAAGTCGGTCCAACATGTCGGACCGAGGTTGAGAAAGTCGGGCCCGACATGGGTTGAAAGTCGATCCTAGTTGTTTTTGCTCTCTTCTTGTGATATCATGTGGATTCATGTGTTTAATTGTTGGCTATAGTCTAATCATGATGTAGAATGATCATTTGCTTAGCTATTGTTAGAAGATGTCCATGATGATTTATGTTGAATTGAGATGCATGTGAGTCTAGAGACTAAGTATGGGGTTCCCTTTGTGTTGGGATGTTGTTGTGTGTTAATGAATGCTTTTGTTGGGTTGTATGGAGTTTATCTTGGATCCTTTTGTTTGGATGTGTGTAGGTACAATGGAGACAAGAGCTTCATCCTCTCATATGGAAAGGCCAAGGAAGAAGTCCAAGAAGATGAGGAAAGAGCCGAAGTTGGATGATGTCTATTTGGAGGATGATGAGCAAGTGGAGATTTATGAAAGATATATGGCGCTTGAGCACCACACGAGGTGGCTTGATTGGGAAGCCGTGAGGAAGATGGACATGGATCAAGCCCTACCAAGATGCTACTCCCACATCGGTCTTAATGGAATGCTAAGGTGGAACAACACTCACTACCCCGCCCTCACTTCGGAATTTATGGCCACATTCGAGTGCACTTATGATAATGTGGAGGATGAAGAAGGGGCGATCACTTTCCGATTGGGCAACGAGGACCACAACCTCACTCTTAGGGATTTGGCTACCTACTTCGGGTTCCCATGTCCAAGAGAAGAGGCCGGCGTTAACAATGAGAAGGTGAACCAAGTATGGCGTCATGTGGCCGGGAAGAGTGAGATGGAAAAGGGCGCCTCCACAACCAAGATTGCTAGCCCTCTTTTTCGGGTCATGGTGCGAGTCTTGGGGTGTGCAATCTATGCTCGTCATGAGTTGATCAAGCCGATGAAGGAGGAGATCATGTTGCTCCATGAGATGCTCTTCAACACCGAGAAGCCCATGAACCTTGCATGGGAGTGGGTCAAGATGGTGCGGGACTTCCAAAGTTCCTCTTGGATCTACTTCGGCGGGATGATAGCAAGGCTCGCCATGCGTCTAGGAGTTGATCTTGACAAGTATTCCCCGGCCCCGAATGGTGTTGAGTTCATGAACATGAAGTATTTCAAGAAAGCCAACATCATCAAGGAGAAGCTCTACATGATTTCCTTAGCCCCTCATTCAAACTATGATGGTGTGTCGATCCGGTTAGTGCACAACCTCTATGATCTTTCTCGGTATCAAAATTGGTACCAAGTGTGGGCCGGCAAGCCACACTCATTTGGTGACCCACAAGGTGCAAGAGAAGGGCGGCGACAACAATCTCAACACATTCGGTTTACCTCTCCTCCATCTACACCGGATTCCGACCAAGACAACTTCGTGTTTGCACCTCGTGGGGAGGACATGGATGTCGATCAAGAGCTAAATGAAGAAGATGAGTGCTTCCAAGGTTTGATGGCCAACCTCCGAGCCACGCACCAAGCTCCAACACTGGCGGACCGAGGTACACACCACATCGGGCCCGACTTTCCCCAACGTCGGTCCAGTTCATTCCATGGTGGTGAGGTCCCGAGGCATTATGAACGTGGAGAAGGGAGCGGTGCAAGGCGAGAGCAATTCCAAGGTGGCGGTTATGAAGGCTATGCCCAATGGTACGGTCCGGGAATGGTGTTTCCCGAGCAACAACAACCGGTGGACATGTCCTTCTTAGCCAACCAAATGGCTCATCTCCAACTTCAACAAGAAAATGTTCTCCAAGAGGTCCATCATGTGAATCTCCAACAACAACAAATGTATCAACAACAACAACAAATGCTTCAACAACAAAGTTCTTTCCAAGCTAGCCAACAAGAGATGAACCGGGCCCTCGGCTACACTAGGCGAGAGGTAGAGGAGCTTAGAGAGGTGGAAGACCAAAGGTTGCGAGTCCAAGATAGCTACAATATGTGGATGAGCGGGAACTTCCCTTCCCGTGAGGACCAATGGACACGCCCGGAACCTCAACTCCAACCACCACCACAAGACTTCTACCAAGAGCAAGTGTACGAGAGGGAGCGGCAAGCAAGGCTCCAAAGAGGACGTAGACGTGACAACCCCTTCGAGTGATCCCATACATGCCATTGAAGAATAAGAAATTGTGAGCTTTTCATACTCTTCTCTCTTGCTTTTAAGTTTTGATTTCCTTGTTTGATGGGGACATCAAAAATTTTAAGTATGGGGTGGGGGTAAGTGTGTTCATGATTTCACTTGTTTATATTTGTTTATTATTTTGAGGATATTTAGTTGGTGTTTCTAGTTTGTGTTTGGAATGTTTGAGTCTTTGGTTTTAGAGAAATTTTTTTGCAAAAAAAAATCCATAAAAAATTGAAAAATTGTGTTAAAAACAACAAAAAGATTTTGTGTTTTGTAGGTTTTGGACTAGAAATTCCCATCTTAGATTGCAAAAATAAAAGCTAATGATGATGTGAGCATGTAAATTCCTTTGCATATTTTTGGATAGTTTAGCCTCTAAAATGATGTTGCTTTTGATGTGATCATGATATCTTGCTTGTTTTATTGAGCATGTGTGTTCTAGGATGAGTTCTTATGCAACTAAGTATGAGTGACCCTTGTGAGATTGATTTTTGGCCATTTTAGGGATGCTTGATCATATTTGCATATCCCTCATTCTTCTTGTGTGATTAGCTCATTCATGCTTAGTAAAACTTGCTATTGCGGTGTTTATCTATTTTCCAAGACCGTCATGAGAATTGTCCTAGCATGGTCACATTGATTTTGAACTTTATTCTTCTAGTCACATAAATGTTCCATATCCTACCATGAAGTTAATCCTTTGATTGTAGCCCCGTTCTAGCCTAAGCCTTTGTTTGAAACTCCTCAAAAATATTATTCCTAGCCTTATATGACTTGACCCTTATGGGATTGGACTTTAGAAGAGAGGTTTGGATTGTATTTGAAGAGTTGAGATTCTCTTGGGTTTAAGGGCAAAGAATGGTGTTATGAATCATGTGGGTAGTGCATCTTTGTTGTACAAAAATGAAAAAAAAAAAGAAAAGAAAGAAAGAAAATGTTGGAAATGTAAAGTGGAATAAAGCAAAGAGCTTAAGTGAAGAAAATGGTCCGACCGAGTTACAAGCAACATCGGGCCCGATGTCATAAGAAAGTCGGTCCAAATGTAGAAAGTGTTGAAAATCCAACAAAAAGCATAAGAGCAAAGATGAAGTGGAATGATAAGTCAAATTTCGGGTTGGAAGGAAAATGTTAAGTCTTTTTGGTGAGTGTGAAAGTAATTGTGGGATTTGGTGAAATTGGTGAGAGTTTAGTTTGTTCAATCCCTATTATAAGCACCACAAGACCAAATAATTCCCACCTTGAGAAATACCAAAAGCCCCATTACAACCCGGCCGAATGGAACCTCTTTGAGGACCTCCATTGAGCCAAGTTCGAAATTCTTTGTGTACTTTGCATTAGGCATCTCTAGGTGGAGGAATTGGTGATATTAGCTTCAATAGTAAAGTCCTTACTTGCATGATTTTTGAGCTTGAGTGTTCATTGCTAAACCCAAACACATGATGAGTGATACACATTCACATATCCCTAAAGTGAGGCTTAGTTGCATTGACTTTATTCCTTGGAACACTTAATCACGTGTGATGATGTAATCTTGCTTGAATATCGATCACTTGTGCTTAAAACGTGTTTTCATACGAGGCTTTACTTGAAGATTATGTTTCGGTCTTGCTTACATTGTTATTGCTTGAGGACAAGCAAGTTTAAGTATGGGGTATTTTGATGTCTCTCTATTTGGTGGTGTTTTCATATGTGATTTCCTTTGTAAATATGTTTCTTTTTCCCCTTTTCTTGTGCGTTTTGTTCCTTTTTAGCTCAGTTCCCGTATTTCTATGAGATTCGGAGACTACGCACCTTTTATGTGTTTTATAGGTAATTTGGCATGAATCAAGGATGGATTTGAAGGAGGGTCGAGACATGGAGCAAAGGCCGAGTTAAAGCGGGAAAGAGAGAAGCAAGCCATGAAGAAGAACAAGAGAAGCCAACTAAGAAGAAGGTGGAACGAGGTCAGGACCGAGATGCAACAACGTCGGGCCCGACTTTGAAGTTTCCAACCTCGGACCGAGTTGCACAGTACCTCGGGCCCGAGGTTCCTCCGTGTCGGGCCGAGTCAGTCACCGGACTACTTGGGCTCCAAGGCACGAATTTGTGAACTTCCACTTTTGCCCCTCATTTAATCCATAAAAGGCCCTCTTGTCTTCTAAGAAGGGGTTCCAAAAAGTTGGTTCCAAGGGAGGGGTTCCCTCACACACAAAGAAAAGGGGGGTTCCAAGGGAGCCAAGAGGATACTTGGAGAGCAAGGAGGAAGGAGAAGAGGAGGAAGAGAGAGAGAATCGGCCAAGGAGGAGGAAGACTTGAGAGGTTTTGTTGATTGTTTAGCTTTGATTTGCTTTGATCTTGTGGATTTGAAAACCCTTGAATTGAATTTGTGGATTGCTTTGGATTTGAATGAACCCTTGCTTTGTTTTGAGATTGATTATGATGATTGCTTTCTCTTTTGATTTGATTGCTTTCTTTGCTTGTCACATGGAGTAGATCTCCTTGATCTTGGGTTATGGGGCAAAACCCTAGCTAGGTTTAGGCTAGAAACCCCAATTCCATAGCCTTGAGTATTTGATCTAAGGAACCCACTCTACATCGAGCTACAATTCCTTGCGAAAGTCGGGAATCAAGGCTTGAGATTGGCAAAGTAGCGAAAGTGAACATGTGTCAATCTCAAGACCTTGCTTCGAAGGGGATTTCCCCATGGATCGAGGTGTAGATGTGGTTGGAACGAGGTCGAAAGCACTCGATCCTAGTCCGATCATCACTCATTGCCTGAATTGGGGTGGAAAAGCCTTAATCTACTAGGGAAGGAACCCAAAAGCCCAAGATCTACTTTTAAAATCTTTGAGTTCGACATCCCCAGCTACCTCGGGCCCGACTTACCCAGTGTCGGTCCCGACTTCCTCTTGTCGCCAACCTCGGGCCCGACGTGACCTCAGTGTCGGTCCCGACTGTTTTCTTTATTTTCCTTTGTTTTATGCTCTCCTTTCTAGCTTCCTAGTATCTAGGCACATCGATCGAGTAGACTTCCCGAGTGTTCGACACCCACCATGTACTACAACGGGGTCGGGTTATAATTTGTATCTCTTGACCCTCGCACACCGTGAGAGGCGATCAACATCCCATCCAGGTTCTTTCGGACCTCCCACTTCGTCAGATTCTGCATCAGCCCGCTCTCTCCGGACGTATGACCAAGTGGGTCGTCGAGCTCTCCGAGTTCGATATTAATTATCTTCCGAGAACCGCGATGAAGGGACAAGCCCTCGCCGTCTTTATGGTGGAGGTCACCTTCCCCGAGACAGACATGAGCTCGGACGAATGGAAAGTGTTCGTTGATGGCTCACGATGTGACGCCGGTGGCGGGGCCAAGGTGTTCCTCGCTGGCCCCTCAATCGAGACGGAGTATGCTCTCAACTTCGCCTTTGATGCCACCAACAACGACGCCGAGTATGAGTCCATGATCGCCGGGATCGTGATGGCGCTACTCAACGGAGCCCGCAAAATCAGGGTCTACACAGATTCCGAATTGGTGGCACGACAACTCAACGGCCAATACGACACCAGGACAGGTTTTCTGCCCGCTTACCGAGCAAAAGTCAAGGCCTTGGTTTCATGCCTAGAAACCTTCGCGGTGGAGTCAATCCCGCGGACCTCAAACACAAAGGCGGATGCCCTCGCCAGGTTAGGCTCCGCGCTTCCCTTGGATGTGGGAAACCGCGTAATGGTGGAGAGAAAGCTCTCACGAAGCGTCGATAGCGAGGTCATGTCCATAAGGACCGAGGACTGGAGGTTCCCAGTGACGAGGTACATACAAAGCGGCATCCTCCCAGAGGACCCCGCGCTGGCCAGAAAACTAAAAATGCAAGCTGCACGCTACTGCGTCGTCGGCGACCAGCTTTATCGCCGGGGCTACGCTGAACCCAACCTGTTGTGCATACCGCCCGAGGCCACGGACCACGTCCTCTACGAGGCCCACGAGGGAGTTTGTGGGGGACACCCGGGCTGGAGGTCTTTGGCACACAAAATCGTCCATTTGGGGTACTTCTGGC
Source organism: Fallopia convolvulus (assembly GCA_964016875.1). Lineage (NCBI taxonomy): Eukaryota > Viridiplantae > Streptophyta > Magnoliopsida > Caryophyllales > Polygonaceae > Fallopia > Fallopia convolvulus. Next base: position 36,824,507 of record OZ024732.1, on the reverse strand, counting down.
CCACTCTCCGACAATACGCAAGGGCTTACGTCCAAAAATGCATCGGATGCCAGAAACACGGAAACGTCCAGCACACCTCGACGGCTCCCCTCCGCAGCATTCACGCGCCATGCCCATTCGCAATGTAGGGAATGGACATTTTAGGCCCTTTTCCTAAAGCTGCTGGCCAAGTGCAATACATTTTGGTCATCGTGGACTACTTCACGAAGTGGATCGAAGCACAGGCAATGGCAAAAATCACCGGGGCAAAGGTCTGCGAATTCCTGTGGAAGAGCCTCGTCTGCCGTTTCGGTGTCCCCATGACAATCATGACCGACCATGGCCCCCAATTCGACTGCGAAGAAACTCGGACTTTCTGCTCTGAGTTGGGCATCGACCACAAATTTTCTTCCGTGGCTCATCCCCAGTCCAATGGCCAGGTAGAAAACGTTAATGCCCGCATCTTGACAGACCTCAAAAAGCGCCTGGGCATGGCACAGGGCCGCTTGGGCGAATTACGTCCACTCGTCCTCTGGACGTATCGCACGACCTCGCGCCGCGCAACGGGCGAGATCCCCTTCGCTCTTACCTACGGGGCCGAAGCCCTCGTTCCCGTAGAAACCCTAATTCCATCAGCAAGGGTGTACAACTTCGACGAAAAAGAAAACGAGGCCAACCTCAAGGTCGAACTGCAGTTCCAAGATGAAATCCGCGAGGTAGCGGACCTGCGCTCTAGAGAATACAAGCGACGTGTCGCCGTATACCATGACAAGAAGTTCAGACCTCGCCTCTTGGCCACGGGAAACCTCGTGCTAAGACGCACCGAAGGAGGAAAATTGGACCCTAACTGGACCCTACATCCTCGGAGAAGAAGTCGCGCCTGGGGCTTTCAAACTCAGGGACGACGAGGGGCGCACACTGAGCAAAACGTGGAACGTCGCGCGACTCAAAAAATATTACATGTAGAAACTCGAAACCCCGTTGTTCCTCACAGTTGGTAAATAAAGGATTGCAGGCTTTTCTAAAAACGCTCCTTCCCTGAAAAGTTCCACCCCTCGCTTCCCGCTTGGGGTTGGAGAATCTCGTTGAAAAGTTCCACCCCTCGCTTCCCGCTTGGGGTTGGAGAATCTCGTTTGAAAAAAAAAAATTCCACCCATCGCTTCACGCTTGGGGTTGGAGAATCTCGTTTGGAAGAATTCCCACCCCTCGCTTCCCGCTTGGGGTTGGAGAATCTCGTTGAAAAGTTCCACCCCTCGCTTCACGCTTGGGGTTGGAGAATCTCGTTTGGAAGAATTCCCACCCCTCGCTTCCCGCTTGGGGTTGGAGAGTCTCGTTGAAAAGTTCCACCCCTCGCTTCCCGTTTGGAATACGAACGAGGTTCGTGAACCCCCTAAGACGCCAGGATTCGCGGACGGCTATTTTTAGGTTGGAACGAACTTCTAGAACGACGAGGTCCGAACAGAGGCTCACGACCTCGTCGCAGGACTACAACACCCGGTGTGGTCCGAGCCCCACAAAAGATGTGACACTCGAACCATGGGGTTGGACGGATAAGGACTGACGTATGCAAGAAAGTCTAAAGCAAACAAGCATAGGAAAAGAAAGTGACGAAGGGCATAAATATAAAAGCAGGTGTTTCGATTACAGACCCCGTAGGGTCACCCAAACAAAAAAAAGAGATGTTTTAATTACAGAACCCGTAGGGCCACCAAGGAAGAGTTATCATCATTTCTTCGAGGTTTCAGCCTCGGGACCGGTAAGATCGATGGTTTTAGGAGTTTCAGCAGAGGCAGCAGAGGCTTCAGCAGGGGCAGCGGAGGCAGGAGGCGCGGGCACATCGGTCGCGGGCTGAGGTCCCGTGGAGGTCAACTCCGGGTTCCCTCCAATAAGCTCTACCTCGGGGGGCGCGGTGCTGGACACAGTCCCTTCCTCGTTGAGGAAGAACTCGCATTCCCCTTCGGGATCCTCCGACCCCAGCTCCCCCATGGTTTCATTATAGTTGGGGTTGAAGAAGACGATCTGGGAGTCGAGGTGCCCATACTTGGCCACCGCCTGTTTGACGCCCATGCGGACTGCCTGGTGGAACATTTTCCTCACGCTCTCCACCAGTTCCGCCTTGTACTCTTCTGAGTCCACATACTTGGGACCCGCGGCCACGACCTCCTCGTTAAGCTCAACAATGCGCCCCTCAAGGCGCCTGATCTCCTCCTCGGCCCTCAGAAACTCCGCCTCCTTCGCCTTGAAGAACTCATTTTCGGCGGAGAGCTTGCCCCGGAGCCCTTCAACCTCGCCCCGCAGAACCTCGGCCTCGTCCCTCGCCCTCTTCTCCCCCTCCCTCGCCGCCTTTACCTCCTCCCTCGGCGCGGCCTCGACCCGCTTCTTGGCCGCAACCTCCGTGGCTTTGGACGATTCCGCGACCTCGGCCAGCTCCTTGGCCTATCGCTCGCACACCTCGCTGCGGACCCGAAGCGCCGCCTCCATCTTGTCCATCCTCGAATGAAGTAGGACGATTCGACTTCGGTTGTAATTGTCAAAAAAGGTGTGCTGCAAGTTCACAGGGGGTAAGAAAAGAAACAAGAAAGAGACAGGAATTAAACACACAGAAACAAAAAAGCTTACCATGGCCGAGTACCGAGCGGCCTCGTCGTCGAGCGCCGCCTCGGTGAGGTTGTTGGCCCACGCGACCTCCTCCTTGTAATCCCCCCGGGCCCAATCCAACGGGGCCCCTCTGATAGGTCCAGGGCAGTGAAACCTGGCGGGATGGGGGCCTGTATCCCCGCGACTTTGCCCCTCGAAGTTAAAAGCGGGGATGAGTTCCAGATCCGGCGAGCCTCGTTGATGGTCTCCCGACCGGGGTTTCTTCTTCTTCTCCACGGGGGAAGACCCCGCTTCCTTCCTTTTCCGCCCGGCCTTGTCGTCAGACTCCCGGGGTGGATGGGAGGTCCCCTTCGCGATGGACCCTTTCGACGGAACCACCTCAGGCCTTTTCTCCCCTTGGGGCGGCCCCGCGACATCCCACTGCGACGCCCTCGCGACGTTCCCCTTGGGCAGGACTCCCCCTGTCGCGGCCGTCGGCGGAACAGGTCCCGGCTGCGTTGTGCCTGTCCTCGCCTGCGAGCTCGGCTCGTTAATTGAAATCCCCTTGAGAACCCGGGGAGCATGGGCTTTGGAACTAGAAGTCAAAGGTTGTTTCCCCTTCGACTTCGCGGTAAGAGCGTGCAGAAGATCCACTGTCAAGAAAGAAGGGGTAAAAAAGAAAAAGCAGGTTAAGACGAGGTCAGAAACAAATATAACGAGGTTTATAACCTCGTAACCTTATGAGGAAAAAGAAAGCAATCAGAGAAATAATAATAATAAAATACCCTCTCCACCCTCGCAAGGAGGGAAACTGAGGCTCAGCCCGGCCCGCTCAAGCCGGTCCTGAGAAAGGTAGCGCTCGTATGGCGCCTGGTACGCTGTGGAGTACTTGGCCTTGAGCGCCTGGAACTCAGCGACCTTGTACGGGCACACGCATCTCTCGTAGTTACCCGGTGCCACAGGGAAATTAAGGTATCTCCCGCTGAGGTCTCGGACCAAAAACCATTTAGGTTTCCACGTCCCGACGTTCGACTGGGTCATAATAATTTTGAAGTTCGGCGTGCTGAGATTAACCAGGGAACAGCGAGGTTCTCTCCTTGCCAAGATTAACGCCGACAAATCGCTGAGGTTCGGCTCGTCCAGAAGCTCGCGGCTTCGAATTGTGTAGGCACACAACAACCGCCAGGCGTTCGGGAACAACTGGGCGGGGCAGACACCCATGGCCCACAAGAAATCAACGATGTGCTGGGCCAAGGGCAGCCTAAAGCCCGCTTGGAGACTGACGAGGTGCACGACCGCACACCCCTCGTAGGACGCCAGGGGTCGCCCCTCCTCCTCTGGCAGTGCCAGCTCGACTCCCTCGGGCCAGGGGAAATCTTTAGCTATGTCCGCGAGGTCGTCCAGCTTCAAATCGGTGGCCACCCCCTCGGACAGGTAGGCCTCGGGAGTGCTCGGACTCATAGGAATCCGTTCTTTGAGGACGACAGGACTGTCGGACACAACGTCGGTAATATAGGCCTCGGGGAAGCTCGATGGCACATACGCGACCGAGGCTGAGGCAATTGTCGCGTCCAACCTCGCCTCGACCTCGGCGGCGATCACATCAGGAGAAGAGGAGGAAGCCATTTCAACATCAGAATATATGCGCAGACGGGGGAAGTACGAATTGATCGAAACAGCGGATTCGCTGGATGAGGGCTCGCTGAAGACCAACGAAGGGGAACTTGGGTTCTGAGAATCACTAGGCTCTACACTTCCTACGGACTCGGAGACCTCCTGATAGAAATTCTCTTGAAAATTAAAGACAAAGCCGGGCGGTGGGCTCGCAGAGGCTCTCCTAGGCATGAAAAGACAACGTCCAGGCCGCGAAAAGCTAGCACCTGGAAAAGAAAAGGTCAGTAAGGCACTAAAGGCAAGGCAACCAAAGAGAAAAACACGAGATCATGACCCCGTGAAAGAAGGAAGAACGAGGTCAAGCCCGAGATCAAAGAACGAGATCACGACCCCGGGAAAGAAGGAAGGACGAGGTCGAGCCCAAGATCGAAGCACAAAGATCATAACCTCGAAAAGAAAAGAGCACGAGGTCATGACCTCGAAAAGGAAAAAGCGCGAGATCATAACCTCGGGAGAAAATGAGCACGAGGTCGCAACCTCGGGGGACAAAGCAACGCGAGGTCGTAAAAGGAAAGGCCACGTGGCGTCCTACGGGCTACTCTGACAGGATAGCACGGCAAAGAAGAATTTGAAGCGCCAAAAGAAAGGAAAGAGAAAGAAGGCCAACCAACGGTGGAAGCCAGCGGTGGAAGCCCAAACGTCCCGTCAATCAGACATCATGACGTTTGGGCTCCCGAGGGTTTTCGAAATTCGAAAAGTGGTGGGCGGAGAAACGGAAGTTTAACCGCCACCCCAAGCAAAAAAAAAAAAGAAGAGAGAAAAGCAATAAACCCAAAAGCCCAGTGGTACCCTCACGGCGGCAACCCCCCCCCCCCCCCCCCCCCACCGTCTCACCACCGTCTCACCACCGCAACACCGCCCCCCGAAGCGTAACGCAAAGAAAAAAAAAGGGGAGAAAAGCAGAACGAAAAGAAAGGAGAGGAGACGAAAAACCAAGGGGAGACAAGGGCACTACGGAACAAGAACCACCCCCAACGCCGCCGCGCAACCGACAAAGAAACACCCAGAAATCACCAACACCCACCCAGATGCAAAACGGAACGAAGAAAGAACAAAGAAAAATGAAAAAGGCAAACGCCGAAAAACACACAAACCTGCCACCGCCGCTTCGCCATCGTGACACCGGCGCGAAACACCGGGCGACACACCGTCGTCCTTACAAACACGGGGCAAAAAGCGAACAAAGGAAGAATCAAAGGCAAAAAATACCAAAAGACAGGAGGAAGAAGATCAAGAACTTACTTGTTTAAAAGTCAGCGAACGAGAAGCGGTGGCGCAACTGGCGAACGGCAAAAAGCTCGTCGGAAACCGTCTAGAGAAACCGCTCAGAAGAAACCGAAGAGATAAAGAGAGAGAAGAAGCGAAAATGTTGGAGAGAGAAGATGAGGGGGAGGCGTGTGAGATACGCCCTTATATAGAGCAGATTTGAGCCTCCCCCACTCCCGAAAGGCTTCTTAAGCCTGTCTCACCTGGACGGCCCACTAAGCAAAGTATGGCGAAAAGGCCCAAGAATCTTCATCCGCGCAGAACAAGAAGAACACCTAAGTACAGAGCCTCACACCTCGCAAAGCGCCCTCCCAACCTCGAGAACTTCATAACCTCTAAAAAACACCCCGCATCTCGCGGATCCAGGGAACTTATGCCCTGCGGCCCTCGGGGCGAGGCCCCAAGGCCATGGGGTTGTGATGATGTCCAAAACAGTAAAAGCAAAAAGTGGGCCCAAGAGGACCCCCATGGAAAATTAGGGACCCACGTCCATGCTCGGTTATTTAAAAACAAAACTCCCGACGGATGCGAGGTCTCTCAAACATCCCGGGACGAGGTCTCGACCTCGTCACCGACTCTACTAATACGCCCGCCCGCTCGAACCAATCACAAGCGACCTCACTCCCGAACCAATCACCAGCAACCTCACTCCCAAACCAATCACAAGTGACCTCACTCATGGACCAATCAAAAACCCTTATTTCGAGCATCCCACATCGAACATTGGCCTAAACTCGGCCCCCCAATTCTCTATAAATAGAGAAGAACCTCGTAGGAAGAAGGGGTCGAAAAACCACTTGAACTCAAGAAACCTCTTGCTTGTTAAAGATCGACGTGATAGGAACATCGTCAAAAGACCTCGCTACAGATAGGAGAAACTCACAGAAAGACCCTAAAATCGCGCAGGGACCTCGCTCACGCCTAAAACCTCACTACAAAAACTCACAAAACTCCCTACATCATATCCTCAAATATACCTCGCCCTAGAATCGACCTCGCAACAATAGGTGCGATCTCGGAACCTTGTAGGAGGTCTAGGTGTGATTCTCGAAGTTGTACATCAACCTCGTAGGTTTGTAACCTCGCAACCACGGAAAAATCATAAATAAAGGAGCAAGTGTTTGCACTCAAATATAATAATTTTGTTTCTTGTCTCGTAGCGTATCCGTTATTTCGGGTTTCATCACCCACAACGATGTCGTTCAGGTAAATGAGAGAGCCATAAGAAAAGGATCAACCTTGGGTGTGCCTGTATTAGGTTGTTTGGCCCAATACCAGGTCCAACAAGAACTAAGCCCAATTCGATTAACCCAATCAAATACAAGTTATTAATTACATTACATGCACAAGTACCCAAAACTTAGGAAATTACATATAAGATGATAACTACTCTACAATTTGCCCTCCTAAATCCTAAGTTTACATCAAAGTAAATCTTGTTCCTTGTTTGCATTGATCTTGGTCTTACAACCTTTTTATCGTTGGCCCATTCACTCTCCTTTGCACTGTTCTGGCTCGATCACGTGTAGCACACCCTTGTCCGAGCCACCGCTCGTATGCCTCCTTACCCTCGACACAATGGATCCGAGGCCAGCGTATCTCTCTATGCCAGCCTTGGTGCCTGCATGAGGAGGCCGACTTAAGGTTCGCTCCAGCCACGCGACGCCCCTACGCGCCAGCACCATGCAAGACTCATGCCAACACCATGCTAGTGTTGCTACTATGCGCCTACATGCCCACACTATGCCATCTTCGAGTCAGTGTCGTGCCATGATGTGTGCGCGCACGCGCCCTTGTTGATGGCTGGTCTTGGCATTTCAAGACTTGTCCTTGGCCATATCTTTCTATTTTGAATATTATTTCATTATTAGACATTTCTTTATATTTATTTCATTTTTTATAGTATTATGGACGTTGGGTCTTAGCTTCATCCAAGCCCAAGTTCAACGCCTCTAGCTAGGTTAAGAGTGCATCTCTCTATTTAAATGCTACTCAAACTAATTTTCTAGGTTATGCATGTTTTATTTTGATATTATAGTGGAAGCTTTGCTCCTTTGATTCTCACATTGTGTGTCACCCTCTCCTATCAATCTTCTCCCTCTCGAGCAACTCTCTCTTGAGTTGTTCATATCTTATCTCTTCAAACCGTCACTAAATACACTCAAAACAAATTGCTTCCTCCATATTGCTCAAAGAGACCAACTACACATTCAAGTTCAAGATCATCAAAGCGTTCTCGGGTCTTAACGGAAATGAGGTTGCATCAACTAAGCCACACACATGCATTTAGTTGCTTCAATTATTGTTTTTTTTCAATACATAAACAAAATAACAACAGATTTTACAAAGTCTTGTAATGAACATGCAAGCAATGAACATGCAACAACAGATCATGGAACGAACATGCAAGCAAGCCAGTCAACTTCAAGGAATGTATGAAATACAGATTCTTCATCATATCTCCTGGCTTTACCTAGCCGGTCACAACAAGCAAGCAACGTGCAAGCCAGAGACTCAAGCAACAAATCATGCATCAACAATGGAGGCTCAAGATCAAGCAACAACAGATCAAGCAACAACAGACCAAGGAACAACAAATCAGGCAACAATAGATCAAGGATCAACAAATCAAGCAACAATAGATCAAGGAACAACATATCAAGAAACAATGAAGAGATTGGGACTTAGCAAGGCATCTAGGTTAGAATCAGGGGCTATAACGCCATCCAGGGACTTCGAATCACCTTCAACAACAAACTCATAATAAACTTCAGGAGACTGTGGAGGATGCCCTTCCTCAAGGGACTCAGAATCTCGATCAACAAACATGCTCTCCATGGAGGATTTAGAGATTTGGGTACTATACGAGTGGTTGCCGTCGCAATCATCTCCCCACTCGCACCTCGAAAAATCTAAGCAAGCATGAGAATTGGATTCATGAGACGCCAATGCACTATAAACGCTTTCATTGATCGAAAGGGAACTCATCTTAACAACTCCAAATGGAGCAACCGAAGCCCATGGATCTTGGGGACTTTTTTGGTTTAGGGTTTCGAGAGATCGAGAAACAAGCACGTAGTAGTAGGTGGATCCAAGCAATAAGCACGCATGAACAAAATTAAGCCCAACAAATAAAGATGGGAGGTTTAGAGATTGATAAGAGATGGAGATAGATTTTCAAGATTCAGGGTTTCGGGTGAGAGCTTCAAGAGAGGAAAGAAATGAGAACAAGCAACGCGGCGATGCTTTAAGGTTTCACCTCAAACATCGAGCTTATATGGGTGGAGCGAACCAATAATCTCTCATCTTCCAGATTAAGCCAAGCAATGGAGGCTCAAGAACAAGCCCAAAATGAATCGCCCAAATGGAGTCTCAAATGGAGGCAATTGATATTTGGAAAAACCCAGCTGAAGCCCAAATGGAGTTTCGCAACATAAATGGTCTCACTAGAATATGGAATAAAAATTGTGAGGTTTTTTATGAAAAATGGAATTTCTAGTCTTAATTGGAAAAAAATGTGGGTTTTTTTTTGTTCATGAAAAAATGGAGTTTAATGGAATATGATGGAGTTGAGTGATGGGGTGTTGTCGTTGAGGTGTAAGAAAATTTAATGGAGATAAAAAGGTGAAAAGAAAGTAATGGGAAGACAGAGTTGATTATTGGGGGCAAATTTTGTGATTGAATGAGGGTATTATTGTAAGGAATGTATCGATATAAAAAGAAAGTTGAAAAGGTGGACAAATATATTGGAACGTCTAAAAAATACAAGACGATCTTTCGAGGACGGAAAGAGTAATAAGGAATTGATGTTGATCTTTTTTAATTAAAAAATTTAATACAGTAATAAAGAGTTTAACGAAATTATTGAATCGGGTGATTAATTTGTAACCGAATTTATTATACGGGTAGTTTTTGGTAATTTGTAATTGACCGAATGATTATTTGTAATATGAGAAATCGTGCAGATGGTTCAATAAAAAGCTCTATTTAATATTTTTAACCAGAACCCACCCGTAATATGCTTCATACCATTGTAACTTCGTGGTAATGTGTCGCATACCGTTGTAACTTCATGGTATACTCATGGTTTGGCCATATTTTTTTATCCAAAGGAGGTTTAACCCGTTTTATTTAATAATAATAGCATAATTAGGTTACATATTCTCACTCATCCAGCTATCAATCTCTAGAAAACACATTAAGCCATCCGGCGGCTCATTAAACACCACAAAATCCACATCATAATTTTCACTAATCCTTCCCATCTAGTCCGCAGCTTGATTTACCTGTCGAGGCACATAGCAGACTTTCACGTCCTAATTTCCAGAATTGATCAAGTCCTTGCATCTTGAGACAATGTGACAATCCTTCATTGGTCTAGCATCAGGATCGGTCACCACCTGCACTACCTCTAACGCATCAAGTTCAGCATCTAGTTGTTGAATTCCCATTTGTGCCGCCAGCAGCAGTCCTTGCAACAATCCATATGATTCAACAGTGAAAGCAGAATTCCCTGGCATCTTCACCATGAAACCCTTCATAAATTGCCCTTCATGATTACGGATGAGGCCCCCTGCACCACTCCGAGTCTATCCATAATGATAGGCCCCATCCGTGTTCAGTTTAAATCTTCCAACAACGGGTCTTTTCCAACATGACATAGTATTCAGCACACCAACATTGCTTCTCTCATGCAGCAGCTTAAGATATTCTTTGACACGCAACATAATATATTCATGTTTCAGACTTTGAACCCCTGTAGACACTTGGAAGACACGTTCATTCCTCCACTTCCATATCCACCAAACGCCATATGCAAAGGTCGTCGGCCAAGTTCCTTTAGCACTTAAATTTAGTTGAAGCGAAGTCTGAATATTACCAGTATAGAACTCCCTTTTCCTGCTGTCAATGAGGAATTCATCCCAAATCTCCCTCGCCCTTGTGCAATCTCGGAGTATGTGCAGCGTGAATTCTGTAGTTCCATCGCACACAACACAATTCACATCATGATACAACCCTCGCCTTGTTCTGTCCACATTGGACATAACCGAGTCATGCCCTGCCAACCGAAGAAATTCATGACACGTTCAACCGCTTTCGTTCCCCAGATATTCTACCAAAGCCCGTTCCTTTCCTCACTATGCTCATCTCTTATAATCTCCATAACAGACCTAATAGAAAAACATCCCGAGGCAGAGAGACCCCAGATGAAATTGTCTCCCACCTCCTCGACTGCAATCCTATGGTGACCAATTTCCTCAAGCGCCTCAACAGGGAGCAAATGGGAAAACTCCTCCTATTTCCAATTATCCGGCCCCCAATATTCACCAACTGTCTTGCTGAGATCCTCCCCACCAATCTCTCCAGTCGCCAGTTCGATAAGACGCTGATTGATATCCCACAATTGATCCCAAAGCAAAGTTTTCGAGCCATCTCCTAGCAAAGGGGCCTTCTCTTTCACCACCCCATTCCAGAGATTCGACGACCCTGTTTTCTTCATGAACATATCCCGATCTTGTCGACCATTGCAATATTTACCCCTCACCACTCGAGCCCAAAGAGATTTCGAATCCGTCAGTATTCTCCAGCCCATCTTGGCCATGAACGCAGAATTAGCTTGTCTCATACTCCGCATACCAAGGCCACCAACATCTTTCGATTGCCTCATCGTCTCCCAATTAACCAGGTGAATTTTTCGCTTTTCCTCCATTGATCCCCAAACAAAGCCTCTGGTTTTCTTCTCAATCTCATTGAAGATGTGGAGAGGGAGACTTACTGTTTGCATTGAATAGTAGGGGATGCTTGCCACAACCGACTTCGCTAGCGTGGCACGACCGGCCATGGAATGCGTCTTCATCTTCCACCATGCAAGCTTGCTACGCGATCCACAATGTGTCTGTATGTTTCCTTGCTCGGATTTTCCATTGACATTGGCATGCCGAAGTACATGCCGATATCATCGGTGATTGGAATACTTGCCTGATTGCTTATCTCGTCAGCCTCATCCTTCCTTATGCTATTAGAGAAGTGTATCTTCGACTTTTGGAAATTAATCTTTGCCCCGGATGCCTCACAGAATTTTTGAAGACAATATCTAATGACTTGCATCTGATCTTTGGATGCTTCCGCAAATAGTATGAGATCATCCGCAAAAAAGAGGTGGGATATCTCCAGACCTCCATTGGATAATTGAATCGGTTTCCATGCTCTAGCATTAACCGCCTCATCAATCACGTGCACAAGACGCTCCATGCATAAAACAAACAAGTGTGGAGAAATCGGATCACCTTGTCGGACTCCCCGGCTTGGCTTGAAGCTGTCCCCTATACTCCAGTTCCAAAGAACCTTCATGGTGCTAGTGGTGACACAATTCATGATAACCTTCACCATATCTCTAGGCATCCTTGTCTCATATAAAGTATCATGCAAGAAAGCCCAACGAACTCTATCGTAAGCCTTCTCGAGATCGATCTTGGTTGCCATGAAATGTCTTCCTCTAGTGCTCTTTATAGAATGCATAACCTCCTGCGTGATGACAATATTGTCGGTGATTTGTCTCCCGGGAACGAAGCTAGTTTGGGACGGAGCCACAAGTTTCCTCATAAGCGGTTTCAACCTCACCACCAAAGCCTTAGTAACAATCTTCATCGCCACATTACATAAGCTTATTGGCCTTATTTGATTAACTATTTCTGGGTTCTCCACTTTTGGAATAAGAACCAGAAAGGTCTCATTCAGCCCCGGAGGAATTTCATTCCCTTCTAAGATTGCATTTACTGTATCTTCAACCTCCTTTCAAATATGCATCCAATTCCTTTGATAGAAGATTGCATGGAATCCATCCGGGCACGGAGCTTTGAGAGGCCCCATGCTATCAATGGACTCCTTAATCTCCCGATCGTTGAATCCTCTGCTCAACAACTGCATCTCATCATTAGCAATTTCCGAAAATTGGCCACGCGGCAAATCAAACGATCCCTCATAACTGCTTTCCTCTTCATATAGATTTTGGAGGTGCATCATCACCATTTTATGCAACTCCTCTTGGTCCCAAATCCACTCACCATTTGCATTCATCAACCCATCCACTCGATTCTGCTACCTTCTCATAACTGCACTAGCATGGAAGAAACACGTATTTCGATCACCGTCGAGTAGTGCATCAGAGCGCGCCTTTTGAATCCAATAGGTGTTAATTTGATCCAACACCACACTCAGCTGTCTCCAAAGTCTACTATCCAACTCAATTAAACCTCTAGTCACTCAATACCCCAAGTGTCTTTTGGATACCTTCAAGTCTTCTCCAAAGCCTATCCCGCTTCCGGAAAAGATTTCCCAAAACATTCTTGTTACACTCATCAATTTGAATGGCTAAGTTCGAAAGCGTCGGGCAAAGCGGAGCTCCTTTCTCCAAATGGCTTACGAGAAAGTGTTGAAACTCGTTATGCATTAGCCAAGCCGCTTGAAATCAGAATAGCCTTTGAAATGGGGAAAACCGTCAAATCCGGATGAGGCTAACAAGAGTGGAGTATGATCCGATTGTACCGTCGCCAGATGCTTAATGGCTCCATTTTCAAACTGTTCCCGCCATTCGATGTTACAAATTCTTTTGTCAATCCGCCCACTCGATCTTGTAGATGGATCTCTCCCCGATTCCAAGTAAACCAAGGTCTAGATAAACCGACATCAATCATCTCCATATCCTCCTCGACCCAATTCTTAAACTTTGTAGTTCTCCTTCTCAACTCGTCTGAATCACCAGTGCGTTCCTCCATGAGTTTGGTTTCGTTAAAATCTCCCATAATCATCCAAGGGAGATTAACGGACACCTTAAACATTTTGAGCTTCTCCCATAATGCGGTTCTATTTGTTGGATTCGGATCTGCGTAAATGGCGGAGAAGATTCATTCCGCTTCCCCAGCCCGGCGCACCTTGACTGAAACCACATACTTGTGCGTCTCCACTGAAGTAATATGAATTCGGTCCTTCCTTCAAAGGATCCAAATCCCCCCTCGAAATCGATCGCCTCAGATCTGATCATACCATCAAAGCCAATCCTCTGACAAACTTTATCTACTTGTGGGCCACTTATTTTCGTTTCCAAAAGCACCAACATCGACGGGCCGTGTTGGCGAATGAGGTACTTCAAAGCATACATGAAATCTCGACTGCATGCTCCTTGTACGTTCCACGAAATAATTTTCAGATTGGAACTAATCATAAGAAAAAGATTATAGAGGTCGGGGTCTTCTTTGAACCAACAAATAAGATTATTGGTCATAGGCGTCAAAATGTCGGTGTCTTGAACTTGTACGCTATCGGACCTTCCGAGCTCCTTGGCAAACTCTTCCTGAATATTATCTTCCATTCTGGTGCCCAGAGACGAATGAACCCAACCCTCACTGTCGTCGTTGGGCTCATCCATCTCCATTGACCTGTCATCTTTATTTGGTGGATCGTTTGTGTGCTCAAACTGTGGAATTCTCAACTGGGGATGGTTCAAGCTTCTTGCTTGCGCTTGCTTGAATAATCCCCCTTGTGATTTTGAATTTTTCCAGGCTGGCCTTAATGAAATCTCTTCCTCTATATTCTTTCCTAAATCTGTTGTGAAAGAATCTTCTGTTCTCCTTAATATTTCGGCCTTTGATTTATCCTTGATTATATTCTCCTTCCTTATTACTTCACCGCCTTCCTTTCCTATCTTCTCTTCTGTAGTACTGTTTGCGATGATCCTATCCGCTCCTCCAATTTCCTTTCCCGCGGAATTGTCCTCCAAAATTAACACCTTAGATTTGCCTTTTGATAATTCACCTTTTTTGTTCTTTGAAGTCGCTCCTTTCGGTTTCACTATCTTATTGTTTTGGGAAACTTTCTATAAATTATCCTCATGTGAGTTCTTTGATTGATCATGAGGCAATTCTTCCCTATTTGCATCCAATTCCGTATGCACTACATTCTCTATTTCCAGAATTTTAAATCGAGAACCGGTCTGGTTTGTATTTCCGCCTTTTATTATTCCCGCTCGGCCCAGCCCCGGGTTTTGATCGAGTCAATCCCTCATTTCCGGACCTGGTTTTGTCAACGCGCTTCCTTGTTCCATGACCTTCTTCCTCTAGATCTTTGCTACCTCCTTCTCCATTCTTGTTCCACTTCCCATCCTTGATTGGTCTACGCCTGTAGTTTTTCTTGACCACCATCCATTCACCATAGCTTTCTTGAGTTTCTGGCGCCAGGGAAAGAGCCTTGATCGTCTCCTTCTCTGTAACACCCCCTTCCTACCCTGGAGGTATTGCCGCCAGTAACCCCGATTAAGACTAAACCGAGGCTACCCAAGGCTTTAAACTGGTTGAACAAACTAAAAATCCAAAAGTTGGATTCATTTAAATCATAATCGGAAAACAAAAATGTTGTAAAAGAACCTAATCTTTATTACTTCAACTTTACAAAGTTTAAGAAGACATTACAGCGGAATAAATACAAATGGTCTTAAAACAACATTAGCTTTTATGACAAGATGATAGAAGAATCTTCTGTCTGAACAAAGCCTTTAGTATGTAAAATCCTAGCTTCTTCTTTCCCAACATAACTTTATAGTGGCCCATCCATAAACTTCGCTCAAACACAACTTTTGGAAACTTTTCTTCAACTTCTTGATCCACTTCTCAAAACAACTTCCAAGAAATACCAGATGTGTCGTATACAACGGTGGACACCAGCCGACCATGCAATTGAATAAAGTGGTCGGGTTAGTCTAATGAAAGACTAAGCAAGTGGACAAAATGACTGGTTCTTATGGTAGTGACTAAACATATTGGCATCGTAATCCGAATGACAACCATTCGATGATCCAACGGTTAGCAGTCCCATAGAAGTTAAGAATGAGGTATGCATATTCAAGAGATAGGACACCACAACTTGCGGTTCCATTGCGAAACATGAACAGTTGTTGGGAACTCATATTTATCACGTAACATTTTGAAAAGCAAGAATGGCTTTCTGACTGGACGAACCATTCAGGTATATTAATGTGCCTAACGCACTTATCTTATATTACTTTCAAAAAATTTCACAAACAAGTTGGTGGCTTTTAATTGGCTCGAACTACTGCCGAAATATTTTGGTATTGTAGAGATCATCGGAGTTATTCATCCATGGTCATCTACCCTGTACCAGGATCACAAGACTTAATCTATCCTTGATCTTTCATTTGCATATGGTGATGTAGAGATCAGAGAGGCCTATTACCCTGTCGTCTACACTGCATCGTGCCAAACTTGCACTTAGCTAGAGTGCGCATCACCCCTCTCACACGAAGAGCAGGGGAAGAGTCATGACCCACCATTAGGATTAGGCCCCTCCTAATGTAATATTGTTTTAAAGAGAGGATATGGAACCACGTTCCCCTCCATGAAACCACCTTAATTAACAACAAAGTCTCAGCACGAGACAACATACGAGGTCACACATAACGGACCTAAATCCAGTTCTACCCCAAAACTGAATAAACAACATGGTCATTATTTCTAACAAATATAACAACCTATCATATTTTTATTAAGCACACAAATTGTTCCCAACACAAATATTAAATGGGATTCAATTCCTCATTTAATAACAATAATGCAAGAGAGAATCGCCCACTTGCCTTAGAAGGCGTGCTCAACGTCCTTAGCGATTCCAACAGAAATCTTTATCTCCCTTCTGTCAATTATAATAAAAGATTCTTCAACAACGAGCTCACGGATACACTTCTTAGTTGTATACTCAAATTCTACAACTTCCTAATCGATAAACGATTTGATTTCCGAATATCGATATATAATGAATCCTTTAGTTATCATGCTTTAAGGAGCCATCTTGGCGGAATTATACCTAATTATCCGCTTCACCTTTGAAATAATTTTCTAAATAAAAATTGTTCATTAGCAACAGTTCTTAAAGGTGACCAAATCTCAGATCAAACGGATTAACAACGAATCCCAAGTAATTATCTGAAGTCCTTTACCTGCCAATCGGTGTCAAAACCTGTATTCGCTATAACTGATGATCCTAACGTCTGTTTCTCGAGTGGTTTGAACATGTGGAACCGTATCAACGTCAAGATTATAAAAATAATAAATTTAATTAGCAAAGCAGAACCGAAAGGTCCATACGGTGGCTCCGCAACCAACCCGCTAATTAATTTCGATCGTATATACCTTCACTTGAGCCTATGGCTCGCTTGGCTCAATAGTGGATCGATCCCCGAGCTTGAGGGTGGTTGAGTGTTTCCCGGAGGAGGCCCTTGCGGTGGGTGGTGGTCGGAGGAGCTAGCGATCATCGGCGACGTCGCGCGGTGAGGCAACAAGATGATCGACGATGATGGATTTGAATTCTTTCTTCCCGACTCCGTCGCTCCGCATGATTCTTCTACTGGTTCTGGTTTGTAGCAGCAAGAACCCACAAAAATGAATTAGAGGAAGAAGACTAGGTGAAGTGGATCGATCCCCGAGCTGGAGGGTGGCAGGGTGTTGCCCGGCGGCGGCCCTTGCGGTGGGTGGTGGTCAGAGGAGCTAGCGATCGCCGGCGACGTCGCGCGGCGAGGCAACAAGATGACCGACGATGATGGATTTGAATTCTTTCTTCCCGACTTCGTCGCTCCGTTGGATTCTTGCAGCAGCAAGAATCCACAAAAATGAATTAGAGGAAGAAGACTAGATGAAGAAGAAGGTGAAGAGGTGGTAGGAGAAGGTAGCCGACGATGAAGACGCTCGCCGAGTCCGTCGTTCGTCCTCTCGCTCTCAAACTCTCCTCTATCTCAATTCAAAATTTCGAGCCCCTTCATGTGAATATCTCTCTGGTTCCTTCCGTATTAAGTCAAGAAGATGCGGTTATTAAAAACAAAACCCGTCTCGGAATGGGACTCACGTTAAAGCAGTGAAATTATGTACCTCGGGTGGAAAAACTTGCTAAACGAAAAATGTCCCGTAAATTATGTAGACCAATAAAATCAATTTTTCTTGATTTTATCTTGCTACCTTCAATTTTTAAGGCTTCTGTTTCGTATTTTAAAACCTTTACAGTACATAATTAATTAGACGGCTTATCCAATAAATATTCTTTTTCCACTGAAAAATCCTAGAATTCACACCGATCCATAAAATCATTTATTTATGATTTGAGGATATCACCAAAAAAATTCTAGGACTTAAATTCCAACAAAAATATTGGATTAAAAGTTAAAACGGACAAAGAAGTTAAAACGATATTTGAGAAAAATTCAAAAATATCCTTAAAACCATAGTTATTACATTAGTACCCCCTTAAAAATGGTTTCGTCCTCGAAACCAAGGAGAACTCGGATCACAAGGAAAGATAGCACAAGCACATACACACAACCACTACAAACCAATACAGAAGTTTGTAGTACCCACTTAAAAAAATACATGTTGTTACTTCTGCACTAGGCACAAAACAACCATTGCTTAGTTACCAAACTCCTTCTTTACAACGTTCATTAACTTTGGAAAATGGCTCAACATTTCCCATCTAGTTTCTCAAGTCTTTTCTTCACCTCCATTTTTAAGCCAAGATGACCTAACCAAAGGTATTTTCTCATTCACGATTCAAACTGGCCTTTTTTCCTAGGTGTCATTTAGTTGAATAACTATCTTATTATTGTTGAGTACATGAGATATATCGAACGCATACCATCAAGGAAGACATTACGGATAGAATGCACTGATGGTGGCAATGCCAACCGATAAACAAGCTTACTAGTTCTTTCCAGTATCTCAAAAGAACCAACATAGCGAGCATTTACGTTGTCTCGCTTTCCCCATCGGAATATTCCTTTCAAGGTGGATACTAGAACAAAAACGTTGTTTTCTACAATGAACTCAACATGCTCTCGAATTAAAACAACACACGACTGTTGTTGCTTTTCAGCAGTTAGCACTCTTTAATCGTGTTAGTGCGATAACAGTTTTTGTTCTCTTGGCCAAGTCTGGCTCACGAAGGACCTTATTAGTATTTTCATTCCAACAAATTGACAACCAATAGTTCCGGCCTTACAAAGCCTTAAAAGAGTCATTTCCTTATCGTGTGATCACAATTCTTGTATGTGAAGTCACTCAAACTCAAACTACCATTCCAACTTGTGTGGAATCCAGAGTACATGTCCTCGGGAGTTTGAATTTGTTTCCTTGCATAGTTCATTCGTTTGATGAGGGAGGCTACCGCTAAAATTCAATTCACTCCACAAAGCTTGATGTCAATCCCTTCAAAACTTTGGAATGAACCATCCATCTCAATTAGAGATAATAGTCTTTGGAATTTTATGAAGATGAAATCCTTCATGCATGAACACCTCAGCTAACTTCTGTACTCTTTAATTCATCTTAATTGCATTAAAAAGAACACTCTAGGTGAGTTTATTAACAACCTCCATATGCATCCTTCTTTCATTAAGTCTTGAACGACTAATGACAAGAATTCATTGTAACATCTTCCCACTTCCATTCTGAAACAGAAAGAGACTATAATATTTCATCTGGTCTTCTATGCTCAATCAGGACTTCCAGACAAACCAAACATATCAAAACGAACTTGGTGACATTTCGCTTTATGTCAATCCATCAAAAGTTTTATCTTAAATCCTTATACATTTACTTGTTCCGGAATGAACTAATTAAACAAATAAATATGCTTCCTTTGAAATAAGCTTTCAAAGCTCATCAACAACAAATACACATGAACAGTTTCAAAACCAAGCAATCCATAATCTTGAATAACAAATCCCGGTGTCTTACCTTCTTGATCTTCTCCATTGATCTTAAATAATATTCCTTTCCCATACTACTTTTCCTTGATCTGGTCAACAGATTTTTGAATAACATCCTAGGGGATTCACACAACCTTGTTGTCATCCAAACTAAACCTTTAGTCCTTCTCAAATTAGTTTCTTTACAAGGATTACTTAAAATCCTTACTCAATTTCCTTTTTGAGATAAAATCTCAGTATTACTTTAACCAAGAATATGAGATTTATCCAACACATGACAAGATAATAACCTATCTTGTCAATCCTTTACATCATTTTCTCAATCAAAACTCAGCTTGGGCATACTGACATTCAAAAGTAGTTATCTCTCTCAACTACTTCAAACTACACTCTTACGCATTACTATACCAACATATTGGACAATAATACCTTTAATCCAACAATTTCCAACAAAATTGTCTCCATTGACAATTTTTAGTCTTTTTCATCAAAGAACTGTTTAGACTTCACTTAACATTCTGACTTGTTGAGCAACCTAACTCTTAGGATTAAAAACATATCCTCACGTGTCCACTCTCTATATCCAACAACTTATCAGGCTGAGATTGAAAATCAATACTAATTTACATATCCAAACTCCAGACCCATTGGAGTTCTGCTTAAAGTCCTCACTTGACTATCTTATCTCAAAGAGATTTAAGTTTTCAAGACAACCTGAAAACAAATAACAACTAATGGAGAAAGTACTAGTACATCCTTTATTCCAAAGAAAGGATTACTACAATATCATTCCTTAGAAAGGGTTCCATCCCAGGAGTCCATATCAACTTACTTTCAAGGTCAATTCTGCTAAAAAGGCAATGACTTTCTTAGGTCATGACGTCAACCAAGATGAACTACTAGCAAACTGCTTAGAGAATTCCAATAATCATTAACTGAAAACAACCCCAAACTTTTAGAGAAGTACGGAGTTACTCCATGCTCTTCAGAGACCAACACAGATTTGTAAAGAATCTTACCAAATTTCTTTACTTATAATCGAACTGTTTTGGAAAGTTTGACCATACTCCTTAAATGGTATAGGATACCAAGGATGTACTAACTCAAAGGAGTTTTACAAGATATTAGATATAGAATTTGCTATAATGCAAAAGAAAGCTTACATCTTTTCATCTCAAACAACTACACTTGCAAAACTCATATAATTGTAAAACTTATATGATCGCCAAATCATACTAGAAACGTTTTATTCTTTACGACCCAAGAGAAATCACTTATCAAATGGTTATTTCCAAATTCCCATCACAACCTTTGTGTAATCATTCCAATCTTGACCAGAAATGTAATTCCTACAAATTTCTTATTTCGAACTTAAACCTGAGGAATTATGTGATCTAATTCCACCATGTGATCAGGATGGGGAAATAAAATCAACACAACCCTTTACTGCATTCTCATAGGAATAAGACATGTAATCTTGCCTTACCATGTGATCAAGATGGAAGACAAAATACATTCTTACTCACCACCATGAAAACCGTAGAAAATCTTATTCATGAATTCCGTATATCAAATCAACATTTCTTTAAAAATTCATACCAAAATTCTACAAAGTCGTAAGATTTTTCTGAAAAGAGAAAATCATTAAATCATAACAGCTTGACAGGAACTCGACATAGGTTACTAACATATTTGCTTTAACTTTGAATATTGTGGAAACAAAGATTAGCTACTCTCTTGAAGAATTGGGCGCGTTAGCCAATGCATCATATAAAATTGTTGACCTTATTTTCATGATGCTACGAACGCTTTGCCCTAGTTTTGTGTTGACATTTGCACCTTAGCTGGCCTTACCAACTTGGCCAAAGTTTTGAATCAAAATTGAGCCTCAAAGGAGCTAAAATAATCCAATTCACTTCTGAGCCCAAAATTTCCCTTCGAATGTAACACTTCATTCCTTCCTCAAGGTAGAACCTGATTACATGCCTCGACTTTTTCTTACTTAGAACATACTGCCAGACTTTTCTAGAATCCCTAGTATTGAGTAATCTCTATCTGATTTAACTCAATCTCAACCCAACTTAATTTCGCAAGTTCAATAAAGAGTTGATCGCTGAAATCCACTTACTTTCAATCCTTACGGAAAATGTGATTCCAACATCTTCTTACTCATAACAAATTCTTCCAAGGT
Source organism: Fallopia convolvulus (assembly GCA_964016875.1). NCBI lineage: Eukaryota > Viridiplantae > Streptophyta > Magnoliopsida > Caryophyllales > Polygonaceae > Fallopia > Fallopia convolvulus. The sequence continues at coordinate 36,803,058 of OZ024732.1, read as the reverse complement.
CAATCTCAACTTGTATGTCTCCTTGACATCCCACTTTAAAGTGATGTAACAATGATATATTACCAAAATTCAATGCTTGAGATCATCCATTTGCAGAACAATATCACTTCTGCAACTTAATTGTCATTTAAATTCCGATATCCAAAAGTGAAAGCTATCAAACTCTCGTGACGAGTTTAAGAACTTTCGATCCTTTTATCTTCAAATCAGGATGTTCCTTTAGTTTCCAATATCTTTTAACAGAAGAATGAATGCAAATGGACAAACAAAATATTCTTGAACCTATCCTAATTCAACATTGGTAAACAAACTAGACTTTTCCATCATTCTTGTCTTCTTACTTAACCATAAGGAGAAGACATATATACTTAACCCTTTTTATTAGCTCAAGTTCAAACCACATTGCAAAGGAAGAACTTGTGGTTAGGAGACTTGCCGACAACTTAATAGTTTCACCAGTACCACCTTAGACATTATATTTGACAGATATAAAATCTTCAAAATCCAAACACAACTGAAATTATCCTTTCAGCGATAGAGTCTAAGCCTTATTGATGATAGATGATTGCTATTTTTCTCCCAACTGTTTAAAATATCACAAACGAACATATCAAAATCATTCCTTGAATGATCTTCTCAAAACTGAACTTTATCATTTCCATCCTTGAAGAAACAAAAGCCAATACCATTGGCAATTTAGAACATCTTACTACTGATTCAATTACTTGTCAATTATAGACCTCAAGTCTCTTCTCATTATCCCGAGTTGGGTATCATACACGAAATTTCCATTACGTGTCACATAGGTTAATCATTTGGATATCAACAACTCATGTAATCAATTTAACACTTGTACTAAGTAGTTAATTGAACATAAACACATCATCGATGAACTTCTTCTTGTGCAATCCTTTTTAACCAATCAACCTTATTCACGACAACCTCGGTGATTAACCACTTGTGCACCATTTGATCTGAACCAATATTCTCCCTTTCTTCCTTACTATGACCAAAAAGAGATTTCCATTCCATTTAGGATTCTCAATCCTCTTAACTCAAAGGAACAACATATATGAAAATCCGAGTTTGAACACTATCAGGTTAAAAATTGAATTGTATTTTCCAATAGATTAACAATTCAATTGATCCAACATTTGAGCACTTCAAAGCTCTTTAACTTCCAACTGAGCAAAGAAAAGCACAGATTATCCATGATTCTATACTATAGAGTCACAAACATAGTTGTTGAAGAAAGTTTCCAAAGGTAATCCCTTTCTAGTCATGATTCTTTTACCTCACTTCATGATCCATACTGATCTTTCAGAATTAATCAAGACTTATAAGATTCACCAAATCTTACCATTGAGAAGTAGAGGTTCCAACTCCAAACTTCTATTGATACTCGAATTTCAAAATTCAGAAATTCCTATAAGAATATACTCGTGAAAACTCTTAATCTTATGACTTCAATGTCAAAGAAACTCACGTTAAAATTTCCTTTTTAAAGATAACACTTGAACTTTCACATCTCAAGAAAAGAAATTAACAATTTATTTCACATACCTGTGAATCATGACGTTTTTAAACAAAATTCATAACTTGAAATCTTCCATCATCATGCTTAAAATAGGAAACCTTCAAAATAGAAAGTCTTTATGAAGTACAATACTTAACTTCAAAATCTCACAAGAAGTTTCCTAATATGGAAGAAGCGACGAGGGTACACCCAATTCAGACTCTCAAGAGAGAATAGGAATTCATTGAGAACTTGGTCTAGAACCGGTTCAACTTCAGGAATCTTCACCTGATCTTACTATAGATCCTTCTCGGAATCCATTCCCATCTCAAGGGAATGAAATGTCCACCATAGGAACTTTTTCACATAAGCTATTACAAACTTATTACCTCATGTTCTCCAATTCCCTTTCCTCTTTCTATCTCTTCACGAGTCTGACCTCCAATCTTAACCACTCTCCATAAATGGTTCTAAGATAACACCCATATGGAATTCTCCGTAATTCGATATAAAAGATGAAAGTCTTTAGCAAGACATAGGAACTTTTAGCTCTGATACCACTTCTGTAACACCCCCTTCCTACCCTGGAGGTATTACCGCCAGTAACCCCGATTAAGACTAAACCGAGGCTACCCAAGGCTTTAAACTGGTTGAACAAACTAAAAATCCAAAAGTTGGATTCATTTAAATCATAACCGGAAAACAATAAAATGTTGCAAAAGAATCTAATCTTTATTACTTCACTTTACAAAGTTTAAGAAGACATTACAGCGAAATAAATACAAATGGTCTTAAAACAACATTAGCTTTTATGACAAGATGATAGAACAATCTTCTGTCTGAACAAAGCCTTTAGTATGTAAACTCTTAGCTTCTTCTTTCCCAACATAACTTTATAGTGGCCCATCCATAAACTTCGCTCAAACACAACTTTTGGAAACTTTTCTTCAACTTCTTGATCCACTTCTCAAAACAACTTCCAAGAAATACCCGATGTGTCGTATACAACGGTGGACACCAGCCGACCATGCAATTGAATAAAGTAGTCGGGTTAGTCTAATGAAAGACTAAGGAAGTGGACAAAATGACTGGTTCTTATGGTAGTGACTAAACATATTAGCATCGTAATCCGAATGACAACCGGTCGATGATCCAACAGTTAGCAGTCCCATAGAAGATAAGAATGAGGTATGCATATTCAAGAGATAGGACACCACAACTTGCGGTTCCATTACGAAACATGAACAATTGTTGGGAACTCATATTTATCACATAACATTTTGAAAAGCAAGAATGGCTTTCCGACTGGACAAACCATTCAGGTATATTAATGTGCCTAACGCACTTATCTTATATTACTTTCAAAAAATTTCACAAACAAGTTGGTGGCTTTTAATCGGCTCAAACTACTGCCGAAATATTTTGGTATTGTAGAGATCATCCGAGTATTTCATCCATGGTCATCTACCCTGTACCAAGATCACAGAACTTAAGCTATCCTTGATCTTTCATTTGAATATGGTGATGTAGAGATCAGAGAGGTCTATTACCCTGTCGTCTACACTGCACCGTGCCAAACTTGCACTTAGCTAGAGTGCGCATCACCCCTCTCACACGAAGAGCAGGGGAAGAGTCATGACCCACTATTAGGATTAGGCACCTCCACATGTAATATTGTTTTAAAGAGAGGATATGGAACCACGTTCCCCTCCCTGAAACCACCTTAATTAACAACAAAGTCTCAGCACAAGACAACATACAAGGTCACACATAACGGACCTAAATCCAGTTCTACCGCAAAACTGAATAAACAACATGGTCATTATTTCTAACAAATATAACAACCTATCATATTTTATTAAGCACAAAAGTTATTCCCAACACAAATATTAAATGGGATTCAATTCCTCATTTAATAACAAAAATGCAAGAGAGAACCGTCCACTTGCCTTAGAAGGCGTGCTCAACGTCCTCTGCGATTCCAACAGAAATCTTTATCTCCCTTCTGTCAATTATAACAAAAGATTCTTCAACAACGAGCTCACGGATACACTTCTTAGTTGTATACTCAAATTCTACAACTTCCTAAACGATAAACGGTTTGATTTCCGAATATCGATATATAATAAATCCTTTAGTTATCATGCTTTAAGGAGTCATCTTGGCGGAATTATAACTAATTATCCGCTTCACTATTGAAACAATTTTATCAATAAAAATTGTTCATTAGCAACAGTTCTTAAAGGTAATCAAATCTCGGATCAAACAGATTAACAACGAATCTCAAGTAATTATCCGAAGTCCTTTACCTGCCAATCGGTGTCAAACTTGTATTCGCTATAACTGAAGATCCTGACGTCTGTTTCTCGAGCGGTTTGAACCTGTGGAACCGTATCAACGTCAAGATTATAAAAACCATAAATTTAATTAGCAAAGCGAAACCGAAAGGTCCTTACGGTTGCTCCACAACCAACCCGCTAATTAATTTCGATCGTATATACCTTCACTTCAGCCTATGGTTCGCTTGGCTCAATAGTGGATCGATCCCCGAGCTTGAGGGTGGCTGAGTGTTTCCCGGAGGAGGCCCTTGCGGTGGGTGGTGGTCGGAGGAGCTAGCGATCATCGGCGACGTCGCGCGGTGAGGCAACAAGATGATCGACGATGATGGATTTGAATTCTTTCTTCCCGACTCCGTCGCTCCGCATGATTCTTCTACTGGTTCTGGTTTGTAGCAGCAAGAACCCACAAAAATGAATTAGAGGAAGAAGACTAGGTGAAGAGGTGGTAGGAGAAGGTAGTCGGCGGTGAAGACGCTCGCCGAGTCCGTCGTTCGTCCTCTCGCTCTCAAACTCTCCTCTATCTCAATTCAAAATTTTGAGCCCCTTCATGTGAATATCTCTTTGGTTCCTTCCGTATTAAGGCAAGAAGAGGCGGTTTAAAAACAAAACCCGTCTCGGAATGGGACTCGCGTTAAAGCGGTAAAATTATGTACCTCGGGTGGAAAAACTTACTAAACGAAAAACGTCCTGTAAATTATGTAGACCAATAAAATTAATTTTTCATGATTTTATCTTGCTACCTTCAATTTTTAAGGCTTCCGTTTCGTATTTTGAAACCATTACAGTACATAATTAAAAAGACGGCTTATCCAATAAATATTCTTTTTCCATTGAAAAATCCTAGAATTCACACCGATCCATAAAATTATTTCTTTATGATTTTAGGATATCACCAAAAATTTTCTAGGACTTAAATTCCAACAAAAATATTTGATTAAGCGTTAAAACGAACAAAGAGGTTAAAAGGATATCCGAGAAAAATTCAAAAATATCCTTAAAAACCACAGTTATTACATTCTCCACATTCTCAATCGGGATTTTCGGTTGGAGCGTTGGGTATTGATCACGAACATGACCAATTTTCCCACACTTAGCAGATCATCCGTAAACCTTCATATTGAATCTTCCAAAGCCGTCCATTCATCCAAAATTTTGGTCGTAGATGCTTGGAAATATCTAGCTCTACACACAGCCTTGTGTACTTCCCCCTTTCAAATTCACTCGTGGGTTTATCCACCTTTAGTACTTTGCCTAATTGAGAGCCAACTAGGTTGAGTACTGCCTATCAAAGTATTCAATCGATAGATCCGGAATTCTAATCCAAGCAACCACTTTTTGAATGGTTTCTTCTGCTGGAATAAAGTTCGGTCTCCATCTTTGAATCGTGAGATAACTTTCCCCAATCATCCATGGTCAATTCATTAGGACGTGGTTCAGATCCTCATCATTCCTGAATCTTATGACATAGAAGTCATTACCAGTATTAATCATGGAAAAATCGCCCTTGGGTTTCCATTTCTGCATTAGGCTGTTCCTCAAGTAAATGTATCCGACACTACGATCCAAAACTTTGATAATGATTGCATTCTGCAATGGTTTACGAATTCTTTTTTTTTCTCTTCTGCCGACAGGAGTATTATCGGACAATCCGGATCTTGTAGATCAGGCATTTCATCATCTTTAACTTCCTCCATGTCTGATTCATCCTCCCAAAAAGGATTATTATAGTTCGTTATCATCCCTTCGGTTCTCTGTCCAGAAACAGAGTCCTTGTATGAACCACTCCCCTTTCTTTCTTGCATCATTCTATTCGCATCCAGCAAACTTGGGAAGTTGTTGTCCGAGGTCGATGAACCATCGTCTCCTCTCTTTGTTTTCTTGCTGAATCTGTTCTCTTGGCTCGGCGATAAGTTCCCCGGTGGTTGCAGACGAGAGTCTTCAGAATTCATTGGGAGCATAGTGTAGGAAGCTTTTAAAATAGATGTATGCTTTGACTTTTGAGAGTGAGAAGGATGGAAAAGTTGATCTGTTGATGTATGGTTTGGCCATATTTATATAACAAGAAATTAAACAAGTCATAAAATATTATCTAAAATTATGGACCCGTGCACTAGTTTTGTGCACGCTGGTTGGTAGGTGACTTATTTTTATGACACTTGCGTATCATTGATATTAAATGAGATTACTAATGATTTTGTATCAATTCAAAAGTCTGATATATATCTTTGAGTTTGTTTGAATCTCTTCCCTTATTGCAACCTATATAATAATAGGCTTTGTGTATATGAATTAAAAATAGCAAGTTCTTAAATTTAACCATTTCAAACTGCTTAAGCAAAACCATGTCAATTTTCCAACCCAAACTCACCTAACCAGCAGTCACACACTCATCAATCCAAAAGTGTAGAAGTTCTTATTAGCCCAACCGAAATAATACCAAAGTTTCCAAGCTACCTTAGCTACCCTTAACCAACACTAAAGACAATATCAAACAACTAAACTTAAAGTTGTTCCAACTCCCTATAAGTTAATTCACCAAAACTTCTGACAATCACTTCATAGTTAAAATGAGTAAACATTACCATCTAGCAACACAATCCTAAAATCCAATCTTTTACCCCAACACAAGTTTCAACCATGACAATGTGCTTCAATACACCCACTAGGCCTAGCATTGATGAAAGCTCCATCATCCTCTTCTCCGCCACCTCCGACTCCAACGAAGAGTCGACCACCAGCTCCTCCTCCTCCCATCGCCACTCACCACCGACACTGGCCTACCACCAAACGTTCAACCTCAGCGTAACAAACCTCTCCTTCACCAGCCATCAGAACAAAACTTTATTCTCCAAACCTAAGCAGATCAAGATCCTCAATTCAGTCTCCTTCAATGCTAGGAGTTCCGAATTGCTTGCCGTGGTGGGCCCAAGCGGAACCGGAAAATCCACCCTTCTCAGGGCAATCTCCGGCAGAGTCAGCGACCGAGATTTTGACCCGACAACTATATCAATCAACGGCCATTATCTCACCAGCCCTGCCCAGGCGAGGATGATCTGTGGCTACGTGGCACAGCAGGATGACCTTCTTCCATTGCTGACCGTAAAAGAAACCCTAATGTTCAGCTCCCGGTTCAGGCTCAGGGACACGGGTTCAGAAACCAGAGAAGCGAGGGTCGAAGCTCTGATCATGGAGCTGGGGCTCGGCCACGTGGCAGAAAGCTTCGTGGGGGACGAGGAGAAGAGAGGAATTTCCGGTGGGGAAAGGAAGAGGGTGTCGATCGGAGTTGAGATCATTCATGATCCTCAGATTTTGGTGCTTGATGAGCCTACTTCAGGGCTAGACAGCACTTCTGCTTTACAAGTGATCGAGCTGTTACATTCGATGGCAAAATCAAAGCAAAGGACAATCATATTATCAATCCATCAACCCAGCCACAGAATCCTGAGATTCGTTTCTGAGTTCCTGCTCATGTCTCGCGGCTCGGTTGCTCATAGCGGAACCATTGATAAGCTCGAGCAAAGGATTTCTCAATTAGGGTACCAGATTCCGATGCAACTTAAAGCTCTCGAGTTCGCCATGGAAATCATAACAAGACTAGAAGAATCGGATCAAAAAGAGAGCACCAATTCTCATCAATTCACGTCCAGTCACAACGAATTTCATCCAATTAGTACAAATCGCAATGCCTGCGCAGAAGAAATCGGCCTCCTCTGCTCGAGATTCTGCAAGATCATCTACAGAACAAAGCAATTGCACCTAGCGAGAGCGATGCAGGCGATTGTCGGCGGGTTAGGGTTGGGAAGCGTCTACGTGAAGCTTCGAAAAAATCCGGAAGGAGTTTCCGAGAGGCTAGGGTTCTTTGCGTTCAGCCTCAGCTTTCTCCTCTCATCCACAGTCGAAGCGCTCCCGATCTACCTCCAAGAAAGGAGGGTAATCATGAAAGAAATCTCTACAAACTCGTACAACATCTCATCTTATTTGATCGCAAACACAATCGTCTTCCTCCCGTTCCTCCTCCTCGTCTCCCTACTCTTCTCAATCCCCGTTTACTGGATCGTCGGACTAAACCCTAACCTAATTTCATTCTCCTTCTTCTTGTTCGTCGTTTGGCTGATTGTGCTAATGGCGAGCTCCCTGGTGCTCTTCCTGAGCGCAATTTCGCCGGATTTCATATCGGGGAACTCGCTCATATCCACAGTGTTGGGAGCGTTTTTCCTGTTCTCCGGCTACTTCATACCGAAGCAGAGTATTCCGAAATACTGGATGTTCATGTACTATGTGTCGATGTACAGGTATCCGTTGGATGCGATGCTTGTGAACGAGTACTGGAATGTGAGAGACGAGTGTTTCTCGTGGGATGGATCGAGGTGTGTGATGAATGGAAGAGATGTTTTAATGGCGAGAGGGCTTGAGAAGGATTGTAGGTGGATGAATGTGGGGATTATGGTTGGGTTTTTTGTGTTTTACAGGGTTGTTTGCTGGATAATCCTCTCTCGAAGAGCTTCTAAGATCACGTATTGATCTGAATTTGGTTTCTAGTTTCTCATAATGACCGATAAAGACGGAGATTGACTATAGTTTTTTGTCTATAGATTGTAGCATTAGCATGTGTTATGTTTGAGTTCCGAACGCAGCGTTTCAGTCTATTACCGAACAAATTGCTGTGCTTGGCTGCATATTTCTAGAATTTGGCTCCAGGCTTAAAATGGTATCCTGTTGTGATTACTCCGTCCGTCCTCATTTATTTGTGCATTTTTCTTTGTACCAAATGAGGATGAAGGAAGTATCATTTATTCAGACCAAAAAAAAAAAAAAAAGGAAGTATCATTTATCATAAACCCAATAGTCCTTTGCTTAGAATAATTCGATTACGATATGTTTATAAATAAAATTCAAGAGAATTTTGATTCTCTTGTAACTTGGTTTTCGCAAGAGATATATAGCCATTGAGAGAGAGATTTGGGTCAGCCCAGCTTGGTGTAAATATGCAAGAGATTTGAGTCAGGTATTTTTTTGAACAGTTATGAATTAGGCGACTCCCTAAGGTGGACGTCCTAAAGCATTCTTTCGGACGAAAACTTGCAGTTCTAATGATCCATAAAGCAACCATTAGGGAAGTTGTGGCCCAACTTAGCGGTTTTATCAGCCATAACATTGCAATCCCTAACAACGTGAGAAATAGAAGCGGTCTCAAATCCAAGAAGAGAGACCAAGATATCTGAAATCAATATTTCAATTTCCCAAGGAGAAGACCCATTACCTTTGATCGCGTTGAAAACTGTGATATTCTCCCTTTTAATTTAAATTTTCTTTATTCCTAATCTTGTACTTCTCGGGTTCCATCTCGGAGTGGTAATGCTTCTTTTTGTAGGATTGACATGGATCCATATCTATTAGCTCCTAGGCTTATTATACCTGCTTTATGATGCATATAACAAAGCCCATTGCGACAGAGCTTGTGTTGAACTTCGACCCATCAAAGTTGATCTTAACAAAGCCCCTAGTTGGTCTCTTCCATTCCACGTTTTCCTTCTTGTTCCTACTTAAGGTCGGTTTTTGTTGATTCTTGAGTTTCTTCAACTTCATTCCATCTCTTTGTTTGTTCCCATACCGTAATCTGACTCCTAATGTATTGATCCAGATTTAGGATGTAGTCATTCAGGGTTTGTTGGAACACAAGTTTATTTCTCTGGTGCCAAATGTCCCACCAAATTACTTCCAGTTTTATGAAGTCTTCAATTCCCAGGATTTGTTTTAGTTCATTAATGATTACATCTGCTGATTTGTTTCGTGTATTGTAGTTTAGGGGTGAAGTGCGAACTTATCCTATCCATCTTGACCTAACCATTTATCTTTCAAAAACTTGATCGTGCTTACATCTCCCACTTGACAAAGTAGCCCTTCCTTAAATTCCTCCTAAAGGCGCATTAGTTTTGTCCATTGCCATGAAGTATTAGCTTGTTTTTTATATTTAGGTTCGGCAAATAGTTTTCATAGTAGCTCCATTTGCATCGCTTGGTTCATATATTCTGTCTTCCGGATTCCTAGGCCTCCAAACATTTTCGGTTTATAGACTTTGTCCTATCCTATGAGTGGTTTATGATGAATGTCCTCATTCCAAAGGAACGTTCAATTAATTTGATCCATTTCATTGTGTGGTTAGGTAGCATGAAACTATAGAGTTAATTTGGTTTCATAGCAAGATTAGATCGTATCAAAACTTCGCGCCCTTCAATCGAAAGAGCATTTGCTTTCCATTTTGTTAATTGTGTTTGGGTTTTTCCAATTGTCTCTTCAAATGTTTCTCTGTTCGCACTTCCATTAACGATGGGGCATCCTAGATATTTCTCTTGGTTAGTCATTGTAGTGATGCCTACAACTTGTTGAATTCTGTGGCATTGATGGTGGTCAACATTTTTGGATGTTTGGAAAGAAAATTTATGGGAATTAACCGTTTGTCCAAATATAGCGCAATATTCTTCACTAATCTTTTTGGTCATTGTGCATGCTTGCTGGTTTGCTTTCGAGAATATTATGATGTCGTCTGCAAAAGAAAGGAATGGAACTTTGGTCCCAGACCTAGCCAGTACAAAACCTACTGAATGCTTAAGAGAATCACTAGCATGTTATAGCTTCCTTTCCAATATCTCTGTGCCGAGAATAAATAGAAATGGAGAGAGGGGGTCGCCTTGACGCAGACCTCGTTCAAGTACAAATTGTCAGTGTGGTTGTTATTCATTAGGATTGAGAAGAAGACCGTTTGAACACATTCTTTAATCCATCCAATGAATTGATTATTGAAACCAGAATTTTCCAATACGACGAAAAGAAAGTCCTAATCAAGTTTATCATGTGCTTTTTCTAAGTCCAATTTGATCGCCATCCAACCTTCTTTTCCTTTTTTTCCTTTGAAGGAGTGACATATATTTAATCGGCTATTAGGACATTATCTTGAATCACGCGTTAAGCTACAAATTCGCCTTGAAGGGGGTGGATTAGTTTGTGCATCACTCTTTTCAGTCGTTCTCTGATAATTTTGGCTATTAGTTTATAAATGGTTGAAAACAAGCTTATCGGCCGATAGTGATTTTTAGAGCTTGGTATTTCTTTTTTGGGGATTGGTGTAATAAATGTGTGTTTGATTTGTTTCAGCAAATGCCCTGAGTGGAAAAAACCTTTTGACAGCTTTTGTAATTGTTGGTCCCACAATATATAAGTATTTTTATAGAAGCCTAAAGTCAAACCATCAGATCCTGGAGATTTGTCTGAGTTTATTTGCATTAGCGCGTTTCAGATTTCTTCATTAGTTACTGGTTTTGTTAATTTTCTGTTTTCGTCAAATGTAATTTCATTATTAACAAGTCGGAGGTATTGTTGGAGTAGTGGATGATTAATTTGCTCTTTCTTATATCAATCTCTAAAATACTCAACTTATTATTATTATTAAATTTTGGGAAATAAATTACATAAAGTTAGATGGGAGCCTAGAAACAAGCTGAGCCCCCACACCCTTCTGAATACAAAAACACAATCTATGAAAAATAAAAGCACCACTCTTAGCATTGTTACAGTGGCTAACAGAAAGAGACTTAATATGTGAGAGCGTGTCCAAAGCCTCCTTGTCAAATTCTCCAAATGTAGAGAAAGCGAAAGGGATAAATTTGTATCCGCTCTCCTCACATTTGGACACGTACTTCTTCTTTTTCCTCTCCACGGCGTTGTGCAAGGCCAACCCAGGCACCCAAGAACTCGCACCCATACCAGCAAAGGGAGAGACCCCGGTAACATCTACATACGCATCCTTACCCTGATGCCAATTAAAGAGTAACAAGTCAGCAGGTCTAAGATCTTAGCCATTCTCCGAGAGGAAACCCATAGGAGCCTCCTTCCGCACCGCGATCCCGACTTTGGAGCAAATATCAACAAGGATATCACGCACCAAATTATGTCGGAACTTCACCCCCACCTTACTAGAACAATGGACAGCAATCCCCCCATTTGTCCATTTTGGGGGTGTTGCAACTCGGGCAAATGCTACCATTAGAAAACAGAGGTATCATAAGTCTGTAACACAACACAGAACGAAATTGACAATTGTTCATCCTCTGTCCCAAGCCATCAATAGGGATAGTGAACAAAAAGTCTTGTGCATGAGGAGCACGGAGACAACTAAGAATTGCAACCTCCCTTGGGCTAATCATGTACCTATCGACGAGGCTTTTCTCAACAACACCAAAGTAACACCTTGCCAAGGTTTTCATCAATTGGGTGGCAGGAGAAACAGTGGTGAGAGAGATAGCATCGGCATTGCAAAAGGCATTGAAATCATCAAGAGCATGCTGAAAAGAAGGGTCGGGAGAAACTATACCCGTATTCAACAAAATCTTAGCCTGTAGTGTGCTCGTCTGAAGCCGAGAAGCAAGGAAAGCATAACGGATTACATCTCCCGCAGCAAAGATGCCTAAACCACCCCCTTTGATGGGGAGAGTGGCTAAACGCCATTGCCAATAACCAAAACCCGGTCTTGAAGCAGTGACAACCTTCTCTAAGGAAAGGCGCAAAGCATGGTCAAACTGAGCTTGAGCATCCTTGAAAGATATAGGGGAGCAAGTTCTCAAGGCATAAGACAACTTTGCAACCCCAGCACAATTACGAAGAAGAAGGAGCTCATATTGGGGATCATTTAACCGGTTAACCGCCTCCATTAAAGCAATAGTTTTAGAGACTCTCTTCAAGGCCAAGCCCCGGCTGAAGCCCACCTCTAAACTGACCGACCCACCAAGAAGTTTGACACCACTACGTGGGCAAGAGATGTTTGATGGGAAAACACCATCCACCAAACTTCTAGGATCCTCCACAGGCCAGAAAAGCTCAGTTTTATCAACATTCAGGAACAAACCTCGTGCAGGCCCATCAGACCTAATAATGTCAAGCGCCTTGGCCACCATAAGGGTATCGCCTACAATGGTGCCATCATCAAGATACCAAGCCTGGAGGGTGAGACTGCATGCATGATTCACTGAACCAAAGGGTGTAGAGCAAGAGCAAATAATAAAGGCCCCAAAGGATCACCTTGTTGTACCCCCTAACATGACCAAAGGACAGAGTCTTCATAGTAGAGCCTAGCAGGTTGAGAGTAAAAAAACTCAACCCAAGGAGCAATAGACGGACACCTCAACCTAGTTTCCTGGAGCAGAACACTCCTATCAACAAGGTTGAAAGCGTTCTTGAAATCCACTAAAAGCATAGAAAGCCCAACCTCAGTGCCCTTAGACTCAACAAGTTTGTTCACAGAATGCAAGACTGCCTCACATCCCCCAGGAACGTCCACTCCAAACTGAAAATCCTGCAAATAACGGTTCATGGAAGGGCCAACCACAGACGAAGCAACCTTGGAAACAAGCCTCCTCCAAACAGTGCCAACAGCAATAGGGCGTACACCACCACCCGACTTGACCAGGGGAGTTAGGGGGGCACTAGCAATGTACTCCCCTAACTGGCTAGGGCACTGACCCCGTAGGAACAAGTTAACAACCCTAGTGATGAATGCTAGCAAATAATCAGCCACTACAGAAGCAGCCCCTCCCAATATATCAACAAAATGTTGAGCCCTAAGCCCATCACGACCACATGAAGTCCCTTTAGGGAAGCTGTGGATCCTATCAAGCACCATCTCTTTGTTAACCGAGAGCACATCCTCACCTAACGGAGAAGAAGACAAAACCGGAGAGGGGGCATAGGGGTGTTTGGCCTCCAATTCATGGAGAGTGTCAAGATTAGATGGGGCAACTCCAGAAGATGTAAGGACCTTAATAGCAGCGGTGAAGTGCCCGTCTCCGAGCTTACGCTTACACTGGAAAATGTTAATGTCATTTGGGCTTCTTGATTTCTTCACACCCCTAGAGAGAACCACCACCTCTGATAAGCGATCAAGCACCAAACCAAGCCTATCATCAGGATCACGCCATCTAAGAATGGCACGCGAAATACACTCAAACTGACAACGCTCTCGTTCACCCGAACGCCGATGAACCCTATTAGTATGCACAAAAGCAGTCAAAATGCAACAAGGCAAAATAAGGAGTTGCACCCACGCCGACATATCACTTCGGCTTGCGAGGACCTTATCAAGAACACCAAGGAAAACTCTAGCAAAACCAAGCCTCAACTTAGGGGGAATACACTTAACAGTTCGCAGTTTTCTAGAAAAAACGCAATTAAGGAGATGTATGTCGAAACAAGAAAGAGCATCCCCAGATAAGGACAACTGAGAGGGAACAACAGAAGCGCTATCAACCTCATCAGAAACCAACACAACAGGCTTAGGAGGCTTGGAGATACCAAGGATCGCAACGTCATCAAAACAAGGTGCATGGAACACAACACCATCAACATGCTTACAGTTCTTACTAAAAGTATGAGTACAAAAACACTCACCACAAAGCCTGATGCCAGCCTGATGAAGCGCCGAGTCCAATGCAGAGAAAAGACCCAAGTCACTTGCAACCCGCGCTTTATGAGAAGCCGCCAATTCCGACGTTTTAAAATGACGAGCCCCCAAGTGGTCAATAAAATATTTCTTGGTAAGCCCTCTACCAACTCCACTATTGCAACCATCAGAGCCTTTAAACGGGCAAAAAATACGATCAGACCCGGTGTCGGCCATGACAGATCACAACATAAACTTCCCAACAGGCAAAAACTGAGTAGAAACAGACCAAAATCAGCCAACAACAGCAGCCAAACACTACTGACAAAACACGTTCTACTGTCACCACCACACGTACAACATCACACATACAAAGCCCGAGTTGCAAACACTGTTGTCAACACGAAAGATCCGAAAAAGAAATCTTACCGCTGACACCAGCAGAACAGCAACAGACCACTGAAGGCACACGACTCCACACCGCAAGAACCGCTACAACTCACGAACCCTCGGACAAGCAAGAACCGCTACAGCAAGAACCGCTACGATTCCACACAACAAGAACCGCTACAACTCAGGCCCTAACAACCGGATAAAGAAGATGTCACTGGAAACCCTACTGACGCCAACATTAGAACCCTAACCCCCCATGAACAACTACTCCAGAGAAGATAGCTAGAACGGCCGGCCACACCCACCGGAAACCCACCCCAGACGCAAACCCTAACCCCCCCCCCCCCAGCAAATCGCCTTCACGATCGCCTTCAGACGCAAACCCTGACGCAATGGTTTCATTTAAAATCAGACCTAATTTCTTCTCTTATATTCTCCTCGCCAATAATTTGCATTCCTTCTACTATTGTGATTTCCTTTATAATTTTCCTATTACTCCTTTCATTTTGCACATTGTTTCCAATATGTTTTGTGGAAATTTAAGATACATTATTTTGTATTTATTAACTGATTATGTCTTTTGATTACTTCCTTATCCGGAGCCAACAAAATGTATTGTTGGATTTCTACCAGTTTCTTCTCAATGCGTTGTAATTGTTCAAAGGTGTTTTCAAAGGTTCTTTTATTCCATTGTTTAGCATGAGCTTTGAATACTTGTATTTTTCACAAGTAAGAGCATATTGGATCCTATGACAGCAACACACCAATCTTATTTAAGCAGATGCTTGAAATCTCTTCTATGCATCCACATTTTCTCAAATTTGAAGGGTTGGGCTTTGAAAGTGATTCTATTTGTTAGGATAATCGCTATTTTTCTATGGTCCGAGGATGAAAAAGCGTAACTTTAGTTGAAATGTATGGGAACCACTCTAGAACTTGGTTGTAATGTCTGGGAACCACTCTAGAAATTACAATGTTTGGGAACCACTCTGGAATCGGAATATCCATTAGATCACAATCATTTTTAAAATGTCTTATTCTTTCAATTCTGCTTTGTGACAAGGTTAGTGTACTTGATGACTATATAATTTGGTTCTTGCTTAAGGACTTTTAAACGTTCATTCACAACTTGATGTTCCTTCCATAATATACAAATTCCGTCCACCCTACTAGTAGTCGGAGATCAAACTATGTTGTCGAATCCCGCTCTTCGTCATACTTGGTCGCTAGGAATTTTGTCAGTTTTTGTTTCCATTATTGTCATTATTTGAATCTTTCAATCTTAGAAAAAGAGTCGATTTCAATCCATAGAGGCTTATGCCCCAACCCTCTACAATTCCATGTGCTAACTCTCATTATTAATATTTGTTATTTATTTATTACTAACTTCCATATGCAAAAATCCTAAATAATCACAGTCTGTGTACAAGACCTAATCTTTTCCTTTATTCTTCATGCTCGCAAGTTTATAAATAACTCTGCTTCTACATTGGATTGACAATACTAAACTGTTACAACTTGTTGTTTTCAGTTGGTTTAGATATGATTAAGATTGTTTTTCCCCTCTTCCTCTTTCTTCTTTGTAAGGTTCTTCTTATCTTCCTTTTTCTTGCTAGTTCCTTGGCTTTATCAATTATATCATCTACTCTTGTTTTCATCAGCCTGCAGGTACACCATAGACATAAAGGAGAGTCATGTAGATCAATTGTTCTTTTTTGAGTGATAATCTCATGATACAATTGCTCAAAGTCTTCACAAGTAAACTTTATGTACTACCATAAATGATGAGTGATAGAGGAGAACATAGCTCTACACGACATATCAAAACTAAGGCATTACCACTAGGGCAATGTGGGTGCTTGGCACCAACCAACGAGTGATGCTTAGAAAAGACAAAAAGTTGTAGTTTCAGCACCTCAAAAACTTCAACATTAAGCATATCCATAAACCTTCTAACATAATGACTCCAAAGGCATGAAATACTATATCCATATAAAGCTACACACAAGGATAGAGTTATTACATCAATGAGGTGGCCCCCGTAAGGTCTAGAATACCAAAAGATCAAGTTATTACTCCACCAAGGTAATTCAATAAGTCTACAGATTTCACAATACATGTCAAAATTTTCCTTAAATTTGGAAATCCATTCATTCAAATAAGACAAACACATAATTCTCATGCTAGGAAGCAATTGATCATGCCTCATATATTTATTTGAATTACAAGCTTTCTTAAAAAATTGTAAGACAGTATCAACTAATAAGGGCGAGTTGGTTCATGAATTTCATAATGCTTGTCTTAATGCATCTAAGATGCGAAAAAGTCATCTTATTAAAAAACTTGACCAAGATCATCTGTTCTACAAAAGCTATTAGCCAGGGAGCTTTCACCACTTTTACATTTTCCTTCCACTCCGACACAAGTGCGCCACATATCATGGGATTGCTTTCACAGATTACACATCTTATAATATCATTCCAATGTTTATTTCTAGCATTATTCTATTCGGTCAAAGGGTTACTTTAATGTATTGAACATGGGCAAGTTTTTCAAAGAGATCTACCATGGCAATGCAAGCTTTCCTTTTGTCTTCATCATTCAAGGTCCTCGAAGGGACAGCTTGACAAGAGTTCTTATTTTCAGTACTACTTATGTTCTCCTTGATCGTATTAGGCTGTGAGTCTAATTGTTCATGGTTGCTCAAGTTTTCACCTTGATCAAATGGTGACTTCTCGTTAGGACACAAAACATTTTTGAACGTTTTATTTCTTATCTCCATAGGAAAATTCTTAGAGTGGGCAACTAATTCCCATAGAAATATTATCAGAATGAGGGATTTAAAGAAATTATTAATCTTATTTTCAAAGAAATATGTTTGTAGATGAAGGCGTTGAGGTGCATGGTGTGCAAGAATATCACAATATATCCAAAAATTAAGTAATCAAAGTACAAGTTTTGGAAATTAAACTAATGCAGAATATAAGATGAATAAGTGAACCTGTGTGTTTGAGTCGAATGGCGATTGATTAGCCCCCTTCTACAGTAAAAGGGAACAATAGGAAATCGACACTTGAGAGGGATAGGCCAACTCTCTACCAGAATGGTATGGATCTGGAAATTACTCCGTGATTTTTGCTCCCTAGGAATCCCTCCGCTCGTCTTCCCCGTCCAAAGAAGAGATTTATGTGAACAGTTTTCACTTAACCCGAACCTTAGCCCCCAAATTGTACAGTGAACAAAGCTCTTCCAGCCCAAGAGTCTCACAAGCCTTCTTCTTATTGTTTTTGTCAGTCTACCATGCTTCCACTTAGGCGTAATCAATGCCCTTAGATGCACTTGTCGTCATAGCAGCGAGAATCATTACTTCTTGATCTTAGATTTTTGGTTACGATTTTCCACCCAAAGGAGGCCATAGTTGGTTTCATTTGAAGTTTGACTGAGGAGGAGGCGGAGAAAGAGCTCGATTGAGCCATGGGTCTTATGGATAGGGTTCAAATTTGGGGATCGATTTTTTGGTTTTGGGTACTGTAAAAACGGTCGACGGAAGGGGAAAGAGAGAGAGGGTTTCATTCCGTCTATTTGGGTCAGGTATATGGCTTGGCGGGTGGCTTGGCTCAATTGTGTGTATTATGTATTTCAAAAAGTATAGGTAATTAATAATATTTAATTAAATATTAATATAATGTGTGTATATACATAAGTGTATACATTAAGTATATGATGTGTATATAAATTAAGTAAGGTTTTTATTTGGGTATATATGATTTTTTTTCATTTTTTCTATTAAAAGTAAATATTAAATCCATGCATGTATATCTAGTCATAACCGGCTAACCCTTGGTTCCTCGGTTCTTGTTCGATTTCGGTTTCCGGTTCTCGCCGATTCTTGGGTAGATTCCGGTCCAACCCTTTATAAAAAAAAAGTCATTAGAAATCCAAAAACCACGACAGCGGTTAGCCGTTGGAAATCCAAAACCACGGTCGCGGTTTTAGAATAGAATGCATATTATTTGAGAGAAAATGCAAAATTGCGATTGCGGTTTAGCCGTTTGGATGAATCTGACCGTATGGAATCGATAGTTTCCAACGGTAACCGGCGGAACCACCGGTTCTCCGGTTCCAAAGAATGTGGAACCGGGACCCGCCGACCTCCGTTTCCTCTAGTTCCGAAACCACTGTTTTTTCCGTTTGGTTCCAGTGGAATGAAACACGCATCCATGTATATGCATGGTTATTTATGGATTCTAACTTTAGTCCAGGGAGTAGGCGAGATATTTGGACAAAATTTTCAAGAAAGCCTAGTTTGTACCGGGACTGGCCCCCTTTTGTAAAGGTCGATTGGTCTGATAGCATTGGTATATATGCCATGAGGGTGGTTTCGGTGCTAATGGTCTTTATTCTACAAACTATAAATAAATGAAGGTCCTTAGATTTGAGGAAGAGATCACAAGGATTAAAAGAAATAGGAATAAAATGGTAATTTTAGTTTTTATTAAAAACATCGCATATTTTTGCCAAAAACACAATGTTTGAAATTTTACATTATGTTTGCATGTTTTATGCACATATTGACACTATTACAAGGTATTTTCACATATAATCATCCTAAAAGTTCAGAAATTTTATCATACGTTCACATATAACATAAGGGCAGAATATATACATGCCCTTGATTTTTCACACTTTTGCCAACCACCTCCCCGCACTTTGAGATTTTCGAACAAATACTTTTATTATACTATTTTTTTTCTTTTAAACACAAACTAGTTGTACCTGTCGTACCATGCACGACTACGATTCTGTATTTTATAGATATTATATATATGATATTAATAAATAAAAAAATTTATATAAACTTTAATATAAGTAATTTATTGCTCGTAGAAAGTATACTTTTTTTTAATCAATAGAAATGATTACATTTAATGTTGAGAATAAAGATATATTATTAAGATAAAATAATTAAAGTTTTCTTTTTTCTTGATGATAATTCATAGATATATAATTAAAAAAAAGAAGATAAAATATGGAAAAAAATTATATAATCAAATATGGAAGAGATAAGAATTTTAAAAATAATAGTTAACTTGATAAATAAGATATAATAAAATATGAAAGATAAAGATAATTTAATTGTATAAAATATTTAAATTTTAATTAATTTAATTTAAGTTTGGACTAAATTCATTTTGTGGTTTGATAAACTAAATATTAGATAATATTAAATATTATATTTTTCATATTTTATTGCTTTCCATGTATGCAAATTTAGAGATTATCATATATTTCAATATATTTATTAAATATTTTATTATCTATTTTTATAAATTTTAAATATTATAAATTTTTATCATTAATTTTTTATTATAAAATAAAATCAATAAACATCTATAAATAAATTTGTCCAAAGATATATGCTAAAAGATTTATATTTATTTTAAATTATTTTACATATTTTATCTTTAATTTTAAATAATTGTATAAGGAAGCTTTTAAAAGATATTGTTATACTAAATAGATATTTGTTTAATAATAGATATAAATCTAAATAATTAAAAAAGAATTTAATTGAAAGGAGTTATAATAATAGAAATAAAAAAATAATTTTTAAAATATGAGGTGGAGCCAAAATCTTTCTTGTGTCTCGAAAAGGTATAGCTTTAATTTATATAGTTATAGATGATATATGAGTTTCCTTAGCGTGAAACTCAAACGCACTCACTTGTAAACATGTTTTGCCACATAGATGCCAAGTCATTGCCACATGGATTATTTTTGTTTTAATTTTAAAATTATTATTTGAAAGTTACAATTATACCCTTACTTTTATTATAAAAAAAAACTACCATCCCCCTCTTTCACTCCCTCCCGTCTCTTTTCCTCTCCCACCCTAAGATCCAAGTCTAAATCTAAAAATTATCTCAATCCTCTTATCCATTCCCCAAATTAAGACTAGATTTGGATTCCTCATTGTCAAATCTGTCAACCCCCCTTAATTTTCCGGGTCGAATCATCACGAATCAAATTCCGCCATTAAAGAAATATATCTCCATGTCACCCCTTCATTGTTCTTGTTGGTGTAAGAAAGACGACGGTTCCACCGCCCTCTTTGTCCTTGGCACCCCCTTTGATTCTGGTTCCCGCCATTAAAGACTCCCAATTTGAGCAATTTGACACATTTGGAGGTGGTTCGGGTGGAGATGGGTGGCTTGCTTCGACCTCTCTCACCATTTGGAGGTGGTTTTGCTCGGTGGTCCGGTGTGGCTTGGTGCTTAGGTAATGGGTGTTTTTCCATGGTCTATACTATATTATACTTATCAATGGAGGTGGAGAAGAAGAGCATGGAAATACTTTTAACTAGAATAAATCCAACAAATCCACCCTTAATTTATCCCACTTTGCACAAATCCACCCTTCATAATTAAGATTGCATTTAATCAACCTTTAGTTTAGCAATTCAACACTCATTCCTATTTTTAAGCTTATATAAAAACTTTACAAAAACCATGAAATAAATGTACAAACCCTACACTTCTGCAAAACAAAACCACCATTAAAACAATTTTTACAAATTGAATATAGGCATTGGTGTTTTTTTAAGTAGGAAAGAATTAGGTCGATACAACTCAACCTAGCGCATCCTTAGCGATGAGAGAATGAAGGCCTAAATGGGTATGAATCTAATTGACACTAACCAATTGTCTTAGATCAGCGATCAAATCCGCCACTTTATTGCAGTCAAGTGGTGGATGTAGGAAACGGACCGCCTCAAAAGACTGCAAATTAACCGACATATCGACAATTAACATTTCAATTTGCCAAGGGCAAGATCTCTTCTTTTTAAAGCGTTTATGACAATAAGACTGTCTCTTTCAATTTCAATTTTTGAAATATTCCTAGCCTTAGCTTCACAAACAACGTCATACATTCCCCTGGCCTCAGCCTGAATGACGTTCCAGTGTTCATTTGCCATAGCATTCATTGTGATCACTCTTTCGCAATGGTCTCTAATAATATATCCCGTTGTTGACATCCCATTACTCTTTTTTGATCCGTCAAAATTAATTTTTGCAAAACTCGGAGCTTTTTTAGTCCATTTCTTCTTTTTCCATTTTTCTTTTTTATTGTTCCAACTTCAGTAGAAAAATTTTCGTGTCTATTGTCTATCGTTTGCGCTTTAGTCCACAAATTTATCTGTGATTTTATAAATTCGTCTATATTTCTTGTAGTTCCTTCAATTGGTTGATTAAACGTAGTTCTATTTCTATTGTACCATACACTCCACCAGGCAATAGTTAGCTGCGTGAATAGTGACTCATTCAATTGTTCTTTTAGTCTATGTATAATTGTCATTATGGGGTCATTATTTGGCCCAAGTTGCAAAATTTTGTTGACAATATTCAAGTCAAATTTAGCTAATGTAGTTAATGTAACGGGACACTCTATTAACAAATGTTTTGCTATTTCCCGTTGGTTCTGACATAACGGACATTCTGTAGTTACTACACGTGTCTTTATAGTAATTTTTCTTTTGATTAGGTGAGGATTAGGATGCACTCTATCACGAAGGGCGTCCTAGAGCATCCTTTCGGATGAGAACTTCTTTAAGTTCTGAGTGAGTCTTTATATACTCAATAGGGAGATTGTGGCCCAATTTAGCGATCTTGTCGACCACAGCATTACACTCTCTAGGAATATAGCGGTGACATATTGGGCTCCATGCAGGAAAACCAAGATATCTGAGATAATTAGTTCTATCTCCCAAGGGCAGTTATTTTTCCCATTAACAAATTTGATGACTTGTAGATTATCTCCTTCTATTTCGACCTTGCCCAAATTCATTTTCCTCACCTCTCTAATCGCTTCTCTGAGTGCCAGGGCTTCAGCTTTAAGTGTTGAGATTCGCCCAAACTTCCGCACCATCATGTTAATTACATGTCCTCTTTGGTCCCTAATAACGATCGCTCCTGATGCCTGCTCATTAAACAGTCTAGATGCATCAAAATTGATTTATATAAAGTCTTCCTTGGGTCTTTTCCATCTTTTAGGAGACTGTGTTCTGCGTTTCTTTACCTGATTCTGTAGAGTCACAATCCTTTCCTCATCTTCCGTCCATTGTTTTGACTTTTCCCAATTGGATAATTGTGTGCGGATATAATTTTCTAAGTCGGGAATACCATCACATTGATCTTGTTGGAAGATCAATTTGTTTCGTTGGTGCCAGTTACTCCACCAAATTACTGCGGCAATGGAAAAGTCATTCTTACTAAGGATTTGGTAGATTTCATTTAATATCTGCCTAGGTGTCTTGTCGCTGGCATTGTAACCCCTTAGTGCACTCGCTATTTGTGTGTTTACTTTCTTAGTTATGTATAGCATATAGGGACATTGAGTAAAAATGTGTGTTGTATCCTTAATGGTACAGTTGCATAATGCACACCCGCCAAGTGTTATTACTTGTTTATCTCTAAGTCTTGATTTCATAGGAAGCCCATTATTATCAAATTTCCAAAGAAAATTCTTCACTTTTGGGTATGTATCCAGTTTCCAAATCCATTGGTTTACGTACAAGGTCTGTCTTTGTATTTTCGTAATCAATTCTATCGCTGAGGAGGTAGAGAACCATTCATTTTTATTAGGGTGCCCATTATAGCCTATCATGAATATCATTGTCCGGTAGAGGGGTTTCTTGTATTTGTTCAACTATGTCATTAGGAAGGATTCGTTTCAATTCCTCAGTTTTCCATTTACGATCAATCAAAATCCTATTTGCGACCTTAGATGTTTCGTTGATATAGTTTGGGTTTGTAGCATGATGGTATAAAGGCCCTCCCAGGCTCCAGTTGTCTTTCCAGTAGCTAACTGTTTTCCCATCTCCTATTTGCCATATAAGACCTTTATAGAATTCATCCCTGAGGTGCATGAGTTTTTTACAGTGCCATGGTGTGTTTGACTTTAGTTTGTATGAGAATAGGCTATCATTCCTAAGATATTTTTGTGTAATTATACGTATCCATATATTATTTGCTTCAGCTAAGATTTTCTATAGTAATTTCATTTGTAGTGCTTTATTCATATTTTCCGTTTTCCGGAATCCTAATCCTCCGCATGTCTTTAGTTTGCATATTTTATCCCATCTTACTAGTGGTTTATGGTTCCTATCTTTGTTCCAAAAGAATCCTCTATTAATTCTATCCATTTTAGCATGCACACTGCTTGGCAGCATAAAACTTTGCATAACATAATTGGGTTTTGTGGCAAGGTTGGAATGGATTAAAGTCGTTCGACCTTCTTGGGATAGAGAATTAGCTTTCCATTTAGTTAGTTGTTTGTGAGCATTTCCGATTGATTCTTTGAAAGTTTCTTTATTGACTTTCCCATTTATGATTGGGCATCCCAAGTATTTTTCAATATCCATCATTGTTGTGATTCCTAGAACCTGTTGCAACTGGTTTTTTGTGTGTTCGTCATGTTTTTAGAAGCTTGAAATGTTGATTTATTGTAATTAACTTTTTGTCTTGAGATCTTGCAGAAAGTATTGATAATGATTTTAACCTTTTGACATGATCCCTGAGCCTTTAGCAAATATGACAATATCATCTGCAAATGCAATGAAGGGAATCCTGATCCCCCCTCTAGAGATCGGGAAGCCGACGAATTTTTTTTTTTATCAATTTGACTAATCATTTGCAACTTTCTTGATGGATTTCGGCTGCGATAACAAATAGGAATGGTGAGAGTGGGTCGCCTTGCCTTAGTCCTCTTTCCGGAAGAAATGGGTTTGTGGGACCATTGTTTACCAAGACCGAGAAGGATGCTGAGCAGACACACTCCCAGACCCATCAAATCCAAATATTTGTAGTACATCAAATTGTAATAACTGCGGTTTTGATGATATATTTGAATTTTTCTCGGATATCCTTTTAACTTTTTTTGGTCCGTTTTAACGCTTAATCCAATATTTTTGTTGGAGATTAAATCCTAGAAAAATTTTGGTGATATCCTAAAATCACAAAGAAATGATTTTATGGATCGGTGTGAATTCTAGGATTTTAAAGTGGAAAAAGAATATTTATTGAATAAGCCGTCTTTTTAATTATGTACCGGAAAGGATTTAAAATACGAAACGGAAGCTTTAAAAATTGAAGGTAGCATGATAAAATCATAAGAAATTGATTTTATTGTTCTACATAATTTACGGGAGGTTTTTCGTTTAGTGAGTTTTTCCACCCGAGGTACATAATTTTACCGCTTTAACGCGAGTCCCGTTCCGAGACGGGTTTTGTTTTAAACCGCCCCTCATATTCTTAGTTGGGAAGGAATGAATGAGATAAAATAGGAAGGGGGGCCCGTATTTCTCCATGGCATATCTTCTTCTGCCTCGTCAAAGTTGAATTGAGAGGGTGAAGGACGGAACAAACGGACTCGGGAGAAATCCTTCACCGCTGGTTGGCCTCACCTTCCCCTTCCACCTCCACCTCATCTCCTCCTTCTTCCATGATTTGTTGGCTGGTTGGGCTGCTGCAAGAGGTAGCCAGAACCAGGGAGAGTTCGGACGGACGACAAACTCGGGCGGAAGAATTGGCCTCCACCGCCGGCGCTAGCCTTCTCTACCTCGCTGCGCGCCACTCCGTATGGGCCAGCCACCAGCAGGTGCCTCACCGGACCACCATAGTCGAGCCAGGGTGAGCTCAACCGTGCCCCAACCTTGCTGCGTCGACCCGTGCAAGTTCCCCCGCCTCTCGCGTGATGTGTAGACTCCGGCGAGTCTTTCGGGACGCCGTCAACCACTCCTTTAGCCACTGCTGGACCACCCACCGCAAGGGTTGTCACCGGGCAACGCCCGGCCACCCTCGGGCTCGGGGATCGAGCCATGATCGAGCCAAACAATTCATGGGTTCGAGTGAAGGTATATACGATCGAAATTAATTAGCGGATTGATTGCGTAGCCACCGTAAGGGCCTTTCAGTTCCGCTTTGCTAATTAAATTTATGGTTTTTATAATCTTGACGTTGATACGGTTCTACATGTTCGAACCGCTCGTGAAACGGATGTCCGGATCTTCCGTTATAGCGAATACAAGTTTTGGTTACCGATTGGCAGGTAAAGGACTTCGGATAATTACTCAGGATTCGTTGTTAATCCGTTTGATCCGAGATTTGGTAATCTTTAAGAACTGTTACTGTTGAACAATTTTTATTTAGAAAATTGTTTCAAAAGTGAAGCGGATAATTAGTTATAATTTCGCCAAGATGGCTCCTTAAAGCATGATAACTAAGGATTTATTATATATCGATATTCGGAAATCAAATCGTTTATCGATTAGGAAGTTGTAGGATTTGAGTATACAACCAAGAAGTGTTTCTGTGAGCTCGCTGCTGAGAAATCCTTTTGTTGTATTTGTTAGAAGGATGATACAGATTACTGTTGGAATTGCTAAGGACGTCGAGCACGCCTTATAAGGCAAGTGGACGATTCTCTCTTGCGTTATGGTTATTAATGAGGAATTGAATTCCGTTTAATCCTCATGTTGGGAATAATTTGTATGTTGAATAAAGTTTGATAGGTTGTTATATTTGTTAGAAATAATGACCATGTTGTTATTCAGTTTTGCGCTAGAACTGGATTTAGGTCCATTGTGAGTGATCTTGTATGTTGTCTCACGCTGAGACTTTGTTGTGATTAAAATAGTTCAGGGAGTGGTTATATACCCTCTCTTTAAAACAAATTACATTAGGAGGGGCCTAATCCTAATGGTGAGTCATGACTCTGATCCCTTACTCCCATGTGAGAGGGTTGATAGGCACTCTAGCTAAGTGCAGGTTCGGTATGGTGGAGTGTAGACGACATGGTAATAGGCCTCTGTGATCTCTACCTCACCATATGCAAATGAAAGATCAATGATAACTTAAGTCTTTTGATCTTGGTGTTGTTAGATGGTTATGGATGAAACAGGCCCTCTAATCTCTACAACATCGGGACTCGTGCTATTCGTTGATTCAAGGATGAAATAAGCCCTCTGACCTCGGTAGCATTGTGTTCCTTCGGCAGTAGTTCGGGCCGATTAAAAACCACCAACTTGTTTGTGAAAAGTTTTGAAAGTAATATAAGATAAGTGCGTTAGGCACATTAATATACCTGAATGGTTCGTCCAGTTGAAAAGTCATTCTTGCTTCCGGTTATAAAGGATTCTTAATCAAACTTGATTAAGTTAATCTGAATAGTCTATGGAGGCTTTTCAAAATGTTATGTGATTAATATGAATTTCCCAGCAATTGTTTATGCTTCTTAAAAGAAACCACAAGCGGTGGTGTTCTCTCTCTTGATTACGCAAGTCTCCTTCTTATTCTCTATAAGACTGCTAACTGTTGGATCATAATCCGAGTCTATTCGGATTTTGGATGCCAATATGTTTAGTTACAACCATAAGAACCAAGTTAGATTCTCCGCTTGCTAGTCTATCATTAGACTAACCCGTCCATCTTCTTTTCTTTTATGTGGTCGGCTGGTGTCCACCGTTGGTTTACGACACATCAGGTTCTTCTTGGAAGTTGATTCAAGAGGCGGATTCAGATGTTTGAAGCTCCAGAAGTTGAAGGAAGGTTTCCAATGGCTATACTTGAGTGAAGATCATGATTGAACTACTTCAAAGCGAAGCTAAGTTTCAGAAATAAGAACTCAAGGAAGACTCGATGAAGATTTTATTTAAATAGAAGGTTGTTCTATTTATTTATTCTTTTAAGTTAAGATTTGTATAAGACCTTTTACGTGTTTTTCCGCTGTAATATTCAACTTAAGTTTGTTGGTTTTCAAATGGTTTCATTTACCTTGTTTATTTTAGGTTGTTCAGTCAGTTTAAAGTCTTGGGTAGCTTCGGTTTAGTTTTAATCGGGGTTATTGGCGGTAATACCTCCAAGGTAAGTAAGGGGGTGTTACACAAATAGGAATGCCTAATCAATGCGATCATAAGCCTTTTCCATATCCAGTTTGATAGCAATCCATCCGTCTTTATTTTTTTGTACTTCTGAAAGAGTGGAATATTTCGTGGGCTATAAGAACATTGTCTTGAATAGCTCGGTGTGACACGAAGGCTCCTTGTAAAGGGTGTATTATTTTTCTTATTACCTATTTAGTCGTTATGTTATGATTTTAAATATGATTTTGTATATTGTTGAGCATAATCTGCTTGGTCTATAATGGTTGGTCGAGTTTGGATTATCAACTTTCAGAATTAGTGTTATAAATGTATGGTTTATTTGTTTTAACGTTTTTCCCGAGTGAAAGAAACTTTTAATCGCTTTAATTCCTGATGGGCCTACGATGTCCCAATATCTCTTATAGAATTCTATCGTCATCTCATCGGACCCTGGTGATTTGTCTGATCTTAATCCCATCACTATCATTTTTATTTCTTCATTGGTAATTGGACTTGTTAACATTGTATTATCTTCAATCGTTATTTCTTTCATGACTAAGTTGAGGTATTCTTGAGCACCGCTAAGCAGTGTTATCAAAATCGTGATCCGGATCGTACGTTCCTACGATCCGGATTTTACAAAACGACTCGGATCGTGCGTAATGAATCATAACAAGTAGGATCGTGGTAGGATCGTACATGATCGTAGCAGGATCGTACAAGATCATATAGAATTGTAGGATCGTAAGTGGGATCGTAAGATCCTACTAAATCACACAAATTAAGTTAGAAATCATCATTTTGGATATTTTTGCCCACTTTGGCTAATAACTCAGTAACTTAATACAGTAAATTATTCACAAATTTCTCATTGCTTCCTTAAAATTTAAATAAAAATTCAAAAACATGAAAATTGATTTTTTTTTCTATTTCTTCTTAAAAGAAACGTATCGCAATATTAAAAAAAATATTTCATCTTATATATGGATTTGTTGCCTTTGGGATATTTTATGAATAATGTATATGTTTTTTAATGATTAAATTTCGTATTTGAGTGATATATAACATATTAATAATAGTTCTTTCATTATTTTATAAATGTGGTAGGATCTTACGATCTGATCCTACTATCCCCTTACGATCTGATCCAAGAATCCCGATCCTGATAACATTGCCGCTAAGCATTGTTGGTTCTCTTGAATACCTCCTTTTAAAGTCCATTCTTATTTCTTCACGAATATTATCTATTCCAACAATATGTGTGCCCTCGCTTGTTATGATTTCTTTGATGGTTTTACGGTTGCGCCATCCATTAGCAACTTTATGAAAATAGCTTGAGTTTATATTCGTCAATTTAATAGGTTTTGTCTTGGCTCGTTGTTTTCAATAATTTTTGTGGTAGTTCAGGATGCATTCTTTCTTTTGGGTTAACCGGATTTGTTTTTGTATGATACCAGGTTGTGGTGATACCAGAATGTTTTTTTGGATTTCCACTAGATGTCCTTCAATTTCTTTTAATTGTTCAAACATGTTTCCAAGGGTATGTTTGTTCCAACTCTTAGCTTGTTTTTTGAGTAATTGTGTTTTTTCATAAGTTGAAACATATTTGATCCCGAATATTGAACTCGCCAAGCTTGTTTAACCACATTTCTAAAGTCTTTCCTATACATCCACATTTTCTCTAATTTGAAAGGCGAAGCATTAGTCATCACTTCATTAATTATTTCCACCGAGATTTTGCAGTGGTTTGAGCTAGTGAAAGCGTGATTAGTTGTGGAAATACTTGGGAACCATTGGATAATATTGTTGCTAACTATTACTCTTATCTAATCTCTCGTATTTATTGTCAATTTCCGTATTGTTTTTCCTCTATGTGAATATGTTACTTGTGTAAGGGATAGCCTCTACAAGATAGTCATTCTTAAATTTAGTTAGTCGTTCAAATCGACTTGGTTACGGATATGCACCCCTTTTTTCTCATTTGGGTCGTTTAGGTCACCAATAATCAGGATGGGCAGTTGTAGGTTTTGTAAGGTTTCCGTTAGGTGTTTCCAAAAAACCTCTTTTTCTCCTGCATGGGGGGAGCATGGGCGAAACAGATCGTAATGTTGTATTTGATAATGACATTATGATATTTTAGAATAACATACATTGGATGTTGGATTACTACGGTTACTTGTTCGTTAACAAGTTGGTGTTCTTTCCAGAGAACCGCAATACCTCTAGCTCTATCGTTCGCAGGAGACCAAATCAAATTATCAAACCTCGCTCGCCTCCAGACCTGATCACTTGGCAGTTTATCAGTTTTTTGTTTCCATTATCGCCTTAATTTGTATTCGCTCAATTTTGCAGAACGAGTCTATCTCCGGCCAAAAGGATTTCCTCCCCATCCCCCTACAGTTCCATAAGTCGATCTTCATAATAAACAAATTTATTTTGTATTCGCAACCACTCCCACATTTGCTTTTGTTAATTGATTCCAATTAAACTGTTCAGATTGTGTACTTTGTTCCATTATCATAATATTACCCGAGGCCATGCACATATTTTAGTTTAGTTGTTTATAATTGTCTTTAGATACACCGCTAATGTAAATATTATGAACGTAAGAGTAGTGACTATCAAGACCTTTGCCTTTGTAGCTGAATCCACTTCTGTTTATGTTGTTCATTTTATTTTCATAGTTCAAAGTACAGATGAGTTGAGCAGGCCAGCAAATGTTACATTTTATACAAGTCTGAATTAGTAAACCTCTTTCAATATTCCTAATAGTAAGGCGGCAGCATGACCCCCATAGCCACCTTTGGTTTTTGATTCTAGATACTTTTATAGTATTTCCTCCTCAAAGCCAGCCTCTTAGCCAAACCTTTATCTTTGGTTTTTCCATTGACTTGTCTTCTTGTACAACTTTTTTGTTGTTGGTTTTCCTCTATTTGATTCAGGCCTATTCTACAGATAAGCAAGCAGTATGCATAAACAATTTTAAAGTCACCCAAGACAAAGGCAAATAGAGAGGTCTCCTTGAGATGAAGGAAGTTTTCTCTAACCCACGAAAGATGGTTAAGAAAGGCATTCATGTCAATTTTTTCTTTATTCTTTCCCTTAGTTTTTACAGATCCCGGAGGACCAGCCTCAAAAGGCTTAGAGTTTTTGCCACCCTTAAGGGTCTCTTGGACCACGGTAGGCAGGAAGTGATCATTTTCTTTAGTAGAATCCTCCAAATTCTGTTCTTTAGAGAAATCAAGGTCAGAGAAAAGTGCCTTTTTAGAATTATTCTTCCTCTTTTATTTCCTGTTATTCTCCATTGATAATAGACCAACTTGGTTTCCAAATAGAGAAAAGAACCAATGCACATACATAGAATAGGGATCAGTAGAGAGAGTAGAGAATAGAGAATGACCAGAGAAAGAAGTATAGCAAGAAGGAAACCACAAAGAATATATAAATATATATAGGCATATAAGCAACTCTAAGAAGACAGTAGCATCCGAAATTTAAAATCATAGAGAAGGGATAAGTACAACCTGGTTCGATTTTCTTCACATCGATTCTTCCAAGGCATGGAAGAGTCAGTCTTCATCATTGCTTCACCATGAAACACCCGGGAGCTTCGCTCCCAGACCAGACCCCCAGGCAAGACTAGATCTTGCCCCATAGAAAGACTCCCATTGTAGCAAAGGAATCTTAAACCTAGATGCCCAATCAATTGCGACTCGGTCCTGCTTAATCTCTTTTTAATACTCCACGCTCTAGAGATCGCATCTCCGGATTTTAGCCGGACATTCCGAGTGCCCCAAGAGCCGTCGATTGTCAAAATACAACCACCAACGTGGTTAGGTGAGCGGCGAATGCGGAATGCAAGGCAAAGAACCAACATCCTACAGATTTGTCATATCAGACCAAACTCCAGCAAAAGAAGGTGGTGATTGCATCTAATTTGGCTAGAAATTCAGTTCTAGGGCTTCAAAATTGGGGGGGGATATGAGGGTGTCGGGGAGAGAGGTTTCAAGGGGGTTATTCTCGAAAGTTTTTTTTCGTAATATTATTGTTGTTTGATACAGTATAGTTTTGGTGCAATACATGTCTTTGTAGTAATTGATCTTTAGTTGGAAGTCCTTTTGCAAAATATTTCCATAAGAAAAATTTAACTTTTGGCATTACATTTAACCTCCATATCCACGTAAAGACACAATCTCTCCTGCTATGTTCATGTGATACGATGGATGAGGCTGAGTGAGTAGAAAACCATCCATTCTTACTCGGGTACCAATACAAAAGATCTCTAATCGCATTATTTGGAATCAGTATAGAAGTGATTTTTCTCACCCTTTCATCAGGTAACCAGGTAGAAAGATCTCGAGTCTTCCACTGTCTATTATCATCGATAAACTGAGACACAATTGCATTTAGATTTATGTCATGTGTATTCAAGCAAACCTTCTATAAGGGGAAATTATTAGCCCATTGATCCTTCCAAAAAAGATTTCTACAACCATCCCCTATCTGCCATATTAGACCTTTCAGGAATTTGTTCTTTAGTTGCATTAATTTAGTCCACTACCATGACATATTTCTGCTTTGTGAATATATGAACAAGTTTTCTGTTTTGAGGTATTTTTCAGATATAATCTTAACCCATATGTTATTAGGTTTTGGCAGAATTTTCCAAAGTAGGCACTTTTGTAAGGCAATATTCATCTGTTTTGCTTTTCTAAGTCCTAAACCCCCTTTTTTCTTTTATCTACAAATTTTTTCCCACCCAATAATAGGAGTGTATCTATGTGGTTTGTTCCAAAAAAATTCCCGACTTATTGAATCTAAGTTATATAACGATTCATCAGGAAGCATAAAACTTTGCATGACATAATATTATTTTGTGGCCAGAACAAATTTAATGAGTGTTGCTCGTCCTACTTGTGATAATACATTGGCTTTCCATCTAGACATCTGTTGTTTTGTAGATCGAATAACATTTTCAAAAGTCTGTTTAGTCACTCTGTTGTTTATAATTGGTCATCTCATATATTTTTCTAACGACACCATCATAGGTATCTCTATTTCATTCTGAAGACATCGTTTCATGACTGAGGATACTCCTTTTGTAGTCTGAAAATCCGATTTATTGAAATTTACTTTTTCTCCCGATATATCATAGTATTCTTTGAGAATTCTTTTAATTTTCCTAATCGCGGTCAACGTTGCAAGGCAAAAAAATGA
Organism: Fallopia convolvulus; assembly: GCA_964016875.1. Taxonomy (NCBI): domain Eukaryota; kingdom Viridiplantae; phylum Streptophyta; class Magnoliopsida; order Caryophyllales; family Polygonaceae; genus Fallopia; species Fallopia convolvulus. The sequence continues at coordinate 36,770,245 of OZ024732.1, read as the reverse complement.
TGTTGTCATCCGTAAAAGACAAGAATGGTATTCTTGTACCACCTCTTACCAATGGAAATCCTACATGTCTTTGTTGTATACATTCTAACTGTAGTCGTCTAGCTAGAATTTCGGCGCCAATAATAAATAGCAGTGGGGACAATGGGTCTCCTTGTCTCAACCCTCTTTCTGGGTAAAAAATCTATTTTGGTTCATTATTTACCAACATCAAAAAACTAACTGTCGGCGCCAATAATAAATAGCAGTGGGTACAATGGGTCTCCTTGTCACAACCCTCTTTCTGGGTAAAAAATCCTTGTTGGTTCATCATTTACCAACACCGAAAAACTAACTGTCTATACACACTACATAACCCATGTGACGAACTTCGTATGAAATCCAAAACTCGTTAAGCTGTTTTGTAGAAATTCCCAATCAACTATGTCGTATGCCTTCTCCATATCTAATTTTATAGCCGCCCATCCAGTTTTACCATGTCTTTGTCGGAAAAAATAAAAGATCTCATGAGCTATAAGAACATTATCTTGTATTGCCCGATTCGTTACAATTGGTCCTTGTAAAGGGTGAATTATTTTGGCAGAATCTTTTTTAATCTTTCAGCTAAAATCTTAGCTATAATCTTATAGACGGTTGAACATAGACTGATAGGTCTGTAATAGTTTACCTCTGTCAGATTGTCATATTTCAAGAGCAATGAAATAAATGTATGATTAATTTCCTTTAGTATATAGCCCGATTAAAAGAATCATTTTATGGCTTTAATAACTGAAGGACCGACAATGGGCTAGTATTTTTGATAGAATTCAGCAATCATGCCATCTGGGCCTCGCGATTTATTTTTGCCTAAGTTAAAAACTGCATTCTTGATTTCTAGATTTGAAACGGCCTGGATAAGTATCGAATTTTCTTCCGTCGTTATCTTCGTTGCGATTAGTCCTAAATATTGCTCTAGTTGTTCATGATTAATTGACAGTTTCAGAAACCGACGTCTAAAGTCTTGTCGTATTTCTCGTCTCACATTTTATTCCCCCACAATGATAGTGCCATTATTCGATCTAATCGATTTGATTCGTTTATGATTTCTTCTCCCGGTTGCACATCAATGAAAATAGGTTGTGTTCGAGTCTGTGTGTCTAATGTGCTTTAGCTTTGCTCATTGTGCATGGAAGTTTATAAGTTGTTCTTTTTTCTCTAATAATCTTTCATGTTGTACAATTTCATTCTTATTTGTATCTTTCCTAGGATCCTTTTGGAATTCCAATAACTTTGATTCTACCTCTTCAAGCTGCCTAAAAATATTTTCAAAAGTGTACTTGTTCCAAATTTTGGTTTTCGCTTTCAGCAGTCGTGTTTTTTGAACTAAATTAAGCATATGCGATCTTCGATTTTGGAATCTCCATGTTTGTTTTACTAAATTTCCAAAGTCTTCCTCTACATCCAAATTTTTTCGAATTTAAACGGTCTTCCTTTATACATTTGTTGCCCATTTATGTCAATTGAAATTGGACAGTGATCAGAAAACGAAAACGCATGATTGTGTGTTATTAGGTCGGGAAACCATTGTGCGATTTTGTAAGATACTACTACAACTCTATCCAATTTTCATAAGTATTATCCACATCGACTTTCCTTTTTCTCCACATAAATTCATTTCCTGAAGTTCTAATATCCAACAAATCGCAATGTTGAATAATCTTTTGGATCCTATTAAACCTTGATGGCAATGGGACATTACCACCATATTTATCACCTGGTTCTTTTATCTTATTGAAGTCTTCTATTATTATACTAGGTATTGAAGATTTAGATACGTAATCTGATAGACACTTCCAGAATTCATTCTTTTCGTTTTCACGAGATGGAGCATAAATAAAATTAATCATCATATCGTATCCTTAACAAGGAATTGAATACAAAAACGAGATAAATCGTTCATGTTTATCTATTAATCTAAAAGTTTCCTTGTTCTGCAAAAGATGTTCTTTCCAAAAAACGAAAATCCCACCCGATCGACCCTTTGCTCTTGAATGTACTATATTATCAAAACCTACTTTTCGCCAATACATTTCATGTGGATCATTTTCGGTTTTTTGGTTTCTAAAATTGTAATGGCTTTAATGCAATGCATTTTAACAAAGGTTTCAATGTGGGTCTAAAAAATTCTTTTTACTTATAGCTCTTATGTTCCAAGATACAACTCTCATGTATTATTTGTTATTTTTGAATGGGGACCGTGCCCAAGGTCTAGTAGTTTGGTAATTTCCATCTGCTGGTGGCTGGTGCTTGTTACAAGGTTTGTCTTCGTCATTACTCTGTACAAGTAGACTTGAAGTAACTGATGTAATAAATGATTTATTTATTAATATTTTATTCACATATTTCGAATAACTATATAGATAGTTCTCAAACTCGTTAAATTTGGAATATTCGCAATTAATGTGTCGTTTGTATATAATAACATATAAGATCGCTTGGCGTTCCAATCCTGGTCTAAATCTGTCGACTCCAACAGGCCCATTGAATTGTATGAATTTGCAGGCCCATGTTGATGTAAAGAGATAGATAAGCCATACTCCTATCATGTAATTTATAGTTATTTCGATTCCACTACTTATTCAACTTGCTGTGCAATTTAACAATCAGGGGACTCGTGCTCCAGCAACCCCATACATACTTAGCCTTAGAACATAGTAGTCCTCCCCATATTACCGGTACACATAGTACCAACAGTCCCAAGATTCCCTTTGCTGGAACGGACACTTTTCAAGATATGATGGCAAATTTCACAAATTTGGCTAGTAGCATCACACCAGTAGCAAACGGCAAACAAGGAGCAAACCATTCTTACTCTAATAGTCAATACTGATGTATTATATCTCAAATAACTATGCTGAACACAACACCATTCATCAGCACCAGCAGGGCCTAATCTGAATAATATGCCCCTTCTCCAGAACTCAAAAAAACGTGACAGCAAACCATCATCAGTAATAAACACAAAGACAATAACATACTCAATCCAGTCATCATCAGATCGTTCAAGCTTGAACAAATAATTGACGCAAACATTAACAGTAAAGGCAATAACACCATCATTCATAGCCAACACACACAATCCATAAACAACAGTAATGCCAGGTATTCGTCCCATATTGGCAGCCAACAGAGAATCAAAACATCCATAATTAACAATAAACTTGATCTCCTTCTTCATCACCTCAATTTTTTCACGCCAGATTGTTCCAGTAAGGCAGGTTTCTTCAAGAGTCTTAATCTCCTTCTCCATCAATAGGGTTTGCACATATTTCTCATATTCAGTCTCAGCTGTCTGCTCATCTACATCCTCCGAGGACACATCCTCATTATTGCTCAAAATATCGTAACTGGCTTCCTCATCTCACAACTCGAGAGCCCCAATCACATCGCCGACTTCCTCAGTCTTAGACGATGGCTTCCTCAGTCTTAGCCAACCTTATGCTCATGCTGAAACTGCTTACATAGCAAATTACAAAGTGAAGAAAACACAAACGTAGTTAGGTTGCAACAAAAGATTCAAATATCAATACCAAAATAGTATTTTTACTGAAAGAATGAAGAAGTTACGTACCTTGCAGCTGAGAGAACATAATTTGTACGGATAAGGAACACGACTCTTGCAAAATACACATGAGGAATTGTTCTTAGCAGCATTTTTCAATGTAGCAAGCTGCTTCAGAACAATGGCGGGTCCGGTAGAGCTGTCCTTGATTGTACGAATATCTTTTATGTCTATAAGCTTATCAATGTCGGAAACTTCCACCAGTTGTTCAAAACCTGCTTGCTTAATCTGCCAAAAACCACATAAAAATGTTGGTTTTAAGACAAGTTTGAACTTTGAAGTGACCAATCACAGAATTGGTAGCAAGCATTTTTCTTTCAGCTTCCAACCTTAATGACATGATGGCCCTCATGAGAGGTTACGCAGGAAGTACAAAGAGCTCTCTTGCAAAATGAGCAATACAAATTGCATATGCTTTTCTCAGCACTTGCATGAATTTTGCATTCGCCATAGAAATCTGTCTTGAGAAGCGATGGAACCCAAGATGGCCAATTACTCTAAAAAAGTAATCATATAATCAGGCAAAGATAAACAAAAAATGCACATCATTCAAAATATATAAATAAAGCTTAAGTTACCTTCATCTCTTGACCACACAAAATTGAAGCCTCTTGTCGAATATCATCTTTCTGAAGCTTGGAACTTGGAAATTTACTAACAGGCGAGAACGTCAACTTCTTGGACTGCCTAGTAACACGCCGTCCTGATGCTTTTGGGTTGGGCAATTTTGTGCCAATGGCACAAACAATAACACGATCTACCACCGGATTTTCTGCATCCTTCTTTTTTTTCTTCACCAGAACAGAAGCCCCATTATTCATCCATTCATCACCACTGCTATAATCTTCCAAGGCTGAAATTTCATTTCTGGTCTTACCTTGGCACTCATCTACCAAAGATTCCTTTTCAGTCCCTCCAGTCAGAAGAAGTTGATCATGTTTTGCTTTATTTTTTCTTCGATAGAACTTTACTGTCTCTGGAATACTAAGCTCGGTGATCAAGCTGATGTGCTTCTCTAACTCTTCTCCCTTCTCAAACACTTCACTTTCTCGATCCTCCTCTTGACCCTTTTTCTCTTCCTTATCTTCAAATACCGCCAGACTTCTACAGTCATTTGTCACATGTTCATCTTTGTTCCCATCGCCACTATCCAATCCTACAAACTCCTTATTCTCTTGAAAGCCCAATTTAAGTTCTTCCTTTCCACTCAAGCTCCCCTGTGGTTTTACTCCATGCTCCACTGAGTTCTCTGGACAGATTACTCTTCGCTTCACCCCAACCAGTTTTCCCTTCACTTTCTCTCTCTTAAAAACACGCTTCGGAGTAAATCCAGGGATGGTATACCTATCACTAGCAATGCGCAAAATGTGTCCATCATCACAAAGCCTAATTAGTTGATGGCTCAAGATACTCTTATGAGCCCATGGCAGATCATCATGATTTGCCTTGATGTGCTCAGAAATCGAGTCTTCAGACGACCCACCTTCTTGGCTTAGTTCAGTTATGGCATCCATTACCATCTACACACAATCACAAGAAAATAAAGCAGCCCATTAAAACGAAAACCACAACAGATTAAACTTCAAAATTTTAGCATTTTGTTACGAAAAGGCAACCTAATTTTAAGCTGCAATCTCTATAAATCAAAGAGTTTAGTCACACACTACTCACTTTTGGATAGCTACCTACTCATATGCATGTGACGACTTGAGATTTTTCAAAGCTGACATAGTTAGTGAGTTTACTGTCGCATGCGTCCTCTATAAAAAATGTGATTTTTACGGTTCATAAAACCAAAACTTTCTTCAAAATTAGACGCGTGAAAGTTGGATCCAAAAAATTGATGATAAAAACTTTTGAATGCCTTACTAGAACTGTTGTATATTGCAGTTTTTAAAGTGAAACAACTGGAAACAGTCGAGATAGTAGCATGAACAAGACCTAAAAATACACAGCGACAAAAAAAAACCGAAAAAAGACGCAAGAACTGTGAAATTGAAGAGAAAAGGAGAAAGGAAGAAGGACATTACTTTGGAGTAAGTGGGATGAGAAGGTACGCGAAGACCGAGCGGAAAGGATTCATGAAGACTTTGATCGATGAGGGCGATTTGGGAGGAAGATAGCGGCTTGTTTAGCTTTGCGGATGCTAGTTTGATGACGGTTTCCCTTAGTTTCTCCATTGGAGAGGAAGATATGGAGAAAAGGAGAGAATCAACGCCGCCCTTTTTTTTGCTTTGCTGTGGGGAGCAAATAAAGTCGTGAATGCATTGAAGAACAGTGACGATGACGAGGGTTTTTTTTTAACTCATTCAACATACCTTATTGGAATAATAATCTCTGTTTTTTTTCTTCCCATTTTACTCTTTTTTGGTTGATTTTTTTTTTCCGATTTTACTTTGTTATGCCTATTAAAAATATTTTAATTTCCATGTAATCCTTAAAACTAGTGTTATTCTCGTACCTTGTATGGGTATATTTCAAAATAATTTTATTTCTAACTTATTATATAAATATTTATTCGGAATAAATTTTTACGATTGAATCTAATTTTCTTTAGTAATAATAATTATAAAATTTTAATTTGTTTAGAAGAAAAGAGTGGATGGTAGCTTTTGAGATAGTGGGGAAGTGGTTAAGGTAAAAGTGGATTAAAAATGAGAAATTAAAAGTCAAAAAATATTTCAAATTTGCCATGTGGTTCAAATTTTTACAAAGACTTGGTTTTTGCTTTATATTTGTACTATGGTAGATATTTTAATTTCCATGTAATCCTTTATATTGGATTTGGATTTTTCGAAATATTATGACGTTTTTTGGAAATTTAGATATAAACTAGTTGTCTCCGTCGTGCCATGCACGACTATGACTCGATATTTTTTAGATATACTATAAAAAGATGTTAATAAATAAAAATATAATATAAAATTTATTGTAAGTAATTTGTTACCCGTAATATGTTGTAATTAAGAAGATATTTCACATATAAAATCAATAATTGTTATTATAAAAATTATGAATTCAATCAAACAAATATACTCTTTTATAATTTCCAATTTGTTCATTAATTGAAAAGTTGGAAAGTATATATATTGATATGGCTTGATATGGTCGTTGTACATAAATTGCCTAAAATTCTTCTTGATTTTAAGATAAATTACCTTATGTAATTATTGTAATTTTTTATTTGAATTATTTATTATTTATTAATTATAGTTAAATATGACATGTTAATGATAGGGCAGAATATAATATGATGTGGTATATGACGTGTAAAAAATATAATGACATGGCTTAAGGAAAAGGTGACATGTGGTAAAATCCAAGGTGGCGTATTCTCAAAACGACATGTGGAAAAAGCTGAGGTGGCGCAACGTGGAGGCTTCAAACCTTATTGCTTTTATATATATAGTAGATTGAACTATTTCTATATATTTTCAAATTGATTCGGTTTAATTAATTTATATAAATTGTAGATTGTTATATAGATACAATTTTTGTTTTGGAAATTTAGATATAAATCAAGATATTTCTATATATTTTCTAATTTCTTAACTAGATACATTTGATTGTTCATACATACTCCCTATTTTATTTAATAAATTTTTAAATTTCTAACACTATAATTTTTTTAAATTTTGTTTACTATATACATTTTCCTATATCAAATCTTTTAAACGAATGCTTCTTTTCAACAATTGGATTCGTTCTTATCTAAAAAATTTGTGTAAGAATTTATGATCTGTTAAGATTTTAAATTTAAATAGTGATAAAAATCTATTATTAAATCATTTTAGACAACTTTTCAAAATTTATTGATCGCCTAAATTTGAATGACTTATTAAATAAAAAATCTCAACTAATTTTCGGAATTCATAAAATAACATTTTTTAATTTATTACTTTATCGATATTTGATTATAAAATACATTTGTATTTTATTTACTCGAATTGTTTCTTTGACGGATTAATCGAAGTTTTAAAAATAATTCATGTATAAATAATTTTTTCTACTGAAGATTAAGAATATATGTAACAAATTTAAAAGATATTTTTATTGAAGATTAATTGCATAAAAATCCTATTTTTAAATATCTCTTTATTTTGATTCTTCCAACTATATTTATTTTCATCATGATTTTTAGGACAATTTCAAAAGATATTACCAATAGATATTATAAAAGAATAATTTTATTATGATACACATACCTTACGGGTGAATACAAATTCGAAATTTATTTGTTTTAATTTATAATAGAATTATTTATTACTAAAAGATACCATTAAGATATTTAATTATAAAATTATTATAGTTTTTTAAAGAAAGAATTTAGCCGAAACGCGTTTTTGGAGACCCAATTTAGGCGTTTGGATTTATATTGGAATTTTTAGGTATTTGTTAAGTATTTAAAGCTTGATATTTTTTCTCTGTTTCCTTCTCTCTTTTTCCCGACTCCCTTTCTCTCGATCTCTCGCCTTCGACCTAACTCGAAATACGTTCGAATCGTCTTCCAAAATTCATGGCCTCTCTTGTATCTATGGTGGTGCTCCATTTCCTCTTCTCTGATCTTCGTCATCGTCATGGCGATGGAGGTGGTGGTGAAGACGGAAGAAGTGCGGCCGCTTGAACTCGCCGATCATCTTCCCATCGTCGTCAACGCCATCGATTTTCGCCGGATCCATCTCAGGGATCCTCGGTACTTCAAACCTCCTCCTTGTGAAGATCGCGCCATGGTGATGGCGGCAGCGGAGGTGGAGACGGAAGTGGCGGCTCCGGATGAAGTTGAGACGGTTGGAATGTAGGTTAGTCAATTTCAACAGAACATCTTGATTATGATGGGATCAATTCAAACAACACTGATTTTCCGACATTTGGAATGTAGGTTCTGTGATTTTATTGTTTGATTTCATTGTTGTCATAGTAGAAGAGAGATTTTGAGGATTTTTGGGGTAGCCGATGATGGCAACTAGGGCTTTCAGCATCTGGATGAAGGAGAGGGAGAGGTCAATGTAGGCGATGAAGGAGGAGGCAGCGCTGACAAGCATGTGTTCGGTTCAGGTTAGTCAATTTCTGATCGATCAATGTCTTCACTAATTAGTTTGGGATTCTGTGACTGAATTGAATGGTCTCTGATTCAACTTACACCTTCTATCTATTGAGAGAGTGTATATATTACCTTTTTGCATCTTGGATTCTGAATTGCTCTTTGGCGCATAAGTTTTTCAGTCCTTTTTCATGCACCTGTAGCTTTATATTCAGTTTATATATAAGCTCACATATTAACTGGTTCCTGAACTTCTCTCTCCGGTGTTGATTTGTTTGATTCTGAGTTGTTTTTTTTATTTCTTAGATTGGTCAGGGAACTTACAGTAACGTGTATAGAGCTAAAGATTTGGAAAAGAGGAAAATTGTTGCTCTGAAGAAAGTGAGATGATGGATCTTTTCCTGATGACGGTTCAAATTAATAGATATGGTGGTGACTCCACAGATATGCACTTCAGTTTCTCAGCTGGCTCTTTCAATGACAAACAATGAATTCTGGGTCTAGATAGAAAATGGTATTTATGGAAACACAATGTTGAAGGTGAATTGAATAAGATATAGTCAAATTGTTATCTATTATGTTATCAGCAGTGTGTGGGGTTATTCCTGCATGAGTGATTTTTTAAAACTCGTTTGAGACAATTGGGGTATTTAATGCATGGGAGTTTGATCAAATTAAATTGTTATCTATTATGTTATCAGCATTTTTGTGGCTTTTATGTTTTATGTAGGATGAGGAGGTTTTATAAATATAAATAAATTAAATTAATGACAATTGAACCGTCATATAACGATGACGATTGGTGACAATCGAGCTCTCATTAAGTAGAGATGACACTTGTGAATTGTGATGATAGTTGATGACAATCAAACCGTCATCACAGTTTATGAAAAAATCGTACGTGATGACACATATTTGATGACACTTTGAATAATGATACTAAAAATTATATGTGATGACACTAAAAAATTAAACATGATGATATTTGATGACACTATAAAATTAAGCGTGATGATAAATGTTTGATGACAACTTTGTTTATTTTGTGATGACAATTGTTTTTATGCGGTGATGACAACTATTTTTATCTGGTGAGGAGATTTGATGACAACTATTTTTTGTGATGATGATAAAAACGAATAAAATTTGAGTGATACACTTTATGACGGTTGTTTGTCTTCAAGACCATTGTCATCAAGGCCCTTTCGATGACAAATTAATCGAACCGTCATCAAGTAGTGATGATAATTGATGACAATCGAACCGCCATCAAAAAGCGATGACGATTGATGAGAATCGAACCGTCATCAAGTAGAGATGACATTTATGATGATAGTTGATGACAATCAAACCGTCATCAAGTAGTGATGACAGTGATGACACATATTTGATGATACTTGTTTGTCATCAATGCCCTTTTGATGACAAATTAATCAAACCGTCATCAAGTAGAGATGATAGTTGATGACAATCAAACCGTCATCAATTAACGACGACAAGTGATGACAGTTGATGACGGTTCGAACCGTATGATGACGGATGTTTTTATATGGTAGAATGCCTTAGATGATAATTTTTGTTATCAAAAAGTTGTCATCAAGACATTTTGATGACACTTTTTGCCTTTTATTACACTTTTTGTCATCAAAAAATTGTGATGACGGTAAAAAAATTGTGATGATAGTGATGATGGGTGTTTTTATGTGGTTGAATGCCTTTGATGATACTTTTTGTCATAAAAAAGTGTCATTAAGATATTTTGATGACACTTTTTACCTTTTATTACACTTTTTGTCATCAAAAAATTGTGATGACGATGAAAAAAATTGTGATGACGGGGGATGATTTTTTTATGTAGTTGAATGCCTTTAATGATATTTTTTTTCATCAAAAAATGTCATCAAGACATTTTAATGACACTTTTTTACCTTTCATTACACTTTTTGTCATCAAAAAATTGTGATGACAATGAAATAAATTGTGATGACGGTGAAAAAATTGTGATGACGGTTTTGAAAATGATGATAGTGATGATTGTGATGATGGTCAACGCCGGTCAACACCGGTCAACGTCGGTCAACGGTTGGTCAACGGCCGGTCAACGACCGAGTCAACTCGGTCAACGGGCGAGTCAACCCGATCAACGACCGAGTCAACTCGCTGGGAGTGGGGTGGGGATGAGGGATGGGGGATTTTGCCATTTACCTAATTTTTGCACACTCCTTAACATCCACCTAATTAGGCTCTTTTTTTTCTATTTAATTAATTCATCCTTTTTTAAATCAAAATATTTAAATTTTTAGATTTTTACCACATAATTTATTTAATAGAAATATATATAAATTAATATAGTAATTTTTCATTAAAAATCCATGAAAATCTTCTTTTATCTTCTTTATTAAATAAAGATATTTATTGAACAAAAATTCTTAAAGTATTTGTTTGATCCCTTATTTAGTTATTTTCAATTAAGGATTTTGAAATATTTTTTAAATAGGATTTTGAAAATTGATGGGAGATTTATGAAAACAAGAGGGACAATTTTATATGTTACTATAGTCTTACTTCTCGTGCCATGCACAAGGTTTTATAAAATTATTGTATTATTTATTATATTTTTTAAATTTGATTAAATTGATATAGGTAAGTATATTAAAAAAAAACTATAGGTATCGTATTTAAAAAACTATCATTTCAAAAAAGAATTATTAAAAATTGATATAGGTAAGGATTTTTAAGAAACTATATTTATCTTATCTAAAAAATCCTATCCAAAAATAAAACTATGTGTAATATATAAATATAATAATTAAAAATATTCTAATTAAATTTAATCAATCATATTAAAAAAATGGATGATGTGGTTAAATGTCGGACCATTTTATATATTATTTTAACCTCCGCTTTAGTATATAGTAATGATTGGATAAATTATCTTCTACCCATATATCAATATGAAATTCATTAAATAATATAGAATTGCATAACTTGATTTCTTTATTTTTTAAAATCATAATTATCAATTGATCTCACCCCTTTAAAAAGCCAGATCTAATGGTTGAGCATCATCCTAATTATCTACGGTAAGCGCCCTCCTCACATGATCTCAATCCTATTTATATATTTATAACTCGTTTTTATTTCTATAATTTTAACTAAATAGTTGAAGAAGTTTATGAACAAATATTTAAAGACAATATTATCTATAACTATATATTAAAGTTATACATTTTCGAGTCACCAAAACGATTCTGACCCCACCTCATATTTATAAAATTAATTTTTATTTCTAATATTTTAACTTTTTCTATTAAATTCTTCTTTAACTATTTAAATCTATCTTTAATATCAAGCAAATATATATTTAATATAACAATATCTTTTGGAAACTTCCTTATACAAATATTTAAAATGAAAGATAACAAATTTAAAATATTTTAAAATAAGTATAAATATCTTTTATCTTTTAGCATGATATCTTTTCACCAATTTATTTATAGATATAATCACTGTAACACCCCAATTTTACAACATTGGGTATTACCGCCAGTAACCTCGGATTATACCGTCCAAAGTCACCCAAGACTTTTAAAATGATATTGAACAATAATAATGCGGATATAAACATAATTCGTAAGAAAAGGTGCTCTCAAGAGAGACTTTTGTTCGTACAAATCGTCTTACATTGTGATAACAAAATGATGTTCGACAATAAAACATACAAAAACTTGTTCTTAGGTCATAAACAGAATTAACTCAAAATGATATGAAAAGTACATCTTGAAGATCCTTGTCCTTCCTTCGCCTTCACTTTATGCCTTACTTGGATTCCTGAGTTCTCACATAATTCGCGAGGGGCGAGAATATGTCAGACAAACATGCGGAAAAGAAGAATTAGTATAAGAGACTAAGCAAACGGAAATGGAACTTCCCAGGGGTATTTCGGTAATTGAGTAATATCGAAGAAGATATTAACGGGTTGTGTTTTAAGGCATGGCTTTATTTATGTGGGTTTTTAACGGTACGAAGAGGAGCGTATCTCAAGCGGAGATAGCTCGATAATCGAGAGAAGAGCTACGAGATTGTAGACTTCTTTTAGAATCGAAAGTATGTTGGGAACGTTATTAATTCAAGTAAGTTTAAAACCCTCTCGCGCCTTGAGCGGACCGAGAGCCGAATCGATCATTTGAGACCGGTCCGGTTTTGATGTCTTTTAAATGTGCATTGGCACTTATCTTATATCGTGACGAAAAGATATTCATTATATTAATGATTTTTAAAGGGGGTGGGGGTTGTACGGCCCGGACCACCAAGGAAAAACTCGGTTCCCGACACTTAGCTAGAGTGCCACTCATCCCTCCTTGCAATAGGAGCGGACATAGATCATGACCCTGAAAGTCGTACTTTAAGCGCAACGGCATACGACTTAGTAAAATTATATAGAGGCATTGGGTAAATCCCGCGCCCCTCACTAGTTCGTTCGAAACCGTCTCTTAACGAGAACGTAAACAATCAAGACCACAACAAAGCTATCATAATAATCCTATCAAGTATTTAAATAGCGAAATAACGATAACAGTGGGGTCATTATATCTAACAATCGATATTCCTAGGTTCATTTATTTTTAGCAAACAAGTTGTTCCCAACATCGAGAATTTTCACGGAATGAATATATAAGGCTACAAGGGGGAATTCCACTTGCCTTTGCTTTCACGAGTCTAAACTAGCGAGCTGACGGAAAGTTTTGATCACGACTCGGAAGAAAATCTCTACCTATCGACACGGAGTTTACGAACGATCTTTAAATAAGAAATTTCTGTAATTTCTTTTAAAGTTTGGAATTCTCTTGAATAGTTATATTAAGAGAATTTCATTCTAAATTATTATAATAATTTAGGTGAGGCTAAATAAAATAATAATATTTCTTTATTATTATTTTAACTTTGTAATATCCCTTTTATTCTTATAAATATCATTATTTAAAATATCACAACTTATTGTTATTATAATATCTTTTTATTTTTCAATAAAATCCATAATAATAAAAATATTATTTTCTCATCAAAAGATATTTGGTTACTAATATTATCTTAATAAAATCTTATTTAAATATATATATTCCATATTAAATAGAGATAAAATAATAATAGGCCACATTCTTAGTATTTTCCATAAATAGAACTTTCTAAAATACTTTATAAAGAAAGCTTTCTATAACTTAGTATACAATAAAATAATTTTATTTACGTTGTCTATATAACTTCTCTCGTATCTTTAATTTATATAATTATATGATCATGGCTTAAAATATCTTATTTTATAATCAAAGCATTTTCTTATGATATCTTAAATCCACTTATATCATCTTTTCCATATTTCTCCAATATCTTTTCAAGTAAGGCAACTATTATAACTTAGCAATATAATAACATTATTATATAATAACTTATTATCATAATTACCATAGTTATTTAAATAAAGGTTATTTCTTTTAGAAAAATCTCTACACCTAGAGATATATTGTAGACATAATATCCCTTTATTTTATAATCTTCTACTAGGTATTTTAAAAATAGAAAATTATAAGCTTTAAACTAATAACTTTATATATATAAATACTTTTACAAGAGTTCTTAATATTATTAATATAAATCATATCTTGCAATTTATAAACATAGTAGATTATCCAAAATTCTTTATTTAATTGATTTAATCTAATTCTCAACTAACAAGATCTCCACATAATATTTTTATTAAATAAAAACTTGTAGGCTAACAAATATTATGAGATCTATTTAATTTATTAAAAAGATTTAATCTTCTTATTCTACTAACAATATATTAACATAATATTTTTGTTATATCAAAACTTGCACTTTTAACCAGGGATATTCAACAGGTCGGGTCAACCCGCGACCAGCAAAAAAAAATATTTTTGACCCGCGGCCCGACCCGCAACCCGACCCTGCGGGTCGCGGGTCTATCGGGTCGGGTTACGGGTCGACCAGTTTGACCCGCGAATAGACACTATAACATTGTAACCATAAAAAACAACATACAAAAAAAACCCAAATCCGAAAGGTATTATAAAATTGCTTTCCAGGTTCTATAATAGTCAGTACAAGTAGGCAAAAAAGCCCGCAGAAGAGTTAAGAAGACCGATAATGAAGAGAGAAAGTGAACTATCAAAGGAAATTAAACACAAGCAAGTCACAACAGCCATAGAAAAATCGAATACAGTAAAATCCTAATCTGGAGTGTTGGAGCGGATGTCGGAGTACCGGGTCGGGGGAGGAGCGGAGGTCAGAGTCGCCGAGTTGGGGAAGGGAGGAAGAGGACGGAGTCTGCCTTCTCCCGTCTGGAGGGCTGGAACGAGCGAGCGCGAAGAGGACGAAGTCTTTGGAGGAAGATGACGGAGTCCAACGGCATGAGAGGATGGAATCCGATCGCGAGAGAGGCTGAGCGGCGGCGGTAGATCTAGGTCTACGGATCTAGGGATTCTGAGCGGAGGAGATGTGAATACTGAATACTAGAGAAGTGAGTCGGGGGGTTGGAGTGAAATATGTCTCGTAAAATGCCAATTACTAACCTAGAAGTGCTGAAGTGTAAAACTGAAATTTTTTTGAAAAAAATGGTGCAGGTCGTGCGGGTCGCCCCATGACTCGGCGGGTTTTGCTCGACACGACCCGTACCCAAATTTTTGTGGAAAAATTGACCGGCGACCCACATTTTGCGGGTCGGGTCAGTGCGGGTCGCGGGCGACCCGATCCGTTGAACATCCCTATTTTTAGCCCATATTAAATTGTTTACTTATACTAACAACTATTTTAATAACACATGAATTATTTAAATTAATAAAAAGGTTAAAAAATTTACCCTACTAGTATTTTGTATTACCAAACACTGAGATGGAGGAAGCAGGGGAGACCGACGGTCAGGGCGGCGGCACCAGGCGGGACGGCGACGACTCCAGAGGGCAGCGGTCGGTGCGGCGGCGTGCAGGCGGTGCTCCGGTGGGCTGGTGGTGGCCGGAGGTGAACACAAGGGAGAAGGAAAGGCTTTTTGGAGGAGCTTTTGAATGGACAACTAGAACTTTGAGGGGCTGATTTTTGAATTACAATTGAGAGAGTTTGCTAGTAGAGAGGAAGATTGAAGAATTGTGTGAGCTTGGAGGAGGTTGGAGCCCCTTTAAATAGGCAAAGGAGGCAAGCTTCTCAATCCATGGCAATGGTGATGAACCAATGGAGAGGAAGATGATGCCCATCTATTGGGCAAGAGTGTGTTTGTTGAAGGGTGATGCATCAATGGGAGTATTGCAAGCAAAAGAGAGGGAGAAGATGAAGCAAAGGACATGCAATGGTGGGATGTTTACGTCAATCACATCAAACTATTGTCTGATGTCTCTAGGAAGGAGAAGATCAAAAGTTGATATAAAATTAAAAGGGTGGGGTGAATGAGTAGAAAATTGCATTAGTCTAGCGGATTGAGGGAGGGGCGTGTGAGACGGGATTGCAAGAGGGTCTCGGGTTCAAGTCCCGGCTCTTACATTCTTTTTACTGAATTTTCATTGTATTTTTAATGACTTGTTGTACCCCTCTTTATTTAATGAAATTCGAAAATTATAATGCATTATCTTTATTTAAATGCTTTTATTTATTCATAACCATTATAATGCATTCTTGAATTTTATTTAATTTAATTTACTTAAGAATCTCTTTTTAAAGAGAAATAAGGGTTATTCTATTTTATTATAAATTCTCTTTTATATAGAGAAAAAAATTATGAATATAAATATTATATTATATTCAGTTTTAAAACCTTGGAATATTGCGGATATTACAATCACAAACTGAGTATGGTCGCATCTTAAATTAAATTAATTAAATTTGAAATTTTTTATAATTAATTATCTTTATCTTTCATATTTTATTATATCTTATTTATTAAGTTAAATATTATTTTTTAAATTTTTATCTCTTCCATATTTAAATACATAAACGGTTTTTCTATCCTATGCCCTTAGGGCATAGGATAAGAATGCATATTTGGAAACTAAATCCCTAAGATGGGAAAGCATAAACCCTTTTAAAAAATAATTAGAAAAACTCTAGTTACAAAATCTTGATTTATTTCTAAATTTGGACTCTTAACCTATGCCCTTGGGGCATAGGTTAGAAAAATCGATATATAAATTCTTATATCCATGAAATATTATCAAGGAAAAAGAGAAATATAATTATTTTATCTTAATAATATATCTTCATTCTCAACATTAAATTTAATCACTTTTATTGATTAATGAAATTAAACATTCTACAAACAATAAAATTGCTTATATTAAAGTTTATATTATATTTTTATTTATTAATATCCTATTTATAATGTCTATAAAATAACGAATCGTAGTCGTACATGGTACAACGAGTACAACTAGTAAGTCTAGTATATATATTATAAAAGCCGATCGTTTTCGAGCCACCATATTAATTTTGGCCCCACCTTATTTTTAAAAAATTATTTTTTCATATTATTTAGTTTTTCATAATTAATTTCCTATTATCTATATTTTCTTTTTTCCTAATATCTAAATCATTTTATTGGATATTCCTATTTCATTTCTTAATGAAAAAGATCACGCAACCAATTACTTTTTTTTTTTTTATCTTATTTATCATTCTACAAGTATCTTTGAACTATATTGTTTTAATCATCTATTAATCCTCTCTTTAACAGGATTTTGTCGGCATCATCCTTGGTTGTTCGTCTCCCTTAAATCCTTCGGTGTGTGATTCCCAATCACCACCTCTTTTATTTCGGTCTTCCTTCTTAACTCTTAAGGTAAATAATCAACTGGTGGATTTAAATTTACAATTTTAACTGGTGAACGATTTCTAACAACCATCATGATTCTTGTGTATTCGTCTCTGTAAATTATCTAACCAAACTCTTTATTCGTCTCTATAAATTTAGAGTGCCCAAAACCAAAGATAAATTTTACATGAATGTACTTGATAATATTGATCATTCTGTAGAACTATCTTTCTTCTTTATTGCTATTTTTCTATTAGTTTTCTTTGCTAGATTTTTATTATTGCTTTGAAAAACATTATATTTGCTTTAAATTGTTTATCTGCGGACTTATAGCCAGTAGTTTGATCCCGCTCCATCACATTATTTAAATTAGTACTAATTTGTTTAGCACAATATATAAATTATTATATATGATCTTAATAGGTATTTCAATGGCCAATTTTATTGACTAAGATTACAAAAATCAAAACTTTTTTTTTCTGTCAGAAGGAAAATTTAGGGTGAAGGGATGTCGCCCCAGTCCAAGAATAGGGAAGACTCAAGGGCTTAGAGAGCTCTTACAAGGGATTTACATTTGTCTTCTCCTCAAGGACACTAGTGGGGAATCGAACCTGCGACTTGTCAGATCCGATTCTTGTCTTGCTCCACTAAACCAATCCCTTGAGGTTACAAAAATCAAAACTAATTACACCATCATAGACACATAGTACGTATTAGAGCAATGTGGAAGAAGAACTTTAAAGGAAAGAAAGATATTGAGATATTTTTGGAATGACATTTTTTTAGTCATCAATTAATTTTGACTCCACCTTATATTAAAAGCTTAATTTTTATTTATATTATTTGTCGATGTGACTTTTAATTGAGTAGTTTGTATCTTTATAACTCTTTTTATTTTATGCTTGATTCAATTTGTAAGGAAGTCAATTTTTTTACGAGGAAGGAAATTAGGGGCCTCTTAAACATCATGAAATGCTCTAGAGCATCTTTACAAATGAAATTACTAATCTGAGTCGACTATGAGCGGGACAAAAAAAGCTCGAGTTGATGAACTAATGTTCCATTACTAGATAATCTATATCCGTTAAATAAACCTATATATATCTTTAATAATTATGTAATTACTGTTTTTTTTCTCTTTTAACCTTACATTCTCTTATTCACCTATTCAGATTTAGAGATATTTTCTCACAAAAAACCATTTTCTTTGTTAAATAAAATTTAAGATAATACACGAACCAATTTAATCCCTACCAAATACATAAAATAATAAAAAAAATTATAACAAAAATATATAAATAAATTAGTGTAGCATTCGAGTTTTGTATCACATATAAGTTGTTTGTTTTAGAAATCAAAAATATATAAATAAATTAGTGTAGCATTCGAGTTTCGTATCACAAAAATATATAAATAAGCATTCTTGTTTTAGAAATTAAAACCTTATTTGAAAATAAATAAATCCTATTAAAATAAATAAAATCGCCCTATATAATACAAACTAATAAATTATTTCCATTTTAAGGGTCTTAATCTATATCCCAAAAGGCATAGGTTAGAAAAATCGTTGCTATTATCAGCCCCACCTTACATTTGAAAAATAATATTTACTTATACTAATTTAGGCTTTTCAATTAAATTCTTTTCTATCTATTTATGTGAAAAATAATTTATAAATTCGAAATTTAATTAAAAATAATGAAATTTATTCTATCTTTATCTTTTTATCTATTCATAAAAAAAGATTTATCTTAAATCAAATTTTGATAAAATAAAATAAAAAATTCTAATATCAAGATAAATACTTGCATAAATTGAATCTTGATAAAAAAAATTATATTATATTTTTCTTAATTTTCTTTTTGGCTTATTCATGTAAATAGAAAAGATTTTTTATCTTTAAAAAATTCAGTCTTTATTCATATTTTTTCATCTTTTCTTATGAATTATCTTTTTTAAGTTTTATTTAAAATATTTTTAAAAAATTGAATTTGTTTAAAAAATTATAAGAATTTACATTATTTTTGCGTTTTTATATATTTTGTAACAGAATAATTAAAATAATTTATATTTATATTTTTCCATAAAAATTATCATTGAGCCATCAAAATCATATTATAATAAATAAGCTATTTTTATTTTTATATTAAATTAAAATTTTTTATTAAATAAATCATAACTATAACCTAAACCGGAGGTTAAAAAAATTATTAAACGACACATGTCACTTTTAGATTGGACCACACCATCGTTTTTTTTAAATAGTCTTTTATTTTTGGATATGATAAATTCTTATTAATATTTTAGAATATAGGATAGAAAATCTTATTATTAAAAAATCTTTTATTTTTGGATATGATAGATAGGAAGATTATTAGAATATTTTTTTATCCAATCATACAAATTCTAGAATATTTATTTTATTTTTAGATAGAATTATTTTTTAACTAAGATATCGTAACAAAAATTTATATTTAAGTATTTACATGATTATTATTCTCAGATAATAAATATATTTAAAAATATTTTATTTAAGAAAAAATCCGTACAAGGTACGAGAATACATACTAGTTAAGTACTAAATCTATGTAGTCGTGCATGACACCACAAGTATAACTAGTTTGTATAAATTTACAGATAAAATTTATGATATAGAAATTGGGTGTGATGAAAATTTGAATAAATGAAATTTTATAATGGGAATTTAATCTATTAATTAATTGTTGAAATTATTATGATATAAATGGATTAATAGTAAATTTATGAGAAATTTCAGTTCATGTCTCTATTCGTCTGTGCATAGGATAAAATTTTATCTTAGTTTTAAATTTACTAAGTTCATCACATTAATATTATGATAATTGTTAATGTTGTAAAATCTATAAAAAAATTGAAAATAAATTGAATTATTAACGAGATTTTGATCTATTAACAGTGATTGTTCAAAGTTTTGGAATATGAATGGTTATTTATTAAGAAATATTTAATAGTTTTAGGAATCAACAACTTTAATACAAACTAGAATTCTAACTCCGTCAAAAAGTACGGGACAAAGTTTGTATTTTATATTTATATAATTTAAATATTTAATTTTTTTAAATAACATATTAAATTAAAGTCAATTGAATTACATTATGAAATATTTAATCTAATTTTTTTTCATATAAATCTTTACATACGTATTATATTTCAATTTTGGTGGAAATTAATACAAAAATGGTAGTGCATTTATTTGACCAAAATGAATACTTTACTAAGAGTTTAATTTAATTTTAATTAATTATTTATTTAATTTTAGGATTAATATTTATATAAGAATATTAATATTGTTTTTAATTTAAGAATAATTTTGTCATAATATACATACATATACTCGTGATCGGGTGAATACAAACTTGAATTTTATTTGTTTTATTTTTCAAATCTATAAAAGAATTACATATTACTAAGAGGTACCATTAAGATATTTAATTTTAAAATTGTTATAAAGATATTTATTGGTAAGAAAATCTTATATTTGTTTGATCTCTTATTTTCAATTAATAGGGGCATTTATTTTGCCAAAAAAATATTTTATCAATTGGATTTTATAAATTAATGAGACATTTATGAAGACAAGAAAAACAATTTTATATGTTGTTAAGATTAAGATAAGATATATAAAACATGTTTTAAATGCAATTTACCTTATTTTTTTTTCCAGGTCAACATTGTACAAGTTTTCCACTCACACTTAGAGAGAGTGAATCTCACGGTTTATGCCATGTCAGCTTAGAGTGTTTAAGAGACAAAAAATGGTATAAATTGAGTGTTTATTTGAAAATCTCAAAGTACGGAAAGGAGGTTGACAAAAATGTGAAAGTTCAAGGGCATTTTGAGGTGGTTGCCATAATATAAGTGCATTCACATATTAATGTTGCATGTTCATGTTTTATGGTCATATATATGTTCATATTTAATTTTATCACTGTACATACGTTAAAACACTTAAAAAAAAGTTAAAAAAAGTGACATTTTTACCAAAAAATGTGACATTTTACATTATGCTCAAATATTTAATGCGCATGTTCACACTATTACAAGACATGTTCGCATATAATCATCTTAAAAGGTCAGAAATTTTATCATAAGTTCACATATTAGTGTTGCATATTTATATTTTATAGTTATATATTCATAAGTGATTTATATCATTCTACGTACGATAAATGCTTTAAAAAAATTCAAAAACATCAAAAATAGTTTTTTCATTATTGGATTTTGGATAAGAGTTGTTTTCATGTAAACCAATTCATATATGCCATGTTGGGTAAACTGCACAAAATCTAATTTCATTAAGGTGATTTTGATAAAATCACTTTTTATCTTTAAAATCATATTGACTCTCACCTCTTTTTGAAATCAATTGTTGACCAATACTAACTAATTGTACATCGAGTTTTTGATAACATTGTTCATCGATTTTGAACTTTTTAATTTTTAATTTTATTTTTTAACCTTATTTATCTGTATGAATACAATATTATCTAGTTTTTGATGCACATATAATTAGTTTTGATATACCAATATTTGTTCATTGATATACTACTATTTGTTCATTGATATATCTTGTTTGTTCATTGATATACCATTATTTGTTCATTAGTAATTTAGTATAACATTATTTGTTCATTGATATACTTTTTTTTGTTCATTGGTATACCATTGTTTGTTCATTGATATACTCTATTTGTTCATGGGTAACCCCTATTTGTTCATTGATCCAACCTTTGTTTGTCCATTGTTTGTTCATTGATTTACCCTATTTGTTCATTGATATAACCTTATTTGTTCATTATTATACCCTTATTTGTGAATTGAAATAAACTTATGTTTATGTGTCAATGCCACCAACTTGTACATTTAGGACTATTAATACCATCAACTTATACATTTAGGACTATCTATTTGTGTATTTTTGTATTTATTTTGTTCTTTAAGGCTATCTTGAATGCAAAGATAATACGAATGAAGTGTTTTAAGGCTAACTTGTCAAAACAAATGAAGTGTTCAAAATAGTACCAAAATAAGATAAGTTTGATGTAGAAACTTGAATGCAAAGGATAATAGAAAAAGAATCTGACTTGCAATAATATGGTGTATGCTAAGAGAACGAGATAGCAACAAATCGAAGAGGAGTGCTTGTGTAACACCCCCTTTTTATACAGGGATATTACCGCCAGTGACCCCGAGATTAAACTCTCGAAGTTACACAAGGCTTTACAGTAATTACAGAACTTAACCAGAAACTTTAAAATGCGGAAGATATATATATATATATAAAAAGATGTGGAAGTCAAATACAATAGTTGAATAAACTTGAACGGATACAAAATTGAAATGGAAAGGGTCCCACAAGTCGGAACCTCGTCCCTTAAAATTATTCTAACTTATTCCAAGTGAACCACCTTCACTCTAGTTGCTCCTCAAGCTTGCTCCTCGTGGTCCTCGACGTAAAACTCCACTCCTGATGTGTCGCGACGAGAAATGCGATGGACACCAGTCGACCAAGCAAGGAAAATAAACGGTAGGTTAGTCTTGTGACAGACTAAGCAAATGGGGTTTTGGAAGGTGGTTCGGTTTTTTAGGAAGGAACGAGTTGGGATGTCGGGCACCGGATGAAAGCCGATCCCATCCTCAGACCTCGGACCTTCTATGAAAACTATGATTTGAAGAAAAGAGGGAGAACGTCACCCAAGGGTGAGTCTCGGTTAAGAAAAAAATATTTACTTATGTTGGGAACTTGGGTTTCACACATTTAGTCAGGTGGGTGATTAAACCTCTCGTTGATCACGTTTCCCTCTACCAACCTCACCGCATACGTGTTGTGCAAATTTTGATTGGAGCCTGAGAATTACAAAATCCAAGAGTAAGGATGACATTCCATTTTGTACTAGCCTTCCTATCATTTTAATTGTCGCCAACATGCGCCTATTTAATATCTACCAATTTTTAAGGATCACAATATCGTTCCACTTGGAATTAAGCATACCTTTTTAAGTAAGACAGAATGTGGGTTACGGTTCCACAAAAATACTCAAAAGACAGAATGTGGGTTACAGCCCCACGAAAATACTCAAAGGTTGGGTTGCAAGCCCAGACTAACACGAGCTACGTGCCATCACCCCTCATCGAGTGAGCGGGTATTGACCATGGTCTTACAAGTAGAGCATCGGCTCAAGATTAAAGTCCAATGATTCAACACGTATACAATAAAGTACTCAAACACAAGCCTATTAATTTAGGCACATATATCACAAGGCAACGACCCTAAAGTCCATCTAGCGTAACCTAAGTACGACTAGAAATAACATGTCATTAAATCTAAAACAATATAAATCCTAAATTAATTTCATTTCATACAAGAGTTCCCTACATAGTCATAAAGCAATTTAAAGTACATGAAAACATATAACGATATGTAACATGTTTGATAAAACAAGTGATGCATAAACGATTTTATATGGAAATCGAACCCAAACCACTTGCCTTGAGTGTTTGATGATTCGAGGTAGATGGCGTATCGAGATTAGGGTGACGTAACGTTGAACGCCTTGTTCCTAAACATATGCTTAAGTTAGCATAAGTACACTATACAACCTTAGACTATCATGATTCTAAATAATTCATGAATCATGATTCATATATTATAAACCCTTATGTTAATTGTTATAACAATTATCTCATAAAATCAATTTATTTTGTTCATTTGATAGCGTTGATTTTCCGAGGAATGACAACGGATTTAAGTTTATAAAAAAATTATAAACTTAACACATTATATTAATAATCTCCTTTTTATTAATATAATGACACTAAGTTATGAATTTTATAAATTCTTCATATCATTCAATTTAAACTTATCCTTATAATATATTAACCTCAACATATGTATATATATATATATTTATTAATACTAATCTAAAGGAAAACCTTATTACTTTATAAATATTTAAAACATAATTAATAATCTTATTTATCCATAAGAAATTCTTCCTCTTATTAACATACTTTTTTATAGTACCAATTTATTCACGAATACTAAAAATACTCATTTAAAAATTCACAAGTTAATTTAAATACTTATAATTAAAATACCAAATTCCTAATATTTGTCAATTTAAATCATTTTTAACCATTTAAATTTAACAAAAGAATATTTTTTTAAAAAAAATTGAATTAAAAACCGAATACCTACAAAGGTGAGCAACCCGGTCGGGCCCGACCTGCTCACGGGCCAAAACGCAGCAGCAACTCAAAAACAGGGGCAACTTCAACACCCTCGTTCTTCCTCGTCCGACATCGGTTCGGGGCGTACGTGTGAGTAGGCGTTGGAACCGTAAGAGAGAGAGCTTTCCAATGATATAAAATAGGAAAATTTTGGTTGTGCGTGGAAGGAGAACGAACCCAAAAACCGAGCCCTTGCTCTGTTTCTTCGAATTCAGTCCACCGAGTTTGAAGCTCGATTTTGGGAAAGTTTGAGAGCGTTTTTGGAGAAAGTTTCTGAATGAAAAATGTGCATAACAGATTGCTCTTCACATTGACGTTTTGTAGCACTCAAAACGATCCCCAATCGACTCATATTCGGAGGTTGAACAGCCAATCCCGAAAACCAAACGTCTCCCCACTTCAATTCGAGTTTATCCACAAATTAATTGTCAATTTCGACGATTCCGACCCTCCTATTACTCCCTCCTTGAATGATGATTGTTTTTAGTACAAATTGACGCCTAATTGAATGTTATTAAACCGAATTCAAGTAATCTTCAAAACATTGAACATTTTAGGTCGATTGGATTCCTCGACCGTTCACTCTCAAAAACCGAATCAACACCCCAAATTGATTGAGGGTTATTAAAGAAAATGTGATGGGCTTTCCATAGATTCTTTCGGATTAAACATCCGTTGAGAAACGAGAAAGTTATTAGTAATTGAAGTTTGGGGGTTGAAGGTTGATGACAACCCCCAACTTCTTCAATCCATTTCCCAAATAATTGCACAAACAACCCTTCTAGTTTTGTACAAGTGACAAAAATATCCTTCCACCTTAACTTTTGCACTCCAAATGAAATAGATAGTTATCATTTGAACTTTAAACAATTTATTTTATTAAAATTTATCTTTGAAAACACTTATATAAATTTTAGAAAATATTATTATAATATTTGTTCTTAAATTTTGTTATTTATAATTATTCTCTTATAATAATAAAAATAAGATTCTATTATTCATGGTTACATTTTACCATATTGTAATAATCATAAAACCATAATTCTTATGGTTCATAATAAATATGAGAACATAATTTTTGTAACCTTTAATATGGGATTTTAACCTTATAACATTTAAAATGTTATAACATTATAACTTTAAGACATAAAATATGTAAATATTTAATTATGATAAAGGAAAATGTAAAATTATATTTTTATCCTTTATTAAAATGAGGAATATTACAGCTTGTGCCTTATTTAGCTATGAACAAATTGATGTTACTAATGAACAAATATGCATATAGCAATGAACAAATTAAGGTTACTAGTAAACAAATATGCATCTAGCAATGAACAATTATATTAAAAAGGCAATGAACAAATTGATGTTACTAATGAACAAATATGCACAAACCGATGAACAAATATGCCAAAACCAATGAACAAATATGAATATAACAATGAACAAATATGCATCTATCAATGAACAAATATGCATCTATCAATGAACAAATATGCATAAACTAATGAACAAATTGATGTTACTAATGAACATATATGCACAAACCGATGAACAAATATGCTAAAACCAATGAACAAATATGAATATAACAATGAACAAATCCACAATATTAATAAACAAATCCACATTGTTGATGAACAAATACACAGTATGGATGAACAAATTCACAGTTTCGATGAACAATCTGGGCCGTTTTTTTCAAAAACACGCGAATAATTTGCCAAAAATTCGCCCTTGTCGTTTTTTTCCCTTTTAAGTGAAATGATCAGCTTCTTTCATTTTTTTTATCCAATGGCTCTTATTCTTTCTTATTTCACATCTGGGCGCCCATTCACATCTGAATCGGACCCGTAGTATTAAAGGTGTTATGAATTCAAACTCTATAATAAGAATGTATTTACGTAATCTCACCATTTCATCCTATATGATATATATTTCCTAAATCTATATAATGTATTTAATTTCGACCAAAAAAAATATAATGCATTTAATTCTCTTTGAATTTCTTTGTTAGTGCTTTTCCATCTTGGAGTTTACTACCTAATTGCCCTTCAAATTGTGCTTGTTTTCCTAGGCTTCCTGTGGGTTTTCTGGGTCCTGATATTGTCCTCGTACGTCTCTTGTTTCTTGTATTCAATTGTTTGGTTTTTTTCTTCTTGATTGCAGATTTTGACATGAATTACTTGATAATTTCTTGTTTCAGTGCAGGATTCAGCCCAGTAGTTTCTTCTGGATTTCATCTAACCAGATAGGAAGATGAATCCGAACAAGAGAAGCCCGTGGAAGATGGCGTTGCTACAGTGGATTATGATAGTCGTAGTAGTTTCGCTTGTCACGTACAGTATCATGTCTATGATCAATCAAATAAGGTTTCAATCTTACATCGAGAGTTCTCTGTCGGACGAACCGGATATGGTGACTACTGATCCGGTTGCTGAAAATGAGATGACTCGTTCGAGTTCGAGGCCCAAGTTCCACATCGCTGTGACGGCTTCAGACAGAGTATACAACAAATGGCAGTGCAGGATCATGTACTACTATTACAACAAGTTTAAGGATGCGCCCGGATCAGACATGGGGGGTTTTACCAGGATCTTACACACCGGTTACCCGGATAATTTGGTTGATGAGATTCCAACCTTTGTGGCTGACCGTCTCCCCTTTCACCTTGACATGGTATGATTATTATTATTATAACAAACTTATTACTGCAAATCAATGTTTGAATAGGGAGTTTCTTTGTCACCCTTGGTCTCGGGCCCATTATCGATTGATCTTTCTTACTTTTGACGAATCTCTTCTCTAGGGATACGTCGTCCTGAATAGACCATGGGCTTTTGTTCAATGGCTAGCCAAGGCTAAAATTGAAGAGGAGTGAGTCCTTCAATTGGTTTCTTTAGCCAGCTTTTTATGTTCTTCATACTCTCCGGTTCTTGCCATTACCATTTCGGGTTGACAAATGCAGGTACATCTTAATGGCAGAGCCGGATCACATATTTGTGAAGCCTTTGCCTAATCTAGCACATGGAAGTAACCCGGCTGCTTACCCTTTCTTCTATATCAAACCCGCCAAACACGAGCGCCTCCTCAGAAAATTCTATCCCGAGAAGATGGGCCCTATAACAAACGTCGATCCCATTGGAAACTCCCCTGTCATAATAAAAAAGGTAAGAGTAGTAAGATGAACAAATTCTAGCTTAAATATATACTTAGATGATAACAACTGTAATTTTGCCTGATGAGATTGTTTTTTTTTTTTTTGCTCGATCAGTCTTTGATGGAGGAAATTGCTCCAACATGGGTGAACATCTCTTTGCAAATCAACAATGACCCAGAAGCTGTTAAAGCTTTCGGTTGGGTCCGAGAAATGTGGGTTGAAATTTTACTCTTTTTTATCAACCTAGAAGGCTGTTGTTTTTATACACTGTGATTTTGTACCTAGGTATGGTTATGCTGTGGCATCTGCCTTGCATGGTGTAAAGCACACTCTCATCAACAATTTCATGACCCAGGTAATTTGATTTTAGCATTTTTGTTTGGCTTTTAAGAAAAAAGTTTCATCAAAAGCCATACTGAATCAATTCATGTAAATCTGTTGTGTTTGCATAAAAGCCGCCATATGAGTTGGAAGGCGGTGAATACTACATCATCCATTACACCTACTCGTGTGATTTCGACAAGGAGGTAGGTAAACACATTTAATTTCCTTGCCCTTTATTTCACCAAGGAGGTAAATCCTACACCGTCCATTACAAATTTGAATATGATTTGGTGTGGATTTAGGGAGTGTTACTGAAATATGGAGATAGAGGAGATTGGACCTTTGACAAGAGATTGTATCTTGACAAGCCAATGCCAAGGAACTTGACATTACCACCTCCAGGGGTCCCTCAAAACGTGGTAATTAAAGCTTGTTACTGTCATCTAATTTACTGCATTGTTTGTTTTCACTGTTTGGTTAATTAAAAACTCGTGCTGTTGTGTAATTGGCAGGTAAGATTGGTGAAGATGGTGAACGAAGCCACTTCCAACATTCCTGGTTGGGATTCTCTTACACCAGAAGCACCTTGGATTTGAAGCCAAACAAACAGTGAAAACAGAAATTATTTTGACAACTCTAGCTGTTGTTGCACATTATACTATTATACACTCCATTTGATTTGGCCATTTAATTATCAGGTTGGCTCTAGGAATTTGATTTTAACTTGGTTTCTCTTATAAACTTTATACTAGTTTTTTTTAGGTAATTTCCTATAAACTTTTAGTTAAATGTTCACCCGATCCCAATTAAAGCTAGATGGAGGGATGTTGCGGGTGGATCCTAATGTCCATTTTCTGGGTTTCGTTGGTAACTAGTTGAATTCCCATGCCATGCACGGGTTTTATTTAAATTTTTTCTGAGCAAATATTATTTAAATTTTAAATTAAATAATTTGATTAATTTTTAAAACTTTAAATGCCTAAATTTTAGGAGTAGTAAACATTTTTTTTATTTTAATTAGTTAAAATATAGTGAGACCTAAATTTTTGATAAAAAATAATTTAAAAACACCAAAAAATGAAACATAGACAAAATAAATGTGAGGATGACATGTGGCCAAAAAACTTCTTTTTTAGTATATGGATAGATTACTCTTGTTTTGATTCATCAAAAAACATTATTATAGACTTATAGTTTAAGAAATATTAACTCCAAAATATACACTTTCTCTGGTCAAAACAAGTGAATTGTAAATGACGGAGTTAAGTGGATAAGGATATGCACGCTAGTGTTTTAGTACGTCCTTATCTCCTAATAAAACCCACCAATCACGACATATGTGGTAATAATCAAACACAACTTGATAAGTATCTTACAAATTTAATTTTCTCCGACTCTAAAATCATGTATTGTAATTCCACAGATTCGCCATCAAGATGCATGTACAAGCACAATTTACAATTAAAAAAAAGTTCTTCATTTTAAATGCATTAGAGGGGCGTAGCCAGGAATCGAAGGCAGTGGGGGCTAAATTCATCAATCAGCACACATACATAAATATCCTAGAATCTGAAATTGGGGCTAATCGCCGGTTGCGCGAGTCGCGACTGAGGAGCAGACGGCTGGTCGCCGACGACCACGATGGTGGTCTGGTGGAGTGGTGGGGAGTTGGATTCCTTCTTTGCTCAAGATTGGAGTTATGGAGGCGTCGGACAAGTTTCAGTCGTGCCTCTCGTGCGTATATATGAAGATGCATTGGTTACCGATCTCCGTACTTGATTAAAAAAATTTAGCTCAAAAAAAAGAACGAAAATTAGTTTAATCATAAAACATTAACACATCAATACTCTTCAGATTTTGCTCAGCGAATAAACGCTCTTGACATACTAATTGGGCCACACCTTTAATTGGTCCATGATATAACCAAGCCCAAAACAAATTTTCTTACCAAATTATAACAAGCCCAAACTGGTCCCCTTATTATCTCCTTTCCTTATGACTTTATTCCATGGACTTTCAGTAATGACCTGGCTTTTTCTTGGTATATATATTTTTTTTTAAATTCCAGTGGACACCACTTAGCTCCGCCATAGAAATATATAAAAAAAAAGTTAGTATTTTCCATTAAAAAATTTCCTTCTTAACCCAAAAAGGACAAAGAAGTCACTCTTACATTTCACATAATAAAATGACCCTTATTAGAAGTAGTCAACTCCTCTCCCCTCCCAATCTGTTTTGTACTACGGATACGTACAGGTGGGAAACGACTAACGACTAGGCTTGGCAATTTCACCCGCATCGGATGGGTATCCGAAAAACCGATCCGAAAAAACCCGATTAAAAACGGGTGAAAAACGGGTGACGGGTGAGCGGGTGATGGAGTGGGTACGGTTTCGGGTATAGCCTCACCCGACCCGATCACCCGACCCAGTCACTCGACCTTACCACCCGACCCGACCACCCGGTTTTTTGTCCCACATCGGAAAATTGGTAGAAGGAAAAGAGAAGATGAGCTTATAAAAAAAGGATCGGAGAAGAGGGGAGGGTTAAGTGTTTGAAGTCTAACCATAGAGATAGACTTTGAGACTTTTAATTAAATCTATTTTTTTGGCTAATCCAATGGGTAGACCCTATATAAATAGGTTTAAATTTTAGTTTATTTTGTTTACGGGTCATCGGTTGACCCGTTAATTTTAGTTTATTTTTTTACGGGTCATCGGTTGACCCGTTGAACAAATAAACTTAAGGTACCCGACCTGAAAACCGACGGGTTTTGGGTGGGTTGGTTTCGGGTGGAACCCGTCGGGTGAAATTACCGGATCGGGTGGGCGGTTTACAACCGCGGGTCGGGTGGTGGAAGTAGTCCACCCGCACCCGCCCCGACCCATTGCCATGCCTACTAACGAGACTCATCCATACATAGATATGTACATGTAGGAAACGGGACTCATCTCCTCTCCTCTCCCCTCCTAAAACACCCTTGTGATTCTAGACTCATCCATGATTAATTTAATGGACACATTTCCACAAATAGTACATCAAAGTATTTATATGGAACGATCAAAGTATTTATATGGAGCGGGCCCGATTGGAATGGATCATATTCGGCGGACGGTTGACTCGTATTGGATGCCTCAGGTTGGTTGGAGATGGGACGTGCTGAGCCCGCTATTGTCCAATAGTATTCTTCTTCAGTTAGCAGCCGTGGCTCCGTCCGAAGGGTTCGTAAACAGCGACGCCTTGAGTTGGTCGTTCACCCCAGATGGTGATTATTCGATCGCTTCTGCCTGTTATAATGTGGTTTCGGATGGTCCGCACAATGGGAACGATAGGGAAGTCTATAAAGTGACTTGGAAGCTCAAAGTCCAGGAAAGATTTCGGCCGTTCATTTGGCTGGTGTTTCGCGGGTGTATCTTGACCAACTGTGAGCGCCGGCGTCGACACCTCGTCGTGGATGATACCTGCACGTCTTGTAACGCTGCGCCAGAATCTTTACTTCATCTATTCCGTGATTGCACTGCAACACGAGTGTCGTGGAACTCCATTCTCGTTCCTCAAGTGGCTACTGATTTTTTTATCTTACCTTTTGTAGGCTGGATTCGAACCAACCTTCTGTCACGATGGAGCACTGCTGGCGGGGTTGAGTGGTCGGCGATCTTCGCTACGGCTTTGTGGTGGACTTGGAAGTGGAGAAACGAAAGAATTTTTCGGAACACAAGACGTGTGCAGGACACTACTAGCTTTATCCACGCTAAAGCGAAGGAGTACAACGATTTGTGGACAGCTAGGAGTCTTCGGAAGGAGTCTACCAGAAGAAGCGAAGTTCCGATTGAGTGGTGTAGGCCTGCTCATGACTGGATCAAGGTTAACACGGACGGGTCGGTGCGTGACAATGGGCGCCACGACGGCGGGCGTGATCAGATATTCGGATGGAAGATGGATCGTTGGTTTCGTCCATAATCTTGGGCAGTGCACGGTCCCTAAAGCGGAAATGTGGGGTATCCTCAATGGCCTCAAACTCGCTTGGATTCGGGGTTTTAGGAACGTCATTCTTGAGTCTGACTCGGAGCTTGTGGTTGGTCTCCTTGGTAAATCGCTTGCTCCGTCACATCCCCTCGCTAGCCTGGCTTCCAATTTCCAAGGCTTCATCTCTCGGAGTTGGAATATCCGAGTTCGCCATGTCTATAGGGAAGCGAATGTTGTCGCCGACGCCCTTGCTAGTCTTGCCTTTTCTTTTCCGCTCGGTTTTCATGAACTCTCCGACCCGCCTGTGGGTTCTCTCCCCCTCCTTTTGGATGATGTTAGGGGGCGAGCCTTTGTTAGATTTGTTGGTGACTAGTCTGTTTTCTATCAATAAAACACCCGAAAGAACGTAGTTCTTTCTATGACCAAAATAAAATAAAATAAATAAATACGTCAGCTACTTTTTTTTTTGAATTTAAGGGGTAATTATATTGATAAAAAGAAGAGATTACAAACTTAGTTACAAAAAGCCTAGGTTATCCTAGGTGGGGTATGGTTTTCCAATCCTAGCTTCATAATCCATCTCCTAGAGTTTCTATCTGTTTTCTTCCAACAAGCAACAATACAAGATCTAATGTGGTTAATGGTGACCTTGGCGCATTCAGCAGGATCAGGCTCGATGTCGTTGAATGTTCTTCGGTTTCTCGCCTGCCACACATAATACAAGATGCTGGTGAAGCAGGTTGTCCAGAGATTGAATGGAAAGCCATTCTTGTGCCTGCAACTGCACATAACGTCTATCCAGTCTTCAATGTTGGTGTATCTCCGACCGATCTTTGCCCAATGCAACACTTTGTTCATAACATCCTTGGAGAAGGCACACTCAAACCATAGATGTGACCAAGTCTCCTGATGGCCGCTGCACAAGACATAGTCGTCATCTTGAGCCAACCCGATTTGTAGTAACTTGTCCTTGAGAAGCACTCCCTTTTTAATAATCATCCAGCTAATGAAAGAGGTTCTCGGTGTGGAGAGTTTCCCCCAGATGTAGATATTCCACTGATGAAAACCTCCTCGGCTTCTGAGAGAGTCATAGATTCCCTGGCAATCGTATTTCCCATTTCTAGAGAGGAGCACTGGAATGTTGGAATCTGAGTCAAGTCTCCTGATGAGTTCGTCTCTAATGTTCAGGAGGCATTTCCAAGCAGCATTGGAGGTGTATGAGAGATACGTAGTGGCGTGTCCGGTTTCGGAACCGGTGATTCTGGTCCACTGCACCATGGAACCGGAATCAGATTCGAGAAACCTTGGGGTTCTTGCTCCGGTCCTGATTCCAGTTCGATTTCGGTTCTCGCCTGTTCCAGAGCTGATTCCTGGTTCGATTCCAATTTGGTTCGGTTCTGGCCTTATTTGAAAAAAAAATAGTCGTTGGAAGTTGATGTAATTTATTGGTTTTAAATTACTTATCTAATACCAAAAGTTTGATGTTATTTTTGTATCTAAGGTTGATGTTATATTTTGTGTGAAATACCAAAAAGTTGCATATTAAGATGGGCCATTGTTGGTAGGGATGTTCAACGGGTTGAGTCGCCCGCGACCCTCACTGACCCGACCCGCAATTTGCGGGTTGCGGGTCAACCCGCGACTCATGCGGGTCGGGTCGTTGGTCGAATTTTTTTATTTTTTGGGATGCAGGTCGATTCGGGTTAAAACTGCGTGGGTCAAACCGCGAACCGCAATATGTTTAAAAAATTTTTTTTATATAATTTTTATTAATATTTAAAATATTTTTTTATTAAAAAAAATCGTTGGGTTGGCAAGTCGACCCGTAAACCCGATGGCTTTTTTAAAAAAACATATTTTTGGTAAAAATTATTTTTTTACCTAATTGACTTAGTCAAACGGGTCGACCCGACCCGTTAGACGGTTACGAGTCTGGGTCGACCTGACCCGTTAAGCATCCCTAATTATTCGGCAAATCTGTCTAACTTTACAATCGATTAAGAATAAGAATAATTATGACGATGATCATGAATGCGTAACATTAGGGCATTTGTTTTGCAGTCCGGATCCTCTGATGCGTAATATACTACTAATGCTGCTCCACCAATCAAATATAGCCACGTGTCACTTATTTAATCACTTCATATTCAATTAAAGTATAGAAATTAAAGAAATAAAGATACTTAAATGATATTATTTCTCTTCACTCGTAGAAATTAAAGAAATAAAGATACTTAAATGATATTATTTCTCTTCACTCGTCCAAAAACGCAACTTTTAAGATCATTCTGTGCAGATTGTAGAACAAAGCAAGGGGTTTAATTCAATTTCCACGATCTAACACCCTGTTGTTGAAGCTTATATTGATCAAAAGTCCTCATTGATCTCTAATCCCTTACTCAATTCAACCGTTTTCTCTCAAAAAAAACTCTTTACTCAATTTAAATCAAATCTTCTCTCTCAAAACACTGAGTTCCTAGCTCTTTTGAGGTTTGATTTTTTTTTTCAAACATTCAATAAACTCTTCATTGAAGAGCATTTCAATTTCACTCATATCAAACCTGATAATCTACCAGAGGAGACGACTCCAATCGGTCCCGACCCAAAGGAGGAGAGGAAGGAGAAGGGTATTTTTAGGTACAGTTTGTAAATCCGGGAAGATGATCTCTTGTAAAGTAGTGCCTACAAACAAAAACAATTAATTTGAGATATATTCAGGATGAGGATGAGATCTTGTATATTGGGAAGAAGAAATTGGAAGGGTATTTGTCTCGGTAGCGACAGAACTGAAGAAAGAAAGTGTAATAAAATTTAATTAATTATTTTTGTTTAATTTCCATATTGATTGAATATGAACTAATTAAATACATGACATGTGGTTAGATTTGATTGGTGGAGCAGCATTGGTAGTATATTACGCATCAGAGGATCCGGACTGTTTATTTTGACAATAAGGATATCTTTACATGTTGTAAAGAAGATTATAAATAAACACCATCTTTTGTTATAAGGCTAAAATGATAATTATTTTAAAAAATGAGGTAATATATAATATAATAAATATTCTAGAACGAAAAAGAATAATTTGGCAAAACAATATGCTCTCAAAGATATTTGAACTTAAGACCTATGTGTTATTAAGAAACATTGTTACCACTATGCTATGAATAATTTTTTTTTCAACCTAAATTTATAATAAATGATATAGTATTCACGTAGGGGTTGATTCTGGTGGAAAGAATTGTTAAAATAAAAACTGGAAATAAATATTGGACGTTAGATCTATGAGATGGATGGACAAGATTAAAAATGGGTAAATTTAAAAAATATGACACGCTCGTCCCAATGACTCATTTTTTAATGGCAATTTTGTAAATATGGTAAAAATCTCTAATTTGTCTCAAAAATAACCCCATGTCTCTTCTCCTTCCTCCATTCAAACCAACAAACTTGTAAAACCTAGAAGTTCTTTCCAAAAGCTTCAAACCTCCATTGAAGACAAAAATCTCATCTTAAAATCCCTATTGAAGACGCATTCACCCTAAAAACTTCAAATCTTCATTGAAAAAAAAACAAATTCCTTGCTTGGGTGCATACAATTCCTTCGTGAATCACACAAATCCGTTCAATGTATGAAGTAGTTTATTTTCAAGTGCATAAACAATCTCTCTCTCTATGTCTCTCTCACGCCATGTACAAAAAATGAAGACCAATATATCAATGAAGCATACGAAGAAGGTAATTTCTTAACCTCTCTTTTGAGAATTTGTATGATGAATATCCTTATTGAAGAAGATGAAATTTGGGGATTTTGGTTGAATTTTCTTTCTAATTTTTTGTACAAATTATCTGAAGTTCAAAATTTTTGGAGGAATGAGGTTTCTTGGTTCAAAATATGATTCATACGATGTTTAGTAGATTGTAAACGGCAAGGTTCATCTATTACATTGTAATGCTCATATATAATTATCTAAGGTTCATATTTTGCCAGTTGAATGAAAATCATGTTTTTGCATTTGTTGCCCCCTTCATACTACTTTTTTGGTGCTTTTTCTTTGCTAATTGCTATTATATTTTTGCTAACCACTGCTAATTTTGGTTGTTGATATGTAATGGTTGCTAGTTTCTTCACATTGGTTAGGAAGTTTACTTGACTCAATACAAAATGATAGGATTCATGTGCCACATGTCCAAATATCTGATTTTGTTCTAGCCTATTAGCTCAAATGGTAGAGCAATGTGTTTGTACACATGAATGTGGGTTCGAATCCGTCATAGGCTTCATATTATGTGTGTGAAGTTTTAATTCAAAGTTGAGTTCTCTTGTATCATGCTCAAGTTCATATATATTATTTTAACGTTCACATATCAACTTTGTATGTTCACATATTTTCAAACAAGTACTAGCATCCAAGCCTTGAGCTCAATTTCTGAGCCTTGACTTTCATAGTGGCCTCTCATGCTATATTAATCTCGTTTCAAAGTCTCATTAACAGCATCTCTTAGCCTCTTTGTTTACACCCTTACTATAGTTTAAACACTCATTATAAATTTATGATGTTACACAACCATTTTTTTCATGTTCATAAATATATATTACTTTTGCATTCACATGTTAAATGTGTATGTTTGTTTATTTTCGAATAAGGTTAAGATCTTTATAAGGTAATTCATTCATGTTCATATATATTTCTTTAATGTTCACATATTGATTGTGTATGTTCACATATTGATTATGTATGTACTAGCCAACATCCAAGCCTTAAGTTGTAATTTTCCAATCTTGGCTTTCATAGTGGGTATCCCTTGCTACATTAACCTAGTTCAAAGTCTCATTGAGAACGTAGCTCTTAGCTTTTTTAATTTCCTCTCTCAGCTTGTCACTCTTATGTCCAAGTCAAGTCAATGCTCCTATACTAAAAAAACCAACAAACTTTGGAAAGTCATCACAAATCAATTGTAAATTAGAAAACGAAGCACTATCAGCCAAACAATACTACATTTATTGCAACAACAACTAATTATACTCCAAATAATAAAACAAAGCATCAAAAAATAATAATTGACAACCATACAACAAAAAACATGTTTCACTAACAGTCTAACACACACACAAAACGCAACACCTTTATTGCGACAATGACTAATTAGCTTAATTACTCTATCAACCATACAAGCATTGGACAAATTTCTACTCACATTAACTGATATTGATAACAACTAGCAACGACAAGTTCACAAAGTAATAATGTAAAGTTCACACAAAACCTCACGAGGCTCATACAAATCATAGTAAGTTTATGTAAGATACTTCAACAAAACAGTTTTGCCATCTGAGTGTAAATGACCACCACCTAAGTGTAAATCAAAACCGCAACAAGCACAGTCCTTATAGAATTCAATCCCCGCATCCAATGTGCTAAATAGCATCCCACTAGCAAGCTTGATATCATTGGGGCAAACTGGAACAAAATATGTCGATTCCCCTTGAGAAAAATGAACTTCATAATACTCACTTGAATCTGAAGTTTCAATCCCCATGCCATCAATACTATCTAGACTTGCAGCATGAGACAATTCCCCACTTGCAACAACATTAGAACTAGACGGACAACCTACACAACATGGCAAAACAAAAGATTCAAGTATAAGATTCATACAGAAACATATGAGATTAACAAAAAATTATATTATGTTCACGTAAAATACAATTCAGTACAAGATCAAACTCACACTTAGGACTTTCAACAAATAAATTATGTGCAACTCAAAACTCTTCCACAAAACACGACATACAAACATTTTTTGAAGATGGACAATGAAAAACGAAATGAAATCACAATATACTTGATCTTAGGATTGATTCACACTCATATTGATGCAATTTGAGATTCACAAGGTGAAATCAAACCCAAAAATTAACTAAATCCTAAAACGAAAATCGAAAGAGAAGGAAACCACAAACCTGCAATTGAATCCATAAGCAAGTTAAATATTAGGAGATACAATTAGAAGTTGAGGAAGGATCGAAATTCAACAAAACACCAGCAGGGAAAGGAATGAACAATGTACGCACTTGGACGAGATAGCAGTCGCCATTAAAGGAGGGTTGTAGCTTGCGTGAACTAAAATTAGAATAGGTTGAATGACGATTTTACCCTTATCACTTAAAAATTAAAACAAAGAGTGTGTCAATCCTAACCGTCCATATCTTGTGATCTAACGGATGAGAATAAATCTCAGTTTTCATAATAAGACCTAATTTCATATGATTCAATCTCATGTGACTTTAAGGACAACTTTATATATTGTATAGATAGATAGATAGATATAGGGT
This sequence comes from Fallopia convolvulus, assembly GCA_964016875.1. Taxonomy (NCBI): domain Eukaryota; kingdom Viridiplantae; phylum Streptophyta; class Magnoliopsida; order Caryophyllales; family Polygonaceae; genus Fallopia; species Fallopia convolvulus. Next base: position 36,731,735 of record OZ024732.1, on the reverse strand, counting down.
TTGTTCGGTGCTTGATGTTGTTGTTGATATTGATTCAATAGTAGGAGTTGAAATTATTAGCTTATTTTTTATGAAAAAATATGTAGATGTTCGGTAGACAAAACTAGCCGAGATTGCTTTTATAATTAATGAATGCAAAATTACCAAAAAAGGGTACATTAATAAATTAATACTCATATAAAAGACTAATTTTCATGTGAAGAGACAATATTTCTAAAACTAAATTTCGAGGACAATCTGTGGAAAAAAAATTGAATAAACATCTATAAAATTGAATATGGTAGAGAAGGTTAGCTTAAATTATGGGTGAAATTAAAACTCTAATTAAGTTCGATAAGATTCAATAAGTTTCATCAACTCTCACTGCTGAACACATAAGACTAACTTTATTTTTTTCACTTAAGCTTGAATAAGGTTGGATAAGGTCAAAATAAAACCCACTAAACGAACCCATAGATTGTTACTAATTACTAATTAGATATACTTTCTATAATATTTAACTAATGAATTTACCTACATAATTTATTCCCCTAAATATGAGATTAGGTCATCGAAAGAATGAAAAAAGCATTGTATTTAATTTAGAAGTGAGAGAGAAAAAATCCCAATTTAGAGAGAACAATAGAAATTAGACTATGAAACATATCTCGATCACTTTCGTTCATTCTCTCATGGTCGGGAAGGCCGAGATTAAATTTGACATGTCTTGAGCTTCAACCCACCGCTGAGAAGGGTCAAAGTTATATCCTTGGATCTTTTGACTTCTTGAATGATCCCCTGCAATGATTTTTTGGTTCAACCTTACTGGTTTATGATAGATGGGGAACTTATTTCATGTATTACTATTGTCTCTTGAACGATTCCTACAATGATTTTTCACGAATGATTCCTACAATGATTTTTCATGAACGATTCCTACAATAATTTTTTTGTCTATGCCATTGACTTGCGCCCTTTGTCTCTTATAGTTTATGCCGATGTAGTTTTATCTCTTGGATGTGCATGTGTGCCCCCCGACCGAACTCTATCTTTTTGTCCGTGATCTCTCTATGGAAATTGTCATTCGTTGGGTTTCTCATCACCCTTTATTAGTGTTTTTTCTAACCGTCAGCTTTCTCTAAACTCTTTGGAGGGGCCTTTTCTTGCCTTTTCTAACATTCATTGGACTTTGGCTCCGGTGATCCCATCTCGCAACCGCGGGTAAAATGCTCGATTGTTGGCTATCATTTGTCATGTATGTTGTTTGCTTTTGGGTTGTGGCTTTTGGGCTGTTTTTACCCTTCCTCATATCTTGGAAAGAATTTAGGTGCACGTTCCACCATCATCAAATGATTCAAATCAACCAAAAATATATGGTGATGGACTTTGGCTAAGTTTTCTTTTTGGGTTTCTATTTCTTCTGTCTTTGTTACTCCTTGTGCTGCTTGGTTGTGTCATTTCGGGTCTCCTTTGGCCTTGTTGGCTTTGTTTGGTTTTGGTCTCCTTTGCGCCTTTGTTTGTTGTTTTACTTGCCAGGTACAACCACCAATGTGAAGTTAGGCTTTGGTTTACGGTTGAGATTTAATTCTGGTAGTTCTCGGAGTAGTGTGTTTTTTGTGACATGCAATATGTCACACTTTTCCAAGCCAATATTTGACGGAATTGCTCTTCGCATGCCATATTAGGTCTTTCTAACCCGTAGTAGTGCCTATCGTCGACCTTGTTTGAAGCCTCTAGCTTTTGGGTTGTTGTTTGTATCTTTTTGATTGGTTTGGTTTGGCTTGTTGTGATGTTAGTTGTTGAGTTGTTGTTTTAGCTGGTTTATTCTATTACTGAATTCCATCTTAATCTCTTAATTTATCGAACTTATCATGTATATCGAATCCTTACCAATTTTTTAAAAAAAGTATATATTGTCTATCATAAAAAAATATTCAATTTAAAAACAAGTATCATGCCAAATCTTGTGTAGACTGGCTAGCATGTTTCTGATTTGTTATTTAGAAAAAATTCAACATGCAACATATATACTTGGTCTTTTTTTTCCTACATACGTACTGTATATGCTTTGGGCACCTATCAAAAACAAATTTTATTAATTTCTTAGAATACATTACATAATATTTTTTAAATTGTAAAATTACTAGTTGTGATTTTTGTAATGGTAATTCTATTTGATTCTATGAGTTGAAGTTGTATGTATGAAGTCTAATAGTTAGCTCAATTTTATTAAGGCTCCGTTCGGATACATCTTTTTGTAGCTTGTGGGAGCTTAATTTGATTTTTCTAGCATTTGTGCCCTGTTCGATGAGACAGCTTGATGACTAGCAAGAAGAGCTTGTAAAGGCTGAAACTAGTGGGATTTTTCTACCTCCCTCCCCAGCTATTCTAGCTTGTTGGGATGGAATTTGAAAATTCTCATAAAAAATTCCCTTGATACCCTCATCTATTTGCCTTCTATTTGCCATTGACAAACCCAAATATCCATGGCCTATTAGAAGCACTTGCAACCCCGGCGCCATTACCGTCGACCTCCACCATGGAGTGTGTCCAGTGTCACCTGCAACACCGACACCACTGTCGTCGACCTCCACCATGGAGGGTGTATGGTGGTGAGTAGATCTGGAAAGAAGATGCGTGAAGGAGTTGGGAAACAAAAGTGAACAATCTAGAATGAAAATGGCGACAATGAGAAGGCGAAGGGGTTGAGTTGATTTGTTCGGTGGTAATTGGCTTGAATTGCATATGAAATTCGGGAAATTAGGTTTAAGGTATAGGGTAAAACTCTGGCCAAATTTGAATTGGGATTAAAGGAATTGGAAAAGAAATCAAAGTTGGTAGTAGAATTGGAAAAGAAATTAAAATTGGGGGCTAATTTGATATAAGCACAAATAAGGTGTCATGGTAATCAGGTTACAAGGAGAGATAGAAAGAAAGAACGAGAAAGACAATGGAGATTTGTATTTTTAAAAAAAAAACTATAGGCAACTTTTTAATATACGGAAATGTTAATAATACTAAGGTTCATTGTCAATTTGTCATTATAGCAATATCTATTAAGGGTGTATTTCATTTTAAAGGCAAAACGACATTTTGAGTTAAAATATTATTTTAGTTGCTTTAAAAAAACATAAAAAGTAGAGAAACTAGACCTAATCTGCTTCTAAATTTTCTAGGATATGAAAATATTATTAAAAATTCTCATATAATATGGGTCATCATTTTGATTAATATTTTTCATTGTTATATGTTATAAAATAAATTTTATTTTTACATATTTTAACCGTAAGAATAAACTCTATTTTAATCTTTATAAAAGTGGGGAAAAAATCATTGTTTAGTTTACAATTGAAGTACCCAGTAGTCCAGTACAAACATAAAGCTGACTGATCGAACTAGGCGAACCAAAGCAAGACCCAAAACAATACCTTATATAGTTTTTCTAAAATAGAAAAATAACATCAAGAACATTAATTATAAAATAGGTCTCGTGTTTTGAGATTTGAATGCTTAAACTCTAATAAAATCTTTGAATCCACATTACCAGTAGTACACAAGGCACACCATCTGTGATTATTTATCGTAAACCAAATCAAAATAGACAGGATAATGTATTTGACGATGCTACAAGAGAATTATACAACTACACAGTAGATGGAGAGTTCTTTAATGAACCATTTTATACAGAAGACTCGAATAGACTAGGAATTTGAAGCAGGAAACTACAAGGCACATCAAATAGTAAACACCTCACCAGGAATCACAATCCAATCCTAAAATACTATGTAGATAAGAAAGCAAAACTGTTTCAGAATTCAGCCAAAAAAAATAGAAAACAGCAAGAAAAAATCGTTATGCTTAAATAGAACAGGGAAGATTACAGGACCGTTACTATATGCAACAGAGAACGAGAGGATGTACAAAAGTAACAATGCTGGGAATCAGCTCCATGGAGGTGATGATGGTCTGTACACAAAGTCCTGAGAAGATGCACCTCCATAATTGAGATCAAGGTTATGGAGTTGTTCCATCAATTGGGATCTTCTTTCCTTGAAGAAGTCGAGCCGGGTTGTTAGTTCAACCAAAGTGGATGAAGCAGCTGTTGGATGCCTAGGAAAATCGATAACCTGAAACCAGGGAGAGATTTGAGTGTAATTTTACCATGTTTTTTATTTAACTTTGAACAGTGATTTTTCGATACTGTTTGTACTTTGTAGGTCTTACCTCTGATGCCCTGGATTTGGAAGGAACTGAGGCAGGATCAACACCACAAAAATCATCCATAGAAATAGTACCGGAAGCTTCTGGACTCTTTGAGTCATTTGAGGTGGTTGGATCTATGAATTGCTTGCGAGAAGTTTGTCTGCTACTGGTGCCAGCAGCTAAAGCTTGGCTCTTTATGTTTCGCCAATCTGGTGCTATAAAACCCTCCTGCATTGCAACACCATGGATCACAGAATATCAAATCTAGAAAAATGAAATCATTTGAATGCAATCGAACACCAATTCCATCGGCCACCATATCAATTCTAGTTTTACAATAACTAACTTTCATATCAATACTTAAGAATGGAGTACTAATCATACTTTGCAGTGAGAGAAGCAGAAGTGCAACCTAAACATTCTTCACACACCTAATTGCATCCCTTATGCCCAAACAATGAAGCTCCATGATACCATAAGAATGTGTGAAACAATGGGACATAATGACTATTGTATAGCATTCAGAAGGAAGGGCTTCTTTCAACAAACAGCAGCTTCAAGTAGGTGGGTAAGGAAAAAGGGATAAACAACCTAAATATTGTTCCAGAGGTAAACTGTAATGGTGGGATGAGAAAAGAGCAGCACATAATAATTTCTGAATATCAAAAATGTCAAGGGGCAAGGTAAATACCTCATTTCTTTGCTTTCTTTCGTGATTACAAAAGGCAAGAGTACTATCAAAGTCTTGTTGAAGAAATCTCCTGCACACACAAATAGACATGGTTGGGTTCACTTCGTCTTCCATCACTTAGAACATCCTGTCACATTCACATTTTCTGCTACTGAAAAATAATTATAGCAGGTGGCAAACTGTATTTGATATTCAGTGGTAAACATCCATATAAAGGTACCAAGGAAATATATATTCAGAAACAATGTTCGCATTAGGGATGGCCGCAGATTATTCGCAATTTTCTAAATTTTATCTGCATAAAATCAGTGCCTACTTCCTCCAACATTCTTATGAAGCTTATAGCAGTTTTGTGGCGATGGTTTCGCTTAGACACTCCATTTGTAACCATTCTAGAGCCTCATAATGTTTGCTACATGTCATTTCAAGAACAAATATGCAAGGGCACATACCCTTTATATCTCATAAAGTTATCCATCATTTAGCAGAAAACAGATCACATTTTAAATCAATGTTCATTATGAAAGTGAAGATACAGATCATACACATCAGAACGAGAGCCAAATTGATGTTGCCTTTGCTGATTTAGTTGATGATGTAATTCAGCAACTTTCTGCTTCAACCTGGCCACATCAGCTTCAGCAAGAGCGATCTCCTCAAGCTCAGCCCTTGTCTACAATCACATTAAGCCACAACAATGTTAGGGCTTGTCACATCATGTTTCACACGTACAAAGGTACAATGAACAGAAGGAAATGCCAGCAATAGATTCTCAACAGGGCACAAACCTTAGAATCCATACCACGTGAACTAGACAATTGCCCAGAAGACATACTCAAACCGACCTCCAAAGCAGCCCTAAGATCTCTTTCAGCTTGCAACTGCTCTTGCAATCTTTGAACCTGGAAATGTGTCAAAAAGAAATCAAACAAAGAACCAAAAAATGTTCAGCAGAGTTGGCAACATTTATAATAAATTATAATATGCATCTAGCAGTATTGTTAGTATGCAGTGAGCTTATTCATCTTCATAATTTGCAAATTTGCCGGAAGAAAGTTGCAGGTTTGATCATGTATTTGTGTTTACATGTCATGTTTCAAATTGAGATGGCCACACCATGGGAAGTATCAGTCAAAGATATTAATCCAATAGAATGTGTACAAAGATTATATAGGAAACAAATACATCTTGTTCAAGTGCCAAGCGCCTTTCATGCAAAGCTTGTTTTCGTCTTTCCAAGCTGGCTTGTAAAATTGCATTTCCTCTGGCCTACAAGCGAATGAAATATGGCATGAATACCAGCTGAAACATAATAAGTAGAAAAGCTGTTTTTACGAATGGCAGCAAACTACCTCTTTTGCGATTCTTTGGCGCAAATCATTTTTAGTAATCTCTAGCCTCTGGATAGCAAGCCTGCAAGAAAAAGATACTTTTCCAATCAAGAGAACAGCACTGAAATGGTAGTATGCTTTCAAAGCAATAAAAAAATGGATTATCAAGCCAAAGAAGAATAACTATGACTTTGTTTCAGAAATTCAGATCTTGGGAGATGATATCAGGTCCTCAAATGAGATAGCTGATAGTGTTTGCAAAAAGAACTTCTCAAGAGAAAGTCAAATAATAAAAAGGACCCAGAATTAATCATGCGGGCTCAATCAATTCTTCCACTTCCATAAAGCAAATTATAAAAGTATCAATATTGTTAAACCTTTCTATTTATTTTACAAGATTCTGTGCAACAAAGAAAAACACTTACTCTTCCTCTCCTGAAGAATCAACTGATTCCATGGACAGTGTCTTTCTTGCCTGCAAATAGGCCCCTAGGTATATTAGATTCCAGTATGCTATATGCAACCAAAACAAGCCTCTCCGGCATGCTTGGCATTCAACACATTTGCTCAGTTTGTTATTATAATTAAGAAATAGGTAAACTACAGCCTCTCTTTCCATTAAGAGACGTAACAGATATAGCAGTATGCATAAAAAGGAAAAACAAAAAAATATGAAGAAGAGCAGCAACAAAACATATCCGCAATAAAATTACAATTCACATGGTAGAAGGCTTCTACAGGCAAATACATTTCATTCCCACTAATATGTAAAAATAAAGAATATTTTGCAGGTTGGAACAATAATCTGTATAAACTAGCAATGGCCTGAAACCTACCATTACCAAGTAACAGGTCTGCAACAAGTAAAATCAGCATGATATGTGAATGTAAATAAGAGAGAGGAAGTGAGCTTACAGAACTTCTACCCCAAAAGGTAGAGCGCTTGACTCCAAGACTAGAACCAGAAAGTTTATTACTTGGCTTGTCAGCACTTGATTGAGCAGCAGATGCTAGAAGAGGTGGCCCAGGATCCATAGATGACAATATCTCTCCCATGGATTTGTATTCCCCCGTAGGAGTACTGGGAGTATCAACTACATTAGTTGGGGTTTCACTCATGCCAGTGGTCTGCTTAGCTTGTCCATTCAATTCGGAAACTGATTCTCTGAATTTTGGAGAGTCTAAGAGAGGCTTGGAATTTGCAGCTGAGGAACCATTAACACCAGTCAATTCTTCAGTATCATCAACTCCCAATACTGAAACCTGGATGTGATAATAAGGTAAGTTGCACAGAATTAAAATCCAAAAACAATTCACCATAAAGCTAGAAAAATCAACATGAAGGGTAATGAACCATCCTTGCCATGTTTGAACCAACAGAAAAATCATAATCTAGAGAATCAACAGAATTTATATTGCAGCAAATGTGAACTCGTGCAAAATATAAAGAAATAATAAAATACATTTCTAAGACTGAAATAGGGTTGACTATAAATTTACACAATAATCATCTAAATGCAAACCAAAGCAAAAGGATATTTTACAGTAACATGCATGTCAAGTGTCAACACATAACAACAACATCAACCCAGGTGGAACCCAGTATGAAAAATAACCTACCTTGTAGTCATAAAGATCACTACCAGCATAGCCACTACTCTCACTCAGTTTACCACTCAAAACACGGTCATTATCATCATCTGAGTCCTGATCACCTTCCTTTTCAGCATCATGAAAACCGTTGCCTTCGACAACCGATTCTTCATCAGTTGAATCATCACTCCCGCTATTCTCAATTCGTGAGTCAGCTGATATGGAACACCTCTGTAGAGTATCATCCTGAAATGTCAAAGACAATTTCATACTTAACTATAGCACATAAAGCATTCACAAGACTGGCAACAAGATTGCATAATTAAATTAAAAAATGATTGTTCAGAAGATTAATGCATGCATCATGCATTTAATATGTAATGCAGTGAAGGTTTTTAGTTTAGATAAGAAAATGAATCTTACATCAAAGATGTTCTCATATTCTTCCAAAAGAGTTGTGACAATAGCAGCAGCACTATTAGCGGCATTTGCAGCGGCCAGAAGCTGGGCCGAATTGTCACCATTTGTATCATAGTCATCATCCAGTTCACACTCACCTGCTAAAAGAGGTCGCAAAAGCAAAGGTGCCATACAAGTAGCAACAGCAGAAGATGTCATTCGGTTCTCAGCAGAATGTGAGGCAATCTTGTGCATCATTTTCAGGATTCTACAAATAGGACAAATACAAAAATGTATAATCAGACACTTAAAAAGCATATGAAAGATAAGCCCAGGTAAAAATGCTCCACTTTAGTAGAGGCCATAATATGTATGCACAACCTTCTGACTGTTGTATAAGATTTAAAGCTAGAGAATGGAACCAGTTTCAATTAAGATATAATTATTTGTAAATGTCACTGATATTCTTCCCCAGTAATTTATAGTCTCAGTAAGGGACTAATTTTGGACAGCATTACGCATTTATTTTTAAACACAGACAAATGCACAAATTCCTCTAAAGATGAGATTTTCATTTTAAACAAAAATTGCATAAATACATTAGTTCCATAGTGGATTGAGGGAGTACCTTTGCAGCAACCTTCGGTTTGGCTCAGGAAAAGTTTCCAGTATTGCTGATCTCATTGCATTCATCCGAGCTTCCTTCCTCTCAATTTCTTACCAAATGAAGCAGGGATAGTAAAGATAAGCATAACAGAAATAGGCATATATTTTTCACATACATCATTGAGAAACATCATATATAGCAATTAATGCAAGACAAAATCTCCCTTGCAATTTGTTCATAAGTGACGATTGTTACATTTATTGTTCAAAGGATGTATTATATTCAATTTCAACAAGTTCGTCAAAACTAGTTCCAAAACACAAAATCAGTGGTCTTTACAGTTAGATGATAATAAGCCAGAAAAGCCTTTAAGCAAAATAAGCCAACAAAGAAAAGAAGTCCATTTTAATAACAACAAACATTTAGAAACAAGAACAAGAGTAATGTAGCACATATTTTATCTGGACCATCTCCAACTTAATCTGAACGTAAAATGGACTTACTATATGCATCGAGCAATGCAGCACAGCATGATGCCGGAACTGGGGAAGAAGGCAACTCCCGAAGAACATGCTGCATATCAGAAACTCGGATGAATGGCAAATTCAATTTTTTGGAAACTTGTACAGCAAAACAGCAGCTACAAAAAATTTACCTTGACACAATCACCAACAACATGAGCATCCTCATCAGGGCCAAATTCATTTTTCCCTAAAGTTAAATGCACACTTAAATTGGTTAAGATACATGTAAAGTTTGGTAGAACCACTGAATACAAGAATCTCGTATCCAGGATAAGAAGCTGTAGAACTTTATATATTGATAGCTTTTTCCATGGATGGCTACAAATGACAGTAGGCTGAATTTAAATAGCAGATTTCTCATCTAGAGAGTGAGACAATCAAGGCTTGAAGGCCTCTACTGATAGAGATGACATTTATTCTCCTAGCTAAAAGGAAGGATCTAATTAATTTATTGCCATGATTCCTGAATATTCTCCTAGCTAGAGATAAGGATCTATTTAATTTATTGCCATGGTTCCTGAATATTCTCCTAGCTAGAGATAAGGTTCTAATTAATTAATTAACATAATTTCCTGATTTTCCTCTCCTTGTATACGTGAGTATAGGCTGGACTCTATCAAAGTGTAAAGCAAGTAAGAGAAAACAAGTGCCTATTTAAGAATCAAGCTAGAACCTTGCTCATACTCCTGGATTCTGCGCTCCACCTCATCGACATTTGCACATAACCGTAAAACCCCTTCCACATTTTTTCCTGTCATTAAAAAAAATCAGCTAAAGCAAATGACAACAACAACAACAACAACATTCACCCAGTGAGGTTTCGCTACAGCGAAATCTAGGGGGACATTGCCAACAAAATTATTATAGTTGTCTACATGACATTGCCAACAAAACTCCAACTACAAATTACAAATTCAAACAGTTTGAAGCACAATGACAGGATTGTCACTTTGTAATACCAACTATATGTTAGTCATAATGAGAGAGAGAGAGAGAGAGAGAGAGCATACCAAAGTTCTCGAGGAATCGAAGAGCTTTTTCCAAGAAAGATGGGCCGCCATCAATATCCTCTAATGCAAGCAAAATTGGTCGTCCAACAACTAAAGACTTAACTGGGCGCTTATCTCTCCCTGGAAAATCAGGGTTCAGATAATTTTATTCAAAGAAAACGTTAAATCATTATGGAAGATGAGAAAGAAAACATTAACCAACATTGAGGAAAAGACCCTTCTACGGCGTCATTCACATCGCTACGGAATATGCCATTATGTCCCATGACCAGGGCAGCACTAGGTGCTTGAGCAAGAGCTTGCTCCAAGGCTGTCTTCCATTCATATAAATCCTCTGATGTCTCAGCCTAAAAAGTGCAGCAAGCAAAAAGCGATAAAAAACCATAAGTATTTTTTTCATTTAAAGGCTTTATATATGGCCACAGGGTCCACAGCCATGTGATTGAATATAAACAGATCAGATATCACCTTAAGCGTAAAGGCACGGCCATCACGTCCATCAGGAAAAAGCACTGTTAACAACTTTTTGTCTTCTCTTACAACAACACTACAATTTATAAACACCAAATTAGGCAAGCTAAGCACGGCACCACATATGTATTTATTGCATGAACTTATTACCTTCCAGAATTGTTCAAGTCAATACCACCTAACGTCAAATTTACTTCACCGCCTCTTTGAGGAAGAGCACTCTGCAATATGCAATAAAATCAATTGTTCAATATATCTACAAATGTCTAAACATAACCCTTTATTTTTTGGTCCAAGGAGAGGTGACATTCTCCAGGGTTTTATTAATGAGGGCAAGGGCTAAGTAGAGATCAATCGGGGGATAGCCCAACCCCTAACATCATCCAAAAGCAAAATCAAACCAGCCTCAGGGCCTCAGTCGGGTCAAGCAATATAGTTCCTAAGACATAACTAAGCATATGTTTATTCAGCATAGAAGAAAAGAGGATAACTTAAAAGAGATGCATCCAAACTGACATTGGCTTTGCTACATTTTTGCTTACTAGAAAGTAATTTTTATAAAAAAAGCACACTTTTTACATTTTCCAAAGCAAAATTATAACTATCTTTCACGTATTCCAATGTAAAAAAGCATTACTAATTAGCAAAAAGTGTTTATTTATACAAAGTGTAGCAAGAACATTATTTGATCCAACTTTTAAAGAATTTTTCTTTTCATTTAATATGCCAATTTATGTTTGTGGAATAAATCAATTTATAGTCTAAAAACAGATTTGTAAAAAGGACTTACAGGATCATTCTTGAAGAACACCAAAGATGTTCTTGTCAAAATAAACCAACGCTTTTTCCAAGACTTCCAACCTAGGCCTGCAACAGAGGTTGCTACATGAGATCCCATAATCATACAATGAGGTTATGATGTATTATTAATGCACAAAAATGCGGAGTTTATTAAAACTAATAGAGTGCCACTTAATCTGACAAAGAATGATGATGACAGCTCAAGATGTTTTCCTTTATCTTTTATGCAGATCAAACTTTAAAAAAAAAAAAAAAAGAAAAGAAGGAAGTTGCCCGCGATTTATTTGAGCAATAAAAACTAAAGAAGCATAAATCTCAGCCAGTTTTAGTTATATAGGAATGAAGATTAACTATTTATGGTAGGTCCTAGTGCATTTAGTAACAATTTTACTTCACAAACTTGATAGTAAATCAGCATGGAAAAACAAGAACTAAAGACTATATTTATTGGGCTAAAAAGAATTTTGACAAACCTTTGGAAGAAATAAAAAGTGGCCCGCTTTTGAACACCTGCCATACAGTACATACATTAGGATCTGAGATAATAGAAGTTGTACAAGGCTTGAGAAAGAAGTTCACAGCTTTCACAGCTGTGGCAGAGCTTTGAGAAGCAAACAAATATCTTGTGCTTTCTAAACAACATAGAACGCTGGTACTAAAAGAGTCTAAATCTACCATAGAAAGGGGGGGAGACAGGAGACATATAATCATATATCAGAAAATATTAATAGTAGCACTTCCTATGACACAAAAAACAATCAGCTATGATTGCATAATGAAGGAAGATATTAGTAAGACTACAAAAGTTAAATCGTATCACACAATCAAAACACATGAATTATGTAGCAGTAAGTTATTGATCATTATATTCTTCGATTCTCATCACTTGCTACTTGCAAATAACCAACCCCAACTGAAGGACATTTGTATCTTTTCCCAAATCCATTTCTAAATTACATCTAAAAATATATATATATTAAAAAGATCAAACCCTTCATGGAGTGGACAACTTCATATGAGGCGTAACTATACAATGATAGAGTTGCCCATTAGTGATTTTAAAGCATTTTTTAACCAAGGCTATCCTTATACCCTACTATTGTGAGTGAAGCTATCTATTAAAGGTCACAAGGGTAGTAATTGTTGTTCAATATATTCTTCTACTACTATCTGTGTGGAGTACTAGGCAGAGTTATGCCGAGTAGTTGAGTATAACATTGACAATTAACAATATGGATAACGATGAGCAAAAAAAATCAAATAACTAAGCAGATTCTAGTAAAACTCTCAAATGCCACATCATCCAACTACCAATAGGAGCAAAAAACTATTTCCGAATTATTGCATCAATTAAGTAAAACATAATAACATTTGATTGCATTTCAGACAGTTAAAATATACAAACACATTTTCCTGAAAATTTAACAAAGATCTCCAGCATCAAAGTATGAGGATAGATCCGCGAAATACCCTAATTTAAGAATTCAAGCTGGCACGTGAGTGATCAAGTAACACTGTTAAATAAATCTAACATCCTAAAACCCCGATAAATTAGAAGTGAGCCTCATATATATAGCAATAATCTCTTGCACCATTAACAAAGAAAGTACAATGATGATGAATCAGATTATAGACACATTCTTCAATTGACAAATAGCAGCAGTGAAACAAGGCAACCATGCTCACTTCACAGTCAATTTCACTTCCAATCATTGACCAAGTCCAAGCAACAGTGGCGGATCAGTAATGGAAAAAAAACAAAATAACTAATTAATAGAATCTTACCGTGTTAGTAGGTGCCGACCTCGGACGCTCGAACGCCGCCAAGGAAGCGGACATTGTGTCGCATCGATAATGTCGAAGCCCCTCCCGAGAAACCAGAGCCTACAAAAAGCGAGTACTAGCACATCCAGGTCTAGGCGGGAGTCGTCCAACTAGGAGCCGCGGAGTCCACCGGAAATGAACTGCCTGATTCCTGATCCGGTTCCAATTCCGGATCCGATCAGATCGGAGGAGGTAGAAGAAGCCGAATTAGGGTTTCTGTGAAAAGAGAAACGAAGTTTGATGAAGACGACACCCACCAGCAGCAGCACAGGAGAGAGAGCACACAATCTCTCTCTTCTTTACTCTTTTGCCTCTCTCTCTAAGAAATGTTTGGGAGAGATTAGGTGAATTGCAGTAGTGGTTGATGTAGTAAAGTGCAAAAATTCCACTTTCTCTCTCCGAGTCTCTGGCGTTTTTGTTGTTTTCCCATATTGAAGTATTTAACTAATTTCTTTTTTATTTGGTAGTTTTTGTAAAATAGGCGGGATTGAAAGAGAGAGGATTTATTAGTTTTGGGGGGCTGACGATGCAGGTCTTTGTCAAGTCTGGTCTGTTGACTGCAACCACTCAACTTATTCTCAACATACCCATACGTGTTATAAAATAAGGTTAAATTTGGTATTTTTTTGGTATAATCATATGGATTTGGTTTGGTTTGGTTATGTGTTTGGTTTGGTTTTTTTAATTTTTTATTTCTTAGGATTTGGTCTTGAAAGATTCTCTTACATTAAGCTTTCGTATAAAACTTACTTAAAGCAACAATGAGCTTTTAAGAAATGGGAGTATTTAACTAAAAAGACTAATACATAATACTAATCTTGTTTTCATTCGTTTTTTTTTAATAATTTACCAAGTTTTATATGGAGTAGGCGAGTAAAGATAATTTTACTAACACTTGTTTTTTATGAAAACTCTAATCAAATAACACAAAATAAGATTTTTTTTAAGGCAAATTTACTCGAATTAAGATTATCCAACAAAATATCAAAAAATCAGCAAAAAAAAAGGAAAAATTACAAGTTAATAAAAAGGAGAAGTTGGAAATTTGGCATCCAATGGCATAGCCACTTGATCATCCTATTGGTGTCTCGTCCATATAATATAATTTCTCATTTCTATACTTTATCTTAATCAAGAAACATGAAAACTGGAAGAGAAGTAGAAACCCATTTGATTCTATATTTTCTCATCAAGAGGAAATGTTCTTACAAGTGAGTCTTTATATGACAAAGCAGGTGCACACACATCATGCACATGCAAGTAGACAATAAAATCTACACCTAACCCACTCACTTATATCATTTTCACATTATGACCTTTTTGCCCTTCAAGATACACATATACTCAATACTACCCCCCCCCCCCCCCCCCCCTCAAGTTGGAGCTTCTTTCAAGCACATGCCAACTTGGCACATAAGAACTTATGTCTAGCTTGACCAAACCCTTTTGTCATCGAGTTAGCCAACTGAATTACAAAAGGTATATATGATGTGGCGAAAAATCCTTCAAGGACTTCATCTCTAGTATAGTGACAGTCTACCTCGAGATGTTTCCTTTCATGAAAACAAGGATTTGTCGTTGTTTGTTATGCTGCTTTATTGTAACAAAATAGGGTAATTGGTTTTGGAACCTGAATATGAAGATCATTGAGCAGAAAATTAACCCACACTAACTCGGATGTAGTAGCCGCCATATTCCTATATTCAGCTTCGATTGAAGACCTTGAAACCGTGGCTTGCTTCTTTGTCTTCCAAGAAATCAAGGAATGCCCCAAAAACACACAATACCTTGTTAACTATATATCTTCTTGTTGTCAAGCATGCATCCCGTTCAGCATCAATAAATCATATCTT
The DNA here is from genome assembly GCA_964016875.1 of Fallopia convolvulus. Classification (NCBI taxonomy): domain Eukaryota; kingdom Viridiplantae; phylum Streptophyta; class Magnoliopsida; order Caryophyllales; family Polygonaceae; genus Fallopia; species Fallopia convolvulus. Next base: position 36,716,449 of record OZ024732.1, on the reverse strand, counting down.
TAACGGGATAAAAACAATCCCAAAGATATTGTCCCTTTTAGGTATTTCAAAACATGTAAAGTTGTTGCCATGTGTAGGACATGAGGGCTTGATACAAACTGACTTAAATGTTGAGTAATGTGGGACAAATCAGGCCTAGTAAGTGAGAGATACAAGAGACGACCAACTAACCTTTTGTACTGCTCACTGTCTGGAAGAACTTCTGCTTCCTCTACACTGAATTTCAATCATGTTGGACAAGGAACATTCACTACATTTGCATCCTGCATCCCACAGTCTTGAATAATATTCAAAATGTATTTTTTTGGCATAAGTAAGTAATTGTTTCTATCCTCAAAATATCCATGCCCAAAAAATATCTGGCGTTGCCCATGTCTTTTATGGTGAAGCAATCATCCAATGCATATTTCACCCTTGTTATCTTAGTCAAATCTGATCTAGTCACTAAAACATCATCAATATAGACTAAAACTATAGTAAAAGTCCCATCAACAACCCTAACAAACAAGGAGTAATCATAGTGTGATTGCTCATATCCTAGAGTAATTAAAAACCTAGTCAATTCATGCTTACACTGCCTTGCCGCTTGTATTAACCTATACAAGGATCTCTGTAATTTACATATGTGACCATTCTTTGCCTTTCCATACCCCTCTCGAGGAATCATATATATATATATATATATATATATATATATATATATGTCATCATCCAAAAATCCATGTAAAAAGGTGTTATTTACATCTAATTGATGTAATGCCCACCTCTTTGTTGTAGCAAGTGCAATAACTCTCACAATTGCTAATTTTTTCATAGGACTAAATGTGTGTTTATAGTCCTTCCTTAATTTCTGATTAAATCCTCTGACCACCAACCTAGCTTTATACATGTCCAAACTTCCATCAACCTTGAACTTGACCTTATAAACCCATTTAGAAGTTATTGCCTTCTGTCCCTCTTTGGTAAATCAGTCAAGATCCATGTGCCATTTTTCTCAAGTGCCTCTAGCTCTTGCCTCGTAGCCTGGACCTAATTTTCATTCTTCTTAGATTGCATATAACTCCCAGGTTCTACTACAAACAATATTTGAGTCGTAAAGTCATGTTCTATTACAACAATATTTTGTCTGAACATCATTAACAACATAATCTATCAACCATCCAAGTGTTGTCTTTAGTCTTTCTGATCTTCTTACTTGAGGAATTACAACATCAACTTCAAGTATCCCTTCATGAAAATCATCTTGTTTTGGAACAACATCATCCAGTACATGATCATCCCTTTCTTATAACAAGACATCATTCTCACTTTCATCATTTCCCAAATTCACCATTGGCAATGTCATACTTGGATTAGGAACTATATGAGATTGACCCTTATAAGAAAAAATCCATTCATAAATTGTAACATCTCTAGTACTAAAAACCTTACCATTATGTAAATCAAGCAACCTATGTCCTTTTTTATTCATGGGATATCTAATCAGAACACACCTTCTTCCCATAGCAACTAACTCATCATTCCTTTTTCCTGTCACTTTTCAAGTAATCATTTACATGCAACTTCATGTACAGAATTTCATATGGAGATTTCCATCCTAGCTGAGCCATAGGAATTTTGTTAATCAGAAACCCTGCTGTCATGACATAGTCTCCCTATTTTGGAAATCATGCTTGAATCATTAAGGACATGGCAATGTTTAATAGGTGTTAGTGTTTCCTCTCCAGAACTCCATTCTATTGTGGGGAGTACACCATTGTCTTATGATGTACTATTCCAAATTCAGCAAACATTCTCTAACAATCATTGCTAATGAATTCTTCTCCATTGTCTTACCTAAAAACCTTAGGCAAAACACTATATTATGTCTCAATCATCGTGACAAAATTTCTCAAAGCATCATAAACCTGTGACTTATTGTGTAGAAGAAATAACCATGTTGCTCTACTCTTGTCCTCAACCATGGTTAAAAAATAACTAGCTCCATTTAAAGCCAATACCTTGTATGGTCCCCATAATTCAAGATGCATCAGATCAAAACAATTTTCTATAACTCTTTTACTATTGGGAAAAGGTAGTTTGTGCATTTTAGCAAGTGCACATACATCACTAACAAATTCACTAGACTTCTCCTTATCACAAGGAACATGATGTATGATTGACAATGAGATGTGTCCTAATCTGAAATGCTACAGTTGCGAATCAATAAAAAAATTACTAGGATACCAAACATTGTTCACCAGACTAGTCTTATTACAAATCTTATTGATACTATGATCTTTTGTCTTTAAGTTGTACAAATCTCCAATTTGATGTCCAACAGCCAACTAAACTTTAGTCACGAGGTCATGTAACACACTATCTTGTGGATAGGAGTATGAAGACAAGAATGGGTACGTGGTGCCTTACTCCAAGATAAAGTACCACCTGATGAAACCCGAAATAAACCAGCGCTAGAAGACAAGAAACGAGATTGCTTTGATTCGATTGTGCAAACACTTGCTCTTTATTTATTGTTTTTTATGACGAGGTTACAAATCACGGGGTTACAGATCACGAGATTACAGATCACGAGATTACACCTTAGACCTTCTAAGAGTATTCGAGATCTCGATCTAACAAGGTTCGAGATCTCCTAATAACTACAAGATTCTACCACCCACAAGATGCTTGATGAACTCTGGCAGCGAGGTTGAGTAGTTTGAGTTTGAGCGTGGTGATTGTGACTTGCGGGACGATGCAGCGAGGTCTTTGGTGTGAGCGAAGGCTCTTTGTGCGACTTGAAGTCTTTTTGTGAACTTCACTTGTCTGTAGCGAGTCTTTGACGATGATTCAACACGTCGATCTTCAACGAGCAAGATAGTTCTTGAGTTCAAGATGTTTTTCGACCCCTCTCTACCTACGACATTCTCCTCTATTTATAGAGAGTTGAGGAGCCGAGTTTTGGTGCTTGCTCGATGTGGGACGCCCGAGTTCAAGGCTTCTGAATGGTCCAGCTGTGAGGCAGCTGATTATTGGTTGGGTGAGCGGCGGCAATTGAGTGGTTCAGATGGGCGGGGGTGTCAGCTTCCGAGTGACGAGATTTAGACCTCGTTGCCGAGGTTTTGAGGCCTCGCAAAGGTCATGTTTTGTTTTTTTTTTGGGGGGGGGGTACGGCAATGGGCCCTGAGTTTGATTTTGGGAATCCCGCTGGGCCCACTAGCCCTCGTAGCCCGGTCCCACCTCTCATCTCGCCATTTTGAGCACCATCACAACCCCATGGCCTGAGGAACTCGTTCCGAGGACCGCAGGTCATATATACGAGTGGTATTTGGTTCGTCAAACCCGGGGTGCGAGGTTTGTGCTTTTTAGGAATGTGAGAAACGAGGTCTTAGAGGTTGGGTGGATATTTCGCGAGGAACTCTTTTGCGAGGTCTGAAACTTAGGTTTTTCTTCCGTTATGCAAGCGACAGTTACTAGGCCCGTTCTCCCATATTTCGTTTAATGGGTCTTTAAGGTGGATTAGGCCCATTAAGCCTTTTCTTTTTTGGAAGCGGGGAGAGGCTCAAGTCCGCCCTTTATAAAAGCGTCTCCTCCATGCCCCCTCAACGTTTCATCTTCATCTTCTTCCTCACACTCTCTCTCTCTTTCTCTCTCTCTCTCTCTCTCTCGTTCTTCCAATCTTTTAGCAAGCAGTCGATGGTTTCTCGATGGTTGCCATGAACGCCACCGACTTCTCCGCGCAAATCTCCGAACAAGTAAGTACCTGACTCTCTCTTCGTATTTTCGGCGTTTCTCCTTCTTTTGTCGTTTTTGTGCCCTAGCGGGAGGCGGCCGCCCCCTGGTGCTTCGCGCCGGCGTCACGGCAGCGAAGCGGAGGGGCCGAGGGCGGTGCTGGTGATTTAGCATCAAACTTGGCTCTTTTCTCGGTGTTTTGTTTTTTCACCTTTTTTATCGCCTTCTGCCCTAGAAGGGGGGTGGTTGTTCCTGGAGTTTCGCGCCGGTGTCACGGCGGCGAAACGGGGATGGTGACGGTGGCGCTGGTGGCTTTGGTGATGCCCCTGCTTTTCGGCGCGTCAAGCGACGATTGAGTTCCTTCGCCGCTCCTCTTTTCGAATTTTGAATTTCTCGGGAGACCAAACGTCGCAACGCTTGATTGACGGGACATTTGGCCCTCCACCTGCTGTCTTCCATTCTTCGTTTTCGTCCTTTCGGCGCTTCATATTCTTCCTTAGATGTCCCATCCGTCAGAGTAGCCATATGGTGCCACATGCCCTTCCCCTCTTATCACCGCGCGATTTCTTTCTTTTGTGGCTTTGTTCGATTTCTCAAAACTTCTTCTTTTCCAGGTGTTCGCCTTTTGTGGCCTGGACGTCATTCTTTCATGCCTAAAGGAACTTCTTCAAGCCCTCCACCAGGCCTCACATTCCAGGTTCAAGAGAGGTTTTATGAGGAGCCTTTTGAGACCGAAGGGAGCGTCGAGACCAGTGACTCCCAAAATCCGAAGTCCCCATCCCTTGTTTTCAGCGACCCTTCCTTTAGTGATTTCGACGTTTTTGTTAGTTCGCGCTTCTCCCGACTTCGAACGTCTTCTGGTGTGGAAATGGCCTCGTCTTCAATTTCTGACGAGGAAGTGGCTGGTTCTATCGCGAGGTCATCCGACTCCAATGACCTGTCGGGCTTTTTTACGGAGTATATTACCGATGCCGTGTCCAACATTCCGCCCGTCCTCGAGGAGCGGATACCCATGTCCCCGAACCCCGCGAGAGTGATCTGTCTACCTGAAGGGGTGGGCACGTCCCTGAAGCGGGAAGACATCGAGAAGATTGCCAAAGACTTCCCCTGGCCGAAGGGAGTTGAGCTAGCGCTTCTCGGAGGTGAGGGTTGCTCCTTGGCCCTGTATGAGAGGTGCGTTGTCGTGCACCTGCACAGTCTCCAGGCCGGCTTCAGGTTGCCGTTGGCCCAACATCTGGTCAACTTTTAATGGGCCATGCACGTCTGCCCCGCACAACTGTTTCCTAAATCGTGGCGGCTTCTGTGTGCCTACACTTTTCGAAGTTACGAGCTCGGGGATGGACCGGATCTAGACATCATGTTGAGCTTATTTTTGGCGAGGAGGGAACACGAGTCTTGTCTCGTCAATCTTAGCTTGCCCGGTCTCAAGATCACCACGGCCCCGTCTAACGTCGGGTCGTGGAAGGATAAATGGTTCTTGGTCAGGGACCCTACTAGGAGGTATCTTAACTTCCCCATGACACCGGACAACTTCACCCGACCCAAGGGTACACAGAAAGCTGCCGAGCTCAAGGCCCGATATGCCCCGGTGCGCCAGGAGCCGTTCCAAGAGTACTTGGCGCAAGACCGACTTGAGCGGGCGTGCCTGAGCCTCACCCTTCCACCCCGCGAGGGCGAAGAGGGTACCTTATCTTTTTCCCTAGCTCTTAGTAGTCTTATTATTTTTTTTTTGGGCGAGGCTGGCCGTGGCAGCCTGAACCTTGTTTGCTTAGTGACGATCGCGAGCCTTGCTCGGATCACACTACCTTGATTGTTTGTAATATTCTATTTTTTGCTTTTTTATCTAACTTGTTTTTTCTTATATTTTTGATAGTGGGCCTTTTCAACGCTCTTAATTCGAGGGCGTAGGGAAAGAAACATGCGACCTCCACCTCGCAAAGCTCTCGGGCCCCGAAGGGCTCTGTGGCAAAGGAGCTGGACTCATCAGCGAGGTCGTCGAACCCGTCAACAAAGGTGACACCCCCGCCGCCCAAGGCGCCAGGGGTGAAGATTACTGAAGGGGCTCCGCCCAGGGGCGATGCCACCAGGAAGTCCTCCCAAGTCCCCCGAGGATCCGGTGATGGATCCGGATCCAAAAGCAAAGAAGTCGAGGTGCACTCCCACTAAGAGAAGAAAAAGAAGCATAAGGGAGACAACTAAAGGGGCACCTCGGGGGGGGGGGGAGATGGTCACTCGTCCCGGTCCCGTGAGCCGAGTTATCTCCGCCGGCGCCCCCCCGTTGAGAAGTTCCACTGCCCCGGACCCTCCTGGGGTGTGCCCAGGAACTGGGACCGGGCAGACTAGAAGGAGTAGGTTGCGTGGGCAAACAACCTCTCGGAGGACGCCCTTAATGATGAGGCCCTCCGTAATTCGGCGATGGTATGCCTTACTTTATCAAGGTTGTTCTTTTTGCTGGTTATATGCTTATTTTTTTAACGTGTTGTATCGTTTCTATTTTTTCTTTTTCAGCACCACTTCTTCGGCAACTATAACTGCAGTCGCATCGCCCTCCTCCACAAGAATTTGGACAAGGTGGAGGCGAAACTCAAGGACCCCACAAAGGAGTGCGCGAAGAGGGAGAAGGAGCTCGCGAAGGCCGAGAGGCGGACCCGGGCCGCGGAGATTGCGGCGGCGGACGAGGCCAAAACCGCCGCCAGGGCCAAGGAGGAGACGGAGAAGACCAAGGGGGAGGTTGGGGATCTCAAGGGGAGGTCAAGGAGCTTCGGACTAAACTGTCTGCGGAGCACAAGTTCTTTAGGGAGAAGGAAGCGGAGCTCCGCAAGGCCGAGGAGGAGATCAGCAACCTCCGACAACGCGTCAATGAGCTCAAAGAGGAGGTGGAGGTTGCGGGTCCCAAGTATGTGGCATCTGTAGAGTATAAGGAAGAGCTGCTGAGCAACGTCAACAAAATGTTCCGGCAGGCCGCCCACATGGGGGTAAGGCAGGCGGTCGCGAAGTATGGGCACATTGATCCTCGCATTGCCTTCTTCAATCCCAACTATGCGCTGACCATGGGGGAGGAAACTGGGGAAGAGCCCGAGGGAGAATACGAATTCTTCCTCAACAACAAGGGGGAGTTCGCGCTGACCGAGAGCATCGAGGCCAAACCCGTGGGGGACCTCGGCCAAGGAGGTTCGAATCTCTCCACTAGAGACCCCAACCTTGCACCGGACATGCCAACCTCGGATCCTGAAGCGATTATTGCCTCACCCATCCTCCAAGTCCCCATGGAACCTGCCGACGAGATCCGGAAGGAGTGAGGGGTGTTGTTTATTTTTGTAGTTTGTCTTTTTTGCTTTTTATTTTGGTTGCCCCGATGGGGTCTATAATTGTAATATTTTGGCCTTCGTGGCCTTATTTTATATAACTTCTTCCTTTCCATTGTTCATGGTTGTGTTGCGTGTATCCCTTTTTAGTTCACTGTATATATCCCGATCCAACCTCATGGTCTGAGTGCCACAACATTTGTGGTCCGCTCGGGCCACATCGGGCGTTCTTTATGTGTCGTGATCCCGAGCCTCGTTCGGATCACTTATGATTTGTTTTAATGCCTTGATCCCGAGCCTCACTCGGATCGCGCATGATTGTTTTTTATACCACAATCACGAGCCTCGCTCGGATCGCACATGATTGTTTTTATGCCACGATCACGAGCCTTGCTCGGATCGCTCATGATTGTTTTTATGCCACGACCACGAGCTTCGCTCGGATCACGCATGATTGTTTTTATGCCACGATCACGAGCCTTGCTTGGATCGCGCATGATTGTATTTTATTGTTTCCAACCCCAAGCAGGAAGCGAGGGGTGGAACCGAACCTTAGAAAGCGAGAATCTCCAACCCCAAGCGGGAAGCGAGGGGTGGATTTGAACTTCGTAAAACCGAGAATCTCCAACCCCAAGCGGGAAGCGAGGGGTGGACTTCGCAAACGTAAATCCGAGAATCTTCAACCCCAAGCGGGAAGCGAGGGGTGGACTTTGTAAACATAAATCCGAGAATCTCCAACCCCAAGCAGGAAGCGAGGGGTGGACTTCGCAAACTTAAAACAAAAAATCTCCAACTCCAAGCGGGAAACGAGGGATGGACTTCGCAAACATAAAACCGAGAATCTCCAACCCCAAGCGGGAAGCGAGTGGTGGACTTTGAAACGAGGTTTTTATTTTTGAGACATATTTGAAAATACCGCATAACCCTTTATTCACAAAATTTTTAGGAAATGGAAGAGTTTGGAGAGTTTACATGTAATATCTTTTGAGTCGATCGATGTTCCATGTTTTACTCAGAGTACGTCCTTCGATGTCCTTGAGCTTGAAAGCTCCGAGTGCGACCTCTTCTCCGAGGAGGTATGGTCCCTCCTAGTTAGGGTCCAGTTTGGCACCTTCAGTACGCCTTAAAACGAGGCTACATGTGGCAAAAAACCGAGGCCTAACCTTTTTGTCGTGGTACACCGCCACGCATCGTTTGCATTCTCTAGAGCACAGGACAGCCACCTCGCACAGTTCGTCCCTAAACAACAGTTCGATCTTGAGGTTGACCTCGTTCTCTTTTTCATCGAAGTCAAAAACCCTTGCCGAGGGCACTAAGGTTTCTACGGGGACTAGCGCTTCTGCCCCGTAGGTTAGAGCGAAAGGCGTTTCTCTCGTTGCGCGACGCGCGGTGGTGCGGTATGTCCACAGGACGAGCGGGAGAAGCTCCGCCCAGCGACCTTGTGCCATGCCTAGACGCTTCTTTAGATCGGACAGGATGCGGGCGTTGAGATTCTCCACCTGGCCGTTGGATTGGGGGTGGGCCACGGAGGAAAACTTGAGGGTTATGCCCAGGTCGGAGCTAAACGTCCGAGTTTCCTCGCAGTCGAATTGGGGGCCATGGTTAGTCATGATGGTCATGAGGACGCCGAAGCGGCACACAAGGTTCTTCCATAAGAAGTCGCAAACCTTTGTCCCGGTGATCTTTGCCATTGCTTGTGCCTCGACCCACTTCGTGAAATAATCAACGATGACCAGAATGTATCGCACCTGGCCAACAGCCTTGGGGAAGGGGCCTAGGATGTCCATCCCCCACATTGCGAAGGGGCATGGTGCGTGGATGGAGCGAAGACGCGAGGTCGGGGTGTTCTGGAGGTTACCGTGCTTCTGGCACCCGTCACATTTCGAGACATAGGCCCTCGCGTCCTGCCTGAGAGTGGGCCAAAAGTATCCCACATGGGTGATTTTTTACGACAAGGCGCGCCACCTGAGGTGGCCGCCACATAGCAACATACGCCTCATACAAGATATATCTCGCAGCCTCGGTTGGCACACATAGCAAGTTGGGCTCAGCATAGCTCCAACGATAGAGCCCCCGCCGATGACGCAGTAGCGGGCTGCCTGCATTTTCAGCTTTCTAGCCTCTGCGGGGTCCTCTGGGAGGACACCGCTCTCCACATATCGCGTGATCGGGACCCTCCAGTCCCAGCGGTAACGGAGAGAACCTTGCTGGTTACACTCCGCGAGAGCTTCCTTTCCACCATCACGCGATTCCCTACCTACAAGGGAAGGACAGATCCCAACCTCGCGAGAGCATCCGTCTTAGTGTTTGAGGTTCGTGGGATGGATTCCACCACAAAGGTCTCTAGGAAATACACCAAGGCCTTAACTTTCTCCCAGTACGCAGGCAGGAACCCCGTCCGGGTGTTGTATTGTCCGTTCAGCTGCCGCGCAACCAGTTCGGAATCGGTGTAGACTTTGATTTTACGGGCTCCACTGAGGAGTGCCATCTCTATCCCGGAAATCATGACCCCATACTCGACATCGTTGTTGGTGGCATCGAATGAGAAGTTAAGGGTGTACTCCGTCTCTATTGAGGGACCGACAAGGAATACGCCAGCCCCACCTTTGGCGTCACACTGCGAGCCGTAAACGAATACCTTCCATTCCTCCGAGCTTGCATCAGTTTCGGGGAAGGTGACTTCCACCATGAAGTCGGCGAGGGCCTGCCCCTTCATTGCAGTCCTAGGGAGGTAGCTGATGTCGCACCCGGAGAGCTCGAGTGCCCACTTTGTCATCCGCCCGGAGAGGGCAGACTGGTGGAGGATCTGTCGAAGTGGGAGGTCAGAGAGGACCTGAATGGGGTGCGCGTGGAAATAAGGGCGCAGGCGCCTAGCGGTGGTTACAACAACCAGGGCCATCTTCTCCGCCGGGGAGTATCGCTGCTCCGCAGGTTGGAGCACGCGGCTTATGAAGTAGATTGGGTGCGTAGCTTTTCTGGTTAGCACTTTGCTGACCGTCTCCGGACTTACCGCCACATATAGTTGCAAGTCCTCGCTTGCCATTGGAGGTGACAACGTGGGGAGTTTTGATAGGAAGGCCTTCAACTCGGAGAAGGCGAGCTCTAGCCCCTCGTCCCAAACAAACTTGTCGTTCTTCTTGAGGGCAGCAAAGAAGGGTAGGGATTTATCCGTCAACCGGGAGCAGAATCTCCCCAGGTAGTTTATGGCGCCGTTGAGCCGTTGTACCTTAGTGCGAGATCGTGGCGATCTCATCGAGAGAACTGATTCGACCTTGGAGGGGTTTACGTCGATTCCGCGTTCGCTGATCATGAAGCCCATGAACTTTCCCGACGACACGCCGAAGACACACTTCTCGGTGTTCAGGCTGAGACGATTGTGCCTGAGGGTCACAAAGACCTCAGCGAGGTCGGCCAGATGCTCTTCGGGACTTTTGCTCTGCACCACGATGTCGTCGATGTAGGCCGACACATTCCTCCCTAGATGGTTTTTAAAGACGCGGTCGACGAGGCGTTGGAAGGTGGCCCCCGCATTCTTTAGGCCAAATGGCATGACCTTTTAGCAGTAGGTTCCTCGCTGCGTGATGAAGGATGTCTCCTCTTCATCACGCGGGCTCATCAAGACTTGATTGTATCGAGAGTAGGCATCGAGGAAACTCAATACCCCGTGCCCTGCGGTTGAGTCGACCAGCTCGTCGATCAAGGGCAAGGGTTAGTTGTCCTTGGGGCAGGCTTTGTTGAGGTCCTTGAAGTCCACGCACATTCGCCACTTTCCGCTGACCTTTTTTACCAGCACAACGTTGGACAACCATCTTGGGTACTGGACCTCGCGAATAAACCCCGCAGCCAACAGTTTGCCACTTCTTCATTCACGGCGTTTGCCCTCTCCTCATTCATCTTCCTCCATCTTTGTACCACAGGGCGGGTGGTAATGTCGACGTTCAAGGAGTGTTGGGCCACAGTTCGCGTGACACCGTGGAGATCCTTGGCGGTCCACGAGAACGCATCGCGGGATCTGGAAAGTAGGGCGTCTAGTGATGCTGCCGATTTCCCTAAGAGACATTCTCCCAGGTAGATCTTCTCGGACTCGTTCCCAAAGGGGGTAATCACCCTTCTTTCCGTATCAGGGATGGGGACCGTGAAGTCCCGAGCTTCGAGGTCGGCCTCGCCGGGGGACTCCACCATAAACACCGGGTATTTTTGTTTTTTCGAGGTCGCATAGCAAACGCGTCCCTCCTCTTGAATTCTCTTTACCTCTCCAACCTAGCCGTCGATGGGGAATTTCATTTTCAAGTGGTAGATGGACACCACCGCTTGGAATTTCATCAAGGATACTCTCCCGATGATTGCATTGTACACCGAAGGCAGGTGTACCACCGTGAACTCCACCATCTTAGTCCTCCTCGTGGAGCCGATGCCCAGCGTCATCCAGAGGTCTATAAGACCTGCAACGTTGACCTCGACCCTGACTGCACGAAAGTGCCGTAGTACATGATGTCCACGGAGGACCCGGTTGTGTCCACCAACACCCGCTTCACCATTTTTGAGACCACTTGAGCTAGTACCACCAAAGGGTCCGAGTGCGGCATGTGGAGTCCCTCGGTATCTTCGGAGGTGAAGGCCAGGCCTACGTGGGACCGCGAGGTCTGGGCAACGCTAAATACCGAGGGCTCATGATGGCTTGCCCTCGCATATCTCTTTCTTTCCACCTGGCTTGATCCAGCCAACAAAGGTCCACCCGAGATGGTATGGATATACCCATCGGGTGTTGTTGTCTGCCCCGATCGCGCCTGTTTTGCAGGAGCCTATTGCTCGACATTGTTGGCCTGAGCCTGACTCGGGCCTTGCGGTACGGTGTTGGCTCCTGATGCGGGGTTGGCGCATCCCTTTTCGTTTGGGTTGTACAAAGGGCCCACCTTGCCCCTATAGTCGCGATGCTTCCCACCGAAGCAGTTCCAACCGCCACCGCCACCATCGTGATTATTGTTGTGATTGTTGTTGTTGTTTTTGTTTTTGTTTTTGTTGTTGTTGTTGTTGTTGTTGTTGTTGTTGTTGTTGTTCATGTTGTTGTTGTTATTGACGGGGTTTTGGGCATACGTCACATACGCATCCCTCGCGGCCGGTGCGGCCACCTTCGCCTGTTAACGAGGCAACCAGCTTCGTTAACGAGGTGCCGCAAGCTCCTGTCGACCCTCCACCAGCTCCTGTCGACCCTCATGCATATGGCTTACTGCCTTACAACCCGGTGATGTACCAAGATCATTTCCAGCCCCACTACCCACCACCTCCTCAGCCCGAGTACACAGGATCGAGCTTACCACCACCATGGGCCGAGGATCTTTCTGCACGAATGCAGCAGCTTCACCTCCAGACCGATCACATTCATCGGAGGATGGATAGATGGGAAACCGTCTATTCCGCACGCATGTCGAGGGAGGACAAGCGGCAACGTCAGAGAGAGGCGGAGGATGCTGAGCGTTGGAGGACGATGTATGACTTCATGGGGCACTTTGAGCACTATTTTCCTCCACCAAACCGTTGATCAAGCTCAAGATGAAGTTTCCTTTCCTTGTTTCCACTTTTGTAAGTTTTATGTCTTTCTTTTTCTTTTTAATTTTTTGTTTTCTTTTCTATTTCTTTTCCCTATTCTTCTTATTTTTCTTACAGTGGGGACACTGTAATTTTAAGTATGGGGTGGGAAGAAAGTAGAAAAATTATGTCCTAGGTGTTTTTTATGTTTTATGTAGTTGTTACTTCTGTTAAATCGAAAAAAAAACAAAAAAATTGAAAAATTTGAAAAATCCAAAAAAGAGTTTAGAATTGATAGATATCCTTTCTTAAAAGTTCTATGATAGCAATCACTAGTTTAACCATTTAATTCCTTGCAAATATGTCTTTGAAAGTATAGCCGGATTCTTAAAAATTGAAATTATTGTTTTAGTAGAAAGGAATAGCATTAGATGAAATTGAGCACATATACTTTATAGCATAGATGATGCAATCCAACAAAATCTACCTTGTGAGAAATTTTTGGCCTTATAGGGAGAACATTTATAAATCCCTCTTCTTTTTTGTGTGATTTACTCTCCTTATGCATATTATCTCTTGGAATTGTGATGGTTATTTATTTCTTGAGACCCTTATAGGATTTTTAGTTCATTACTTGTAAAGATCATATGATAGAGAACTTATTTTTATGAGCCCTATTATCCCCTATCTACCTTTATATTATTCCTTCTTTTGATAACCAATTCTGGCCTGAAACCTTTTATTTTTAGCTCCACAAAAATTGTTCCCTAGCCGAGATAAGCTTGACCCTATCCGGGAATTAGGACTTAGATTGGAGAGGTAAAGTCTTGTGTTTTGTTGAAAAGAAAAGAGTTTCTATTTGCTTGAATTAAAGGGGATTGGGAAGGGTAGATTTGGAAGTCTCTTGTTATTACATGTAAGAAAGGTCTCTTGAAAAAAAAGATGCACAAAAATAAAGCTTGAAGGAAAGAAAATGTATACGGTGGATCGTTAACGACCCAGATGTGGGTTCGTTAACGAGGCAGCGAAAGAAAAAAAAAAGAGAGAGAAAGAAGAAAAGTTGAAGTGCATTTGTGTTTAAAAATAATATCAAGAGATTCTTTTATTTTTGATTATGAGACTTTCTAGGATGATAAATGGGTGAGTGAAAATAAGTATGCATAATATGAGAGTGAGTTTGGTTACTTTATATGAGAGTTTTGATGTTATGTGTGAGTTGTTTTTAGGAGTCTTTGATTCCCGGATATTATTAGCACCACATGACCAAAATATTTCCATGCCTTATTGTCATTACCAAGCCCCATTACAACCCGGCCGAATGGAAGCTTCTATGAAGTTTTTCATTGAGCCTAAGTTCTCTTGATGATTCTTTGCTTGTTTTGACAAATCTTGGGTGGAGAGTATTGGTGATATAAGTTCCAATTTCTATGAGTTTTTGTATATAGGATGAGTTGAGAGATTGAAATTATAAGCCCAAACACATGAGAGTTGAGTGAAACACATTATATCCCTTGAGAGGTTGGATTGTATTATTTTATGTCTATTTAAGTGCACATATGTGTGAGGATGTTAATAGTCTTTTGCTATAATTTTATTATATAGATGTTGCTTTTTGAAGATGGCTATGTCTTGATAAGCATGATTTGTTTTGGTTTTGGTTAGTATCTTGATTATTGCTTGAGGACAAGCAAGTCTAAGTATGGGGTATTTTGATGTTCGCATTTTTAGTATAGGTTTTGATAGGTTTTCTTTGTTTATTAGGATTAATTTTGTCTAGTTTAGGTTTAGTTTTAAGTGTTTTTAGTTAGTTTTGTATAAATCTGCGAAAAGAGTGGAATCTACGCTATTTTGTGTATTTTGCAGGTTTTAGCTAGGAAAGGAGCTAAATGAAGATAAATTTGGAGCATCACAGTGAAGGACGGGAAAGTGCAAGATTTAAGAAGTCGAAGCTCAAGAAAACGAGAGGAGGTGTTGAAGAAAACAAAACCCCAGGCTCGTTAACGAGGCTGTGAAGGGTCGTTAACGAGGCCACGACGAAGAAGGTTTCGGAGTATTATTTTATTATTCACCGATCCTGAGCGGGAATTTATTTCCGTATCGGTTGAGTATCTTTTTAGAATCTTTATGGGTTAATAGAATATGTATTTTAGGGTTTAATATCTTTTTAGATTTTTATTTCTATCTTTTAGAGATTGTTTCTATCTTTTTAGGAAAGTTTTTATCTTTTAGCTTTTTAGTTTTTTAGGATTTTCTAGTATAAATACCCTTCTATCTAGCATAGAAGAGGGGGGCTGAATTTTTGGAGTAGAGTTTTAGAGTTAGGTTTGGAGAAGGAAGGAAGGCCGAAGGAAAGGCTGTCGGATCGGAAGTCGGTGACGAGGGGTCGGTGACGACGGTTTCCGAGGTTCGTTGATCGAGTTTGTGGTTCGGTGATTGTTTTGTTTTGGTTTTTCTTCTGGTTCTCTGTAAGACGATATTTTTGTTATTAATTTAAGTTTGAGTTTTGTTTTTATGTTTGTTTTTATTGAAGTTTTTGGTTTCTTAATCATGAGTAGTGAGTAGTTATTTTTCTAGGGTCGGGGTTAAGCCCGGCATAGTTGAGCATGTTTGATGAAGTAAGGTAGTGTTTTGAATGCCTTTTATTTTTATTGAGATTGTTTGTTGTGCTTAATACCGAAACGGGAGTTGAGCTAATTTGAGTTTTAACTTGATTGAAAGAGAAAGTTAGTAACTTGAAGGTTGATATTGTTTGAAAACGAAAGTTTCAAGCTTTAGATCCAAAACAAGCAATTGAGTGAGTTGGTTTATGAAAATAGATTAATTTACTTGTCTAGTCAATGAAAGTTGATGACTCTATCTATTTAAAGGCATGATCTTATCTACTTACGAATTCTTATGCTTGGCTATGCTGTGGTATCCCTTATCCTAGATATTTGTTTTTATTGAATTATTTCTGATAAATCTTCGTTGCTGAATGCTTGCTTCGGTACCGAGTATTAATTAGAATTTTAATTAGTTCGTTAATTGATGTTTTTATATTCGGTGGTTCGGTATCGATCCTGACAAGGTCGTTAACGAGGCATCTCGTTAGTGTTGTGTTTGATTTTGTTTGATTTTTATTAGATTGATAGACAAACAACCTTGCTTCCTGTGGAACGATCCTGACTCCACTGTACTCAGCGGGGTCTTGACTTACAAATTTATTTGTTGGCCGAGAAACCCTATCAACACCGGGTTGCCCATGAGGGTGTCGCGCACCGACGATTCGTCGATATGCGTGATTTCTGCCACCGCGGTTGTGAACCTCGTGAAAAAGGTGTCCAGCGACTCGCCTTCTCCCTGCTCAATACCGCGGAGATCCTGCATGTTCTTCTTACGCTTCCTCGAACCGTTGAAGTGTGTGACAAAGGACTCACACAATTGAGCGAACGTGGCCACATACCCGATTTTGAGACTTATGAACCACGTCATCGCGGCCTTCTCGAGGGTGGCTGGGAAGATGCGGCAGAAAATGGCGTCGTTGTAAGAGTTGACGTTCATTTGGACGGCAAAATGCTTTACGTGCTCCTCCGGGTCTGCCGTTCCGTCGTAGAGCCCCATCTGCGGCCTTTGGAAGCCCTTGGGCATCAGCGCGCTTTGGACCTCGTCTACGAAGGGAGAACGGCTTCCGACCTCAATGGGGTGGCGTCGCGAGTGGGACCTCAGGGGGTGCATCGCACTCCCCGCCGTCTCGGACAACTCCGTGTCCTGCCTCTTTGAACGGAGTGAGCGGGATGGCGAGATCTACATGGGGTCCCGGGGGGGCTTTCTGTCGACGAGCCGTTGGTTGATGTCTCACGCCCCGGCCCATGCCCGGGGACGTACGCAGGTACATACTCGGAGTGAGGTTGGCCCGATGCGGGCACTGGGACGTATGAAGAGGCGAAGCCCTACTGGTATTGCCCATAGCCCGGGTAGGGATATGGGTTTGGGGGAGCACCGCCTAACTCATACCCTTGGAATGGGTAAGGGTTTTGTGGCGCGTTGTACGTCCACCCAGGAGGGACCACGAACGGACAACCCGGCGGTCCCGTATTCATCCATTGCGAGGTTTCGGACATGTTGTTGGGGTGTTGGGGGAAGAAGTTGTTTGGACAGGCCATTTTGAGGGGTTCAAAAGCCAAGGTTTGCACAAACCGGGAAAATGCTAAGGATGAAGAAGTTCCCATAGACGGCGCCAGGGATGAAACCCGAAATAAACCAACGCTGGAAGACAAGAAACGAGATTGCTTTTATTCGATTGTGCAAACACTTGCTCTTTATTTATTGTTTTTTATGACGAGGTTACAAATCACGAGGTTACAGATCACGAGATTACACCTTAGACCTTCTAAGAGTATT
The DNA here is from genome assembly GCA_964016875.1 of Fallopia convolvulus. Lineage (NCBI taxonomy): Eukaryota > Viridiplantae > Streptophyta > Magnoliopsida > Caryophyllales > Polygonaceae > Fallopia > Fallopia convolvulus. The sequence continues at coordinate 36,699,524 of OZ024732.1, read as the reverse complement.
CGAGATCTCGATCTAACAAGGTTCGAGATCTCCTAATCACTACAAGATTCTACCACCCGCAGGCTACTTGATGAACTCTGGCGGAGAGGTTGAGTTGTTTGACTTTGAGCGTGGTGATTGTGACTTGCGGGACGATGCAGCGAGGTCTTTGGTGTGAGCGAAGGCTCTTTGTGCGACTTGAAGTCTTTTTGTGAACTTCACTTGTATGTAGCGAGGTCTTTGACGATGATTCAACACGTCGATCTTCAACGAGCAAGATAGTTCTTGATTTCAAGATGTTTTTCGACCCCTCGCTACCTACGAGGTTCTCCTCTATTTATAGAGAGTTGAGGAGCCGAGTTTTGGTACTTGCTCGATGTAGGACGCCCGAGATCAGGGCTTCCGATTGCTCCGGCTGTGAGGCAGCTGAATATTGGTTGGGGGAGCGGCGACAACTGAGTGGTTCAGACGGGCGGGGGTGTTAGCTTTCGAGCGACAAGGATTAGACCTCGTTGTCGAGGTTTTGAGGCCTCGCAAAGGTCGTGTTTTGTTTGTTTTGGGGGGGTACGGCAATGGAGCCCGAGTTTGATTTTGGGAATCCCGCTGGGCCCACTAGCCCTCGTAGCCCGGTCCCACCTCTCATCTCGCCATTTTGAGCACCATCACCACCAATCATTGTTTCAAAGTGCAACACCAAAAGACGCTCCAGATGCCTTCAAAAAAGTCCATTCACCCTTGAGGAGTTTCATCGAATGTTGTTTCGGAGTGCTTGATATGCTGGAGTTTCTACAGCATAACTAGGACTATTTAGTACACTTTTGTATAGAATTTTAGGTCTTTTTAGGGCTTTATTAACAATTAAGATGAAGACCGAAGAGTTCGATTTACAATTTGAAGTGGACTTGAAGAAGAAAAAGCAATCTGTTGAGATCCATGACCGCGGGAGAGCATCAGCGACCGCGGATGCCTTATCGAGGAGAAGCCAGTTGAAGGCCAACAATCGCGGGAACAAGGGTTGCGACCGCAAAATTTTTTATTCGGATGATCAAGTAAGTCAAACCGCGACCACGGTTTGAGATCTGCGATCGTTGATATTCATGTTTTATGTCTAGTTTTTAGTGTGTTTTCTTAGTTTGTTTAGTTTAGTTTTAGTAGTTTTAGAGTTAGTTTTTGTGTGTTTTTGGATGAGTTTGCATATTTTGTGAGAAGTATGAAAGCTACTCCGTTTTGTGTCTTTTTGTAGGTTTTGAGGAGGAAAGAGTGATTTTGGAGCTGAATTGGAGTGCTATGGTGGAGGACGGATGAATGTGAAGATAAGGAAGTTGAAAGTCCAAGTTTTTAGAGTTGAAGAGTTGAAGAAGAGCAAATCCAGACTCGTTAATGAGGCTGTGAAGGGTCGTTAACGAGGCTTAGAGATAGAATTTTTCGAGAGATCTTTGTGATGTCTACCGACCATGTGCGGAAATCTATCTTGATAATTCCGTGTCGGTAGGGCTTTTAATGAGTCTTAGGGTTATTATATTTTATGTTTTATGTCTCGTTATCTTTCTAGATTATCTTTCTATCTTTTTAGAGTAAGTTTCTATCTTTTAGGTAAGTTTTTATCTTCTAGCCTTTTTATTAGATAACTTTATTAGTATAAATACCCTTCTTTTCTAGCTTAGAAGGCATAGTTGGAACGAAGACGAATATTATTTTTTCTAGGAGGGCCGACACGAGAGAAGTCGAGTGGGAAGATCATCGAGCCAAGGTCGATCGAGAGAGAAGCTTGGGTCATTAATCGGTTCGTCTGCTCGTTATTGTCTTGTTTGTTTTCGGTTTCTTCGGGATATTGTAAGACGGTATTTTTCCTAGTAATTTCAAGTAAGGTTGTTTTGTTTTCAATGTTTTCTCTTATTGAAGTTGTTTGCTTTATTACTATGAGTAGTGAGTAGTTTTCTTATCTAGGTTCGGGGTTGAAACATGGCATAGTTATGCATGTTTGATGAGTAAATTTATGTTTTGAATGCCTTTTATCTATTTTTAGATTGCTTGTTGTGTTTATGCCTAGACGATAGTCGAAGTAATTTGTGTTCTTAACTTGATCGAGAGAGAAAGTTATTAACTTGAATGTTGATAGTGTTCGATAACGAAAGTTTCGGGTTTTGGATCCAAAACAAGTGATTGAGTGAATTGATTTATGAGAATTGATTGATTTGCTTGCTAATCAGCGAAAGTTGATGAATTTATCTTTTTAAAGGCATGATCTTTATCTTCTTACGAGTTTATATGCATGATTGTGTTGTGGTAACCCTTGTCCTAGGTTTTATTCTTAATTGAGTTTGTTTTCGGTATACTCGTTATTCAGATTCGTTGCCTCGGTAATGAACTTGAGTTTTTAGTCGTTAATCTGCATTCGTAGTGTATCCAAGTTCGTTAACGATCCTGACAAAGTCGTTAACGAGGTTGATCGTAGGTGTTCTGTTCTGTTTTGCTTTGTTTCATTTTTAGTAGTTGATAGACAAACAACAGTGCTTCCCGTGGAACGATCCTGATTTCGCTATACTCAGCGGTGTCTTGACTTATAAATTAATGCAATATCCCTCATTTTTATAAAGGGTAAAAATGTTTTATATTTTCCTTTGATATAATAAAATATTTACATATTTTATTTCTTAAAGTTATAATGTTATAACATTATAAATGTTAAAAGTTTAGAACCATATTAAAGGTTACAAAAATTATTACTCATATTATAAATATTAATTATGAACCATAAGAATTATGGCTTTATAATTAATATAATATGGTAGAATGTAATCATTAATAACATGGGTTTTATTTATTAAATAAAATTATAAAAGAATAATTATAGGTAATAAAGCTTATGTATAATATTATAGTATATTTCTAAAATCCTTAATAAATGCGTTAAGTTAAGTTTTGACCAAATGAACTATTTTAGTAAATATAATTTTGGGAAACCTATTATCTAATCTTTATAAATTATTTGTTTTAAAAACAATATTATTTTCATAAATGGATAATTTTATTTGACAACGCAAATACAAGTAATAATAAAAAAATAAAATTAGAAATATAGACTAATGCCAATTCCAAAACTCGAACCCGTGACTTGTAAAGTCACCCAAAGAGAACCCAACCAATTAATTGGACTATTTCAGCTTTTAAATATTAAGGAATTAATTTTATTTAACCCTTGGTGAGGCCAATTTTAGTCATCTTCAACCTTGAACCAACATGGGCGACATTCTGGATTCCGAGCTTATCCGATTAATGGCATCCACGTCAGTAGAAGACCAATCGATTCGTGTTATGGGAATTAATCCGAATTCAATGTAAGGGTTTCAAGATAGGGTTTAATTAGGGATATCAATTTGGGGGTTTTAGTTGAGAGATTGAAAGGTCGAAATTCCTTATAAATTGGGTTGCGTTTTGTGCAAATCCCACATCAATTCGATCTCAATCTCAGTTTTCAGCCATACTTAGGAAGCTTCGGGAGTTCGAGATCGGGATTCGTCGGTTTCGCTTGAGAGTGTCGGAGTCGGCCAGCCGCGGTTCAGGTACAGCCACGTCCGGGCGCCGGGCTGGGTGGCGCGCTGTCGAGATGTGGTCGCCGTCGGGCCTCGTCCGCGTCGAACCGGCCCTCGCCTGGCCTTCCCTCGTTCTTTCCTGTGCATGCTACGCTTGTGTCGTATTTTGGCTCTACTGTTGTACAGTTGAAGCAACAATTGGATTAGTTAGGATTATATTAAGTTAAAAAATATATTAATAACAAACTTAGCAGTTTTCGTTTTTCTTTCTTAAACATAAAAATAAAAATATTGTTATATAATTTAAAATAGATAAGCATGATTATAGTTTCGTTCAAGTAATCAGTACTAATTTTCTCTTTAAAGTTGTTTCAATTTTCCAAACTTTTGTCCTGGAAGCAATTTAAGGTGGAGGAGCTTGTTTTATTTATTTATTTTTATCTAAATAAATATAAGATTTGTTTTTATTAAACCTAGATCTCATGGGTATATTTTTGTTAAAATAAAATCATGAGACTATGGGTTTTGTTAAAATTGTTTTTAGAGTTTTTAAATAAAATTAGGTCTTTTGAATATCTAAGTAAAATTATAATTTTAAATGGATAATTTTGAATATATTTATGAAGTTTAATGGGAATTTTAAAATGAGAATATGATTTTGATGGGTACTAGTCATACCCGTCGTGCCTTGCACGACTATATGAATTTAATACTTAATTTATTTAATGAATATGATTTTAATTTAATATAAAAAACTTATTTATTAGCAAAAAAATTAAATAAAATTTTACAGTTAATGTCATGTGAAACGGGACCAAAATTATTAAGTTGAGCCCACTATAATTTTGATGGCTTAATGATAATTTATTTATAGATAAATATAAATAAAAATTATTTGAATTAGAATCATTTAATTTTAAAAATCTCTTACAAAAAATATAAAAAAGGTAAAAATACTCTAAATTCTTGTAATTTGTTTTATCAAATTCAATTCCTTAAAAAAATTTGAATAAAAATTAAAATTATACTTAATAAGAAATAATGAAAAAATTTAAATAAAGAATGAATTTTCTAATGATAATAAAATCATTAATTTTACATAAATAATTCAAAAAGAAAATTAAGGAAAAGATAACGTATTTTTTTTATATCAAAAGTCAAATTAGGCAAGTAATTATCTAGATTGAAAGATAAAATAATTTTCTTTAATTTTAAATAAAATTCGAATTTAATTATTTCATATATATAGACAGAAATTTAATTGGAAAAACTAAATTAATATATCTATCTTAATATACAATATCTAATGTTCTATAATTTATTTTAATTTCAGATAAAAAACTTTTCGATCTATGATAATTCCTATTATATAATAGATAACATCTTTATTTTAGATAGAATCTTTTCTAGATTAATTTATCCTATTTCTATATTATACTAAAATAATATCAACATATATAAATTTCCTAAATAAAAAAATCCTATGTGGCGAAATCCTATGTGGCTTAACGTGAGAACGACACGTAGGAAAATCCTAGGTGGCGCAATGTGGTGGCTTTATTTCTTGCGTCTTTTATATATATACATAGATTTAAACATGTGTATGAAGTTGTTTGGATATTCTAAGAGGAATATATTTATAATAATGTTTTGACTATCTATAAATAATAAAGCTAGCCTTTTATTTAGATTAATATTAAAATATATAATTGAGGTTAATTCTTTATAAGGAAAAGTTTAAAGTGAATAATATGAAGATTTTTTTATAAAGTTCATAACTTAGTATCATTATATTAATAAAAAGAAATTATTAATATAATGTGTAAAGTTTATAATTTTTATAAACTTAAATACGTCGTGATTCCTTGAAAATCAACTTCATCGAGTGAACAAAATTAAATTGACAATAATTTATTTTGTGGTTGATTGAAACAGGAACAAGTCTTGGTCAATCACGAGTGATCTGTTCGTAACACATCTACTTCAATTTTGAGGCAAGTGGTTTGGGTTCGATTTCCATATAAAATCTTTTATGCATCACTTGTTTTATCAAGCATGTTATATATCTTGATATATGTTTTCATGTGCCTTAAATTGTTTTATGACTATGTTGGGAACTCTTGTATGAAATAAAATGAATCTAGGATTTATATTGTTCTAGATTTAATGACATGTTATCTCTAGTCGTACTTAGGTTACGCTAGATGGATTGTAGGGACGTTGCCTTGTGATATGTGTGCCTAGATGATTAGGCTTGTGGTTGCGTACTTTATGTTATATGCGTTAAATCATTCGACTTTAATCTTGAGCCGATGCTCTACTTGCAAGACCATGGTCAATACCCGCTCGATCGATGAGGGGCGATGGCACGTAGCTCGTGTTAGTCTGGGTTCGCCACCCAACCTTTGAGAATTTCCGTGGGGTCATAACCCACATCCTTCTTACTTAAAAAGTATGCTTAATTCCAAGTGGAACGATATTGTGATCATTAAAACTTATAGAGATTAAATAGGCGCCCGTTGGCGACAATTAAAATGATAGGAAGGCTAGTACAAAATGGAATGTCATCCTTACTCTCGGTTTACGTAATTCTCTGGCTCCAATCTGAATTCGCACAACACGTATGCGGTGAGGTTGGTAGAGGAAAACGTGATCAACGAAGGGTTTAATCACCCACCCGACTAAATGTGTGAAACCCAACACGTATGCGGTGACGTTCTTATTCGATACCCGACATCCCAACTCGTCTCTTCCTAAAACCGAACCACTTTCCAAAACCCCATTTGCATATTCTGTCACAAGACTAACCGACAGTTTATTTTGCTTGCATGGTCGGCTGGTGTCCATCGCATTTATCGTAGCGACACATCAGGAGTGGAGTTCTACGTCGAGGACCACGAGAAGCAAGCTTGAGGAGCAGTTAGAGTGAAGGTGGTTAGCTTAGAATAAGTTAGAATAATTTTAAGGGTCGAGGTTCTGACTTGTGGGACCCTTCCCATTTCAACTTTTTATCCGTTCATGTTTATTCAACTTTTGTATTCAACTTCCGCATTTGTTATAATATATCTTCCGCATTTTAAAGTTTTTGGTTAAGTTCTGTAATTACTATAAGCCTTGGGTGACTTCGAGAGTTTAATCTCGGGGTCACTCGCGGTAATATCCCTATATAAAAAGGTGTTACAATTTATTTGTTGCCGAGTTAGTCAAGAAAAATACCCGTCAACAATCGCGGTTTCCAACGCTAGCAAAATCCGAAGTCGGTTGATTCTATCTTTTTTAGTTAATAATTTCTTATCCTAGATTATTCGTATTTTCTAGTCTTTTAGTTTGTTTTGAAACGTTTGTTTTCAGACTTAGTGTAATTCTAACTTATGTTTTGTGATTCTCTCTTTTCCCTTGCTAGAAGAGAGAATTGCATGAAGAACTAAACTCTTTTATTCTATTCAAGTTGAAGCTTTTGAATTCAAGTGAAGTGTGAGATTTTCTACTCAATTTTATTCCTTTATAGTTATTTCAAATTCTCTTAAGCTTAATTTATATTGACTGTTATATATTTCTCCTTGTTTGGCCAACTAGTTGAATACACTATTGCTATGATCTATGTTTTCTCGTAGCAAAACCTAATCTTTATAACAATTCATTGTTTTAGGACTCTTTGGACTAAAATAAATTGAGAAATAGATTTGATTGCATGCTAATTGTTTGACTCATTGGAATTCAATTGCATGTATCTTGCATATCCTTGTTCTTATTGCTAGTATCTCTATAACTCATGATCATTTCATGTTTATTTTGATATTAAATATTTTCATGTCTCGTTGCCATGTTTATTATTTCTGATCAGAATATGAATAACTAAAGTAAATAACTTGTTTGAATCAATGATCAACAAACTTGATTAATTAAGTGGATACTTGGATAGGATTGTTTCCCCAAATTGATTAAAAACCAAGTCTTTGCTTTGTTTAATTGTTTGCTTGCTTTTGCTTTCCCTAGAATTAGAATACAAATCCATCAAAACCCCACATTATTACTATTTTGAGTTGATAAGAATATTAAGTGGATACTGTTTTGAGTTGCTTTTACTTTCCCTAGAATTAAGTGGGTACTTGGATAGGATTGTTTTCCTAGAACTAGAACCTTGTGGCTCACCACCTGAATAGGCTTGTGCATGAAGAAGACAAGCCGAGAAGCCAAGATCAGATCCAAGGACGATTCCCAGATGACACTCTTTTCGGAGTCGATTCTAGGCAAGGCCCATGACAACGACCCATAAATCGCGCCCGCGGTTCCTTAACTGAGGGCTCAATCAAAACTATTATCGATTCGCGATCGTAGAAAACATCAAGTGAGACCGTGGCGGGCGAACTATGACCCTAATTTCCAATCCGTGATCGCGATCATGATTCTAAAAATGAAACTGATTAGTCACTCGAGGAATATGTTTTTGGAGTTCATTCTTTCGGGCCATTATATGTAAATCTAGTCAACTTCCTTGTCTCGTGGGAGTTCCCACCTAATTTCACCAGGGCCTAGAAGGACAAAGTGCGTCATGATTCCCGATTTTATGTTTGGGATGATCCTTACTTATGGAAGCATTGCACGAATCAAGTAATCCGACGTTAGTTATTTGTTTAACTTCTTCTGTCTTTCTCTTCATATATACTGCTAAAAACACATGTCTTTGATAAAAAAAAAAAAGGAAGGCTCCCAATTGAACTTTCTTAGTTATGTCTTTGGCATTCCTAGTACACTGTTCTAAATTATCAGCTGTTAAAAATAATTTTGATAAGTAAAAGAGATGTTGATGTTTTAACCTTTTCTTTTAACTATTACATTTGTGCTGGCTACATCTATTTTAAAATTTATACATCTGAATTTAGAATTTCTTCATGTATTTTCTTTATAATTGAATAGATTTGAAACCTAAAACCAAATTATGGTTGTTGCTCTCTTTGTTGTTTTCATAGATACCTTGATTGACTTGAAAGGGCTTCGATATATAGGAGGAGAGGCTAAAAAAAAGCTTCAAAGGAGGCTCCAAGTTTACTTTGATGGTACTCGCCTACAACATCAGGCGCACATCTTTTTGAATATATTAATACTACTCTTATGGGGAGTGGATCATTGTCATCAATTGTCTATTTTTACATTTTACACATAAGTTTACCAGCTAGGGCATGCTTGAGTTGCCCGTGTAAGTGACTTATATGTTCTTATTAATGACATTATAAGTGACTTAAAAGACAAAAGTTCCTTAAAGCATGGCATTGAAACAAAAAGCAAATGTGTAAAGATATAATGTTCATCATCCCCATGTTCCATGCCATTGAAAAAATATTTTGTATGCAAATCATAAGAAATCCTCAGTTATTGATAAGCAAAACATGACTTGCTATTGAATGGAAAATGCAGGAGAGAACATAATTAATTTAATACATTTTACATTTCAATATCTTCTCAAATACTCAAAAAATTGGAATTTTGATGGAGTTAGAAAGAAAAGACAAACCGGATACTTCTAAGTAAAATAGATTAGATTCTTGCATGTATAGCGCACGCGGCCACACCTAGTTTATCTAAAAGAAACTGCACACTACCACCATTTTTGGGTTCAAAATACAAATATAAAATGATGGTGGAACTTGTCTTTGGTGACAAACTCTGGACTCGTGACTTAGCTAACAAGGATTACAAATTAGGTAAACTAGCTTGCATTGGTCGACTCGACCCAAAAGAAAAAAGAATAATGTGATTTGATTTTCACTCAAGTAAAGGGGCAGAAGGGATCAGACCCATGTCTCCTATCACCTGACTACCCCCCATCTAGGTGACTACTTACACAAAATTTTATTTGTACTAGCAAAAATAAGTATAAAACTCCATAATAGTTATTAACATCGTTTTTTTAATGTAAATTATATCTAAAGTTAATACAATAAATTATAAATTATACTCCCTCTGTCCCATTAAGTTTATCCAATTTCCATTTCGGTCGTCCCAAAATGTTTGTCCAAACATGTTTCTTTCCGTTTATATCAATATTTTCCTTCCCATATTACCCTCACTCTACATCATCTCTTACATACATTATCCAATTGTTTTTATTTCAATCAAATCTAAACAACCCATCTCTTTAATCACACGTAAATAAATCAAATTTCTACCCGAGCAAATTTCTTCATGAAATCTATCCCGAAAATTCTAAAAATGCATCGAAACCCGAATCCTGACATCGAAATCCTAAAAAACCTAAAATCCAAAAAAACTCGAAACCTGACATCGAAATCCAAAAAAAAACTGAAATCCAACAAAACTCGACACCGAAATCCTAAAAAACTCGAAATCCAACTAACCCTGAAACCGGACCTCGGAATCTTAAAAAACCCGAATTCTAACCAAACCTGAAATCCGACATCGAAATCCGTACAAACCCAACTAGCCCAAAACCCAAAATCTATTAGGCCAACCCAATATGGCCCAATCCAATCTAACCCATCCCAAAACAAGGGGTTTTCAGATCTTGATCGATCTCTATTTAGAGTTCTTTGTGGTTTCTTTGAGAAATTTGGGGTTTGCAACTCCAAAAGGGTTTGAGATGAGTTTGGATATCTTCAATAATGAGTTTGATGGCCCCCTTGATGATGGCGATTCCACTTCACTCCCTTGTTTTGAGTATCCAAGGTGCGATTGGGGGAATGAATGTGATGGAAATCACTCCTTCAGTGCCCACCATTCTGAATCTTCTATCGAGGGTGTATTGCATCGCAAAGATGATGAAGATTGTGTTGAGTAAGAGCTTCATGAGTCCCCGGATAATGGTGAACCTTTGGCTGAAGATGATGATTCTAAGTCCCCTGAATGTGCGGTGGTTCCTGCTTCTGAATCAGATGATTAGCTAAGTCCTCTTTTCCTTAAATCTTGTTAACTGATGGCATTTTATTTGTTGGCCTATTGGATGCTAAGTCTTGTTTTCCCTGATGTGGTTTGTGAAGATGATGATTGATGTTGTTGTCTGTGGTGTTGTGACTGCTTGTATTTTGTGTGATGCGGCTTGTGTGATGCATGCAATGTTTAATGATGTCATGATTTTGTGTGATGTTGTGTGATTGATGAGTCAACTGTATGATGTTGCGACAGTTTGTGTGTTTTCCTTCTTATAAGCAATGATGTGTACTGAAACCTGTTGTGTATTTGACGCTATGGGGATATTTGAGATCAGCTTTTTTTCCTTTTAATCGATGATGAAGTCTACTAAAAACTGAGATGCAATTTCTGGATATCTACACCACTTTGACATACAATAGGAAACCAGTCCTTGTGGCTGAATGAGGCCTTTGTTTATTAAAGTGGTATGGATGGGGTGGGGTGTGTCTATGATGGTCATGGGGACATCTGAGATTAGCTTTTTTTTTCTTTTAATCGATGATGAAGTCTATTAAAACTGAGATGCAATTTATGGATATCTCGACTACTTTGACATACAATAAGAAACTAGTCCTTATGGCTGAATGAGGCCTTTGTTTGTTTAAGTAGTGTGGATGGGGTTGTGTCTATGATGGTTATGGGGACATCTGAGATTAGCCTTTTTTTCTTTTAATTAATGCTGAAGTCTACTAAAAACTTAAAGATGACTTGCCACATGTTCATAAAGGCCCCAAAAAGTGGATACATTTTACATATCCGTATACACAAGAGTTAGTTACACAAAATACATTTCACATACTTTCCTATATATACATTGATTGTCTTCTAGTGCATCAAAGAGTTGTTGCTTCTTCATTGTCTTCCTCTACTTGTGCTTGTGCTTGCTCTTGATTTGATGTGCCTTGGTCTGCTTGTGCTTCTTGTGCAACCCCATGAACTAAGTCCCAAGCTTCCATAACAACCCACATGGGTGCCTTGATTTGACCTTGTAGATTCCCTTGACTTGCTAATTTCTTCTTATTAACATGTGGCAAGTCATAATCATTGCTTACTCTCACTTTTAGTATCTCGTTCATGACATATTGTAATGGATTCCCTAAAGTTTTAGGGTCTAGCTCATAGAAAGCATCATGTACAACCCCTAACATTTGATCAATAGTATGAGGTATCTTCTTGTGCATCAAAGATTGAATGCTTCTAAGAAACCCTATATCTAAAATATTTAAATCGGGGCTATTGGGTGGTTGTTGAACTAAAATGAAAGTGAAGTCATCTTGTTTGTAAACATGTTGCCATTCTGCATCATCTTGAGTGATGTGGGCCTTTGTATTATCTTGTTGAATGAAAATGACTTTGTGAGCTCCATCTTGTGGCCATTTTGCCTTTATAGCTGGAACAATCTGGTTTATGAGCATGCTCCTTGTGACATTTTTGTTGACCGATTCAATTAGCTTTGTCACAATAGTCCCCTTGTCTCTATTCTTTGATTTTCTCTTTGCCGCCTCTTGGTATATGAATGGAAATATGCCTATTTTCCCATCAAAAGTACACATGTGAACATCACTTTGGGTATGAACTTGCTAGAGCTTGCAGCTTTGTATTTGCCCCTCTCATTCTGTGCTAGATATACTATTTGAGACTTCTTTCTCAAATCTCATCTATATGCACAAAATCAAACATGGGACAATATTCTCTTTTAGTCTCTGTTGTCCCCCCTTGAAGTAGACTCAATATTCACTCTAGCCTGATTTTTTTATTTGAATATATTAATCCAAGGTGGAGTGGATCAGTATGTGGCTTTATTGCTCCTCTTTTGACCATTATATGCATTGTGCTCTTTGACATGTTCAGCTTGCTTGCTAAGTCCCTTATGCATGATCTGTCCCTCATGTGTATTTCTTTAATTGCATCAAATTCAACTTCAATTCTCTTTCTACCATAGTTGTGATACTTTGTACTTACATTGGGCCTTTGCATTGCATTTTCTTGTTGCTTGGATGTGTTCCATAATCTACGTATGGTCCTTCTTGACAACTTAAACTCTTGTGCAACATTTGTAAATGCAGCTGATGGAATTCGTCCCATTGTTGGTACGTGTAAAAGCCTCATTAAGAAATGAGCTTTTTGTTCACTGTTGAGCCTAGTTTGCTTAGGTTGATGATGCCCTGTTGCTGGTGGGTGACTCTCTACTTCTGGGTGATGATGACTTTCTTAGTTGAGTTGATGAAGAAGTGCATCTTCTTCCATGTCCCTAGCTAGCTCGTTTAGATCGAAGTCAAAACTCTCCATCATCATTAAATTAACCTTCTTCTGGTAGTGGATCTTGATTCAAATCGAATGTTGAAGCCATGTCCTCCAAGCAGTGAGGCAAATTTAAAATTTTTATGTTTAAGGTAGAGTAAATGCTTGTGGGTAGAGTAAATGATTGTATTGAATGTGAAAGAAGCCTTTATGGAAGAATGTTCAGTTTGGAAAAAGTGTGAATCGGTGTGATTGAAATTCTAAGTTTCTATTGGCTGTTTGAAAAGTGGAATGCTAATGCGATTTATGCATGACTATGGCAAGTCGAAGGGATTCCAAATACGGATTAGGAATTCCTATTCTAGTAAAGATGCATCCGAGGTAGAGAGTATCATAGATCAGTATGTTAAATATATACTGTTGAGGATAGTATGTTCTAAAGAAGGTGAGTGTCAAACGCAATCTAAAAATCCTGCAAAGGTTGTAGGTAGCACTCGATGCGGTTGCACATTTACGGTTAATGCATGTGCTTGTAGTGATAGAACCTTGTGGAGAATTAGCTCCCTAAACCTTAAGCACAACCATGAATGTCACCCAGAAAACTCAATTTTCATGCCTAGGTATAGGCACATAAGTGGAGGGAATAGGATTATATTGCTGGATAATGATAGGGCTGGTGTTCCGGTGGCGAAGAACTACAACTCCTTTGTGGCCAGATATGGGGGTCACAACAAAGTCCCCTTTTCTGAGAGAGATTGTAGGAATGCAATCAGTTCGGAACGAAGATTGAAACTTGGGAAGGGAGATTTTACTACAATGAGAGATTACTTTGAAACCATAATGGCAAACTCCTCAAACTTCTTCTACAGTTTTGATACAACGGATAATGGTGTATTGAAGAATGTTTTTTGGGTTGATGGACGTGCTAGGGCAGCTTGTAAAGAATTTGGGGACGTCATATCCTTCGACGCCACATATGTCAAAAATAGATACAAAAAGCCGTTTGCTCCGTTCATAGGAGTTAATCACCATGGCCAATCAATTGTGCTAGGGGTTGCATTGTTGGGGAGTGAAGATGCCGAGAATTACATTTGGTTGTTTAAAACTTGGCTCAAAAGCATGAATAACAAACCACCAAAGGGCATAATAACCGATCAATGCAAAGCTATGGGTAAGTATCCTATAATTACCTTTGACAGTTTGGTTTTTTCCATAATGGTGATGAGACTTCTTTATTTTATGTAGATTGCAAAAATCTGATCATTCAAACTAACTACTCTTTCCTTTTGTTTTTCTTGTAGAAAATGCCATTGTTGAGGTGTTTCCCAATACAAGACATAGATGGTGCTTGTGGCATGTCATGAGGAATGCTAAGAAGCACTTGGAGAAAATAAAAAATGCCGGTGGATGGACTCACATTTCAAGTGGATTGCATAAGGTATTGCATTTCTCATACAGTGTGGCCGAATTTGAGGCAAAATGGGCAGAATGGGTTTCTGAATTTAGACTCGAAAGGAGTAATTGGTGCAAGATCATGTTCGATAATAGGAAAAAGTGGGCTCCAATTTACTTCAAAAATGATTTTTGGGCTGGAATGTCGACTACCCAAAGGAGTGAGGGCATGAATTATTTTTTCAAAGGGTTTGTTAATGGTAACACATCCCTACAAGAGTTTGTGAAGCAATATGGAATGGCAATGGGCAAGCGTGACATGGCTGAGGAGAAGACATCCTTTGATTCCATACACAAGCCACTCCATTGTTGTATTGATCATGAGTTTGAGAGTGTCTTCCAAAAGGTGTATACCACGACGAAGTTACAAGAATTTCAAGACGAAGTGAGAAAGATTACACATGCAACGAAGGAGGGCTTGAAAGAGGTTGGCAAAATCAAAGTGTGTGACATTATGGTCCGATGGTGGGCGGGTAATGTTGCCAAACGTAGGATATTTAAGGTGTCTTATGATCCCGACACACGTGACGTCAAGTGTGATTGCAAAAAGTTTGAGTTCACGGGAATTATGTGCTCCCACACGCTTGTCGTCTACATAGTGGAGGAAGTAAGGTTTGTTCCTGAAAAGTATGTACTCGATCGGTGGAGGAAGGACTTGCCAAGACAGCACTTGAAGATACCGGTTCCCTACTATTCTTTGAACTCGATGAAGCCGGAAGAGATGGAAAGGTATGAGTCCATGAAGTCTGATTTCGAGGCCATTGCCACTCTCTCAATGACGAATGATCATCTGTGTTCTATTGTAACGGGAGCTCTAGCGGATATGAAAGGCAAAGTTCCGTGCTTGTAACCGTTTAGGACTACCTTATGAGCCCATTGGAAACATTGGGGGAAAGTACCGTAAACGTCGTGCTATCAATGATCATACTGTGATTGAGGCTAGCAGCTCGGCCAATGTGGAGGAGGTTGTGCGTGATCCTATTGATAGAAGGGGAAAGGGTCGATTGGCATCTAGGCGAAAGGGGTTTGGAAATGACACACCTCAATATTGGAATCGTGGCAAAGGAACTCAACAACAACAAGTCCAACCCATCAACCCAATATTAGTAAGGGCTGGTTTACTTATAATTTGCTCCATATTTGTCTACTTACAACTGCCAACATATCTTACTTATAATTCACTTCTAATAGTTGTCTTATTCTCATGGTAGGTTCCAACACAACACTTGCCTCCATTTCAAATTATCCATCAAGGCTCCAATGTTGCTCCTGGTGCATTTTATTATACATATGGCCAGCATCAATAGAGATGGTTTTCTAGTTTTCCATTCCAAGTTTTATCTTAGTGGATTTGATATTTTGGTTTAGAGTCTAGCTCTTGGGGTATATGTTATTGCTGCAAACACTAAGTCAGCCATGTGTTTCATTTGGATTATCACAGTTTGGATTAACATTGGCATTGATGTGAACCCCGTTGGGAGATTCACGAGAGGATCGAAGTTTGGACTCGTAAATGGTCTTCTCTTGCGTGTTGGATAGGTTTAGAGTCGAAATCGACTAGACTTTGATGAGAAGAGAATTGAAAGGATGAGAAGGTGCTCTCTTTTGAAGGAGAACTGAGGAATATGGGATGAGAAGAGAAATTGGTTGACGCCTTAACAAACAATCTGGAGTAAACTCGACAGCATAACGGTAGTTCAATTCAATCGTGCGAATACAATAGAGGAGGCTCCTATTTATAGAGGAGCTCCTTGAAAACCCTAAAGAGGCGTGGGGGCTAACCAGGGTTACACATGCAAGTGGCCCAACGTTAGGCCCAAGCCCATAAATCAAAACAATAATAGACATGACATAAATAGAAAGGTTCGGAAAGGAAATAATACTAAATATGGTAAAAACGGATAGTGGTCACGGTGGCCTAGTCGCGAGTGTCGCGACAAGGTCGTGACAAGGGCTGGCGCGACGCGACAAGGGCGTCGGCGCGCCAGGACGAGGCAAGAACCTCAAGTCGCGACGCCGGGTTGGCCCGATGCGGACATGGTGGTCGGTATTGAGGCATGGGGCTCGATACCGACTGGGGCGCGACACATCCGAGGCGTGATGCACAAGGACTTCATGTGTCGACGCCGGGTTGGCCCGGCGCTGGGACGACTCGAGCGTTCGGGGCCGTGGTGCCATTGGTGAGGCGGACCACGGGACTTGGCACGAGTCCTACCGAGCCGCGGATTAGCCCAAGGGGGTCGCCACGGTCTCGGGACCCTAGGGTTAGGGCAAGTACACATCAGGCATGTTGTATTTGGCATCAAGCCATCAACAACTATAGTATATCTGTTTTGTTTGATATGAAGCAGTTGTTGATTATCGGATGGTGTGGTTGTTTTATAGCCCAACAAGATACCAGTTCATTTATAGCCCAATATACTTTCATATGATCGACTTCATAGAAAAACATGACCAAGGAAAAAACGTTTACGTCAAGAGAAACGATATTATAATGAACGGGACTAACAACAAACGTTTAGAGAAATTGTTTAGGGTACACAAAAATGACCAACATTCATACAACAATTCATACTACTTATTAGTGCAACACAATGACCACTAGTATGAAGTACATTACAACCGCAACTTTGGCGAGACAATGTAAAAATAAGATGATCTCTTTAACGTCATTCTTCAATTTCTCTATATCATCTCTGGAAGAAATTTGGGTTTGAGAGGTACGTGAAACCTGACCGTCGAATACCCCATTTGACTCGTCATACCATCGGAAAAAATTGTAGTGGTCACATTTGTAGAACAATCTGTTAGGGTTTCTTGGTGACCCTGAAACCCTAAGCGAAGCAATTGATGGTGGATGACATCTACAATACACATGGGTTTCTCTTAGGGGAGATCTCGTACTTGATGAGGAACCATGAAGATCCATGTCTTTTATTGAAATCAAAATCAACCAAGCAACCAAAAAAAACAATATTATTGCACCACAAGATACAAAAAGCTCAAAAGATACAAAAAAACTATAGATCTGATGGGAGGCTCAAAAGGACTTAATCTAAGTTCATGCAACAAAATGGAGCAACTGCAAACATGAAAAAATCACATGCAATCAACATTCCAAGCAAGAACACACAACAATTTTAGGGTTAGGGTTTAGGGTTTTGATAGGAAGAGAAAGCTCGATTGAAATATTGCGAGTACAAACAAGTTTTAGGGTTGCTCTGATATTACTCAAATAACTTACCTGCAATCGGAGAAGGGTAGTCGGAGAAGGTTAGTCGGAGGAGAAACAATCTATTGTTACTGCATCCACGAAAACATAAATCCCATCCACCCCGATTTTTAAAAGAAAACTCCCATAATTACCCAGGGTTAGCACGCGTCTTGAATCCACCAACCCCATCAATGCTCTCTTTTTTAGAACGCCTTGAGAAAACCAAACCCAATCAAAGGGCGTCGTTCCACCGTTTTTTTTTTTGCAGACGGAACTCTAGACCCATCATTGCAGCCTGTAGGAGAATTGCAAGAGACAATGTTATTTTTTTGGTAGAACAAGAGACGATTAAGAATAAGCAAGCGTTATTTGCTTTCATATTACATTATTTCCTAAAGTTTAGGGTTTATTTGATATGTAAATAAATACTATACGTTTATTTTATATGTAAATAAAGAGATTCAAAACGTGTAGGTTATGGTTCATCACTTTAAGGTATCTACTAGTTGATGTACCCGTGCCTTGCACGGGATCTTTAATAGTTGTTTAATATACTTATTGTAAAGTACTTATTTTAAGTAAATATTAATAATTATTTTCAAATAAATCAAATGTAACTTAATGTTAATAACTTCATATAATTTAAGCTCTATATACTAAATAGAATAACCAATAAGAACATTTGTTTGAAATAACTATAAGTCTAAAATGAGAAAAATATGTTCGAAATAATGTTTGAGAGAGAAAATTCATATTGTAATATTGCAATGATTTGCATTGGATATGCAAACAACTCAGCCTCTTCGTGCTTCAAAGTTTTTTGGAAGTGAAAGTGAAAAGTTGATCGTCTGTAAGTTTGTCTCCATTATCATCATATATGATGAGCTTTCATTTGAACACTTAGAAGGAGTAAGTGGTTCATTCGACGATATATTACAGTATAGTTCAGGCTCAAATGCGGTTTGTGGCCTAGTTAAGGTGATGACAAATAGGATAGATGAATTCAACTTTAATTATAGCATATTGATATTAACTATTGAGAAAATATTTGCATAATTTGTATTATAAAAATTTTAACAGAATTTTTAAATATAAAAATTTTCTACATGATGACATTATTGAAAAAATTCTATATGATAAATCTTGCTGAAATTTCTACACATTTGAGAAAATGAAGATTAATCAAACTTCATGATACAATGATAAATCTATATATTATGCTACGATACTCTACATGAAACATGTTACTGAATCTTTTAAAATCTTGTCGTCATCATTTGTACTGTTTGAATAATTAGTATTAGAAAATTATCTTATTATTTTTCACATTTGGGATATTTATTTAGTGAATGAGAAGAAAAAATAATCTTGAAACTTTGGGAAAATATTACTATTTTGAAAAGCTAATTTAATTAGCTATTTTAATATAAGGTAGGAAAATATTGTGGCAGATATATTATATCTTTATTTAGAAATATTATTTATGTAAACACATAATCCATACTTCAAAGATATTATCATTTATATAGATATTTTTGTTTTAAAGATATATATGATCACGTGTACATATTTTTTCTTATCTTTTTTTAATTTATCTTTTACAAATATAATAAATATAATGTCCTTTTTTATCTATATTGATTATACTAATATTATTTTATATTTATGTTTATTTGAAGATAAATTTTTACAAATATTATTTTATTTTGTACGTTTACTTGGAGATAGCTTTTTTTTCATAATTAACTATTTAAAATTATTATTTTAATAAAGGGATGATGTGGCGCAACGTGGTGGCAGAAATTGCTCCGGCTTTAGTTATTAGTAATAGATTTGTAATTGAAAAAAAAAACTATAATCATACAAAACGTTTATTTTAAATGCAAATAAATACTATAGGGTTTTGTGAGAAAATAAAAGATTGTTTAATAATGAAATTTTCAATCCTATATTATAAAAACATTTTTTTTGAAAAATATTATAAAAACATGTATAAAAATATTATAAAAACATGGATAAGAATTTATCATGTTATTTATATACATTTTTTCCATCATCTTATATGAATTGTATTGATTTGTTAATAAGTAGGACCTTATATGGGAAAAATGTCAAAAGGGCACTCCTTGCCTTTAACCTAAATAACGAGATTTCTTCATATTTTGAAAAAAAAATGGTAAATGGAGTATAACAAATCAACATCGATCCTTGTATTCTGCTTTTTTAAATTTATTACAGTGTAATCATTGCCTCGTTAAATAAGGCTTGAAGAGAGAGAAAAAAAAGAACTAATGCTCTTTCGATTTGGTCGAGCTAATTTCTTCTCATTGTATACAATAAGGCTTCAAGAGAGGGAAAAAAAACAAAAAAGGGTAGCTATCGCTCGCCCCGTTTCGAACGCTAGACCTCACTAATATATGCGCGTACCTAGACCAATTGTGCCGCATTGGCAATCGATTTTTATAGGAAAATTTATTGTTTTCTATTTAATTCGAAGCTTTTGATTTAATTGAATAAATATATCAATATTAATTTATATGTTGTATACAATTCATTATAATAACAATTGATGAATTAGGGAGGCATTCTATGATCTTATGTGAAATCGTGACACTCTAGAATCGATCATTCTTATAACTAAGTGTTACATTCATTTAGAGTCGTTCATTCTTATATGAAAGCGATATATTCCTTTAGAATCAATCATTCTTATAACAAAGTGTTACATTCATTTAGAGTCGTTCATTCTTATATGAAAGCGATATATTCCTTTAGAATCGATCATTCTTATAACAAAGTGTTTCATTCATTTAGAGTCGTTCTTTCTTATAAGAAAGCGATATATTCATTTAGAATCGGTCATTCTTATAACAAAGTTTTACATTAATTTAGAATCGATCATTCTTATAACAAAGTGTTACATTCATTTCGAATAGATCGTTGCACTCTACATCATGTTGTTTAGGATTTAGGGTTTAGGGTTTAGGGTGTTACACTCTATGAGAAAGCGATTTATTCCTTTGAATTTGATCATTCTCATAACAAAGTGTTACGTTCATTTAGAATCGACCATTCTTATAACAAAGTGTTACATTCATTTGGAGTCGTTCTTTCTTATAAGAAAGCGATATATTCATTTAGAATCGGTCATTCTTATAACAAAGTTTTACATTCATTTGGAATCAATCATTCTTATAACAAAGTGTTACATTCATTTCGAATAGATCGTTGCACTCTACATCATGTTGTTTAGGGTTTAGGGTTTAGGGTTTAGGGTTTAGGGTTTAATGGAATAGATTATACACTATAAGAAAGCGATTTATTCCTTGAATTTGATCATTCTTATATGAAAGAGATATATTCCTTTACAATCGATCATTCTTATAACAAAGTGTTACATTCATTTAGAGTCGTTCATTCTTATAAGAAAGCGATATATTCCTTTAGAATCGATCATTCTTATAACAAAGTGTTACATTCATTTAGAAAGCGATTATTCTTATAACAAAGTGTTAAATTCATTTAGAATCGATTGTTACACTCTATATTCATTTAGAATCGATAATTCTTATGTGAAATCGTGACACACCTTTAAAATCGATCATTTGTATAAGAAAGCGTCATATAATTAATATTACCTCTAATAAAATACTATAATTTTGTATCTTAGTATTCTATTTACCTAATTAATGATGATTGATATATATCTCTAAAGTTTACAATCACTCTCTCAAAAATTGATTAAAGTTAGTAGTAGTGAACAAGTGTTACATTTTGTTTACTAAAAGATTAATTAAAGTTTTGTCTCTGGCAAAAATAGCCCTCTTTTTTTACCAAACAAAAAATTTAAAGTTTTGCCTTACCAACATAAACGTCATCAACCTCAACCGCATTAAAACAGTGCAATAATTGCCTCGTTAATTGAATGCCCAATTGTAATTAATTACTATTTAAATTTCCCAGATCCGTGTAGTCACATTTGCAATTAACGCTTTTGGATTTGGTCGATCTCATTGTTGATTGAGAAGTACTGAGTACTCCGTGTAAGTTCTCTAGAGAGAGAAAAAAAACAAAAAAGGGTGCCTTTCAATCGCCCCGTTTCGAACCATTAACCTCACTAGCATATGCGCGTACCTGGACCAATTGTGCCGCATTGGCAATCGATTTTTATACGAACATTTTTTCTTTTATAATGAAGTCGAAGCGTTTGATTTAATTAAAAAAATACATCAATATTAATTTAAATGTTCCAAACAATTCATTATAACAACAATTGATGAATTAGGGGGGATTCTATGATCTTATGTGAAATCGTTACACTCTATAATCGATCATATATTCTTATATGAAATCGTTACACTCTAGAGACGATACATTCCTCTCGGTTCGATCATTCTTATAAGAAAGTGTTATATTCCTTTTAATTTGATCATTCTTAATTATAACAAAGTGTTACATTCATTTAGAATAGATCGTTTCAATCTAGATCCAGTTGTTTAGGGTTTAGGGTCTAGGGTTTAGGGTTTAG
Organism: Fallopia convolvulus; assembly: GCA_964016875.1. Taxonomy (NCBI): domain Eukaryota; kingdom Viridiplantae; phylum Streptophyta; class Magnoliopsida; order Caryophyllales; family Polygonaceae; genus Fallopia; species Fallopia convolvulus. The sequence continues at coordinate 36,677,650 of OZ024732.1, read as the reverse complement.
GGTCTAGGGTTTAGGGTTTAGGGTCTAGGGTTTAGGGTTTAGGGTCTAGGGTTTAGGGTTTAGGGTCTAGGGTCTAGGGTCTAGGGTCTAGGGTTTAGGGTTTAGTGGAATAGATTGTTACACTCTATAAGAAAGCGATTTATTCCTTTGAATTTGATCATTCTCATAACAAAGTGTTACATTCATTTAGAATCGATCATTCTTATAGGAAAGCGATATATTCCTTTAGAATCGATCATTCTTATAACAAAGTGTTACATTCATTTAGAATTGATCATCCTTATAACAAAGTGTTACATTCATTTAGAGTCGTCCATTCCTCTCGTAAAGCGATATATTCCTTTAGAATCGATCATCCTTATAGGAAAGCGATATATTCCTTTGGAATCGATCATCCTTATAACAAAGTGTTACATTCATTTAGAATCGATCATCCTTATAACAAAGTGTTACATTCATTTAGAGTCGTTCATTCTTATAGGAAAGCGATATATTCCTTTAGAATTGATCATTCTTATAACAAAGTGTTACATTCATTTAGAATTGATCATCATTATAACAAAGTGTTACATTCATTTAGAGTCGTTCATTCCTCTAGTAAAGCGATATATTCCTTTAGAATCGATCATCCTTATATGAAAGCGATGTATTCCTTTAGAATCGATCATTCTTATAACAAAGTGTTACATTCATTTAGAATCGATCCTTCTTATAAGAAAGCGCTATACATGTTTTTTTATATATACTTACTAGTAGTGTTATATTGTTTTGAATGCATATATTTTACTTATTTGAATGTACAATAATAATAATTTTTATATCATTTAATCGAAAAAACAAAAGTGTAACATTATTTTGAATGCATATATTTTACTCAAAAAAAAAGACTCTATATAAATCATAAAGTCTTCTATGACGAAAATATAACTATATGTAAATTTGAACGATGCATGGGTTTCGAATGTTACATATATATCCCCTAGATAACATATAGGAGTATTGATTTTGAATTGATAAAATCCCTATTAAATTATGGGTGATCTTAAATTATTACATTATACACCAAATCGTCAAAAATCTTTCTTTGATTAACATTGTAGAAGCTGATCTTTTAATCAATTAAAGTTGGCTTTGATTATCAAACGAAAAAAAAAACCTTTCGAATCCACCTTTGTAGCATTCTTTTTTTAATTAAATATCCTGTTTTTTTTTAATCGGTGCAATCAATGCCTCGGAACCACAAGATTAATTTTGTATTGACTGATTTAAATTTCCCACAATCATTATTACTAAACGCTCTATTATAAATACACCTCATTTAGAATCCTCCACTATCACTACCACAACACGAAAATGGCGGAAAAGAGCCCAAGAACCCCCCTTGTCGCCACCCAGGCTCTTGAAGAAGTGCCCGCCACTCCAATCTCTGAAACTGGCCTCTTGTCCATGTTCGACAAGGCGCAATCAACAGCCAACAATCTCACCATCCAAACCAGGATGTTCTATGTTCGACTTCTATGCAAGGGGCTTGCAGATGACACGAGGAAGGTCCTAGCGGAGGATCCACCTTTGGTGGATCTACTGATGCTCTTCGAACAAGAGCATCAAGTATTTACCGCACCCGGAGGCCAGGTGACACCAAAACGACTGATGCTACTAGATGCATCTACTCCTCCGAGCGGGTCCAAATCGGCTCGTAGGTCTGGAAGGAAGAAGACCCTCCCAGCTGATGACGATGGAATACCGAAGCTCGATCTCGAGTAGGATTCTAGGCTAGGGGAAACATGCACTTCAATGTTGTCTTGTTGTTGTTGTGCTTTTTTTATTTCATTCCCTAAATGCACTCCTCGAGTGCATATTGTTGTCTTTCTTTTTTCTTAATGAATTTAAAGTTTCCCCTTAAATCCTATCTATTTATTTCGTACAATACTCGTATATTTACTTTGGTTCCTTTGTTTCAAATTATAGATATGGTATAGGATGATAGTGACAACTTTCTTAAAGTGCTTAAAATCACCCTAAAATTGCATAAATTAACATATTTGGAATACTAAACTAAGGTTTGTTATTGGTAGATAGATCCTCAATAGTCATGAAAAAAAATCATAAAGTACTTTCTACCCAAAAAAATCATAATGGCAATTACCAAATTTCAAATACTAAACTAATAAAGATTAGGGTTTATATTTATTTTAACCAAGGTGGTAGGTAAAATAAGCATTAAATTAAACAAAACTTTACTTAGCATTGACAAAAAAAATCAATAGGCTCTATGTGTTCCCTAATAAATTAATAATATTTATTAAAATTAATTTACCCAAAGATTTTGTTACCATAACAACATACTTAGTATTAATTTTCTCTATTATGGAAACCCTAATTCGAACCCGGTTTCTCAAAACTCGCCCGCATAGTTGGGCTTTAGTATAAACGGGGGCCCAACCCAATATTGTGGATAACTAGGGTGATAATTTGAATCGTCGGTTAATATTTTCATTTAATTAATTTAGTTAATTTGTAAAATTAACCGCGTTAAGAAAGGAGGACTAGTTGTCTGAGACATGTCACTTCAACTTCTCATCAACTTCTCTTGAACAGTTGAACTTCATCCGCTTTTTCTCTTCAACTTCATCTGCTTCTTCCTCTGTTGTGTACAAGGAGCAAATCTCTTCAAGACTTATACAGAAATTAAGGTACTCTCTTCAACCCTTCTTGGCATGGTCGATTTCTTCTTCCTCTTCCCCATGGTGTGAATCGATTGTGTTTTTATACACGCATAAATTGGGTTAGGGTTTGGGTCTTTAATACATCAATTGACATGTTCATGTGTTGCATGTGATTTTGTTTTAAATCTAGTCTAAAATCGTTGTCCTTTGAGGCTGTTGGATGTTGATTTTGTTTATTGATTGTGTTTAGGGTTTAGGTCTTGTAGTCGATTGAGTTCCAAAGGCTTTATTTGATCATTCGATTGAGACTGTCATAAGCTTGATTGTGTTTAGGGTTGGGGTCTTTGTAGTCGATTGAGTTCGAAGTGGAGACGATACAAGGTTCAAATCTAGGGTTTATGAGAATGTCCTTCCTTTGCATGTTGTTTCTCTGATCTAGGGCTATACTATTTGTCGTTAATGGCTTGTGGATGTCGATATGATTTCTTGATTTTGTTTAGGTTGGTTACATCCTCTATGTTTGTTTTCTAGATCTGAAATCAACTGAACCATGAGCGGTTAAAATCAGTTCTTAATTCAAATGTGAAAAACATGGGTGGATTGTCATCTAAATGAGGAAAGTATGGTTCCCTTGTTGCTATAAATTCGTAGAAAGGTCCTTTTTGGTAAATAAGGAAAGTATGTGGCAATTATATTTATAAATTCTTAGAAAGGTGTTTTTTTCTAAATAAGAAAAAATTTGGGTCAATTTTTGATATATTGGGTAAATAATCAAAATATTGGTCAATTCATGAAAATATGGGTCAAATGTCACTCTTTTTTTTCATTACTAATTTGTAAAAAATGGATCAATTGTTAATATATTGGGTAAATAAGCAAAATATGGGTCAATTGATGTAAACATAGACTGTACATTACTAATTTGTAAAAAATACTCATTCTTTCCATATAGCACAACTTTCATTTGTTTTAGTCCCTGCTTTACTAATTTGCTATGTACACGTTTGTTGTTTAGATGTCGAAGGAATCTGCTGAACTGGCTAAGGCTCAAGAGGAGTTGTTCAACGCACATGAGGCGTTCCTCAAGGCACAAGAGAAGGTGTCTCGGCTACAAGCGATCATGTCCCATGCAGAAGAGGAGCTTGCGGATGTTGAGTCCGAATCAACGGACTTAGACATCTCAGACATCGATGATTATGTGGACAAGCCCGATGGGCCATACGACTTGCTGGTTCAAGGAAAGGATAAGATAAGGAGGAAGGATGGCAACCTCCAGTGTCCCTATTGTTTAGGGAGGAAAAAGCAGTCGTACAATGTCCGCGAGCTCCTTCAGCACGCTCACCAAATCTCCAATCAAACTGGGCAGAAGATAACCGCGAAAAGGAAGGCTGAGCACCGTGCAATGGAGAAGTACATGAGAGCCTACATGAGGGACGAGGTGCTGGCGCTTGAGGAGGTCACAAAGGCGAAGAAGATGTTGAGGATGAGAAGGTAAGGTGTTGGTGTTGTTGGTTCTAAGTTATTTTGTTGACATGTTTGAAGGTTCTTTTTAAGACTATGATGGTTGCATGTTTGGATGGATGGAAGACTTTTTTTTTGATGATTTGCTGGGAGGATATTTGGTTGAACAATGGTCGTTGGGGGATGGTAATTATGGTGGTTTGGATGAAACAATTTGATGGTTTTGTATGATACTACTATATGGGCAGTAACAACCCTTTTATGGTTATAATTTTAGGTGTTTTGGCTATGGATATTGCTTGTGATTCTAATTTGCTATGTTATGCTGCATTGTCTTTTGATTTCATGTGTTTGACAAACACAAACAACACCTTTTGATTTCTGGTGCTTGAGATGATTCTCAAGCAAGGAAAAACTAAAAGGAAATTTACTCTTGTTGACAATTATGTGTTAGTGTCAAACTTGTTTTTTGCCAATGGTAAACATATAGATACCAATGCCATAGCACTAATACCATTGCATGAGATCTACACCAAATAGAACTATGAAATTTGATTGCATATTTCTTAAAACTTGAGGTACAAAAACTACTCCTAATGGCACACAAAATCATCACTACAACTAATAACTCTCTTATTGCATTTGTTTTCTCATCATGTTTCAACAAGGCAAAAACGGATGTGATCAAGCACAAGACATCAACACTGCAAACTGTATTCCCTCAATTCATAAAGACCACCAGCTTAAACATCCAATTCCAAATCATGATTCATCAATTGACCCTAATCCATCTGATTTTCTCTCTCGTTTTCTTTCTTTTTGTATTTTATCTTCTTTAAGTACTAGAAAAACCAAGAAAATTGCAATTTCATTATCCCCAAACACAATCTATCGAGAAAAAACCATTTGGCAATTATAAATTCAAAATCGAAAAAATATGCTAGCAGACATCATCAAATTGAATTCAAATACAACTTATTGTTCAATTTATAGAAAAAAAATTCACTACAAAATTTATCACAAAAGAATGAAGGGGATGATACCGGGATTTCATCGATTATGAATAACTCAGATTTGTGTCCTTTCTCCCAGCACCTCTTCCCAATATCTACACAATAGAGTGAGCGACGAGATCGAAGATGACGACCAGCTTGAGATAAGAGCATGAATCGACCCCTCGTCCATCGTAGCCGACGACGACAACCGCTTACCCGAGTGCTCCACCATTTCTCAGATCTGGATTTTCTTCATCGAGTTTTGATATTGTACTCGAGTTTGATATAGATCTGAATATATGATATAAGTTAAGTTAATGAATTTGGACTATATGTTATATTAGCCCATATACTATTTCTAATAGTAAAATATAAGGCCATATACTATTATTGATTAGGACCATTATTTATTCATAATGTAAGCCCATTTGATTTTACCTAAGCCCAATAACCTAAAGCCCATACAAAATAGCCCATCTGTGATACAAACCTAAATCCGATCCTATAGATTTGGTGTACCGTTAGCTGAAATAAAAAAAAAATTAAAAAACGCATTACTATTTACTTTTTCTACTTTTTCTCTTCTCTCTCTTTTTTTATTATTATTATATTCATTGTGTCATGACACATTATGTCATACGAACAATTTCCTAATGCATGTAGGAGCTAAATGCTGAAATTCCAGTTCTATAATCATGTCGTTCATGTACTAAAAATCCCAAACCATGTGGCCTGGATTGCAAATCCGCAGGCGCGTGAACACTGAACAGTGGAAGCCCCGTGAGGCTTAACCGGTTCATACCCACCCAATGAGCCGGTAACCGGTGGACTTTCCAACTCCTATATATGTCAAAAGTGTCAGCGTTTTTCTTTAGCAGCCGTCCCCACTCCCCACCACATGGCAGACCCCATGGCCCACCCATTTCACAAACACGAATCGTCCAATTGTAACCCGAACCACCTCCGAACCGGATCAGGTTAATAACGTCGCCCGAGTAAACCCCCTCTCCTTGTTTACCATCGCTCTGCACATTGCATACCTCCCCCTGTTCGCTTTTCATTGTACTATTGCAGTCGCGACATAGAGAGGGCAAAGGTTAACAATTATTGCTCTGTTTATTTTTTTTACTTTTATTGATCCATTTGTATGCTCTATTCGCTTTCTTCAATGGTGATACATCGACTTTGCAATCACAATATCCGCTCCCGTTCATCTCTCAATCCCCGTCTATCTGTCGCCAAATTTTCTTGTCCACTTTCATCGCTTTCATCTCTGTTTTCTGATTCCGAGCACAAAAGGGGGTCGGAAAATACCTTTTCTTCTCCGTCTTCTGATTCAGCAGAGCTCAAAAAGAGGCCAAAAAATGGCATAGACGATGAAATAATGCTCCTATGTGGAAACCCTAGCTGTAATTTCGCTGAAGTCGTTCAGCTTTTCGACCGGAGTGTTGAGTTGGGCGCAAGTCCTTCCGTGGATACCTGTAACTTTCTTGCTAATAAGTTGTTTAAGTCGGGAGCCTATGAATTAGCCTTACATGTGTATGAGAGAATCATCAATTCAGGGTTTTCCCGGCGGTTTTTGTTGCTGGCTTCTTTGGTAGAGTATTACGTGCATCTAGGTAGGCCGGAATGTGCGTTAGGTGTCATTTCGTCAATTTTGAAGAGTGGTTATTCTGTGAATGTGTTCCTTATGAATATTATACTCAAGGCTTTTTGCGATAACGGGGAGGTTCGTAAAGCCTTAGTTGTCTTTCATGAAATGCGAGACAATTTGGTGTTGCCTGATACTGTGACCTATAATACCTTGATGAGTGCACTTTGCAAGGCAGAGGAGGTGGAACAGGCATTACAATTGAAGGATGATATGGCAGCCGCGAATTGCCCTATTAATTTGGTTACCATCAGCACTCTCGTGAATGGGTTAGCTAAGCAAGGTAGTATAGAGGAAGCAGTGCTTTTGATTGAAGAGACGAAGAGGAGTGGATTAGATCTTGATGTAGTGACTTATACTGCTCTTATTAGTGGTTTATGTGATAAGGGAGATATTAGTAGAGCGAAAAAATTGCTTTGTATTATGAAGGAGGAGGGAGTTTCTCCCAATGTGGTTACATACACTTGTTTAGCACGGGGTCTTTGCAATGCAGGACATTGGGATGAAGTTGCTACTATGCTGAATACTATGTCAGACCAGGGGGTTCATCATGATGATATCATCTACATTGGACTGATTGATGCCCTTTGTAAGAATGGAAGAGTGGCTAAAGCTATGGAAGTCTTCAATATAATGCTACAGAATGGAAAAGATATGGGCATTTTAGAATACAATCTTCTCATCAGCACTTTGTATAGCAAAGGTTTAGAAAGCGATGGTCTTAAGATGTTTGAACTTATGATGGAGAAAGGGAAGCAGCCTAATTTGTATACATTTAATGTAGTACTGAAGGGACTTTTTAAGTATGGCAAGGTTGATGAGGCACTTCAGATCTTTGATAGATTGTCTGAGGACCATCAATATCCTCGGCCAGATCTTGTGTTGTATAATACCGTAATGCGTGGACTTTACACTGAATGTTGTTTCGAGCAGCTTTTTGAGATCTATGACAAGATGATATCTTGTGGAATTTGTGGTGATGTGTCTACTCATTCAATGCTGACTGGGGCCTATTTGTCAACAGGTGATTTTTCTAATGCGATGAACCACTGGAAAAGGATTCTTGATATAGAACCAACTCCAACTCCACCTTCACATACTTTTACAATCATGATTGACAAGTTCTGTAGATCGCATATGGTTAATATTGCAAAAGGTCTTTTTCTAAAATTGAAATCCTATGGTCTGACCCCTAGTGTGATGGATTATAATGCACTGATGAGAATATTGTGCAGAGAAGGTAGTGTTGAGCAAGTGAAGGGGCTATTTCTGAACATGAAGAGCGCAGACTGTAAACCAGACACCTACTCGTTCAATTTGATGATTGATGGAAGATGTAAAGCTCGTGATTTCCAATTTGTTGAATCATTACGCTCTGAAATGTCCCAGTATGGTGTGACCCCAAATGGATATACCTTCTCAATACTTATAGCTGGTTACTCTAGGGGGGGACTAATGATTGAAGCCAAGGATATCTACCACAACATGCTTGCTTTAGATTTTGCACCTGATGGTTTTGTTTATCGTGAATTACTGAAAGGATTTTGTGAGAAGGATGATAGAGAAGAAGTTATGAGCTTACTTCATGAGATGGCTGCAAGGAAAGTCATGCTTGACTATGCAACTCTATACAATGTAGTCGCGTACCTATCTGAAAACGCAGCAGATGAGGATTTTATTGAGCGTTTGCCAACCTTTTCTCGTGAAAATGAAGTGCAGATGAACAATGAATTTCTGATGAAACTAAATAAGTTTTCCTCCAAGTTATCTACCATGCATCATGGTTCTTCTTCAATATCAACAGAGATTGTAAATGCTTAGTAAGTGCCATATTTGTATTCTTACTTACATGTGCCTGTTATCATATCCCTTATTTTTCTCATAGATTGTTAGATATGTAACTAGTTATAGATTAGATCATCATCATCATCATCGTCATTGACCCAGTGAGGCTCCCTACAGCGGAATCTGGGGGGTCAAGATGGGGGTACCCCTGCCCAAGGGAAAAAGGGGGTATGCCCGATAGACCCAAGAAAAACTGAAATTTAGCTATGTGACAATAATAACTGAATTTAGTTAGAATGCACCAAAATTGATATAGGGACTAAGTCCATCTCAAAGGCAGTGTATAAAAGCCAATGAGCACGAGGATTGTTAGATATGTAACTAGTTATAGATTAGATGAGAATCACACTTGATTATGTTGCTTTATTAAACACAAATGTGTGACGTAAGAGTTTCTTTATCACTCATTAGCATATTTCACCATGGAAATTAAAATATGGACTTGGTGAATATATTTATTGCAAGTCTTGAGGAAGTATATAAAACCAACCATATATGTGTATTTGCTCTTGTTCCTTTCATATTCACCCACCCTGTCTCAAACTCGAATACTGGCTTTTGGATCCATTTTCTCCTTGATGCTTCTTTTTAAATGAATGGGAGAAAGTGACCCACCCTGTTGCAAGTTGATAAATCATTATTAATATTATTACGTAATCTTAACATTGCTTGTTTCTCAAATATGAAGTTGATATTTAGTTTTTTTTTTTTATGTGCTTGCAGGACTATATGCATCAGGCTGAGTAGTGTCTTTTTACTTCTACGTGCTGGCCAAATAATGGAAAATAGTGATGTGGGTTGAAGGAGCTAAAACATGATGATGTATACAATTCAAAAGGGCATCTTAGCTTGCTACTTACTAGTGGTACTGCAGCTGTGAGCCTAAGACTGTCAATATCCTCGAGAAGAAAGAAATGGCCAAAGAGGATGTAACAATGACCAAGACGTATATAAACGTGTAGAGATCTTACAAGACCAGATTTCTCTTTATATGACAGGTTCTCTCTTATTCTTTCAGCTTTTGATGTAGATCTATGGCAAATTATGCATTCAGCTGAAACTTTACTTCACAATTCTCTACTTTATGATGTGGTGCACAAGGAAGCATCAGATTATCCTGATAATGTTTTTCATGGATGCTCATGGTGCTTGCTCTAGGACCCACAAAGTGAAAGAAAGCAAGGGCGGTATACTATTGGGAGGCTTGCATAGAGTAGTTCTGCTTGATCAGCAGATAGAGATGTACAACAAAATAAGGGCTTCTTTAGACAGTGGATTACCCAGAGAGGCAATAGAGGCGATGTACAACAAAATAAGGTATCGCCTGATCTATCTATCCTTCTCATTAGCTTATCCTGTCCCTATCAAAATGGTTAACACCCTTCTCTGGGAAGTGACATTTTGAAGCACTTCATATGCTTGTATCTATTTTATTAAACTATTTGCTAAAACAATTACGAAACTATTCTTGTTGGGTGTCAACATTGCTAATCATCATGTTTAATAGGTTGTGTTTGTGGGTTTTTCTTTTCTCTAGGAGTTCATTTCTTTCCCAGATTAAAAAAAAAGCACTGTAAACACTCTCTAATCCCTAACTCAAATAATTTTCAACTAGATTTAAATGTAGTTAGTTGCAACAAATGGTTGCGTGTGGAGAACAATGAAAAGTTGAGTATCTACAGCTGCTCAAATGTGATTATGCATTTTGTGTTACTAACATTAAAATAAAAAAATTCCATGGTGCAAGAAAAGATCTGAATAATAAATAAACTATTCCTGCTTCTTCCAATCCACGTTTACGGATTCACAGCTCTTCTCGCTTGGTTTTCATTCTAAAAATCATAGTTTATCGAAGTGATTTGGCTGACTCCACGCATGGACAAGGTCACAAGGTGATGTCCAAATGACAATATGGGATAAGAAACGAGGGAGGATACGGGTCAATTGGGGAATGAATAAGTTTTCTCTGTTAATTGTTCACAATTAAAAAATCGTATAGTAAATGTTCAACTCCATGGAAGCCCGACTGCTCTTTTTACTTTTATTCGTTAAAAAGGTCTGGATTTTTTAAGTACGAAAATAGATGCTAGCGCCCAGCGGTTATGTTTTAATAGATAATTTGTTATCAACTTTATGATGATATACTGTATTTTTTCGAGGGGAATTTCCTGTTGCCAACTTGCTTTATGTTCATTTTATTTTCCTTAGGCAAACAAATGAAGGAACTAAGGGCCCGTTTGGTACCATCCCACCAGGATAGGGAATGAGTATGCAAATAACCAAATTGATTTCAATGTTTGGTTTCGATGGGATTCGGTATGAAATTGATTCCCGTAACTAATTTTATCATTCCCTCATATCTAATGGTTGAGGTGGATTTCATTCATTCTCTAACTTCATAACCCCCTTTTGCCTCATTATGAATTTTTTTAAAAGGATGATCGGATGAAGCATAGAAAATCCTAGATTTGGAAAGTAGCATCTCCAAGCTTCTATTTCCATGATAGTAGTGCTTGGTAACCCAGGCGCTCTTCTCTTGTTTAGATTTGCTTCAAATTTGAGCTTCTTCCTTTGAATGTCATTGCTTCTTCATGTTCCTCAAATTTGTTTCAATTTCTTCATTCAGTTTTGTGGTTTTCATGTTGTTCCTCGTTGTGCGGTCTTTGCTTGCTTCCAATTTTTACGAATTAGGGTTGTGATGGTTCGAAGTTGTTGTGTGTGGTTGTGGAATCAGGAATGATTGATTTATTCCAAAAGAACGGCTAACACCAATTTTAGGAATGAGACGACTTGATGAGGATCCGATCCGTTTCCCTTCCCAATTGGATTCATGAAATGATGTCAAACGGGCCCTTGAAACAATAGGGGTAGAAACATGGTTTTGTAATAATTGGGATGACTTGTCAAAATAAAATAGATTATTTATAATAATCTAATGAAGTAAGCCGTGATCAAACCCCTTTTTGTACTTGTACTACTTATTGATACAATTACGAAACTCTCCCCAAAAATATGGATTTTTGGGTCAAATTCTAAAGTAATGGTTAATTTTGTGGGTCTTACGTAAACATTATGAGTTAATGGGTAGAAAGATCGAATTTCACTTGCTAAACGTGGAAAGTATTCTTTAATCTGAGCAGTAGCACTTGAATGCATGTGGCCACTCCGTTAGTGGTTATTGGCAAGTATAAAAGTCCAAACCATACTCTATAAATTATAATAAGCGACTTTCATAAACTTGGTTGTGTTTCCTTAATTATTATAAAATGCTAACACGGCACGGGGGGTCATGAAATCATGTTGCACTTCAGAAAATATGCTAAAAGCTACAATAAACAAATTCTTCTTTAATGAAATCAATAAACATTTCAAGTGCATCTGCATCTCAGAAAAAAAAAGTGCTAAGTACACAAAATCCTTGAGTCTCTTTTAGCAGCTGATATCGGCAGCAATAATTCTTGGCACTTACCAATAAGGCAGTAACCAACTAACCATTAAGGATGTCCATAAAAAACTGAACCGAAAAACTGGTTATTTTTTAGCTTAATTAAATTGTCTTTTTTTCAAAGTTCGGTTTGATTAACCGAACTAAAAATATATTCGGTTTATCGGTTTGGTTTCGGTTTACGACTTTAAATATAACACTTAACCGAAAAACTGAAAGTATGTTAATATTTTTTTTTCAAATATTAGTTATCTTTGATTATTTAGTGGTTAAAATCTATGATCTTCAATTTGTTAATAGTCTTTCCTTTTCCAATTTTAACAATTTACACACCATTTTTCCACTTCTCATTAATATAAGGGTCGCTTATTAAATTTGATGGGATAAAAATTAATACACACAATATTTGATTTCACAAAATATAATATATTCGATATTTGTTTACAACAACCAAAATAATATGATATAAGTACATATTTAAAATAAAAGTCTTGCTTAATCACTTTTTTAATTCAAATTTTATTATTTAGTTTTAATTATTTAAGGTTAAATTACATAAATGGTTATCAGTTAAACCGAGAAAACCGAACCGAGAAATTGGTTAATCGAACTACGGTTAACCGGGATTCACAGTTCGGTTTCGGTTCATAATTTTAACTAACCGAAATCATGTTTGATCGAACTTTGATTAACCAAAATCTCGCTTAACCGGATTTGCACACCCCTAGTAACCATCATACACATTATACAGTATTCTTTTCAAAAAAAAGTTTCCTTAAAAAGGGCATTTAGCTATGTGAAAAATGGTGAAAACCTGACTTTTAATATGATAAAATAGTTTCGCAACTTGATTACAACATTTAAACACACGATGTAAAATAAGTAACGAATTTTCTAATGTGGACATACAATCAAACTATTAAATTTAATAATTGTTTGTTAATTTCAATTTTTTTAAAAGAATTTATCGATTTTATTCTAAAAAATAATTTTTAAAATTAGTATTTTTATTGTGTGTAATTGACCCACGTTGACCAGACCCAATAAGTAAATCGAATCGGAAGGAGGATCTAATTTAAGAAAATTACGAAATAGACCTCTACGCAGGCAGGCTGTTAATAACATCTACCTCGCCAACACATACACGGACGGAGGAGGGTGGATGCCAGGCCGCCATTTTCACCTTCACGCCTTCAAAGCTCACATATATATATATAGTACTAGTTTTCAAGCTTCTTTCCCGGATTTCCTCTTTTGCTAGTCTGCCATCTAATTCGCACATTCTTCTCCTGAATTTCTCTTTATTTGCAATACCAACTCAGATTGCCTTCTTTCAACAAGAGCTAGCTATGTCGGCGTGCACACGCCGAATCACCTCCGGCGCCCCCGCATGGCGGCCTCTCCCCCACCTCTCAATCCACCAGCACGCGGCGCGGACCGTCGATTTACGGCGACGACCTCCGGCCTTACTAACCGGTAATAAACGGAGAACGATCGTTCTCCAATCTCCTGCCAGATTGAAAATCTGGTCGGTCGATTCGCTTGCTCGTCAAAACGAGGTCTCCTTCAACTCGAGCGGTGAAGATGGCGGCGATTGCGACAATATCGCCGGCAATGATGATAACGATAATATCGCTGGTGCCGCTGCCAGGAGTCCTTGCGCGGTGGAGGATAGCAAGCCGACAGTACAATTGACGGAGGAGAAAACGGTGGTTAGCAGTCGGGGAGGCGGCGGAGATAAGAGGATGGAGGTGTTGGCGGCGGCGGCAGCGACGGTAGTGCTAGGGGTGGGAAATCGGGTTCTCTACAAGCTGGCCTTGGTTCCGCTGAAACAGTACCCTTTCTTTCTGGCGCAATTCGCTACATTCGGGTAGGTCAACTCTCTGGCTCGTCTTCTCAAAAAAAAAAAACTCTCGCTCCTCTGTGTTGAATCATGCCATTATCTTATTAATTTCACCAATTACCTTATTTGTTTACTATAGATTTTGACACGTGTCAGTTCCAATGCCTTGATCACTCCTTTAGCATTTTAATCGGAGTTTTGACCGGGCGATCAATTTATCAAATCTTGTCTGTAGCAGCATATCTATGTCAATACCATGAGTGTTAAAATGGCGTCTTTTTATTGCTGTTTCTGGTCCAAGAAATAAGGGAATACAAAAACGCTGTCTACTTCATCTATTGATCTTGCCAAATTGCTTTGTTTATCACAGTGAAGTCAGAGAGTGCTTGAATCTAGCAAAAGGGGATTGACTAGCCATTTGTTTTGTGTTATTCTTGTTTCTGGTCTCAGAAACAAGGGAATAGGGAAATCGTTGTCTAGTTCATCTATTGATCTTACCAAATTGTTTGGTGATGTGGTAATTGAGCTTCACTGTAAAGTTAGAGAGTGCTTGAGTATAGCTAAAGGGATGGACTACCTATTTGTTTTGTGCTGACTTGTCATTGTTGTTTCTGGTCCAAGAAACAAGGGAATAGGGAAATCGATTGATCTTGCCAAATTCTTTTGTTATGCAGTAAATGAGCTTCACGGTGAGTTAGAGTGCTTGGATTTAGCAAAAGGGATAGACTAGCCATTTGTTTTGTCTATAGATGCCTATTTCATAAGCTAGTAGTTTTTACCTTGTAAAATTTCTCTGTCTACATAATATTCTTTTCTGCTTTAATAAGAGTGGTGTTGAAATTTGCCACTAGTTCCTTTTGATTCTTTTTTTTAAAATATTTTCTTTTGGCTTGCTTTCCCCACCACAAAGAATGCAAGACTAGTGTCTATGAGATTCCCTACTTTTCGTGTGCGGAAAGTTGTAGCTGCTGCATCATACAAATTGTCGAATTATTACCACGAAGTGCTACTTTTAAGCTGATGATGACTACTACTATGCTTGCTTTATCAACCTATCTTACCCTCTTGCTCTTCTGTATGATTCGATGTCATTATATGAATTTATTTTGGCATTTACTTCTTTTCTATCCCCTTTTCTGGATGAATTCTGTGACCATTCTGACTATGCTTACCATTTTGTACTTCACTTGGGACTATGTGCTTCTAAACTCAAAAAAATATTCAATTTCTTGGACAACCAATCATGTTTAATAAGCATGTCAGCAATATCATATTGGTCATGAAGTGTTGCTCTAATGAAGGTATAACAAAATGTATATATAGATGAAAAATGTTAGTGATCTTAAGAAATGAATTGATGTTTATGATGAGCACTGTGAAACATTCGTTGTCTTTGATATAGAGGACTCTTAAAGCATAGTGAATAACCTGTTTTAAAAAAAGTAAGCTACCGTATGAAGGTTGTTAAATTAGTGCTTAGTTTCACACATAATGCCACATTTGGTGGTTATTTGATATTGTTCTTTTCTACTTACCATTGGAAAGGATGCAGATTTGAAATGTTTGTGAACAATAAAGGATGCAGAATTTTGTGTAACCCTGATTTATGTTTCCCTTGATTTGATAGCTGATGATTGTTTTAATTTTATCAGATATGTGCTTGTATACTTCTCCATCTTGTACCTTCGACGCCAGGCAGGGATTGTAACAGATGAAATGCTTTCCTTGCCCAAAGCTCCATTTCTTGCAGTTGGTCTCTTAGAGGCTCTTGGTGCAGCTTCTGGAATGGCAGCTGGAAGTAAGATTCTGCTTTTTCTGTTTCTTTCAGCTTTTTTTCTTTTATTTTGAACTCTTACTTTTTCTTCTTCTTAATACCAGTAATGTTTATTGAACTTCTCTTTTCTTAGCATTGAAAAGATCTTAATAATGGGGATATCTTATCACGTCCTTGTTATTTCTTCGTCTGTTGATATATAAACTGTAAACTACGTGTTTTATACTTTCTGGTTGGCCGTCAATCTTTTGATTATTCTTGTTGATAATGTTTTGGTTCTCAGGATATATGCTGTTTGACTGCTTTCATTCTAGTTGTTTTAGGATTAGAAAAGGAATCAAGTACAATCCTTCTTCCTCTTTCAAGTTCTATCTTCTTTTGTTGCAAATTATTGTTTATCGTCACTCGTCAGCCCAGAGTTAATTACAGAACTCATGCATCTCATACTGAATTCCTGACCTAGAGGTCTTTTGAAGCTAATGAGTTTTGTGCACTTTTTCTTTTGTTGTGCAGCAATGCTTTCTGGGGCGTCAATCCCAATTTTGTCTCAGGTACGGATTTGAGATGCATACTACTCCATCCAATTTTTTGCTGCTATGTGTCATCTTACTTTTGCATTAAACCAGTTCATTCTGCAATCAGACTGTGCTGCTGCTGTAAGGAATAAATAAATTACCAAGTTGAGACTAACATTATCCTTGATTTTTGTTGCAGACATTTCTCATTTGGCAACTTATTCTATCAGCTATTTTTCTTGGAAGGAGGTACAGTGTCAATCAGTTGTTTGGTTGTTTCCTGGTGGCTGTTGGTGTGATTGTTACAGTGGCAAGGTGAGCATTTCGCTCTAGATATTTGATGCCAGATTCTTCTTTTTTATCATTTACAATCATTTTATATTATTTTAAGAAAAATAACAGGGAGTAAATGGCTAACAACTTCAGAGATATGATTGCTGTTAGAAATTAGAATTAGTTTCAATTATCTCAAGGTTTCCCATTTCATGGGACAAAAACAGTCATGTTCTTTGTTATTTGCAGTGGCTCTAGTGCTGGTCTGTCACTGAAGGAAGCTGGTATTTTCTGGAGTCTACTGATGATAGTGTCATTTTTGCTACAAGCTGCAGATACTGTCTTAAAGGTACTTGTAATTAAAGGTAGCTGAATTTCTTCCAAATACTGAACATAGTGCATTTCTGCTCTAAATGCACAATCATATTTGCAGGAAGTAATTTTCTTGGATGCTGCTCGACGATTTAAGGTATATTCTGGAATCTGTATTCTGGCCCTTTAAGACTTAAGAGTTTAACTTATATCTAGAATTTCCAAACTGAAATCTGATAACTGGTATCACAATGGTGTAACAAAGAATAGATTCAAACAGAAGGGTCTTATATCTAATGCCTTCTCTCAACCCTGAGATTGACTACCATAATTAAACAGTATGCGGCAATAACTGTAGTTCTGTTAAGTGGGTCTTTGTATTTGATTTAGCAGGTTTAATTGGATCATCATAGTCACGTAGATTGCATTATCTAATATTTGTCCTTCTTTCTTCTTTATGCTCATGACCAGTGTCCTCTAATATCTTGATTTAAATTGCAGGGAGGTTCAGTGGATCTTTTTGTAGTTAATTCCTTCGGATCAGCCTTTCAAGTAAGTATCAGGCAATTATAAGAAGTTTAGATGGTTCCATAATCTAATGGATAATGCTATTGCAATTTGCATACGTTTTATGGTCACGCTTTGTTAAGCTACTAATCACGTGTACCAAGAAGAGAGGTTTAGGCTGGACCAACTCACAGGAAGAGAGGTTTAGGTTTAGGAAAGGATAGAATCATTTGCAGGTGATAAAAGGTAGCCTCTTAGTATTTTATAATAGGAGGGGTACTAGTTAGCAGAACTTATGTCATTGCTTTACTTGTTTTTTCCTCTGCTGGTAAAGCTAAAGGAATCCCTAGAAGGATCTTCTTACCTTCTCGTTTTGCTGTGTTCGTGTTTGACTCTAAACCCCATCATTAGTTAATTTTTAAGATGTGGGTTCTATCTTTCATATGTTCAGCTGCAACCGTTGGCAGTATGAGTAATTTTAGTGTTTTCAAGTGCATAGTTTCAATGAACTCTGTATGGATTCTCTTCTAGACTAAAGCTTATCTGGCTTCTGTTTATGCATTGTGCAGGCTCTCTTCATCTGCCTTCTTCTTCCTTTCTTGTCAAAGATGTGGGGAGTTCCGTTTAGCCAATTGCCATCCTACCTGAAGGATGGTGCCGCATGTTTTCTTAACATTAACTCTTTATCAACCGGTAAGTTAACTCCAGTTGCTTCTTCCTTCTATTTTTATGATTTAGTTACAGTTGAAAGCTTACAGCATCTTAGCTCATAAAACATACCACGAGTAATGAAAATACATAGGCAGTGTCATTTTCTCTGCTCTACATTCCGTTGCATTCAAATTAGGAAAGCCATTGTTTTCTTAGTACTGCCCTGTAGCTTAATTTTCCATGAACTAATATTGTCAGTGTTGGGCCAACTCAGGATGTGATGGCGCACCTCTCTTGCCTCTTCTGTTTGTTATAGTCAACATGGGTTTCAACATTTCATTGCTTCATCTACTCAAAGTCTCTTCCGCAGTAGTTTCTTGTCTGGCATCCACGTCTTCAGGTAAGATAACAGCAACTCTCATCTATCAAATTTTCATAAGGTCAAAGCACTCACATTTAGTATTGTGCCATTGCAGTACCATTATCTGTATTTATATTCACATTGCCTCTTCCCTATCTCGGCGCTGGCACTCCTCTTGCTCCTGGCTTTGTGGCTGGTGTTGTTGTCCTTGTCATGGGCATGCTTATATATGCATGGAGACCAACTGTAAAACCCACAGAATTGCCTGCTTCATGAAGAGATGTAAGAAACTCTGGTGTTGTTGCTAAAAAAGTATAGAGAAGGGAAGCGAGCAAGTGTAATATTGGCTCATAAAGAGCTTTTGCTTGCTTCACATAAGCCGAAAAAAAATAAGCATTCGGCTTAGCGTTTCTCCCATCCAATGTACTCTTACACAGTGTAATCGCCCGCTTCTACTTTCAACTCCACAATTTGAGCAAAGTTGAAAGAGAATCACATTCTTTGCCGTTTCCTTATGTAATGAAGTGGAGAAACCGAGAAAGCGATAAAAAGTGAAAATAAAGGAAGAAGTAGAGTTACTCGTCTGCTTCAATGTTTGATTCAAAGCTAGCTTCATCAGTTGTACTCGATATCAATAGATTGTCAAAAGCTAGAAGAAACCAAAGCTCACAGCCACAAGATTTGCGTTTCTTAAAATAGGCACGGATGTAGAGCCCGAAATCTCTGAAATCCACACACAAAAAAGGATCCATACAACAACTAAAGATAGAACGAGGAAAATAATGCTGTATTTGTGATCAACCATTGTTTCAAAAGCAGGAATGAACAAGTCAAAATATAGCCAAAAAGGCTATGAATCCTCAAAGTCAAACCACCTGAAATTCTTACAAGGACTTAATGATGAGGAAAGCAATCATTTTTTGAGTTTTCAGCAATCCCGCCTTCCTTCTCCTCACTTTCACCATGCCAAACCGTGAGGAGGTAATCATTATAATTATCATACGCTCAATTGATTCAAGAAAGAAATGCCTCTTCTTTTCAGGACATGGGAATGTAAAACTAAGGGCCCGATTAGTATTGATATCCTGATATCAGATATCGGTATCGGGCCATATCTTATGTTTGGTATGGGAGTATATGGACTTTGATATGCCTATTTTATGTCAACATGTGCATTATTATTACTATGTGCAGAAAAAAGAAAGGGCTGCCGTACCTCAATTTGGAGCATGGGATCAAAAGGCAGGTGGAGGAGACTTCGGCGGCGGCTACTCGGTGGTGTTCACGAAGGCGCGTGAAAAGAGGAAGCAGACAAAGGCTGAAGTCCAGGTCACCGAATCCTCAGCCCAAAAGGAGTCTGTGTTTGGGCCGCCTCATGCCCATGATGAGGCCCAGGCCCAAAACTCTCATGGTCCTCGGGCTCATCATCCTCATTCTCATTCTGATCCCCACAACCATCTTCATCATCCTCGTGTTCCAAATCCCAATCATCGTCGTCGCCATTCCCATTCCCATGCGCCGCCACACTCTTCAAACAAGGACGAGCCTCCTAACAAGGTACACTCACTCCACTTGTTGAGCTATATTACTCAGCTGATCAATGCTACAAGAATTAATTAATACACTCTCAACTTTGCACTTAATTCAGTATTGTATATGAAGTTGGCTGATTGTTTTGCCTTCGAATTGAATCATCCGTTCCTCTTTTGCAGGGAATGATGAAGTTACTGCAATGCTGGAGCGGGAGTTCCAAGCCCTGACTTGCTGGCAAAATTCGCCTGGAAACGTACAGTTAAATACTACTAAATTGGACAACAAACAGCATGTAATTTAAACTTTAAGGTACATGCATGATTAAAGCTACTTAAATTTATTGAATAGGAAAGATATACGTGGATTCAGAAGATTGAAACTTTGGACTCACTAGTCATAGTGATCAGGGTGACAAATTGCCTCATGTATTTGTTATTTTGTACACATACGTACAAAGTTCATCACTCAATACTAAAGAAAAAGAAAAATCTTGCAATGAATTGACCCATTTCATCGTAAGATTCCAGAAACAACTCTTTGATTTATAATACATTGATCATCATCATCATCATCATCAGGCAACCTTTCCCCTCTCTGCTCGACTGCTCATCAAACACCTTCAGGTTCAAGCTGGTCATACCTTAGCACCAAGAAACCGCTGCATATATAGAATGACAAGTCCATCAAGATTGATAAAGCACGTATCTTTACCAACATAATAGACAATAGCGTGCGAATCAATTATGAATCTCAAAATCACATCGAAGATAACGTTAAGGTATCTAAGCAGCAATCGCAATATGAAATGTAGGATGGAAACCAAAAAGGCAATTCAGGCACATCTTGTCAAACACATGCACTGCTTTAATTTTGATCACATTTCACAAATAGCTTCTTAATTATAGGCTTATAGCTATATATAGAAGAGTTACCTTGACCCCGGGGAACTTACTCCTATACAAGCTTGCTGGATCAAAATCAAACCCGGAGGACTTGGTTACTGATTTGCTGTCACGCTCGGTTCCACCCGTGCCGCTTCCACTCTCCTGCAAAAGCAATAGTGTTAACAAAATAAAAACACTGTGCATCTTTATAAAAAAAGAAAGAAGTCTAAAGATATAGTGATTGGTCACAAATCACAATCGATGAAGGACAGACCTACAAATGAACGAACATGATAACAGTTATAGCTTACAAGGCTTCAGCTGACTTATACGACTTCACAGTCATCCTAAGATAAAGCATGATGGTCATTCCATGATTTAAGGTGTTTGGCAAGCAAAGGAATGTAGGTTGTGTATCCTTCAAACTAACTGGCCAGTTAGCTGAAGATATATTATCCATACCAAAATCCTGTTTTTTTTTTTTATATGATAATGTTTTACTTGAATAGTATCTTCTTTCTAGAAAACAGAGAAGAACTTACCTTTCTGAAAGGGGAATCCTCCCCATATGTGTTTGTTGTTGTTCTGAACGCAAGATTGACTCTCGATGAGCACTCATGCTGATTTGTACCAGCCATGAGTATATGATATGACAACAACACTCTTTTGCACCCTTTTAGTTCATGGAAAGAGCACATTAAATTCACATCCACATGCATCACGGCATTAGCATAAACCCTTGCCCGACCACATGTTGAACTAAAACCAGCAACACGATGCTCGGCAAAATCCTTGTACTTTGCCACAGCCTGAAAAAAGGAGGAATCTACATACTTTAACACCAAGAAGCTGATAATTTAAAAAAAAAAAACAGATAGTTTAGCATGTTTCATGTTCTCCTTAAGTCATCATATTCTTTTAATTAATTGATCATAAAAACATATCAAAAAGAAGACAACACAGTTCTTTTCCTATCAACAACTTGAAGAAGAGCAACAACACTGTTCACAATATCAAGTATTGCATGTCAGAAAGCCACAAAGCCATATTAATTAATCTTCCTATATAATTAACAGAAAAATTATGGAAAAATTAATAAGTTTGATGAAGATGACCTGATGATGTCCACGTCCACAACAAACTAGACGTAGATCATGCTTCTCAAGAAACTCCGCCTCCTTAGCAACAAGAATGTCACCATATCGACGTGGATGTGTCCCAAGCAGATCAGAAAGCAAACTCGAACATGGCAAATTTGTGCATCTCTCAATATGCATAATCTGATCCAAATCATGCAGGCGAGGTGAAAGACCACTATGCGTACAGATGATCTTATCACTTATTAGAGCAGCAACAGGTAGAGAAGTCAAACAATCGCTGAGGATTTGCAATGAACTAGACTTGATGCCATCTTGTACATCGATTTCATCAACATATAAGGGTGGTTGGATCCCTGCATTATCAAGGCGTCCCTTCAAGAGGAATACGTTTTCAGGATACCTGATCTTGAGTGCAAGAAGAAGCAAGATTGCATGCAAGGAAATTCCATGACAATCAACATACTCAACATAATTGCCCAAGAACAAATACTTTGACTGTGGAGGAGGTCCACCACCATACTCAAGAACTGACTGGAGCCTAGTATAATGATCACGGAGGTCACCTGCATGACACACGCGCGCGCGCGCGCTCACACACACACACACACACATATATATATATATATATATATATATATATATATATATATTAATATATGTATATATATATAAAACGGGGAATTCAGATCAGAAACCGTTGTTACTTGTCCTAATATCAGCAGCATTCAGCAATCATTTACAAGGAAAACAGGGTACATTTATACTTTAAGAGCCCCATCAGGTAGTTATCATAAATTATACTATGTACTTAGTATGGAAACAACTTGTGCACAGAAATAAGAAACCCATTGAAAAAACCTGGTTTAGGCATCCATCATAATTTAAGAGTGATTTTACATTCTTTTTTACCTTGAGCTTTATTACCAAAGCCAAAGGTTCTTGTATCGTGCCAGTGTGGGATACAAGCACAAGTGCCACAAGGACGAAAAGGCATACATCAAATATCTATTAGTTATCTACTAATGTAACGTGTATGGTATCGTACGTAAAAGGCAATGTTACGGGGGAAACAGAATGAGAAGGCGAGAGGTGTAAGATTCATTGCATTTCTGTTGTAAAAATCTCATTTTCTCTTGAATAATATGAGGAGTTGGTGTTTCAAAAACATTAATCCCATTTCCTACCAAAATTGATCTCGGATATAGAAATTCTGTATCACATTGAGAGGTAAGATCGTACACAAGAAGCAAGAAATACGTACCGCAAATTACCTAATTTTGAAGTCAGGCACGAAATTTGTATTCACTAGATACACTTACCCCGCAACCTCAAAATGGGAGGAATATCCACATCAAAGGGATATTCTTCAAATGTTAGCAAGATATTGGAGGTTACTAGTATCAAATTTACTATACATGTTTTGGCTTTAACTTTCAATTATATACATTCATTTCGAATTAAATAAAAGACATTTGAACAACACTTTGTATACCAAGGGTTTTAGGCTAAGTCGGACAAATACAAAATATGTGAAATTCAAGTTTAGTCAGAGAGTAGAGCCAGAGGAGGAAGTACGCTTGGGAGGAGATGCCATAGCTAAGAAGGAGTTGTTCAAATATCTAGGTTTAGTTGTACAGAGCTATGGGAGTGTTGAAGAGGACATTAGACATCGAATCCAGCGAGGTTGGCAAAAGTAGAGGGGCGCGTCTGGAGTTTTGTGTGATAGAAAGGTACTTCTAAAATTAAAGGGCAAGTTCTATAAAACTATGATTAGACAGCGATTCTATATGGGGCGGAGTGTTGGCCGACTGCAAAGGCGCAAGAGCAGAAGTTAATGGTAACAGAGATGAGAATGTTGAGGTGGATGTGTGGGCATACAAGAGACAAGATTAGAAATGATGCGATTCGGAGCAAGGTAGGAGTCGCCAGTTTAGGGGAAAAGCTACGAGAGTCAATGGTTCGGGCACATACAACGGAGACCGCCAGATGCTTCGGTCCGGAGGATTGAAAGCCTTAACTTGGGTGAGTTTCGCAGGGAAAGGGGCAGACCGAAGAAGAGTTGGAAGGAAGTCATAAAGCAAGACCTCACAGCTATGATAGTTCCAGAAGGTTTAGCCATGAGCAGGGACCAGTGGCGCGTTTAGATTACGGTGGTGGAGCTATAGAAGGAAGACTCAAAAGGAAGACCTGCCTTTGAGGGAGTACCCTTCCACCCTATGCTTTGTTTCTAGTTCTCCGTTTCCCACCTTTTGGTTTTGCGTGTGTTTCTTCGTATCCGTTTTTACTCCCCCTCTCCCACCTAGTTGTTTCTTTCATCTGTCTTTCCCTCCTAGTTTTTCGTCGTTTTTAGCGCTGGGCCGCCAAAAATACCCTCCTGACTCTTCCAAAATCCTCATCTGTTTATTTCAGATTGCTTTGGAGGAAGAATCTACCATAGTACAAATATAAAGCAAAAACCAAGTCTTTGTAAAAATTTGAGCCACATGGCAAATTTGAAATATTTTTTGATTTTTTATTTCTTATTTTTAATCCACTTCTACCTTAACTACTTTCCCACTATCTCAAAAACTACCATCCACTCTGTTCTTCTAAACAAATTAAAATTTTATAATTTTTATTACTAAAGAAAATAAGATTCAATCATGAAAATTTATTTTGAATAGATATTTAAATAATAAGTTAGAAATAAAATTATTTTAAAATATACTCGTACAAGGTATTGGAATAACCCTAGTTTAGCGTGAAATTTGTTGATAGGCTGTAGAATGCTTTTCCCAACCCGATTCCAATAAAATCCCAAACACCATATCTATGAATGGAATAACTCAATTTTTAATCTAATACCGATTCCAATCCATTCCCGGTATAGAAACAAACAGGATCTTAATTGGTCAGCACAAAAGTGTGTAGTCAAACTTTGACGCAAAATAGCGTAGCCTACCCCCACTAAAAAAGAATTTAGGAACCACCCAGATTCGATTATAGCAAGGAAGATTGTTGTTTGAAACTGAACAAGATAGATTAAAAGCACAAGCAATCAGAGTCTAGCAAAACGCAATAGTGATAATTAACTAGCATAAACGTACAGAAATAAAGATGGATGTGGAAAGAGTACCGGCAATTGTAATAGGTGGTTGAAGGTGGAGGAGATTAGGCTCTTTGAGGAAGATGTCACGGGCAACGGGACAGAGTTCTCCGATCAACGACTCGAATGTCCCGACAATTGCTGCCCACTCCAAAGTGTAAGGCGCTCCCCAGACTCCCCACAACTTATTGATGATGGCGTCCACACGAAACTGCTCCATCATTCATTACCCTTTTTGTCCCTCTCAAGATCGTTATGCGAGCCAATAAAGATTGTTATTTTTTTTTTTAAAATCCAGTCTCTCTGAGTTTGCTGAAAAGAGAACAAGAATAAGAAAGAAGAAATAGTCGATTTCTTTCGACTAAAAAAAAGAAATTGTTATGAAGTCCAAATTTATGAAGTCCAAATTATCATACTACAAGCTATCTATTTACACACACATGTATTACACATATTATGTATGAACAAGTGTATAATGAAGGAAAATTTGTACAAGGTGAATTATTCACCTTCTTCACCTCCTTATTTCCATGCATAAATCATGGAGATTTACCAAAGTTTTACCCCACTCTTGGCCTATAAATATGGCCATCATCCATTGTAAAACTTGCACCAAAGTAGAGTAAGAAATACACTCTCTAAAGTTTTTACTCTCCCTTCCTCTCTTCTAATGATCAAAAGGTTCTCATAAAGTTTGTTTAAGTGTCTTTCCAAAAGATTAAGTGGTCTTGCTTTCATAAATCTTTTCATAACACGTTATCAGCACGAGTCTCTAATTACCAATTGAGCTTCACTAATCACCAAGGTACAAATTCTATCTCTTTCTAATCTTAATCATACAACAAGTTTATTTCCTAAAACTGTTTTTGAGGAGTATGCTCTGTAGTTGCCCGATTTGGGATCTTCTACATCAGAAACTCGTTTTTCTTCCTAGATTTGAAACGATTTCTTACCAAAAAATAAATCATGCTTTTGGATATGTAAAAGATACAAACAAAACATTACATTTGCTTACCTTTAAACCGATTTCTCCTTCGAAAATCTTCAACTTCACCACTTGGATTGGAAGTAAGTTTTAACCAAAATAATTATGAGCATGATGTTGGTAATCACAATAAGAACAAGGCAAATGAAAATCTCAATCAAAAATCTCCTATTACCGGCTCTAAGACGACGCATAATCTCGTCGTCGGCCATGGAGAATGTCGAAAGAAAAATTTGGTAAAGGTGGTCGAATATGGAGGTGGAGGAAGGAGATAAGGTCGGAAGTGAAAAAGTGAAAAGGGGGATGAAGGGAATCAGACTTTAAGGACTTCGGACTTTGGACTTAAAGGACCTCGGACTTTGGACTTAAAGGACCTCGGACTTTGGACTTAAAGGACCTCGAACTCTAAGGACTTTAAAACTTTAAAATTCCCGTTATATAATTTTCTTTCATTTCATATGATCTCTTACTTTTGTCTTACGTTATTGTCTATGCCTATATCTATATTGATTACTTCTCTGACTCACGCAATCTTTCTTTATGCATTCCGAATATATCATCTACATGCATATATTTATTATTTGATATGACATGTCCTTCAATCGTCTTAGACACGACTCATGTATTATATTATTGATTATGTTAACCTTTAATTTGCATATCTTTATATGTAGCAACTAATGGCAAACATTGCTAAGAGGGAGTTTGACATCCTTGACCTATCGGGCCAAATACCTCGAATGGAGGGTAGATGCCATGGCTCACCTCAAGGCAAATGGCCTTGAGGAAACAATTGTGGCAAACAATAATGCCACCCCACAGGAAAAGGCGAAAGCCATTGTGTTCCTCCGCCACCACATTCATGAGAGTCTCAAAACTGAGTACTTATTTGTGGAGGATCCTATAGAATTGTGGGAGAGCCTGAATGAGCGCTATGCTCATCAAAATGAAGTTTTGCTCCCACAAGTAACACATGAGTGGAACACTATAAGGTTCCAGGACTTTAAGTCCATCATTGAGTACAACAGTGCTATCCACAGGATCACTTCTCAATTGAGACTATGTGGTAAAATGATCACTCAGGAAGAGATGTTGGAGAAAACTTTCTCCACTATGCATGCTTCAAACATATTATTGCAACAACAATATAGATTAAGAAATTTCAAAAGATATTCTGACTTGTTGAAAGTATTGTTGGTTGCTGAAAAGAATAATGAGCTCCTAATGAAAAACCACAACCTAAGGCCTACTGGCTCAACAGCTGCCCCAGAAGCAAATGCTATGAACAAAGCGTTCCATGATAGGAACGACAATGAACGTGGGCATCAATCACGCTGTAACAATGGGTGTGGACGAGGTCGTGGTAACTATGGGAGTCGTGGTGGTCGTGGTGGTCGTGGTGGCCATGGACGTGGCCGAGTCTACAACAAAAGCCACGATAATCACCGTGAGAACCATGGCTACAAAGGGGGTGTGAAGCAACAGGTCCAGACGGGTCCATCAGGATCCTCCCAGAAATCCAAATCAGCATGCTACAGATGTGGCGTGACTGGTCACTGGTCAAAGGTATGCCGCACAGCTCCACACCTAGTGAAGCTGTACCAAGCTGAAAAGAATAAAGAAAAGGCTACCGAGACCAACTACATCGATAACAAAGATGTGGATAGGTCACCTGTGACTAGTCTGGATGTCAATGACTTCCTCAACTTTGAGAATGATGATGGCTATGCCTTAGGGGCTTAAATGAAAAGCACGAGCCCCTAAATATCTCTACTATCTCCCATGCTATTTTATAATACTTGCAATGTCTTTTGGACAGTGCGACAACACACACCATCTTGAGGAGTAAAGAATACTTTACCCAATTAAGAGCCTTTGAAGGCAATGTCACTACAATATCCGGTGTGTCAAAACTCATCGAAGGCTCTGGAAGAGCTGTCATTCTACTCCCAAAGGGAACGAAGCTAGTAATAAATGACGCACTATATTCGAGTAAATCTCGAAGAAATTTACTAAGCTTTAAAGATGTGCGTCTAAATGGGTTTCATATGGAAACCATGAATGAAAATGGGAAAGAATACTTGTGCATCATAAAACATGAATCTGGCCATAAACAGATTCTTGAAAGGATGCCAACGCAAACCTCCGGATTATATCATACATACATTTATCCGTTTGAGGTCAATGCAATGTTTAACAAAAGGTCATATGACCAAACTACATTCACATTATGGCATGATCGATTGGGTCATCCAGGGGCAGTAATGATGCACAAAATCATAAAGAGCTCACTTGGACATACATTAAAGAACATTAAGGTTCTTTCGTCCAGTGATTTTAATTGCACTGCTTGCTCACTTGGAAAGCTAATTAGCAGGCCTTCTAAAAACAAGATTGCAAGTGAAAATCCTGCATTCTTAGAAAGAATCCAAGGAGATATATGTGGGCCAATTGCTCCACCATGTGGACCATTCCGATACTTTATGGTGCTAATTGATGCATCTACACGTTGGTCACATGTAAGCCTACTATCAACAAGAAATGTTGCATTTGCTAAACTCCTTGCCCAAATAATCCGATTGAGGGCCCAATTTTCGGATTATACAATAAAGAAAATTCGGCTCGATAATGCAGGAGAATTTACATCTCAAACATTCAATGACTATTGTATGTCAATTGGGCTTGATATAGAGCATCCAGTGGCTCATGTTCACACACAAAATGGTCTCGCTGAATCATTGATAAAGCGATTGCAATTAATTGCCAGACCATTATTGATGAAATCAAAATTACCACCATCGGCATGGGGACATGCAATATTACATGCAGCAACCTTAATTCGATTAAGGCCAAGTGCAAACCATGAACATTCCCCTATGCAACTTGTGTCCGGTAAGGAGCCAAATATTTCACATCTAAAAATATTTGGATGTGCGGTTTATGTCCCTATTGCTCCACCTCAGCGCACAAAGATGGGACCCAAAGGAGATTGGGAATTTATGTTGGTTTTGAGTCTCCCTCGATAATCAAATATCTTGAACCACAACTGGTGATTTATTTACAACAAGATTTGCTGATTGCCATTTTGATGAAAATACATTCCCAGCCTTAGGGGGAGAAAAGAAAAATGGGGACCCACATGTGAAAGAAATCACATGGAATGCAACCGCATTATCCCATCTTGATCCAAGAACAAAAATGTGTGAACAAGAAGTACAACGGATCATTCATTTGCAAAATGTAGCAAATCAGTTACCAGATGCATTTACTGATACACAGAAGGTAACTAAATCACATATACCTGCAACAAATGCTCCAGCAAGAATTGAAATACCCAATGGATTGCCAGATGCATCCATCGCAAGCGAGTCTACAACACGCCGAAAGCGTGGTAGACCATTAGGCTCAAAAGATTTGAAACCGAGAAAGGCAAGAAGCCAAAAGGGTATAGCAGGAGAAGCCACAATGGATCATGAGAATGATGGTAAAGGCAAAGATATTGAAAATGAGAATACCTCAACAGAGGATGATATTCTAGACAAGAATAATGATATCGACAATTTTGAGATTTCCATAAACTATGTGTCCACATGCACACAATGGAACCGAAAAGATGTAATTGTCGATGATATATTTGCCTACTCAGTGGCTAGTAATATTGTAATTGAAGATGATGATTTTGAGCCAAAATCGGTCGATGAATGTCGACGAAGAAATGATTGGCCAAAATGGAAAGAGGCTATTCAGGCAGAACTAAAATCGCTTGAAAAGCGAGAGGTCTTTGGACCAGTAGTTCGTACACCCAATGGTGTGAAACCAGTCGGCTATAAATGGGTCTTTGTACGTAAAAGAAATGAGAAAAACGAAATTGTAAGATATAAAGCAAGGCTTGTAGCACAAGGTTTTTCTCAGATCCATGGAATTGATTATGAAGAAACATACTCTCCAGTAGTTGATGCAACTACGTTGAGATTCCTAATTGGACTGACTGTCTTTGAAAGGTTACAAATGCGCCTCATGGATGTCGTTACAGCATATTTATATGGATCACTTGATACAGATATCTACATGAGAGTCCCCGAAGGACTCAAGCTGCCTGAGGCCAATAATTGTGGACCTCGAGAAATGTTTTCCATAAAATTGAGGAGGTCATTGTATGGGCTAAAACAATCTGGACGAATGTGGTACAATCGCCTCAGTGAATACCTCATGAAAGAGGGATACAAGAACGACACCGTTTGTCCATGTGTTTTCATCAAGCGATCCGAAAAGGGATTCGCTATTATCGCAGTTTATGTTGACGATTTAAACATCGTCGGAACTCCAAATGAGCTTCAAGATACTGCGAAATATTTGATGAAAGAATTCGAGATGAAAGATCTCGGACAAACAAAGCTTTGTCTTGGCTTACAAATTGAGCACTTAAGGGATGGAGTCTTTATCCATCAGTCTAATTACACCGAGAAAGTTCTTAAGAGATTTTACATGGACAAAGCACACCCTTTGAGCTCTCCAATGGAAGTTCGATCCCTCAATGTAGAAAAGGATCAATTTCGTCCCCGAGAAGAGGACGAAGAGGTTCTTGGTCCTGAGGTACCATATTTAAGTGCAATTGGTGCTTTAATGTACTTAACTAACAATACAAGACCAGATATTGCTTTTGCAGTAAATTTGTTGTCCAGGTATAGCACTGCACCCACAAGGAGGCATTGGAACGGGATCAAACATATATTCCGCTATCTCCGAGGAACACATGATCTTGGGTTGTATTATCGTAATCAAAGGGATACGACCTTAATTGGATATGCAGATGCAGGGTACTTGTCTGACCCACACAAAGCCAAATCTCAAAATGGCTATGTGTTCACATACGGAGGCACTGCCATCTCTTGGAGATCAACGAAGCAGACTGTGACTGCCACATCATCAAATCAAGCAGAATTGATTGCACTATATGAGGCAGGAAGAGAATGTGTGTCCCTTCGAGCAATGATTCAATTCATCCAGAAAGAAAGTGGAATGAAACCAATGACTGATGATCCAACAATATTATATGAGGATAACTCAGCATGCGTTGCTCAGATGAAGAAGGGCTACATCAAAGGAGACCGAACAAAGCACATATCTCCAAAATTCTTCTCCACTCGTGAATTGGAAGAAGCTGGTGAAGTGGACATCCAACAAATTCGATCAAATGACAATTTGGCTGACTTGTTCACAAAGTCTTTAATCCCCAAGAAATTTGGAGAACTGGTATCCAGAATTGGAATGTGCAGACTTCGAGACATATGTTGAAGTCAGGGGGAGTATCATACGCGCTGCACTCTTTTTCCCTTCGATCAAGTTTTTTATCCCACTGGGTTTTGCTTGACAAGGTTTTTAATGAGGCAGCATCAAGGCGTACAATGGGATCAATGGTTGCACTCTTTTTCCCTTCGTTCAGGTTTTTATCCCACTCGGTTTTTCCTGACAAGGTTTTTAATGAGGCACCGTCTACCCATATCCTACTCCATGAAAAGAAGGTGAATATTCAAGGGGGAGTGTTATGAAGTCCAAATTTATGAAGTCCAAATTATCATACTACAAGCTATCTATTTACACACACATGTATTACACATATTATGTATGAACAAGTGTATAATGGAGGAAAATTTGTACAAGGTGAATTATTCACCTTCTTCACCTCCTTATTTCCATGCATAAATCATGGAGATTTACCAAAGTTTTACCCCACTCTTGGCCTATAAATATGGCCATCATCCATTGTAAAACTTGCACCAAAGTAGAGTAAGAAATACACTCTCTAAAGTTTTTACTCTCCCTTCCTCTCTTCTAATGATCAAAAGGTTCTCATAAAGTTTGTTTAAGTGTCTTTCCAAAAGATTAAGTGGTCTTGCTTTCATAAATCTTTTCATAACAAAAATATGATAATTTCTTTGTTGGAAAATAAAGAGGGACACGTCACACGTCGACTTTTCATATAATACACTACATTGTACTAAACCAGCCACATAATAGATATTTGTCAAAAAACACCCATATAACTATCTCCTTAGTTAAGCACCACCCCTCAAACTTCTGTCAAAAGATTATGGAAATACAACTTTGTTCCTCATTTTTTTTAATTCTAAAAATGAAAATATAAAAGATAAAGCAAAAAGCTTCTATTCGATTATAAAGGACAAAAAAATTAAGTTTTAATAGAATCAAATTGCTTCTCCACCGTTGACATATTGATTATTCGATTGGAAAAATCATCAGAGTAAGCTTCACTTCTCCATGTTTCCTCCCTTCCCATCGCATCTCTTGCTTACTCGACGACATTCTTCTCGGTTCTCACCCTCCGATCCGCCTCTCTCGTCGACCACAAATGCCAGATTTGTGAGTCTTCTCTTATGCTCACTTCTCTCCCCGCTAGATCTAGTCTCACGGGAAACACCGGATCTGGTTCACGCCACCACCGACATCATTATTCCGCCTACCACCACGAACGTTGATAAGATCCTTTGTTTATCCCTCCTCACTAGATCTGATGAAACTCTAACCTCTTATATAGCAGATCTATAATAGTAAGTAAAGAAAATTGAATTTTATGAACTTCCTGGTGAACCAATGTTGTGATATTAAATTTTATAATTTGGGAAAAAAGTGAAAATTTAGCAGAGATAGAAAATTATAGTCGGATCTAGATAGAGGAGGAAGAAGGGGGAGTAGATTAGACTGATAGAAAAATAATTTGGTAAATGTTGGTTTTTTTTTCCTTTCTAATTTAATAAAACTATTTGGTTTTTCCGTTAACCTCAGTCTTGACCTTTTAGGATTAAAAAACAAAAAAAATAAGTTGTCCGTAACTTTTAACGGGGTGAAGACGGAAACTTATGGTGGGGTGGTTAAATGCTAATGGAGTGTATTATTTAGGTGGTTTTTGGCAAATATCTATTATGTGGTGGTTTAGTGTAATGTAGTAGGGTGGTTTTCGGTGATTCACCTTTTTTTTTAGAGGGGCTTTTCATACACTTCATCATGACACGGTAAAGAAACAATCCGATCTTCGATACCGGTTCTTTTCTACCAACTACTGCTCCAGGTTTTTAATTGGACCACATGTCCATTTTTTATTTTTAGTTTTCTGAATCATAATTAAAGTTAAAGAAAAACTTCAGATTTCATCTTGATTTCAACCTTTAATTAAATTATTTAAAAAAAAAAAAGATTTAAGATTCTGATATAATTTTTTTTACCAAAAACGATTCTCATATAAAATAAAATATTAAAATATTTTGAATTGGTTTTGGTAAATTTGACGATTCGGTCCTAAGAACAAAATTATTAACCAAAAATTACGACTTCTTTGACGATTCAGATTCTCATCTTGATTTCGACTTCTTTGCTGATCAATATCTCGACTTCTTTGCACATCAATTGGTTTGAATCAAGAGGTAATCCGAATCACAAATCTATTAGTGCTGAAGAATCAACCAATTGTTGTAGAGGTATGTTATTAAGCTTTAAAATTCCTTCTAGTAACATTGTGTTGATTTGTTTAGATGAAAATTACTGCTTTCTTTCTTGGTGCTCTCTATATTTTCTTATTGTTAAATCAGTAAACCATCAAATGAATAAAGCAATTAAACAACTGAGTAGAAATCTTCCTAGTCGTTTACATTTGCTTTTTTGTAATGTAATTTATGTGGTTTTTTTTCTTATAGTTGAGTAATGGAGGTTAGTATACAAGAAAAACAACCATGTCGCAGATTGGAGTTTGAAAATGATGAATAGTTGACAGATTCTTCTACTTGTAGTGAAATGATTGAATCTCTACATAGTAAGATGTCCAAGGAAAGTATACCGAGAGTTGGTATGGAGTTTGAAAATGAGGATGATGCTTATGAATTTTACAATACATATGCCTTGGCAACTGGATTTTCAGTTCAAAAAGGAAGTTCTCATAAAGAAAAGAACACAGTCTTAGACAGAACATCTGTTTGTTCTTGTCAAGGTAAACGGGGAGAAGACAAGCGAGATGATGTTTACAAATCTCATCAGCCAGAGACACGATTTGGTTGCTTGGCTAGGTTAAAAATAAGTTGTCGTCAATATTGTAAATATCGTGTCATCATCTTCGATGCCAAGCATAACCATAATTTGGCGAGTCCATCTAAGGCCCATCTATTTAGATCACATAGAAAGTTGTCAAAGGCTCAACAAGCAGAAGTTGACATTGCTGATTTGTCGGGTATTACTCCAAAAATGCCTTCGAGTTCATGGCTAGGCAAGCTGGTGGTCGTGAAAATCTCGATTTTGCTCGAGTGGATTACAAAAATTAGTTGCGAACTAAGCGTAGTTCGAGAATACAATCAGGCGAGACGGGTGGTGTACTAGAGTACATGCAAAAAATGAAAGAAGAAGGCCCAAGTTTTTTTATGCTATTCAAGTGGATGAAGACGATTTAATCACTAATTAATATCTTTTGGACTGATGGAGTAATGAAAGCTGACTATGAGGATTTTGGCGATGTGGTTTGCTTTGACACTACATATCGAAAGCACAAAGATGGTAGACCAATTGCTCTATTTGTTGGAGTGAATCATCATAGTCAAACCAATATCTTTGGTGTTGCATTGCTATATGATGAGACGGAAGATACATTTGTGTGGTTATTTGATACTTTTTGAGAGCTATGGGTGAAAATTTTCCAAAGACAATACTAACTGATCAAGACGCTGCAATGTCAAAGGCACTTGCTTCTCAATGGCCACAAACTTATCATCGCCTTTGTATATGGCATATTTTTCAGAATGTTGCAACTCATTTTTCCAATGTATTCGCAAGTTACAAAGACTTCTCAAGAGATTTCAGCAATTGTATTTATGGCTATGATCATAAGGGAGACTTTTTTAATGCTTGGAATAAAATGCTTAAGTATGAGTTGGAAAACAATGAATGGCTGCATAGAATGTTCAACATTAGAGAAAAGTGGGCATTGGTTTATGGGCGAGACACATTTTGTGCAAACATGACCACTACACAACAAAGTGAAAGCATAAATGGAATGATCAAACATTATGTCAATTATAGAGATAACTTGAGGGATTTTTTTGACATTTTTCAGCAATTACTTAATGATCGTCGTTATGATGAGATGATTGCAGATTTTAAGGCTAGCCAAAGTAAAGTGGTATTGTATTTCAAATTTTGAAGCACGCTGCCAGTATATATACGCCTAAGGTTTTCAAGCAGTTTGAGGAGGAGTTGTGTAAGGCTATTGACTGTCAATTAGAGATTTCTAGTGAGACGGGATCGTTAGTGAAATATATGATCACACCTGTCAACAAACATTATAGTTATACTGTTTCTTGTGATGAAACGGAAAAAACTATTTGTTGCACGTGTAGGAAGTTTGAGTTTGCTGGCTTGTTGTGCTCTCATGTGTTGAAAGTTCTCACTTTTCAACGTGTTACAAAAATTCCTGAAAAGTATGTTTTGAAAAGATGGACAAAAATGCAGAAAAGGAGTTGCTAGAGTTGTGGGTGAGAGTTTGACTGATGAAATAGATCCAAAAAAACTGATGGGTAGACGTTATAGAGATTTGTGTCGTCTATCTACTCGCTTGGTCTCAAGGGCTACAAAAATTGAAGAAGGATTTGCAATTGTGAAAGAGGGTCTTCTAAATTTGTTTAACAATATTGATTTGATGTCAACTAATGTGAAATCTAGCATGGAGAGTTGTGACCCGAAAGGAAGTGATTTGAGTCCTGCTATGCCTACAAATGCTAATTGAATGACAAAGGCAATTAAAGGCATAAAGTTAAACCAAATCAGGCTCACAAACAATTAAGAGAACCATGGGCGGACTTGAAAAAGCAACAACGAAAACCCAAAGACCTAAGCAAAAGAAATCACATGAAATTGATATGCAAGGTCCTTCGAGTAATCATACGGAGCAACAACATACAATCCCTTCCAACTCCAACCTTGCATTGGTATACTAGCTATTCTTAATCAAATTTTTTTCATGTTAGCAACATTAATATTTCATATCTTAATTACATTATTGCAAGGTAACCAAATAGCTCAATTTTCTGGATTTGTCCCACAACAGTTCATGAGTTATGTCCCTTCTAATCCTACATTGGTATTACTCTAAGCTATTATAAATCTTTTTTTCCACATTAGCAATATTACTATTTTATACCTTAATTACATTACTATTGGGTAACCAACTACTTCAATTGCTTGGAATTGTTCCACAACAGTTCATGAATAATGTCCATCCATGGGAACCAGCCAGATATAACCCATCCATGCCTTTGGAGTTTAGGCAACTTGATATGTATGCAAATTTACCATCAACTCAATCTAATTTTTAGGTCTCAACTCAAGAAAACAGCCAATTCTCATATGTTAACGAGCATCGAAGAGTCTAAGGTAAACAAGTTGAGGAAACTGTCGTAATACATTTATTTGTGGTCTTAATAATCCCTCTTAGTGTCTATACATAGACTGTATTAGATGAACATTACAACCTAAGTTGGAGGTTGGTGAAGCTTTTATTTTTTTTATTTTCTATGACTGAACTTTTTCTTTCTCTAATAGCAACTTTGATTTTTGTGTATCAGATACATAATTGACTGCTATGCATTGCATCTACCAGATTGTTGACTGGCTATTTTCTGATGATCAAAAGAGTTGGAATTATTGCTGCATTTTCTAGAAGCCAAGTTGTTTTGCTTATTACTAGCTGTTGGATTAGTTGGGATTAATGTAGAAGCTATGTAGCTAAATTTCTACCAGATTGCTGCATTGTTTTGCTTATTACTAGCCAAGTTGTTTTGCTGCGTTTTTTATGTGTTTGTTGCTGAATTTCAACTGTTCAGTTTGGGATTATTGTAGTATTTTTTTGTTAATGAGTTTTCTGTTGGAATTGCAAGAATGGCATCCCCCGTGGAATGGATTTTAACCTCAATTTAGTACTTGGATGGTAAAATGGCTTCCATTGTGAAATTGGATTTTTGTTTAGTATTTTTAGCTTTTGTTGAATTAGATGGTTATACATATGTGCTAATTCTAATTTATGATCCACATAATTTGTATAGAAAACAGAGCCACGTGATTTGTGAGATTCTTCTTCAATGAATTCATATTTTGTCCTTCGATTTGCTTGAATCCAGTTATTCATTTACTTCATTACAATTGTCAGTTTAACCATTTGTAGCAAAATTCAAATCTTCAACTTAGAATCTCACTATATCACCATCAACAACAAATTTGATTCATTTAAATATCCGGATACATATATGATCAGAATCAAGTACATGCATGTTTCCTAACAAATCATTGCAAACAAATTTTATTTTTGTGCCGCTCTATTACACGTCCTTGAGCTACTGCCATATCTACCCTTTGTATAAGGCCTGCATAATTGCTTGAGAACTGAAAATTAGCTTGAGAACTGAAGCTCACTATATCACCAGTAGCTCAAGGCCTGCACAACTACTCTATTGCAATTCCTTGAGCTACCTGCGTAAAAAACCTGCACAACAGCAGGATATCCCATACTAAAAATTCTGCGTCTATAGGAGAATTTGATATACATTAAAGAGCAAAAAAGCACTTGGCAATCACTTTCAATCTCCAACAAATGAAATCCTTGAGCTAATGTCATATGCACCCTCTATATAAGGCCTTTGCCTCAACCGTACAAGCATCATATTCAGCACTAAACTGTTAGGATTGGAGGCAACCATCTAGTGTTTGAAAGAGCTTTGAGCATTGTACTGGAATTTATCCTCATCGAGGTGAAACCTTCTCAAATCGAACCACCGCAAAGGTAAATCCAAAAGCTTTAGCAACATCTCTTAAGCCTATGATCTATTTCACAAACAAGAATCCAAGCTTAGAACACACAGAAAAAGCTTTGACAATGGGGATGCCTAAGGCAAAATAAACCTGGTATTTGCTGTTATAGGATATTGAATAGGAGCCATTTTCATGTAATATTCATGAAAACTTACATTAACCAACTTTGAACCAAAAGATTTCCCCAATTTTGAAATTGGATTCATCTCCGAAAACACATAAAGCAAAGAAAGAGAAAGAAAGTTGCATACGTTCTCATGATCAAAATGTCGGAGAAGCTTAATCTCCCGAAGCGTACGCTTTGCGTCCATGTGATTATCGAAAGCATTCGCTATCTACTTCATCGCCACCATTTCGTTCGTCTCCGTATTCAACACCGAACTTCAATTTCAATCAAAAAGCAAAAATCACTCATAGAACCTCAACAGAAATTCAAAAAACTCTAACAAATCCGACATAGAAAAGAAAGCCAAATTACCAGACAATCCCGTAGGCACCTCGACCGATCGGCATGATCGGCGGCCGATACTTGGTAGGCGTGATGGAGACGAATCTCTCGGCGTTGCAATTGGCGGAGAAGAGGCTGTATTCCTCTACTTTACCAGTCCGGGAAAGGTGATATCCCGGACTGGTAAAGTAGAGGATTGAGATAGGCGAGGAGGGTTCTTATGGTAGATATTAAGAGGATCCTCAACCTTTAGATTTTAAAAAAAAAATCTAATGGATAAGATTTTTTATAATTAAAAGAAAAAATAAATGGCAGCTAATAAAGAGACATGGGAGAAATTGATCGTTGAAATGATAATTGATACAACAGGTGTACAGGCTATCAATCCTTTTCCAAACTGAAATCCAACCACACGACACACCCACGGCCCACCGCGCCTTCACTGTCACTCGACGTTGAGGACCTCGCCTCATAGGCCCCAGGCCACGCCACTGCCTTGCTAGCGTCGGGGCACCCCGACGTCGGCACATAAGGTTCACGTGCCTTACACAAAAAGATTTTGTTTGTAATAAAAAGTATTCAAGGTAAATCATCAATGTATTTTTTTATCATGCTTTGTTTTACGCATACTTGTACGGACAATGTTGGGAACTCATGTTCTACAACATCATAACGACGCTCGAAATCTCCGGTTTTGATAATGACAAACACCATTAGGGAACTTATGTGTTATGTCCAAGTATTTCAAGGGAAGTCCATGTCAAACAGATATTTCTTCAAGGAAACTCGAGCAAGACAACGACAAACTGAATGAAAGCTATAGGAAGAAGTTCGCATCAAGGGAACTCATGAAAGACAAGTTCCCAAGATAAGGGAACTCACATGTGAAAACAAAGACAACTTAGCGTGAAATGCGAAAGCATGTTCCAAACAAATCAGAGGCGTAGTATGTTCCTTAGATTTAGCCGATTGATCCCACGATCCGATGAAGCTAGGGAACTGAGTAAAGAAAATGAAGATTGTAAGGTTTGGTTTTCTTATTTTAGTTGAGTTGTTGTTCTTAGTACTTAGGTCGAGAAAGTTCATTAGTGTTCCCAGAGTTCGAAGACTCTTAGGAATAGAGAAGTTTGAACTTTGTCTTGTAGTAGCTAAGTAAACAATCAATAAAAAAGGAAGTCATTCAAAATCCTCCAAGCGGATGTAGAGGTTTACTCATACAACTAGTTAGTTATAGTGGAGTTTCTCTATAAAGGAATTGTGTCTTATTTGTGTTCGTTATTATACTTGTGTCTTTGGTATTTCAGTTACCTTGGGAATATTTCAACTTGTTTCCAACTCTTGACTAACACTTACGATCCAATAATTAGTATTATAATAAGTGTTGCTCTATATTTGTGTGTTAGTCTCACATGTATACAAGATGTCATCTGAGCTGACTCAAATCTGTCATGGGAACAACAAGCCACCAAGGTTTATTGCTGGAAGATTCCATAATTGGCAAATCAAAATGAAGGATTGGATGAGAAGTCATGACTTCCAGGCCTGGTACGTCATCGAGAAAGGGAACTTTGAGGTTGATCCATCCATCCGTGATGATTTGTCCAAATGGGGACAAAATGAGTGAAAGTGCATGGAAGCCAACTACAATGCCAAAATGTATCTCAACAACTCAATGTGCGAGCAAGATAGTGATTGGGTGGCCAACCTTGAAACCGCCAAAGAGATATGGGAAGCCATCCAACAAATGCATGTGGGGAGTTCTGAACTCAAAGAGGAACATCAGATGAACGAATTTTAATTATGGCAACAAAAATAGAATTTTGTCGTCGAAAGAAATGAATTTTAAAAAATTTATTCAAATATTGTTAGAAAAAAAACCTCCAACAACACATCCGGAAAAATCTAGGAAACAAATTTTACTTGTTGGTATGTTGAGCTTGATTAATCTTTCAATATATGCTTCCGGCGACAACTCCGGAAAAACACAAAAAAGTGGATTATAGATTGGCCCCGGCTAATCGAATCGGGCGAAAGACCTAATATATATATATATATATATATATATATATATATATATATATATATATATAGGCCCCGACTAATCGAATCGGGCGAAAGACCTAATATATATATATAGATATAGATTGGCCCCGGCTAATCGAATCGGGCGAAAGACCTAATATATATATATATATATAGGTTTTGGTTCAAGTGAGGACCAATCTTGTGGTAAGACCTTTTGCTTAAAATGAGGAGTAATCTCAACCATTATATTTACATCATCACTATATATTGGATGATCAAGATTTTTTTTGATTTTTTGATTTTTTATATTTTGTTCTTTGTTTAAAAAAAGCTTTATGCTAAATATGGCAGTTCAATTTTTGTATACTACGAGATCATATTTATACACTAGAAATTCAATTTTTTAAGTTAGGAGTTCAATATTCTATATTGTATGAGTTCAAATTTTATATTCTACGAGTTCATTTTTCAATCGATAATAAGTTCAATTTTTATGTGCTTTGAGTTCATTTTTCAAATAATTCGATTTTCACATTACTAAAAAAATATTTAAAAAATAAATCATTTTAATTTTTTTATTTTATTTTTATACATTTTTAAAATGATTTTCTTATTTAAAAAAATAATTAAAAATGTTAAATATGACTATTCAATTTTTATATACTACGAGTTTATTTTTATACACTAGAAGTTCAATTTTTTATGTTAGGAATTCAATTTTCTATATTGTATGAATTCAATTTTTATATTCTACGAGTTCATTTTTTTTTATCTATGATAAGTTCAATTTTTATGTGCTTTGAGTTCATTTTTCATATAATTCGATTTTCACAACTAAAAAATAGTTTATTTTATATCAATTTTTTATTTATTTTTCTGATTTTTTCCTTTTTTAAAATTATGTTCTTTAGTTAAAAAAAGCTTTAAAATGGTAAATATGACAGTTCATTTTTTATATACTATGAGTTTATTTTTATATACTAGAAGTTCAATTTTTTATGTTAGAAGTTCAATTTTCAATATTGTATGAGTTCAATTTTCATACTCTATGAGTTCATTTTTTATCTATGATAATTTCAATTTTTATGTGCTTTGAGTTAATTTTTTATAAAATTCGATTTTCACAAACCTAAAAAAATAAAAAAAATAATTTTTGAAAAAATCTTGATCATTCAATACATAGTAAATAAGTAAATCCAATGGTCTATCTATCTATCTATCTATCTATCTATCTATCTATCTATCTATCTATCTATCTATATATATATAGGGGGAGGTTCCGGTAGAAAGCTAATTGTGGTAGAAAGTGAGTGTGAATTTGAGGCGTTGGATTAAAGTGAATTGATGGTGAGATTTGAGGATGCAAAATAGTAAAAATAGGGTGAATATTACTAGATTAGATGTCATTGCCTAACAAAACAAATATTGATTCTCTCTCCTAAAAAGGAAGGAACTAATATTAGCCAAATCAAATTACGTATAAATCTGAAATCTTATATAAAAATATTGATTCTCTCTCCTATTTTTAAAATCAAAACAAATCAAATTTTTTATATTGATTCTATCCTATTTTTAAAACTAATTGATATTGACGTAATTTTGTATCTCTATTCTCGTAATATTCCAGATGATCGAATACCAACATGATGAACAATGAATATACGTTCTCGCAAACTGTCGAATGAATATCAATGTCATGAACAATGAATATGTACTTGTGTTACGATGAATATGATTAAGATAAATAGTTTTATAATATCGAAATAATTATTTTATCTTCGTAATCGAATGTTGCCAAATGAATACCAATGTAATACATAACGAATATAGATATTCGTTATGGTGAATATGATCATTAGTAATTATATAATTTTTTTATAATTTGGACAACCGTATCATCTTCAATGAATATTGCTATATAAAACTGTGAATATCAATTTACAGTATAATACATAAATAATTTGAATCGAAAAACTACATAAATATCACTATTTAATGATAAGAATATCACCAACTAATACAATGAATATGATCGCTTAGTTACATGAATATCGCTAGCTAATGTAGTGAATATGACTACCCATTTTACTACCAGTGAATATGACTCCTAGTTACATGAATATCACTGGCTAATACAATGAATATGATCACCCAAGTTACACTTCCTTTTCGTCTCCAAGCAACGACTTTTATAGATGCAACTAATAAGAGACTAACAAATAAATCATAGAGGTATACTTAATCTAAATCTAAACTATTAGAAATTTCTACTCGCCCGCAAAATCGACGGTTTCGTTGTCGACATCCTGCACCGGTTGTTCAACTTCTATAATTGTAGCGTCTTTCACACAATCTACTAGTCCCGCCAATTATGTTATTCCCATCGTCTGCAAAACCCGATCACCATGAACAAGGTGACATCGGATGGGGTTTTCGTTGGAATCGCCAGATCTGAGAGTTTGGAAGGAGAATGTTAAAATCTCGATTAATTATGGAGTGAGGGTTAAACAAATATGGAAGTTTATTAGGGAGAGAATAAAAATAATCGAAAAGATCACAAATTTTCCTAACTAAAAACACAATCAGATAAACACAAACCAAATTCGTATGAATTTGGCAATTCCGTCCACCTCGTAGCAATCTCTAACCCCTTGCAATTCCACTGTTGGAAGATAATTTGCTAATCAATTAATCACGTTAACACATAGAAGAATAGAGAAGACTCACATCTGTAAATAGAAACTTTTTTTGAGAGAGAAGAAAGAGATTTTTACCAAACGATATTCACGGGATTTTTAATGAACGATTTCTTCCATATTTAATGATATATTAGTCCCATGAAATCATCATTTTAAAAATGCTATAATGAAACGGGCCTATACAGTTTTCATGCA
Source organism: Fallopia convolvulus (assembly GCA_964016875.1). NCBI lineage: Eukaryota > Viridiplantae > Streptophyta > Magnoliopsida > Caryophyllales > Polygonaceae > Fallopia > Fallopia convolvulus. The sequence continues at coordinate 36,634,538 of OZ024732.1, read as the reverse complement.
CCGATTTTGGTTAAATTTGAAACGTTAATATATCCTCATCTAATGGTGCATAATGACACTCACTTTCTACTCTAATAGCCTTTCTACTGGATCCTTATACTATATATACAGTAGAAACATCATCCGGCGACAACTCCGAAAACTCCGAAAAAACATCATCCGGCAACACCTCGGATGCAATTTGTGTTCTACTTTTTTTTATTGGATAAAGTAAATTATTTTAGTATTTTTTCCAAAATATAATAGCCCATTCTTTATTATTGATTCACTTTCCCCGATTAAATTAAATGAACCTCAAAGTGGACCATAAAAACTAAAAAGTGGATCGGGGTATAGTTATTGGTTCAATAAGACCCTTATAAAAAAATAAATAATTGATGTTTCATTGAACAAACTTAAATCAGCTCAAGGACAAATAAATTATAGCAAAATGATGTACAATCAGTTGAGAAACATGATAGAAAATTTCATTGAACATCATCTCGATCATTGAACTACCATAATTGAGTAATACCCATAAGTAAAGATGGGCGGCATTGGCAGATTGGCTAGTAGGAAGATGGTGAATTCTCGGTTCATTGATGTGTATACTTTGGAAAATTTGGTCTGCAACATGTGATTCAACTATTGTTTGAAAATGTTGGTTTGGGCAATTTTTTGATACAAAATGCTCCAACATATACCCTAGATATTTTTTTGGAATTTCTCTCTATGCTAGAAAGAGAGGATGATAGGATTATGTTTCGTTTGAATGATACGAGTCGCTCCTTACTTTTGATGAATTGAGAGAGATCTTTGGGATTTTGAAGCCACCTGTACCTGATTGGAAGTACATGGGACCAAATCCATCATAATGGTAAGAGCTCTAACAATGTCACTGAACTAACTCACCCAATCCATCATAATAAAATCCTAATTGTCACCTAACGTTGATCGTTCACCAAATCCAGCACTTTTAGTTTTAGATAGGCAACATTTTAGGCAAGGAACTTCATGCCGTTCAATTCAAGATCACATGCGGTTAAGAAATCAAATCCGAATAGCCAAAATTCCTAACCAGGATTGAGTTTAAGCCTGGTTTCTTTTTGTTTCAGAGCTCTGCTTCTCGTATGCTCGCAAGTGATTTGATGCCTCCTGTTGTATAATCAGTTTGGATTTCTCCATTTTAAGAGGTTAAATGAAGAGATCTCATTTAATACAGATCCTGCTCATAAGACCACCTGCATGTGATAAAGAATCTTATTAGTGATGGAAGGAAGCAACTACTGTCTACTAGAGAACTAAAGCTAATATATATAATGATGAAATTTTTTCAACAAAGTGACATTGAAATAAGAAAGAAATCATGGGCTTCTTTGGTTTTGTTGTTGGATTTCTGTTTTTAGAGGGGGGTTTTGTGTAATGTTCTATTTTGGGTTTGAAGTGTTCTTACTTTTTAATAATCATAGAAGTTTATTTTAAAATTACTACAATTTAATATAATAAGCTTAATTTTCTAAGGAAAAAAAAATTTCGCTTTTAATTTTGTTTCTCAAGAGTTTATAATTTTGAAAACAGAGGTGTGACTAATGCAGGATTTCGAAGTATTTATTTGTAAAAGTATAAAAAAATTCTAATATTTCAATAAAAACTAAAAACTCACAATGACGCCAAACAATATTCTCTAACAAGGACAATAAACTGAATTTTTCAAAACCAATGATTTATGCATTCTTCCATGAAAGAAAGGATGGAACTTACTAGGAACTCTGCATGACCATCTTTTCGCCAGGAATGTGTACTAAGATTCGAATGCGAGATTGAATCCTTTTCACCTCTTCTTCTTCAATCCTTCTGAAAACTCCATTTACCAGCAGTCGGCCTCTGAACCAGTCTGTCAAGGTCTCCTCATTGTCCTCAAGATTACCATCATTTTTGTCATAATTTTGAGAACTGGCTCTTCTCTTGCCTCTACCGTTTCCTGATTTCTGAATCTCTTGATTACCTATATTCGAGATTTCTCTCAGTTTCTCATTGTCTATAGAACTCAAAGTTTCCTTTTCTTCCTTTCTGGGGTTAGAAACAATGGCTTCCTTTCGTTCATTTTTGCAGTCAAGAACAGGCAGGCAGCCTGACGAGCCTAGACTACGAGGCAACATTCCTATGGGGCACGGTTTCCAGGACTCCATAACAGTCCACTTGCTCGTGCTCCCCATTTTGGAGCTTGCGGCTTGTGTAGAGCTAGAATTAAGTCTCCTACGCTTGAGCAATTCCACCTTTTCAGATGCTTGTTGGACATCTTTTTCTTGGACAAAAATGTTTTCAACAGTGGAGCTATTATCAAAACAAGGAGATGAGACAACAAGTGAAAGTTTGTTGAGTTTCCGGTTCAAATGGCTATTTCCAATTACTTCAGCAAGAAGCAAGGCCGAGGCAAGGACTGCATTGTTTTCAGGCTCTGAGATGCGAAGACATCTATGAAGGAGTTCTGACAAGATTGATTTGGGAAGTGCTGAAGATTTCTTTCCCGCGATGGTCTCAATATTGTCACAATAAAGGGACCTCAGTGTTTTCAGAATTTCAACCAGCCATGAAAACAAAGAAGAAAGGACTCCGATTTGACAAGTCTCTGCATCATACATAGACACACTGAAGTGCTTCTGGCCTACATAGTTCACATGACAAATGGGCTTGACAAAATCAGTACATAATGTGACAGAAGACCCTTTTTTTACTACAATTTTAAACACAAAGGGAAACAGTCAATAATAGTGTACTTATAAACTCAATGTTATGGAATTACCAATATCATATTTCATGGCTTGTCGAGCCTCAATCATATCTACCACTCCATGTAAGAGGTGCAGTAATAGTTCAGGCTCTTTCTTGGAGAATTTAGTTATTAAAGCCTTCCATTTACCAAAAGCAGTCTGAGCAACATCCAAGCTCAGGGTATCTTGAAACTTATCTGGGAACTCCATCATATTCAATGGGTTTGGTACGTCCAATAGAAGCTCCAACAATATGGAGATCACCTCAGAAGAGAAGAAAGCATACAGGTTAACAAGGCTTTTCAGTGTTCTGGTAATCTGCTTTCTATAACCTGCACATTGTACAATGAACAAAGTAAAGCCATTTCTCAGAAATGCCCCATAGCAGAAGAAACCACACAAATTCAAGAAAGGTGCTCCAGTTGAGAAAAAGAAATGATACATGTAACAAAATACACGCTCTTCTAGTCTTCTATTATGTACCATATAGAAAGGTGGCATTTAACTACTTACTATACAGTTAAAAGCTTCTCCTTGTGCTAAATTCCTTTGCTTAGCGATACTATATTATGCTATGTTTTGAATTGAAAGATGTAGATTCACTATTGCACGTATGTTTTACACTTCATTGGGATAAGTAATAAACATATGATTCTAGACTGGAGACCTTTAATATAAGAAAGCCTAGAGAATCAATTCCACGGCTAAGCAGAAATATGAATGTCAGTATAACATACCACAAGTTTATCAAGATATTAAGAAATACTGTACAACTTAAGCAATGTCCTTCGGACTTACGAACACATGTCAAGGCTGGATTTTGCTAGACAATTGAGAGAATAACTTATCGCCCCCACAAAACTGATACAACTAATAGACACCTATGTCAGATGATGATAGAGGAAACATGTAGAGACACAAACACCATTTATAGAGTTATGGAAAGCCATGTAAACAGCTAATTAAACATCAGACAGATTAGGTATCACAAAAATCATTTCAGAACAATGGATCACAATTTCCAAATGGCTTAAAAAATAACAATGACCACCATTGAGAAATCATATCACAACACTGCTGCAATCCCTGCATTTATAGTTGTAGTATTGTAGATACAAATCCCACCTAGTACTAGTATGGGAAAATTGCAGATGCAAATGCAAGTCATCAAGAGCAGAAAAAAATGATAAAATCACATTCAATTTGGACTAATCCACCAGATTATTGATTTCACATACCACCAAAAGCTTTGATGAGTGCATGATCCCATGGAAATTTTGGGTGAAAAATGTGAAAGGTAAAACTGTCAAGATATGCACCTAAAGCTTTTAGTCCATTATGACAAGCATATTATTCTATTATATTTTGAAAAGCCTTGAAAAAGAGATTTTCACCTACGTTTTTCCTTGATATCAGAGAGGCCCAACTTTAGGCTTTGCTTCTTTTTCAAACCAAGAGCCAGCTGATGCAGTTTAGAGCTAATTTCCTCCCTGACACTGCCATTCTCACCCCCTTGAAATGGAATGGCCATCTTTTGAGGATCCCAATAGTAGAATTTCAACCAATTAAGAGCCTGAGACAAAACCTCTAGTTAAGATCACAATATACCATCCATAAAGGTGCTGAGGAACTAAAAAAAGTGAATACGCAAATATCAGTCCCTACTATGTTTGAGTAGCACTTCTCTCAAAGTGGAAAATAATACATCTTTTCTAATCTTTGGCTCAACAAGGGAGAAGTTTTGAGCTATTTGAATATAGAATTTTGGAAAATCTTGAATCAGGAGTCAAGAGGTTTTAAAAAATGTAATATCAAAAGGAAAAACCATACCTCAATTGAGGCTTGACGAAGCAGGCGAAGAGAAGGAAGTTCACGATGAGAAGCCTCTGCATAATGCATATAGTCAGGACCAGCAACTTAAAATATAAAGAACAAAACATGTCCAACACTATATTTACTGTTTTCATGGCATATCAAACTAGACGAACATTCAGGAATATTTCAATGAGAAGGATAAAAATTGATTAGCTTAAAAAAAAAATTCAGACCATGAACCCATTTGAGATGGGCTAGTGTTTCTTACCATGACGAATGTCAATCAGCATGCGCGGCATATTAATATGTGCTGCTGCCTCAGCAATTGAAACTTCTGTTCTGCGTCGCGTCTTTTCTATAAGCCCATTCACAAGCCTTTATTCAAACAAATCAAACTCTAAGTCAATATTCTAGCATGCTGAAAATATCAGCACAGCAGAGAAATCTCAAATTCATAATTAAATCTTGACATCAATAGGTATGGCATGGAAATAATGAGAGACACTATGGAATTTCATCATTAACAGCAAGCTTGAAAAAGATCTATGACAATCACCACATAATCAAGATGTCTTCTTTCTAAATCCACTTTAAATCTGTTTCTGTACACCCTTCACCTCGCAGTACCAACCAGAAATTTTATCATATCAACAGCAACTTTTAATCTTTCTATAGCGCATCAAAATTATTGCAATAACTAAACATAGGAAAATACTGAGTCATAGCATGATCATATAAGAACATGTGTATACCTCATAACTGCCATACTATATAGCATAGCAAGTATTTCTTCGTCTTCGGAAACACCATTCCTTAAGTCAGGCCTACAAAAAAAAACATAACGACAATAATAAAACAAAGAATAGGATTGAAACATGGCGGCCATAAAAAGGAACATAACATCAAAGCTTAAATTCTAGAATATTGCCAACGACCTCAATATAGGATCTTTCAGCTGAATTTTGATAATTGAAGCCGTAACTTCGACGGTCACAGGCAAACATCCACGGCTTCTCCAGGCGGCTATCTATTCCAATGACATCAAGCAACAATTTGTAGAATGAACGACTATTCGATTTGCAAAATACATAAAGATAGAATCGCACCAAAAGTAGGAAACGGGAAAGGTAAGTTTAGGGTTCTTACTCTATCAAGAGCAAAAGCAATAGACTCGGGTGAATTTGAGAAGAGGGATGTCCTGACGAGTTCCCATTCATCCCAGCTGAGCCAGGGCACCAGCTTTTGGGCGTGAGATTTGTCTTCGACTTCGCCGGTTGTCTCCCGGAACCCTAACCCTAAAAGAGGTTCCATTCAAAGAGCGCAGTCTAAATACGGTGGGGGCCTGGTGGAAGGCGCGACGGTGACGAAGCGGCGGTATGCTGTGCCAGTGATAGGGCTTTAACTTCAAAAAAAACTGAACCCGGCACAATGGGTTTATGGCTCTCTTTATTAACTTTTGGAGGTTTTTGCACTTATCACCCTTTACTTAGGTTATTTGCATTTAACTAGGAAATTCCTTTTGGTGCTTCTAAGTTTTTGCCTTTTCCTTTTGGTGTCCAAGAAAAAAAATTATTCCTTTAGGAGGCCTAAGATTTTGGCTTTTCCGTCGACACTCCTCTCCGGTTCAAATTAGTTAAATTCAAGCTTATCATTGTGTTCATCACCCTTAAATTAGTAGGATTCAACTCTTAAAACACTTAAATTTATAACCAAACTACATCAATTTGAATTTTAAAATAATTCTCTATTCCAATGGGTTGTTTAAAAAATTATCTACAAATTCAAATTGGAATGATTCGGTTATGAATTTTGTTGTTTTAATAATCAAATCCTACTAATTTAAGGGCAAGGAACACGATGGTAAACTTGAATTTAACTAATTTAAACCGGAAAAGAGCGTCAACGGAAAAATCCAAAACCTTAGAGGTACCAAAAGAAATTTTTCTATTTTTAAATTGGTTTTTCTAACCTATATCCTTAGGATATAGATTAAGAACTAGTATGTATTCCCGTACCTTGTTCGGGTTTTTCTTAAATAAAATATTAATAATAAAATATTTTCAAATATATTTATTATCCGAGACAAATAATAATGTAAATATATAAGTATAAATTTTTGTTATAATCTGCATAAAAAATAAGGCAATAATTATATAACTAATCTTTTCCTATAAGGTAACAAATGATTTGGATTATAATAATGATCTTCCTATATATCATATCCAAAAATATAAGATCATTTTTTAACTAAAAAGGATAGTGTGATCCAATCTAAAAGCGACATGTGTCGTTTAATAATTTTTTTAACCTCCGCTTTAGGTTATAGTTATGATATTTGTTTTAGAAACTAATTAAAACCCTACAAGAAAATAAATAAATCCTATTAAGAGTTGCCCAAAATAATAAAAACGAAGAAAATCTTTCCATTTCAAAGATCTTAACCTATGCTCTTAGGACATAGGTTAGAAATATCGGTTTTTGAAGGGGTGAGATTAAGCAAAAAACACCTCTTATTTGATTTTCATTTTCACTTAACCACCCTCGGTTACTTCTATTAACCCATAGTTAAATTTATTAACTGGGCATATTGCCAAATAGAAACCTTGCAAAAGTGAGGAGATCAAAGGTAGACATATATATAGATTTTGGATCTAGTAGAACCACTATATAGTATCGGATTAGCTAATGTGTGCCCATGGGCACACAATAAAAGTATATGGTGCTACTGGTTTGTTAATTTTGTTTTGGTCGAAGGAGAGGCAGTACTCTCTATCCACTCAAGGGGAAATTTTATTAATAATAAAAATGGGCTATGTAGTCAGCATACGGGGATAGCCCTGCACTTAACATCAACATTAAGTAGAGTGCAAGGTGGGTCAAGTAATACATGAAAACCTAAACTAAAAAAAACAAAAGAAGCAAGAAAATCGACAACATAGTTTATTAATAACATGTGTTAATTAGCTAATTAGATCTGATTTTTGAAGGGTTTAGAATAAACAAAAATTGGTTCAAATCTTTGAACTAGGATGCAGCATACTAGATTACTACTTGATTTCTCTCTCCATATCCATATCGGGTCACAAAGCTAGAATCCCTCTTTCTAAAATTTTCAAATAAAAAGAATATTTAGATTTCTCTTTCATAAAAGTGGAGAAAAATTTCCGTCTTCCCCGATCGCTTTTGAAGACGTCGTCGTCCATTATTCATCAATCTTCACTATGTAATAAGGCGAAATTGTATTTCATTTTCAGTATTCAACATGTAGTTGCTTGTATTTCTTCTTGTTTATGTAGTTAATCGTTTTCACACCATCAATATATTATGTTTTGCTTCGAATCTAGTAGGATAATCTAATAATCTTGAACGTTGTCTAAAATCGTCGAAGAACATCTAGAATTTCTTTTTTCACTTGAACTCTTTAAGTTTTTGCATTCGATTTTAATCAATTAGAGTTTTTGGTCGATTTAGCACTTTTTCCATCGATTTAGAGTTCGTTAGTCAATTTAGGGTTTGTAATTGACTAGTTGTTTGAAGTTGACATTAGTAGACTAGAGGGTTTAATTAATTTAGGGTTTTTTGTTGTTAAATTGCTATGGTTTTTAGATCCATCTCCTACAATAAAGAATTTCATGCAATTCGAATGCTTAGTAGTTGTTTCTGATTCTATCTTCAATAGTATAGGCTTGCATTAAACAATGCCTCCTAAGAGTAAAGAGAAGAGTAAGAGACAGTGGGTAAAAGGTGAGTTGATAAGAATTATACGCGGATCATATGATGTTTTAAAGTGTTATGAATACTTATTATTAGGTTTTCGAATGTGTGTATAATAGATAAATAAGCTTGATTTTGCAATGAATGTACTCTAGATGTTATTATGGGGCGCATCCTCATGCTCATTGGCTTTTATACACTGCTTTTGAGATGGATTTAGTCCATATATCAATTTTGATGCATTCTAACTAAATTCAGTTATTATTGTCACATAGTTGAATTTCAGTTTTTCTTGGGTTTATCGAGCGTACCTCCTTTCCTTTAGGCAGGGGTACTCTCATCTTGACTCCCCAGATTTCACTGTAGCGTAGACTCACTAGGTCAATGATAATGATGCACTTAAGATGTTATTGTTTTGAAAGTTGAATGTGTATTATTGATTGGTGGGCCTAATAACTGCTCCATAGAACTTACCCTTGAGCTTGAGTGGGACTTTTTTGTCACACAAAACCCTCGAAGTTGCCCTCTACTTTTGCGAACCGCTTTGAATTCGAGACCTGATATCCTCATCAATACTTCTGTCGCTCTACATAACCGACCCTAGATACCTAAAGCTATCCTTCTTCGTAACAACTTCTCCTCCCAAGTGCACTTCATCACTCGAATCCGTATTGTTGGTAAGGATTTACTCAACAACAAATAAATTTGTAGTCAAGACCCCGTTATGTATAGGGAGGTCAGGATCATCCACAATAAGCAAGGTTATGTTTGATTACTAATCTAAAAGAACGCAAAAACGGAAACAAAACAAGCAAGATGAACCAAGTAACGGTGCAAACATATCGGTACTGACCTTGTCAGGGTCGGTATCGATGCTGGTCTTAAACTAAAATGAAGCAAACAACACAAAAACGCACACATTTGGTACCGATGTAACAGAGTCGGTATCGAATCTAAACAGAACGTAGTATGAGATTTCAAATGAGAGAAAAAGATCTAGGACAAGGGTCTACCACGACATAATCATGCAATCGAGATAGTGTGAATCATTAATATCATGCCTTGAATAAAAAGCCATCAACTTTCGTTGAATCAAGCAAGCAAATCAATCAACTTTCATCAACCAATCAACCAATCTACTTTCTACTTATTATTTGATCCAAAGTTTGTAACTTTCGTTATCAAACGATATCAAGATTCAAGTCTATAACTTTCTCTATCGATTAAGAAACCAACTCGAATTACCTTTACTTTATGTTGAGAGGGATTTACTTGACAACAAATAAATTTATAGTCAAGACCCCGCTGAGTATAGCAGAGTCAGGTTCGTCCGCAAGGAGAAAGTCAGTGCTAAGTTTTGTTACTTATCACAAAAGCAATCAATTAAATAAGGGTTTTAACAAGAAAGAGAGAGATTCTAAGGTAAAGGTGTCACCACAACAACAATTATGCATGCCAGATGTTAATGAAACACATAGATCATGCTTTTATCACATAATTTAGCTTTAAGCAAGTAAATCAATCAACTTTCGTTTAATCAACAAACTATCAAATCTCTTCTACTTCAACTAGGATAGATCCGCTTTCGCTTCAAAACCTTAAATTGACTATTCTAATTCAAGGTTTCTGCTTTCACTTTAACTATGAATGAGAAATTCCCTTCAACTTTCGTTTCAAGGATTAAGAACAAGAGAGAAGATTCATGCAATAAAAACAATCAAGACATAATCATAAACAAGCATGCACAATCATTGTTGGGTTTAACCCTAACCTTAGAGAGAGAACTACTCACAAAGCTTGATTAAAAGCAAAACTGAATTAAATTAAAGAGAAAAACTTACAACTTTTAATTCAAACTCGTCCCACCACATCTCTCTATCTCTACCCTCTCCCCCCCCCCCCTCTCTCTCTCTCTCTCTCTCTCCCCTCCTCTTACTTGCCCTCCAAGGCAATTGATTGTGTGTTGTATTTAAAACAAAGGGTAGACAAGAGTATTTATAGAGAAACTAATCTATCTTAAATCTATCTCTAAGGAAATAAATCTTCTAATAAGATATATCTCTTATATCTATCTAATAACATAAAAGGAAGTAGGATAAAAGCTTTTAATCTCGCGCCGACACGGACACGCTGCACCACGGGGTGTCTCGTTAATGACCTGAGAGCCTCGTTAACGACCCTATTCAGCACTTCGAACAGCCTAGAGTAAAACTTGCGTAGCGGATTCGTTACAACTCCGTTTGACTCAATTCTTTTTCCTATGTTCTTGTAACGAATTTCTCTATCTCTTTCCAAGGTCAAACTTGATCTTCAATGACTTTACTTAAGCGCTTAATCTTCATCTTCTCTTCATTCTCAAGTGCTATCTTCACCGGCTTTGCTCCTTTCTTCAAAAGTACTTCAAATAGCTTCTAAAAACCTACAAAACACCATCAAAGCTTATGTAGACTACATATCTTAAGAAAATACGAAAACCTACACAAACGACTCAAAACTAAAGAAAAAGACTCAAACATACTAAAAACACACCCTAAAAGCACAACTAAAAAGGCGGACATCAAAATACCCCATACTTAGACTTGCATGTCCTCAAGCAATTAACAAGACATCAACCAAAACCATCAACACATATATCAAGTCAATGCCCTCGTCAAAAAGCAACATCATAACACAAGTAGAAATAGACAAGTGAATCTAACGTCATCACACATATATGAGCAACCTCAAGCAAAAGAAAACAAAAATACAACCTCACAAGGGTAATGTGTTTCACTCAACTCTCATGTGTTTAGGCTTATAGTAACAACTCTCAACTCATTCCAATATACAAAAATCAACATAGTTATCGTTACTTATATCACCAAACTCTCCACCAGAGATGTCAAAACACATAAAAATCATCAAGACAACTTAGGCTCAATGAAAAACTTCATAGAAGCTTCCATTCGGCCGGGTTGTAATGGGGCTTGGTAATAACAAAAAAGCGTGGAAATATTTTGGTCATGTGGTGCTAATAATATTCGGGAATCAAAGACTCCTAAAACTCACACATATATCCAAAACTCTCATAAAAAAATATACCAAACTTACTAAACATTATACACTTTTTTTTTCACTCACCCATTTATCCCAACTAATCTTGCTTATAAACACTTAGGAAATTTGGTTCATGCACACTTTCACTTTTCAACTCTTTTTCTTCTCTTTCTCCTCCCTTTTGATCTTCATTTTTTTTCTTTTGATTGTACTATCTTTTCTTCTTTTAACTTTATAGCAAGTGCATTCAGGGAATCAAACTCCTTTTACATGATAAAATACAAGATCATTTCACTTACCCAACCCAATATTACCCCATACTTGAACCAAACAATCTCACTCAACAAAACCATCACAATAATCAACACTAAGTCCTAATCCCCGGATAGGGTCAATCTTTCATCGGCTAGGAAACATTTTGGTGGAGCTACAAATAAAAGGCTTTAAGGATCCGCTTGGCTTCAAAAAGAGGATAATGATAAGGGTGGATAGGGATTAATATGGCTTATGAAAAATAAGTTCTCAATCATCTAATTTCACATGCAATGAACTAATATCTCATATAGGTATCAAGAAATAGATAACCATATCAATGAAAAGAGATAATATGCATAAGGAGAGTAAATCACACAAGAAAAGAAGAGGGATTTTTGATGTTCTCCCTAAAAGGCCAAAACAACTCACAAGGTAGCAATTTTTTGGATTTCAATCACTTCTACCTAAGATCATATGTGCGCAATTTCATCACAAGCTAAATATCCACATAAAAACAATTTTCAACATGATTCAGGCAAAGCTCTCCAAACATGCTAAAGGAATTACATGATCAAGCAAGTTAAAGCATATCATAGGACATCTAAGAGGAACATTATCAATCCTAAAACACAAACAAAGACACAAAACTGAGTTTCCTTTTCCCATACCCCATACTTAAACCAAACAATGTCCTCACTGTTTAAAACAAAGACAAGAAAAAGAAAGAGGAAGAGGAAAAGGGAACTCACAAAATAAAACTGAAGCTATTTGAAACCATTGATCACTTGAGGAGTTTTGAATTTTCCTTTGGTTCGGTAGAGGTCGGTATCGACCCAGTGGGGATCATTACCGAGCTAATTGTTCTTCCACCAAATGCCTTTGATTGTTATCTTCTTTGTTATAGCACTTCATCTTATTGTACCTGAGTCACTTTAGAAAAACTTTTATCCTACTATACTAATCTAAGCTAAAAACAAGTCAAAAGAAATCTAGCAAAAAGATCTAGGAAATTAAAAACGAAAAACAAAAAACAAAAAGCGGGTTGCCTCCCGTAAGCGCTATTTTTTAACGTCGTTAGCCCGACGAACTTACCTTAGCTTACCTAGGGCAGCTACCATCCAGTATCTAAAGGATCATAAGAAACCCCATAATTAACCTGAAAAACATCATGGCTTCTTTCCAAAATATTCGGCCCTCTATCATTCATCAATATGCTCGGTAATCCTACAACAGGGTTAGTATTATCCGAAGACCAAGGAGGTTTTGCCTCCTTCATAGGACTAACAATAGCATGTAAAATAAGACAAGGATAAGAGAAAGGATCATGACCAGAATTGATTGGATAAGAACAAGAAAACTGACCAGGGCCATTCGGGAAGTGGCTCGTTACCGAGGTGTAGGGGGGTCGTTAACGACCCTGCTGGATCTGGAAGTGGCTCTATATCGTGCCTGGATCCACCTCCCACCTCGTTTTCCTTTAGATAAGGGTCGTTACTAACCCAAGGGGGGTCGGTAGGCTCCTCGGTAGATGTGTTCCCATTGAATTTGCTCGTTTCTATACTCAAAGAGGGGGCGTTACCGAGCCATGGTGGGTCGGTAGACTCCTCAGTACTACAACTAGCCACTTCACTTATGGGTGAATTGAAACAAAATTCAACCTTCTCTTCTCCAATATCAAACGTGAGAAGTCCTTTTTTGACATTTATACGTGCCCCTACGCTGGCTAAGAATGGTCTGCCGAGAATGATTGGCAGCGCAGGGTCTTCAGGCATATCTAGCACAATGAAGTCATTTGGAACAAAGAATTTTCCAACTTGGATAGGGACATCTTCCACGACTCCAGTTTCTTTTACAAAAGATCTGTCCGTCATGTAGAGATTCATATTGACAGGCTCTAGTGATCCCATGTTAGCCTTGGTCTAGATAGATAATGGTAATAAACTAGTACTGGCACCTAGATCACATAGAGCTTTAAAACGGTGAGTCCCAATACCAATTGAAATTGTAAACTTACTTGGATCACCGAGTTTTTCAAGGAGCCTTATGGAATGAACCTCATTATGCAGCTCTGATATAGATCTTTTCCTGCTCAAAATCTCTTTCAAAAAGTTAGGGTATGTAGGCATTTCATCAAGGGCATTAGTAAATGGAATTGAAATATTTAGCCCTTGAAGAATCTTAACAAACCGTCTAAACTTTCCTTCCGTAACTAGGGCTGAGCACGGTTCGGTTAGAATCGAAATTTAGGGCTGAACCGACCAAACCGAATGGAAACCGCTGATAGTCGGTTCGGTTTTCGGTTCATATATTTTTCATATTTCGATTTCGGTTTGATTCAGTTATGAAATGGTTCAGTTCGGTTAAACTGAAATTAAAAAAAAACTAGAATTATAAGATGCTTGCTAACTTGCCCTTCGCCGGTCCGCCCCCTCCCACTTCATATTTCCCCACTCCCCAATACCCGTGTCTCTACTCCCTTGTGAAAGAAACCCTAGTCATCATCACAGATCTCGTCGTCTCTACCCCCTCCACCTCCGCTTCCATGAGTTCCATCTCGTTGGTCGCCAACTTGCAACTCACAAATCTCATCATCGCAGATCTCTAGTCTCAGTCTCAATCTTCATTGGCTTGTAGCGCTCTCTCATCATAAACCAATTGCTTTCTTTTTTGGTTGTGGAAGGCTAGATCTGTGGTTTGTGGATTTTGTTCTCCCAGGATTTGATGTTTATAGTAGAGGATTTATTTTGGTTGTGGATTTCAGGTTTTCGGTGAAGAATTCAAGGAAGGCGACTTTCTTCGTTTTTATGTATGTTGAATTGTCTATTTTCTTTCCATTTTACAAATTTCGTTTCAGCTATGTTCATATATGTCGATTTTGGTTTTGATTTTGATTTTGGTTTGTCCTCTTGATAATAAAATTAATCAGGATAAAGCTCCTTATGTGGAGAATGCAGAGAAAAGGAAGAATGAAGGTTCAAGAGACGAGAGCTAATAAACCTGGTGCAAAGTTAAATAAGGTAATCACTTTACTTTTATCTATTCTGGTGCTTAATTGCTTATTATATTACTTAGTCATCGATCTGCTCTTTGGATTATAGGCAACATGTGTTTTTGAAAATTGTCATGCCACCTTTTATTACAAAGTGGCATCAAGCCAACAACTCTATCTTCCCACTCCTAGAGTGCTTACTTCTATAGCTCAGGTTTATATCACTATTGTTCTTGCAGGAGAAAAATGTTCTCTTTGGAGAATCATATGCATTGTTCCCCATGTTTATGTTTTCATGATTTGCAATGTAGGTTCTTGATGGAATTGGTTTTGATATTGCGTCTCAAATTGGCCCCAAAATTCCAATATATATCATCATGAAAGTATTATATGATTTTGTCTCCAATTCTTGGTTGTAACTGACCTTTATTGTGCCGTTTGATTATGGTTTCCATAGTTAAGTACTTTAGCTTCATGAGTTCTAACATGAATTATAGTATGAGTTGATTTATTATGTGAATTCTAGTATGATTTTGTCGCTTCCAATCTCAGTGACATGTTTCCCAAAGCAGCCCTGGAATCAAAGTTATCACAAAGCAGCCCTAGTATGATTTTGAGCGTGGTCATGTTCATGATAATGACAATACAATGTTTGTCGCTGACTCGTTGCTGTCGGTCTTCCAGTCCCAATCTTCACCAACTTGCAATCACAATGCTCACTAAGCGTAGGGTCAGCTCATCGTCACCATCGAGATTGCTCACCGTCGCCATCGAGATTGCTCACTACCGCCATCGAGATTGCTCATCATCACTCTGTTGTTGCTGAATGAGTGAAATCACCCACTTTCTTATAGAGTTATAGTCGTATTTGCATCTTGTTATTCAACAGAGTGTGATTTTAGTCAATAAAAAGACTATAATGATGGCCTGTATTTTAATTGTGTTGTACATTTTTTTTTGGACTTTATTCGGTTTTGTTCGGTTTAGGCTTAAATAGCCACTTAAAAATTTTTGATAGGGAATTAACAAAAAAGCCAAAATGTTGTCCGTTCATTCGGTTTTATCCCAAACCGCAACGGACTTAAACCTAAACCAAACCGAACCGAAAAAGTTCGGTTCAGTTTTTGGTTCATAAAAAATCAAATATCGGTTTTCAGTTCTGTTTTGGTCGGTTCGGTTCGGTTTTGAACCGATGCTCAACCCTATTTGTAAAATCATTAGACTTCTTAATCGGGAAATGAAGAGTTTTTGACGGACTCAGGATAAAGAGAGACCCGGATCGAGGCCCTACTGAATCGACAAGAGGGTCGATCGGTGCAGATAAGGGGTCGGTAACGAACACAGAATTTGGTTCAGAAGACTTACCTGGCATGGATGGCGCGTTATCGAGCTGGGGAGCCTCGTTAACGAACCTGTTGGGGTTGGTAACGAGTCTGCCCGGGGCATCATCTTCGTTGTCGTGCTCAGTGTCTTTAGGCTTGGCTCGATCTGGCAACTCCTTGCCACTTCTGAGGTGTATGGCTGCAATTTTTCCTCTAGGGTTCTCTTCGGGTCGGCTTGGAAGTTGCCCTTGAGGTATTGGAATCCGTGCAGCTAGATTACAAAGTTGTGAGTCAACACTCTTTTTCCAGATCTCGAACTCTCCCCACCGTTTCATTTGATTGTTGAGGTTGGCTTGGACTCCATTGATTTCATTCTTCACTCCATTAATCCCATCATAGAGTCCTTGCACCCAAGATGGTGGCTCTTGATAGCCCAGGGGTCTGTAGGGAGGCGCCCTCTGTTCTTGCTGAGGAGGTTGGCTCCCTTGGCCGTATGCATAATTGCCCCAGGTGGGCTGATTTTAATTCCTCCTTGCATAAAAAGTATCACCTTGGTTCCTATATGGACCCCTCATGTAATTAGCTTTTTCATATGCCTCAGTAGCTATGGTTTCCCTTTCTCTTTGGATCTCCTCTATCTCCAAACAAAGTTCAACAATTTGCTTAGTTAGTTCTTCAACTGTAGCCATGGTTTTGTTTGCTCGACGACCTTCAGCTGGCATACACTGTAAGAAAAAACAAAAACAAAAAACGAAATCAAAAACCAAAAAAGGGGTCTCAGACAAGGTCGGTAACGAACCTGGGGGGTCATTAACGAGCATGGAGTGATCCCGTAAAATAGAAATTGAAAAGAAAGAAGTGAATATCTGTCGACAGGGTCGGTAACGACCCTGGGGGGTCGTTAACGACTCAACAAGGAACAAGAAAATAAACAAAAAAAGCACAGAAACTGGGTTGCCCAGCAGTGTCGGTACCGACCCTGGGGGGTCGTTACCGACTCGACCGAGTCCCGAAAAACGTAAAAAGAACAAAACTTGGTACTATTGAAATCTCCCCGGCAACAACACCGATTTGTTGAGAAAGATTTACTTGACAACAAATAAGTTTATAGTCAAGACCCCGCTGAGTATAGCGAAGTCAGGATCGTTCCACGGGAAGCACGGTTGTTTGTCTATCAATTACTAAAAATAAGAAAAACAAAACAAAACAGGCAAAGACACCTACGACCAACCTCGTTAACGACCTTGTCAGGGTCGTTAACAAACCTGGAAAACTAACAAACACACACTACCGACCTAAACTCAGGTTCGGTACCGAGGCAAAGAAAACTCGATAACGAATAATCCGAAAGCAAATAAACTAATTCAATAAAATAAAAGACCTAGGACAAGGGTTACCACAACATAGCCATGCATATAAACTCATAAGAAGATAAAGATCATGCCTTTAAAAAGATAAAGTCATCAACTATCGCTGATTAACAAGCAAATCAACCAATTCTCATAAATCAATTCACTCAATCACTTGTTTTGGATCCAAAGCTCGAAACATCCGTTAACGAACAATATCAACCTTCAAGTTAACAACTTTCTCTTTCGGTCAAGTAGAAAACTCAAATCACTTAGACTATCGTCTAAGCATAAGCACAACAAGCAATCTAATAGATAAAAGGCATTCAAAACATCAACTTATTCATTCAAACATGCATAACTATGTCAGGTTTCAACCCCGATCCTAGATAAGAGAACTACTCACTACTCATAATAATAAAGCCAACAACTTTAACAAAAGAAGACATTGAAAACAAACTAAAACTTACTTGAGATTAATAAGAAAAATATCGTCCCACAAACTCTGTAGAATCCGAAACAACAGAACAAAACCCTGAGCAGAATCCGACTAACGACCCTAAGCTCTTCTCTTGAACGAACCAGGCTCGTGAATCTCTTCCACTCGACTTCTCCCTAAAACTAATCTGACTCTGACTCTCCCTCGTCTAGACTTAGGACAAGGGTATTTATACTAAGAATCTATCTATTAAAAAGCCTAAAAGATAAAAACGTACTCTACTAAATATAACAAGATAACAGATATAAGATATAACAACTTAAAAACAGCTAGCCCTCTACCGACACGAGACCCTCGTTAAAAACCCCGCACAGGGTCGGTAGAAATTACAAGACTCCTCGTAAAATTCTATCTTTAAGCCTCATTAACGACCCTCACAGGATCGTTAACGAGCCTGGATTTTGGCTTTTCTTCGACTTCTTCTCGATCTCAACTTAGACTTCGATTTGAACTTCTTTATGCAAACTTCTCCATGTCTTCATATCCTATCCTCCACCACAAGACTTCATCTCAACCCAAAAAGTGCTCCTTTCTGCTAAAAAACCTACAAAAAGACACAAAACGGAGTAGCTTCCATAATTTCCACAAAATATCCAAACTCATCCAAAAACACACAAACAAACTCTAAAACCTACTAAAACTAAACTAAACAACCTAATAAACACACCAAAAATTAAACTAAAAACACGAACATCAAAATACCCCATACTTAAGCTTGCTTGTCCTTAAGCAATCACTATACACTAACCAAAACCAAACAATCATGTTTATCAAGTAAATAGCCATCAACTCAAAAGCAACATCAAAAACATAGCAGAAAATAGCAAATGACTATTAACATCATCACACATATATAAGCACTAAATAGACATAAGCAAATACAATCCAACCTCACCAGGGATATATGTGTGTTTCATTCAACTCTCAAGTGTTTAGGCTTATAAATCCAATCTCTCAACTCATCTTATATGCAAAAACTCATAGAAATTGGAACTTATATCACCAAACTCTCCACCTAAGATTTTTCAAAACAAGCAAAAATCATCAAGAGAACTTAGGCTCAATGAAAAACTTCATAGAAGCTTATATTCGGCCGGGTTGTAACGGGGCTTGGTAATAACAATAAGGCGTGGAAATATTTTGGCTACGTGGTGCTAATAATATCCGGGAATAAAAGACTCCTAAACACTCACACATCTCCAAAACTCTCATAAAAGAATATACCAAACTCTCTCTTCTTTATGCACTTTTTATTCACTCACCCATTTATCCTAGAAAGTCTCATAAAAACTCAAAAGAATCTCTGGCTTATCTTTTAAACACAAATGCACACTACTTATCTTCCTTTTTGCTTCATATATTTCTTTCAGCTTCCCCCCTTTTTTTCTTTACTCACGAATAGCCTCGTTAACGAGCCAACTAGGTCATTAACGAGCTACAACAAATACTCGTTTTCTTCATACGATCAACTTCTTCCCTTCTTTTTTCTTTCTTCTTCTTCTTGTGCATCATTTCTTACCAAGAGACTTTTTCACAAATCAAACAAGAGACTTCCAATCTACCCTCCCCCAAAACCCTTGATTTTGAACCAAATATAACTTTTTTCACTCAACAAAACAAACCTCTCCAATCTAAGTCCTAATCCCCGGATAGGGTCAAGCTTATCTCGGCTAGGGAAAATTTTGTGGAGCTAAAAATAAAATGCTTCAGGCTCAAATTTGGCTATCAAAAGAAGGATCATGTAAGGGTGGATAAGGATTAATAAGGCTTATAAAAATAAGTTCTCTATCATATGACTTTCACATGTAATGAACTATAAATCTTATATAGGTCTCAAGAAATAGATAACCATCACAATTCCTAGAGATAATATACATAAAGATAGTAAATCACATAAGAAAAGAAGAGGGATTTTTGATGTTCTCCCTATGAAGCCAAAAATAACTCACAAGGTAACAATTTTTGTTGGATTGCATCACTTATGCTAAAAAGATATACATGTTCAATTTCATCAAATGCTATTCCTCTATAAAAAAAACAACTTCATATCAAGAATCAGGCTATACCATCAAAAACATGCTTGCTAGGAATTATATGATCATGCTAGCAACTACTATCATAGAACCAAAAGAAAGGGTATTTATCCATTCTAAAAACTCTTTTTGGAATTTTTCTATTTTTTTTGTTTTTTTGTGATTTTTTTTATATTATAAAGCAAAGAACAACTAAAATAGATAAAGACAAACAAAACGAACAACACAAACAAGTTTTCTTTTCTTTCCCACCCCATACTTAAAATTACAGTGTCCCCACTGTAACAAAATTAAGCAGAAGAAAAGAAAAGAAAGAAAAGGAAAAAGAAAAACTTACAAGATCATTGAAGCAGAAAAGAAACAACTCTAAAAAGCTGGATCAACACCCTGGTGGTGGAAACTGGCGCTCAAAGTTCCCCATGAAGTCATACATTGTCCTCCAACGCTTCGCATCATCCACCTTCCTCTACTGATGCCTCGCATCGTCCATAGCCATACGAGCAGAGTAGAAACTCTCCCACCGATCCATCCTCTAGTGGAGGTGTGTCTGCTGCAAGTTAAGCTGCTGCATCTGAAACGAGAGATCTTTAGCACATGGAGGTGGAATACTCGATCCAGTGTAAGTGGGCTGAGGAGGTGGTTGGTAGTGGTCGTGAGGCTGGAAGTGGTCCTGAAAAATCACCGGGTTGTATGCCATAAGATCATAGGAATGAGGGTCAACAGGCGGATGTGGGGGGTCGTTACCGAAGCTGTGTGCATCGGTAGAAGCCTCGAAGTAGTCGTTAACGACCCTAGGTGCGTCGTTAACGAAGCTGGCATTGTGGCCCAGAACCTCGGTACTGAGGTCGTCATCCTCGATGTCGAGTTCTTCTGTGGCTACCTCCGTCTCCGCCTTTGTCTCATCACCATCTTCTTCCATGGAGTCTTCTTCTCTATTAAACCTTGATACACACGGCCTCAACGACGACTCATCTTGTGGCTTGTGCTCCAACGGGAATGCATGACCCGTCCAAGACTCGTACAAGTTTGGCACGTAAAGTAGCTCCATCTTCGCTAAGGTAAGCATGACATCTTGGCTATAAATCTTGGTGGCATGTCCTCTCTCGGTCCGCACAAAAATGTGGGAGACGAACCAATAGTTCTTGTCGAGCAATTGAGCATGGTTTGGCGTGTAGAGTGAGAGGTCGACGTCGAGGTTTTCCGCCAAAAGACTAACCAAATTGCCGCACTATACTTCTTTAGACTTGATCCCTTGCTTCTCAACATATTGCAACCTTTCATACCCCAAGTTCAACGAGGCGGGATCCTCAAAAAATATGGTTCGGAGACATGCAACTTCCGTCCTTGTTGGCCTATTTAGCTCTCTCTTGGGCCAAAAGATGGCCGCTAGTACTCGGAGGATGATCTGGAAAATGGGGTTGATGATGCTTGCCCCGGAAAGTGCTGCAGCGGAAGGTTCAACTTCCTCGGAAATATAGCTCCAAGTCTTGGTGACCTTGTAGTCCTTGATTTTGTAGTCCCGAGAAGGGTTAGGAAGCTCGAGGTAGTCATTGAACTCCTCCATGGTGCATTCATGATTGACATTGCCTAGCCGGAATCTTATCAGTTCCAGAATAGGAAAAAGAAGGATCTCCATCCCGCCGAGGTCTTGGTTTTGAAGCTCGTCTCAAGAGTGGCCAAAAACTCAAAAGTGAGAGCCGGGTAGTGTGGTGTCTTCTCTTTCTTCAACAGATGAGGCACTCCGAGGATGGCAAAGACGTGCTCGACATCATCATATATTCCCATTGCTTTTGCAATCGACCTCGAGAACTACCTAGTGTTTTGGTCCTTCTCCAAAATGGCATTAAAGCGGTCAGCTTGTTCTTGAGTTCGCAGTATGACATTATCCACGCGGGGAGGAGATGGGGACTATTGAGTCCTCTTCTTCTTCTCGGCTCTTGTTGCAGCTTTGCTAGTGCTTGCCATTTGGACCTACAAAATGAACATGAATTGTCGAACATAAGATCCACTCAAACCAATAGAAAAGAGACCCCATACTTGGCCTTGGAAACACTCTCGATTTGCCTCGTTAACAAGCCAATTGGGTCGTTAACGAGCTTGGACTTGCGTTTTAAACTAGACGATTTGCAGGGTCGTTGACGAGCCTGGACGAGAGCACTCGCTAATCATTCCGAGTTCTAAACTCCAAAATTTTCAAAATACTCAAGCATGGATCGAATACAATCCCATATAGGACACATAATCGAGTATAGACACCCCATACTTGCTCGATTACCCCACCCGAACATGCCAAAATTGCCAAAAACTCATGGTGAAGATCAACTCAATTCTAGAACAAGTTAGTTCATGCTTTTTCTAATAAAAAATCTCTATGCAAAATTAAGCAAGAACAAACCACATAATTCAAGATCAAACACCATTGTTAGAAGCAAGAAGATCTCAATGAAAAATAGACATGGAATTCAACCTCTTCAAGCAAGATCAAGATATGAAATTTTTACCCTTAAACCATGAATCTTGCAAATAGAGAGTTAGGGTTTAGAAATCATACCGTTGGATTGATAAATTGAAGAACAAAGATTGAAATGGGGATGGGTAACGAGGCTAGTAGTTCGCCGGTAAATAGTTTGAAGATGGAGGGATCGTTATCGTGGTATGAATCGGGCTTCAGGGATGGTGGTGCGATCGGTGGGATTTGGTTTTGATTTTGAGCTTTTGGATTGAGATTTGAGGTGGGATTTGGGAGTTTTTGAGAGGGTTAAATAGGAGGGGCTAGAGGTAGGGGGAGAGATGCGGCATAGTGGGTATATAGAAGATAGAATTAGGTTAAAAGAAACTTACCTTGCCCGTTTCCCCGATCGAGTCTCGAATTGGGTCGTTAACGACCTTGGGTGGAGTCGTTAACGAGGCCACGTGACTCGATTTTCTGTGTTTTTCCGAGCCCAACTCTTGTATCATGTTAGCTCCAAAAAATTCTATCTTGCTAATCTTCTAAACTACTAAAAACATCAAAAGAAAGCTAGTAAAAAGATCTACAAAAAAACTAAACTAAACTAAAAGATCTAAAAGATCTTTTAGTTTAGTTTTTAGTGTTATTTTGATGTTCGTGTTTTTAGTTTAGTTTTTGGTGTGTTTCTTAGGTTGTTTACTTTAGTTTTATTAGGTTTTAGAGTTAGTTTTGTTTGTTTTTGGATGAGTTTGCATATTTTGTGAAAAGTATGGAAGCTACTCTGTTTTGTGTCTTTTTGTAGGTTTTTGAGCAGAAAGGAGCACTTTTTGGGCTGAGATGAAGTCTTGTGGTGGAGGATAGGATATGAAGACATGGAGAAGTTTGCATAAAGAAGTTCAAATCGAAGTCTAAGTAGAGATCGAGAAGAAGTCGAAGAAAAGCCAAAATCCAAGCTCGTTAACAATCCTGTGAGGGTCGTTAACGAGGCTTAAAGATAGAATTTTCCGAGGATTCTTGTAATTTCTACCGACCTTGTGTGGGGTTGTTAACGAGGGTCCCGTGTAGGTAGAGGGTTAGCTTTTTTTAAGTTGTTATATCTTATATCTTATATCTTTTATCTTTTATCTTTTTTTATCTTTAGTAGAGTAAGTTTTTATCTTTTAGGCTTTTTAATAGATAGATTCTTAGTATAAATACCCTTGTTCTAAGTCTAGACGAGGGAGAGTCAGAGTCAGATTAGTTTTAGGGAGAAGTCAAGTGGAAGAGATTCACGAGCCTGGTTCGTTCGAGAGAAGAGCTTAGGGTCGTTAGTCGGATTCTACTCAGGGTTTTGTTCTGTTGTTTCGGATTCTACAGAGTTTGTAAGACGATATTTTTCTTATTAATTTCAAGTAAGTTTTAGTTTGTTTTCAATGTCTTCTTTTGTTAAAGTTGTTTGTTTTATTATTATAAGTAGTGAGTAGTTCTCTTATCTAGGATCGAGGTTGAAACCCGACATTGTAATAATTGTGGTTTTTAAAGGATATTTTTGAAATTTTCTCGGATATCCTTTTAACCTTTTTGTTCGTTTTAATGCTTAATCCAATATTTTTATTGGAATTTAAATCCTAGAAAATTTATGGTTATATCCTAAAATCACAAAGAAATGATTTTATGGATCAGTGGGAATTCGAGGATTTTTCGGTGGAAAAAGAACATTTATTGGATAAGCCGTCTTTTTAATTATGTACCGGAAAGGATTTAAAATGCGAAATGGAAGCCTTAAAAATTAAATGTAGCATGATAAAATCATGGAAAATTGATTTTATTGATCTACATAATTTACGGGACGTTTTTCGTTTAGTAAGTTTTTCCACCCGAGGTACATAATTTTACCGCTTTAACGCGAGTCCCGTTCCGAGACGGTTTTGGATTTATAAACCGCCCTTCTCTGCCTTAATTAGTAAGGAATTTTGAGATAGATTTCTATCTCAAGCATATCTCTCAGCCTCGTCAAAGTCTACTTTTTTTTTGTTTGAAAAGAAAGGAAGGACGACGACGGTCTCGGGTGAAAGAATTCTCCACCGTCGGCCACCATCTTCTCCCCCTACCTCCTCCTCCTCCACCTCACCTTCTTCTTCCTCCTTGTATAGACTTGTTGCTGCTGCTGTAAAAGGGATTTGGGAGGAACGACAGATTCGGGAATAAGGAATTCAACTCATCACCGCCGGCTAGCTTCTCGCCTCGCCAAGCGACGTCGCCGACGACCGCTAGCTTGTCCGACCACCATCCACCGCAAGGGACGCCACCGGGAAATACTCGACCACCCTCGAGCTTGGGGATCGAGCCACTATCGAGCCAATCGAGCCATGGGCTCGAGTGAAGGTATATACGATCAAAATTAATTAGCAAGTTGATTGCGGAGCCACAGTAAGGGCCCTTCGGTTCCGCTTTGATAATTAAATTTATGGTTTTTATAATCTTGACGTTGATATGGTCCCACAGGTTCAAACCTCTCGAGAAACGGACGTCAGGATCTTCAGTTATAGCGAATACAAGTTTTGGATACCGATTGGCAGGTAAAGGACTTCGGATAATTACTCGGGATTCGTTGTTAATCCGTTTGATCCGAGATTTGATTACCTTTAAGAACTGCTGCTAATGAAAAATTTTTATTTAGAAAATTGTTTCAAAAGTGAAGCGGATAATTAGTTATAATTCCGCCAAGATGGCTCCTTAAAGCATGATAACTAAGGATTTATTATATATCGATATTCGGAAATTAAATCGTTTATCGATTAGGAAGTTGTAGGAGTTGAGAATACAACTAAGAAGTGTTTCTGTGAGCTCGTTGCTGAGAAATCCTTTTGTTATATTTGTCAGAAGGATGATAAAGATTACAGTTGAATTGCTAAGGACGTTGAGTACGCCTTCTAAGGCAAGTGGACGGTTCTCTCTTGCATTATGGTTATTAAATGAGGAACTGAATCTCATTTAATATTTGTGTTGGGAACAACTTGTGTGCTTATTAAAATATGATAGGTGGTTATATTAGTTAGAAATAATGACCATGTTGTTTATTCAGTTTTGCGGTAGAACTGGATTTAGGTCCGTTATGTGTGACCTTGTATGTTGTCTCACGCTGAGACATTGTTGTTGATTAAGGTAATTTCAGGGAGGGGAACGTGTTTCCACATCCTCTCTTTAAAACAATATTACATTAGGAGGGGCCTAATCCTAATGGTGGGTCATGACTCTTCTCCTACTCTTCGTGTGAGAGGGGTGATGCGCACTCTAGCTAAGTGCAATTGGCACGGTGTAGTGTAGGCGACAGGGTAATAGGCCTCTCTGATCTCTACCTCACCATATGCAAATGAAAGATCAAGGATAGCTTAAGTCCCGTGATCTTGGTACAGGGTAGATGACCATGGATGAAATACTCCGATGATCTCTACAATACCAGAATATTTCGGCAATAGTTCGAGCCGATTAAAAGTCACCAACTTGGTTGTGAAAAGTTTTGAAAAGTAATATAAGATAAGTGCGTTAGGCACATTAATATACCTGAATGGTTCGTCTAGTCGGAAGGCCATTCTTGCTTCCGGTTATGAATGATTCTTAATCAAACTTTGATTAAGTTAATCTGAATAGTCGATGGAGGCTTTTCAAAATGTTATGTGATTAATATGAGTTCCCAACAATTGTTTATGCTTCTTAAAAGAAACCACAAGCGGTGGTGTTCTCTCTCTTGATTATGCGAGTCTCCTTTTTTCTCTATATGATTGCTAACTGTTGGATCATAATCCGAGTCTAATCGGATTTGGATGCCAATATGTTTAGTTACAACCATAAGAACCAAGTTAGATTCTCCGCTTGCTTAGTCTTTCATTAGACTAACCCGTCCATCTTCTTTTCTTTTATATGGTCAGCTGGTGTCCACCGTTGGTTTACGACATATTAGGTTCTTCTTGGAAGTTGATTCAAGAGGCGGATTCCGAGGTTTGAAGCTCCAGAAGTTGAAGAAAGGTTTCCAATGGCTATACTTGAGTGAAGATCATGGTTGAACTACTTCAAAGTGAAGCTGAGTTTCAGAAATAAGAACTTAAGGAAGACTGGATGAAGATTTTGTTTAAATAGAAGGTTGTTCTATTTATTTATTAATTCTTTTTAAGTTAAGACTTGTATAAGACCTTTTATTCTCTTTTCCGCTGTAAAGTTTTACTTAATTTTGTTAGGTTTTAAATGGTTTCATTTACCTTGTTTTTAGTTTGTTCAGTCAGTTTAAAGCCTTGGGTAGCTTCGGTTTAGTTTTAATCGGGGTTACTGGCGGTAATACCTCCAAGGCAGGAAGGGGGTGTTACAGAAGTGGTATCAGAGCTAAAAGTTCCTAAGTCTTGCTTAAGACTTTCATCCTTCCATATAGAATTATGGAGAATTCTATATTGGTGTTATCTTAGAACCATTTACAGAAAATGGTTAAGATTGGAGGTCAGACTCGTGAAGAGATAGAAAGAGGAAAGGGAATTGGAGAACATGAGGTAATAAGTTTGTAATAGCTTTTGTGAAAAAGGTCCTATGGTGGACATTTGATTCCCTAGAGATGGGAATGGATTCCGAGAAGGATCCAAAGTAAGATTAGTTAAAGATTCCTAAAGTTGACCCGGTTCTTGACCAAGTTCTCAATAAATTCCTATTCTCTCTTAATAGTCTGAATTGGGTATATCCTCGTCGTTTCTTCCATATTAGGAAACTTCTTGTGAGATTTTGAAGTTAAGTATTCTACTTCATAAAGATTTTCTATTTCGAAGGTTTCCTATTTTAAGCTCGTATGATGGAAGATTTCAAGTTAAGAATTTTTGTTAAAAAGTTCATGATTGAATGTTATTTGAAAGTTCAAGTGTTGTCTTTAAAAAGGAAATTTTAAAGTGAGTTTATTTGACATTGAAGTCATAAGATTAATAGTTTTCATGGGAATATTTATATCGGAATTTTTGAACTTTGACATTCGAGTATCAAGAGAAGTTTGGAGTTGGAACCTCTACTTCTCAATATTAAGATTTGGAAGATCTTATGAGCCTTGAGTGATTCTAAAAGATCAGTATGTATCATAAAGTGGGGTAAAAGAATCCTAAATAGTAAAGGATTACCTTTGGAAACTTTCTTCAACAACTGTGTTTGTGACTCTATAGTATAGAAACATGGATATTCTGTACTTTTCTTTGCTCAGTTGGAAGTTAAAGAGCTTTGAAGTGCTCAAATGTTGGATCAATTGAATTGTTATACTATTGGAAGATGTAGTTCAATTTTAAATCTGAGAAGTGTTCAAACTCGGATTTTCATATATGTTGATACCCTTTGAGTTAAGAGGATTGAGAATCCTAAATGGAATGGGAATTTCTTATGATTATAGTAAGAAAGGAAGGAAGAATTTTGATTCCGTGTAAGTTGTGAACAAGTGGTTAATCATCAAGGTTGTTGTGATTAAGGTTGATTGGTTAAAAAGGATTGAACAAGAAGAAGTTCATCGATGATGTGTTTATGTTCAATTAACTAATTAGTACAAGTGTTAATTTATTACATGAGTTGTTGATATCCAAATGATTAACCTATATGACACGTAATGGGAATTTTGTGTATGATACCCAACTCGAGATAATGAGAAGAGACTTGAGGTCTATAATTGACTAGTAATGGAATCAGTAGTAAGATGTTCTAAATTGCCAATGATATTGACTTATGTTTCTTCAAGGATGGAAATGATAAAGTTCAGTTTTGAGAAGATCAATCAAGGAATGATCTTAGCATATTTGTCTTTGATATTTTAAATAGTTTGGAGAAAAATATCAATCATTCAATATTGTAGTTAATAAGGCTTAGCCCTTATCGCTGAAAAATAATTTCAGTTGTGTAGGATTTTGAAGATTTTATATCAGCCAAATCCAAAGCCTAAGGTGGAACTGGTGAGACTGTTAAGCTGTCGGCAAGCTTCCTAACCATAAGCTCTTCCTTTGCAATGTGGTTTGAAGTTAAATTAATGAAAATGTATATGCAATCTCCTTATGGTTAAGTAAAAAGACAAGGGAATGATGGAGAAGTTTAGTTTGTTCACCAATGTTGAATTGAGAAAGGTTTAAAAATACCTTGTTTGGTCATGTGCATTCTTCTGCTAAAAGAGATTGGAAATTAAAGGAATTTCCTTATATATAGAGAGATATAAGGATTGGATGTTTTGAACTAGATGCAAAGTTTGAAAGTTCACTTTTTATATTGAGAGGATTATGTTGTAAAAGGATGGAGAGTCCTTAAAATCATCATAAGCGTTTGATAGTTCACTTTTGGACATCGGGATTTAAGTGACTATTAACTTGCAAAAGACTTGTTGTTTTGTGAATGGATGAACTAAAGTAGTAACTTTTTTTTGTCAATGGATCATAATTGCATAATTTTAAAGTAGTATGTCAAGGAGGCATACAAGGTGAGAATGATCGAAGAAGAATTTTTGCTATGAGTATGAAGATGTCGGGATCACATTTTCCCTAAGGTTTGCAAGTAAGTGGATTGGAGTGATCAACTCTTTTATTGAACCTGTGAAGTTAAGTTGGGCTAGGACCAAGTCAAATCAGGCAGAGATTACTCAATGCTATGGATTATAGAAAAGTCTAGCAGTATGTCTAATTAAGAAAAATCAATGTATGTCATCAGGTTCTACCTTGAAGAGGGAAGGAAGTGTCACATTCAAAGAGAAATGTGGGGCTCAGAAGTGAATTGGATTATATTAGCTCCTTTGAGGCTTAGTTTTAATTTGAAACTTTGGCCATGTTGGTAAGGTCAGCTAATGTGCAAGTATCATCACAGAATTAGAACAAAGTGTTAGTAGCATCATTAAGATAAGGTCAGTAATTTTATTTGATGCATTAGCTTGGCGCGCCCAATTCTTCAAGAGAGTAGCTAATTTTTTTTTCCACAGTATTCAAAGTTAAAGCAAGTATGTTAGTAACCTATGTCAAGCTCCTGTCAAGCTGTTATGACTTAAGGGATATTTGAAATTGTTTTGTGATTTTCTCTTTTGGGAAAAATCTTACGACTTTGTAGAATTATAGGTATGAATTTTTAAAGAAATGTTGATTTGATATACGAAATTCATGAATAAAATTTTCTAAGGTTTTCATGGTGGTGAGTAAGGATGTGATTTGAAAAGGCAATCTCTCTGGTAGGCAATCTCCCGCCTTGGCCTAGTGGAAGCCATGGACTCTTGTTGTTGTTGTTGTTGTAGTACTTGTGTATTTTCCTGCTGAACCTCCTCATGTTCAAGCTCATCATCTTCTTGACAATATGTGTCATGATAAGATTCCTCTTGATCATGACTAGAATCTGGTTGGTCCTCAGATTCTTCTATCTCAACTACTTGAGATTTTAACGTCGCAACATCACCACCTTTAGGACCTTCAGCTTTCGATAAAGCTGCCATGGAGTTTTCATCAAAAGTAACATCTCTATTGATTACAAACTTAGAATCCTCAAAAGACCAAAGACGGTAGCCCTTGACTCCTCTTGCATATCCCAAGAAAATTGCCTTCTTGGCCCTATTATCAAGTTTGTTATCCTTGACATGATAATACGCTATGCATCCGAACACTCTAAGTCTTCCATAATCTGCCTCTTCTCCTGACCACATCCTAAAAGGAGTGTCTCCATCCAATGTTGAATGGGGAGATCGGTTCACAATATAAGCAGTTGTGGCTACCGACTCCGCCCACCATTCTCGACCCAAACCAGAATTGGAGCGCATACATCTAGCTTTCTCAAGTAGTGTACAGTTCAGTCTTTCTACAACTCCATTTTGTTGTGGTGTGTCTCTAACCGTCCAATGTCGAACAATGCCTTCTTTATCACAAAACTTCTTGAAAGCACCATCTGTGTACTCTGTGCCATTATCAGACCTCAAAGTTTTCAACTTTCTATCCGTTTTGTTCTCGACCATTGCTTTTCATTGCTTGAATGTCTCGAATACCTCATTCTTATGCTTAAGAAAATACACCCAAGCATATCTCGAGTAATCATCTACAAACGAGACAAAGTACCTGGAACCACCTTTGGAAGCAACTTTAGACGGACCCCAAACATTTGTATGAACATAGTCTAATATCCCTCTGCTTTTATGGTTGCTCGTTGAAAATGAAACCATGTGTGCTTTTCCATACACACAATGCTCGCAAAACTCCATGCAAGGCTTCTTCATGTACTTCAACAAGCTCTTCTTACCAAGCAAATTTAGACCCTTCTCCGACATATGTCCAAAGCACATATACCAAAGCCTAGTGTACTCTGTTGGGTTTCTCTTGCTTCCACCTATTCTAACTGCTAGATCACCTGTAGCTTTACTACCAACAAGATGGTACAAATTTCTTTAGCGAATCCCCTTCATCACCAGCAAAGAACCACTAACAACTTTTAGAACCCCCTTTTCACCAATTAGCTTGCAACCTTTTGATTCTAAGACAACAAGGGAAATAAGATTTTTCCTCAAATTAGGGACATGCCTAACATCCATTAATGTTCTGACAATGCCATCATGCATCTTAATTCTAATTGTACCGATACCCATCGTCTCTCAACCATGGTCGTTACCCATCAAAACAGTTCCACCATTTATGGCCTTGTAGGAAGTGAACCACTTCCTGTTTTGGCACATATGATAAGAGCATCTAGTATCTAGAATCCAATTGCTTGAAAATTCAGATGTAATGGAATAACATTCTCCTCCCCACTCATCCGAAGCTACACTAGCTTCGAGCTTCACATCTTGATCTCCCTTATTCTTGTTATTTTTGTCCTTCCATAGTACCCTCTTATTTCGACAATCCTTCTTCCAATGCCCAAGCTCACCACACTTGTAACAACGAGTTTCCGCTAGAGATCTAGATTTTGATCTAGACTTTTCCCTCTTGCTATTTCCTCTATTATTACCCCCTTCCTCTTGCAAGCAAACCTTGTGCTTGTTCATTGCTCCCACTTGTCATATTACTAGTTGCCACCTTCCGCAGATCATCCGCTAGAAGTGCAGTTCTAGTTTCATCCATGGTCAATGTATCCCCCACAAGCATTAATGTTTGAACAAGATTATCATATGATTTTGGCAAAGAAAGCAAAAGCATAAGAGCTTGATCTTCATCTTCAACCTTCACATCAATATCCTTCAAATTTGAAATTATCCTATCAAATTTGTTGATGTGATCACGGAGTGAGATTCCTTCATCCATCTTGCAAGTATATAACTGTGACTTGATATATATTCTATTTGTTAGAGTCTTCATCATGAAGTTTGCCTCCAACATTTCCCACACACTTGATGTGGTTTCTTCGTCATCCACCATAAATGCAACATCTCTTTCAAGACATAATATTATGGCAGCGTGCTTCCATATCAAGCTCTTCCCAGTCACTGTCCTTCATATCTTCGGGTTTCTTATCCTTACCCAACAACGCCTTGTAACTTTTGTGATATTAACAAATTCTTCATCTGCATCCTCCAATAGGAGAAATCATTTTTCCCATTGAATTTCTCAATCTCATACTTTCCAACTTTAACGATTCCGCTGCTAGAAGCCATTGTTTTCAAAATCGGACCTTGACCGCCTTAGACTTTGATTTGGATTTGATACCAATTGTTGAGAAGCCGCGGAAGCTTCGACTAATATGGAATAATTAAAGTAGTATGAACACACAAGAATTCAACGAGGTTCGACAAATTGTCTACGTCCTCGGGGTGATATGTTTCTTACTATATAAAGGAAATAAACTCGATAACTTGTACAAGCCAGAGTATATCTTTACAAAGAATAATAAACCTCTCTTTGTTTCTCTCTTTTCTTTTTGCAAAATGAAATCCTTCTTCTTTTTCTCTCTCGTGTTTTCTTTTTCTCTTTGATTTTCTGAAGATGATTTGATGATTTCAAAAGGCTTCTCTCTTTGTGTTTATATAGGAGATACAAATTGGAAAAATAGACTTTTCTAATTTTCAATTTGTTTTCATCACCATTAGCTTCTCCTCTTTTCCCTCTTCCTCTTTTGTCTCATCCACAAGGAAAAAATAGCATGCTTACACCTCCAATTGGGCCTACCTCCCCTGGACCTTCCTCTCCCACTCATTCCCCAAATACTCAATCCACAACTCCCACAACTTCCCACCCAATGACTACAAGATCCAAATCTCATATTTCTTGCCCCCTCCATCATACCAATGGCACAATACATGGCCTTCCCGACCATCGCCCTCTTGCTCTATTGCCACCTTAACCCCCGATGAACCCACTTCCTACACCGATAATCCAAATAGCCCAAATGGCACCAAGCCACGACATATGAAGTCCATGCTCTCCTCTCTAATAAAACATAGACCCTCATCCCTCCTCCAAAGTCTTAGTTGTCAAATGGGTCTTCAAAACTAAGTGACATGCCAACGGGACCAATGAACACCGAAAGACGAGACTTGTTTCCAAGGCTACCATCAAGTCCACGGTTTAGACTATGATGAGACATTTATCCCTGTTGCAAAACCCTCTACTATTCGTCTCCTCCTCTCCATCATTGGTGCGATGAATGGGTGGTCGGTTCAACAACTCGATATTCACAATACCTTCCTACACGGGACCTTGAATGAAGAAGTCTACATCTCTCATCCTCTAGGTTTTTCACACACTCAATTCCTTTCTTATATTTGCAAATTACACAAATCCTTATATGGTCTAAAACATGCACCTCGGGCTTCGTTTTCTCGCCTTAGTGACACCGTAGTTACTATGGGCTTCTCTCCATCACAAGTGGATACCTCTCTTTTCATTCATCGTCAAGGTTCTCACTTCGTTTTCATCTAAGTATACGTTGACGATCTCTTAGTTGTTTCTAGTACTCATGCTCTTTTTGACAAGTTTGTTGCAACTCTCTCTACCAAATTCCCAGTCAAGGACGATCTTTTAGTTGTTTCTAGTACTCATGCTCTTTCTAACAAGTTTGTTGAAGCTCTTTCTACCCAATTCCCGACCAAGGACCTAGGCCCGCTCAAGTTTTTTTCTTGGAATTGAAGCACACTGAGACTCGACAGTCATCTACCTCTCACAAACCAAATATATTCGAGACCGACCTTGTCTCTCGGGCAGACATGACACATTCCAAAGCGGTAAACACACCCATGGCCACATCATTTGATTATATTACTTTTGATCAATCAGATGATATGTACGCCAGAGTTTGATTTCAAACGTAGAGAATTAAGTTTTGTTTGGTTAGGGTTTTGGATTCATCATTTATTGAAGTTGAAGACAATTATGTAGAAAAACAAACCTCTGTTCTTACCTTAACTTGAGACAGATTTGAAGGAAAATGAATCACACGGATGTTTGCCCAATAACGTATACTTTGTATTGAACAACAGATTTCCAACAGACTGGATTTCTGTTTACATAACATCACACATTTATACTACACAACAGCAACCAACAACCTTCGTTTAACTTCTCTTAATGACAGTTAAACAAGCACCTAGGCGTCAGTTAACTAACTGTAATCAACTAGCTTAGGCGCCTATTTTCTTTGACATAAAGCACATGACAACACATAACACTAATTGTCTTCTAATGACAACAACTTATACTTAATAACAAATTCATAAACTAAGTTTAAACTGATGTTCTTGTTTTTGGTCTAGTTTTAAGTGTCTTTCTTAGGTTGTTTAGTTTAGTTTTAGTAAGTTTTAGAGTTAGTTTTGTATGTTTTTGGATAAGTTTGCATATTTTGTGAGAAGTATGGAAGCTACTCCGTTTTGTGTCTTTTTGTAGGTTTTTGAAGAGAAAAGGAGCATTTTAAGCGGAACTGAAGACAAGTGGTGAGTGGTGTATGCATAGAAGAGGAGGAAGAAGAATGCCTTTTGAAGATCAAGTTAGAGTGCAAGTTAAAGTCAAGGAAAGAGTTCGAAATAAGCCAAAACAGAGGGCTCGTTAACGACCTGTGAGGGTCATTACCGAGATGTGCATCGAAGTTTTTATTAGAGGATTCAGCAAGTATCTACCGACCTTGTGCAGGTCGTTAACAAAGTGATCTGTGTCGGTAGAGCGCAACCGACTTTTGGGTTTAATATATTTTATCTTGTTAACTTTTAGTTTGGTAAGTTTTTATCTTTTAGGTCTTTTATTAGATAGCTTTCTTAGTATAAATACCCTTGTTCTAAGCCTAGACAGGGGGGGGATTTCAAGTAGTTTGAAGAGAAGTCGAGAGAGAGAACTCAGACTGTTTCCGATCGAGAGAAAGGAGGGAGTTTGGGTTCGATGATCAAGCTTCTTGTTTGTTGTTCTTAGTTGTTTTCAGATTCCACAAGTATTTGTACGACGATTTTTCTTTCAATTTCAAGTAAGTTTTGCTTTTCAATGTTTTCTTTGAATAAAGTTGTTTTCTTTGATTCAATGAATAATGAGTAGTTTACTTTTATAGGGTCGGGGTTGAAACCCGACATAGTTGTGCATGATTGAATGAATGTGTTGAGTTTTTGATTGTCTTCTATCTTTTGAATTGCTTGTTGTGCTTGTGCTTAGACGAGAGTTGAAGTAATTTGAGTTTTTAGCTTGATCGAAAGAGAAAGTTGTGAACTTGAATGTTGATATTGTTCGTTAACGAAAGTTTCGAGCTTTGGATTCAAAACAAGTAATAAAGTGAATTGATTTATGAAAGTTGATTGATTTGCTTGTTTAGTCAGCGAAAGTTGATAGATTTATCTTTAAAGGCACGATCTTTATCTTCACATGAGTTTATATGTATAGCTATGTTGGGGTAATCCTTGTCCTAGAGCTTTTTATCCTTTGAATTTCTTCAGTTTACCATTCGATTTCACTCGTTACCAAGGCACTTTGGATCGGTACCGAGCTTGCATTTGCATCATTATTTGTTCTATTTTAACTAGAATTCCAAGATCGTTAACGACCCTGACAAGGTCATTAATGAGGTCTGTCGTAACTGTTTTTTTTCTTTGTTTTGCTTTGTTTCTTTGTTATTAGTTCGGTAAACAAACAACCTTGCTTCCCGTTGACGATCCTGACTTCGCTAAATTCAGCGGGGTCTTGACTACAAATTTTATTTTTTGTCAAGTTAAATCTTCCCTACAACAAGTTGGCGTCGTTACCGGGGAAGCAACAATGTTTGTTTGTTTACTTGTGGGTCTAGGTATAGCCCGACCCTGTTTTTGTTTTTAATTCTGTTTTCTTTGTCTTTTTTCTCAGCGTATGCCAGCAGGACGTCTCCAGCTCGAATTTGACAATCGATTATTATTCTGAACTTGAACGCACTTTGCACCGCAAACGGAGAGAAAACCAAGCCATGGCTACACCTAAAGCAATGGCACAAGAGATGGCAGCCCTCCGTAGACAGATGGAGGCGTTACAAGCTGATCGAGATGTTGTTGCCGAAACAGCGGAATGAGAGTGAGGGAATGTTGCACGTCAATGAGAGGACAATGCCCGTCTACAAGAGCAGCTGAATGCCTATCCGAGGAATGACAAGCAATATATGCATCCAGAACTGAGGGTGCCCGAGTCTACAATCGTGCTTCCGGAGATAGAGAAGACATTTGAGATTAAGTCTCAATTTATATCCTTAATAAAGAGGGCTCAGTTTGAAGGAAACCTACTGAGTGCCCTATGGAACATATTAAAAATTTTCTTGATTTATGTGACACTATTGTTGCTGAAGGTGTCTCACTTGAATATGTTTAATAAAAACTTTCAGGTGGTCTCTTACTGGAAAGGCCCTGAGCTAGTTGGAGAGCTTACCTCCTAAGTCTATCAAGACTTGGAAGGCTTTGTATGATCAATTTCTTACAAAGTTCTTCCCTCTTGCCAAGACAATGGAGTTGAGAAAACATATCACCTCCTATCACCAGCTGCCTGATGAGACCTTTGTAGAGACATGGGAGAGGTTTAAGGAGATGCTCAAACAGTGCCCCACTGATGGACAACCCCTATATATGCTCCAAGAAATCTTCTTCCAAGGGATCAATGCAGAAACAAAGAACCGCATCAACACACACACATACACACACACATACACACACACACACACACACACGCTGCGTGCAGTTTTATAGAGATAGATCCCACTGCTGCATGGGAACTGCTGGACAAGCTGTCTAACTACGATGCCATGTATGGCACCCAGCAACCACCTTATCCATAGAAGCGTCTCTACGTGCCTAACAAGGACGAAGTTGATCCCGATGTCAAAAATCAATTTCTACACGATGAGATCAACCGTCGGAAGAAACAGGTAAGTTTTTTGAAAACCTCTCAACCTTGTTAAGAGTGTGATTCTTCTGCCCATAGTACTTCTGCTTGTAATAACATCGAGCAGGTAAGAGCCGTTGAGACTTATGCTGAGATGAATTACATGAGAGGTCAATACAGGAACCAACCTAATAACTTTGACAAGCCAAACAATTATCTAACATGGGGTAATCAAAATCCGAACCTAAGCTATGCAGCACCCCCACTAGATAGACGGCCCACGCCACATCGACCTCCAGGCTACCAAGAGCCACCATCCTAGGTACAAGGGTTACAAGAGGGCATTAATGGAGTCCATAACAAATTCAATGACGTCCATAGCAAGATTGATGGAGTCCAAGCCAACCTCAACAACCAGATGAAAAGATGGGGAGATTTCAATGTGTGGAAGAAGAGTGTCGTCTCATAGCTAGGAAACCTGGCCACACAAATTCCGAGACCGCAAGGGCAACTCCCGGGCCGTCCTAAGGAGAACCTTAGAGGAAAAATAGCAGCCATGCACCTTAGGAGTGGAAAGGCACTATCGGATTGTGCCAAAGCCAAGGAGAAGAGCCCCGAATCTAAAGAGGACGACACGGTCCAAGTCGACAACGAGCCAGAGAGGGTCGTTACCGAGCCTAAACAACTCGGTACCGATACTCCCAGGGTCGTTACCGACCCCAACCCAGGTAAGTATTCTACCTCGAGCTCCTCTCTTAATCCCAGGCTCGATACCGACCCCACCAAGGTCACTACCGACCCTTCTAAGGTACCAACCAACCCTAATGTCGACCCGGTAGCATCACCTCTCGAGCCCGCCTTGGCTCCGAGATTGGTGAAGTCTCTTCCCTTTCCTACTAAAAAGTCTAAGGACTTAATTGAAAAGGCAAGTTTAAGCGTTTTGTTAAGATTCTCCAAGGCTTAAATATTTCTATACCATTCGCTGAGGCCCTAAGCAAAATGTTGTCTTACACAAAGTTTTTGAAAGACATTCTTAGCAGGAAATGATCCATAACAGAGCTTATAGATGAGGTCCGATCTATTACTCTTCCAAAGAAGTTAGGCGACCCAAGGAGATTTGCTATTACAATTGGGATTGGCACCCACCGATTCAAGGCCTTATATGATCTATCACAATGCCACTGCAAGTCTCCTACCTTTATCAATCTGGTCAAAAGCCAACATGGGACCATTAGAGCCAATCAACATGCGGCTATACATGGAAGATGGCTCATGCGTCAAGCCAACAGGGGTTGTAGAAGATTTTCCAGTTCAAGTGGACAAATTCTTTGTTCCCAATGATTTATAGTTATGGAGATGCTCGAAGATCCGGTGGTTCCTATTATCTTAGGAAGACCATTCCTCGCCACAACCGGAGCCATAATTGATGTTAGGAGGTGACTCTTAACTTTCGAAATTGGGGATGAGATGGTGGAATTTCGGTTCAACCCGACGATGAAGGAGATAGATATAGCCGAAGTTAAGATGCTCTACACCCACAATGAATTCATCGAATGTGGGGACCCCGTTGGAAGACTGTTGGCAAGTGATATATTTTCAGGTCGAAGATGGGCCGAGATAGTTCTTACAGTCTCGATACTGAGTCCACCTACCTCGGTACCGAGTCTCCTGGCAGATGAAGATAGCTCGGTACCCACCCTTATTGCATCGGTACTGAGCCCGACCGAGGATAATGAAATCTCGGTGTTTGAATACCTTGAAGAAGTCTTGAAGACGTAGCTAGAAGAGCCTATTCTTATTTCAACTGAGCCTTCTCCAACGCTCAAGCCTCTTCCAAACTCTCTCAGGTATGAATTTCTTGGTCCTAATTCTACTTTCCCCGTCATCATCAATACTAAATTAAAAGATGAGGAAGTAGAAAAGCTTCTTATTGTGCTTAGTACACATAGAAAAGCTATAGGCTACTCCTTAGATGATATAACCGGCATATCCCCTTCACTTTGCATGCATAAGATATTCATGGAGGACGACCATAAACCCACCATAGAGCATCAACGTAAGTTAAATCCTAACATGAAAGAAGTGGTTAAAAAGGAAATTATTAAACTACTTGATGCAGGGATCATATTTCCTATATCGGACAGCCAATGGGTTAGTCCGGTCCATGTAGTTCCTAAAAAAAGGGGAATGACCGTAATTGAAAATGAAAAGGGAGAGCTGATCCTCACTAGGACCACAACTAGTTGGAGGATGTGCGTTGATTATAGGAAGCTCAATAGTGCTACTAGAAAAGATTATTTTTCGCTTCCTTTTATTGATCAAGTGTTAGAACGCTTAGCCCAGCATGATTATTTCTGTTATTTAGATGGCTATAGCGGATTTTGGAAGATTCTTATTCATCCTGATGATTAGGAAAAGACTACCTATACATGTCTCCATGGGACTTTTGCCTATAAAATAATGTCATTCGGGCTTTGCAATGCCCCCGCCACCTTCCAAAGGTGTATGATGGCCATTTTTCTGATATGATAGA
Source organism: Fallopia convolvulus (assembly GCA_964016875.1). Classification (NCBI taxonomy): domain Eukaryota; kingdom Viridiplantae; phylum Streptophyta; class Magnoliopsida; order Caryophyllales; family Polygonaceae; genus Fallopia; species Fallopia convolvulus. The sequence goes on along the minus strand of OZ024732.1, from coordinate 36,595,551 downwards.
GGATATTGTAGAGGTCTTTATGGATGATTTCTCTGTGTATGGTTCTTCCTTTGATTCTTGTCTTGCTAACCTTGCATATGTTCTCAAAAGATGTGAAGAAACCAACCTTGTGCTTAATTGGGAAAAATGTCATTTCATGGTTCAAGAGGGGATAGTTCTAGGACACCTTGTCTCTAAAAGAGGGATAGAAGTAAACAAAGCAAAAATTGAGCTTATTGAAAAACTACCTCCTCCCTCTTCTGTTAAAGACATTAGGAGTTTTTTAGGGCATGCTGGCTTTTATAGACGCTTTGTCAAGGATTTTTCTAAAATAGCTAAACCACTGACTGACCTACTAATGAAGGATGAAGTGTTTGAGCTGTCTCTAGATTTTCTTGAAGCATTTTACAGGTTAAGAGCGGCCCCCGTCTCCGCTCCTATTATGCAATCCCTGGATTGGACCTTGCCTTTTGAGATTATGTGTGATGCTAGTGATTATGCTATTGGCGCGGTTTTGGGACAACGGAAGGACAAAAAGCTCCACGCCATGTACTATGCAAGCAAGACGCATGATGAGGCGCAGAGTAAGTATACTACAACGGAGAAGGAATTCCTTGTTGTAGTATTTGCTTTTGAAAAATTCCATTCCTATCTTGTTGGTTCAAAAGTGATTGTTTATACTGACCATGAAGTTGTTAGATATCTAGTGGCCAAAACGGATGCCAAGCCTAGGCTGCTTCGTTGGATGCTCTTATTGCAGGAATTTGATCATGAAATCAGAGATAAAAAGGGAGCAAAAAACTTGGTGGCTGATCACTTATCCAGGTTGCCAGTTGAGCGCATCATTGAATCCAACAACGAAGTGCCCATAAACGACTCCAGACCGGGTGAACACCTCATGCTGAACGAGATTGGACACAGTAAGACCCTCGTTACCAACCCTGAAGGTACCGAGCCACCACCGACGCTGGAGGGCGTCGATCACATCAGTAATAAATCATGGCATATCAATACCAAAATCGGGAGGCTCGATACCAAGCCACATGAGGTTGTTATCGACAACAATACAACTGCTTCAGGGTCGATACCGACCTAATCAGTTTCTGTAACGACTCAGTCAGGTACGTTTTCTCAACCCGAACTCATTCCTTTCAATTCAATCCCTTCCTCATCTCTTGCTTCTACTTCTTTTCAATTAATTCATGCTATTAGAGGGTCAAAAGCCCCTTACTTTGCGGATTTTGCTAACTACCTTGTAGGTGGCGTAATTCCCGAGGGACTAACCCCACAAAAGAAAAAGAAGTTTCTTCATGATGTCAAACAGTACTATTGGGATGATGCTTACTTGTTCAAGCAAAGAAGTAATCACCTCTTTAGGCGTTGTATTCTAGAAGAGGAGATAGAGAGTGTGATCCGTCAATGTCACACGCTTCCTACCGGTGGCCATGCAAAAGGATTCAAAACCACGGCGAAGATTATTCAAAGTAGTCTCTATTGGCCAACCATTTTTAAGGACGTATAGGCTTATGTGACAGCATGTGATGAATGCCAACGCCCTGGTAACATCACTTGGAGACATGAAAACCCACTGACCAGAATATTAGAGGTCAAACTATTCGACGTATGGGGCATAGACTTCATGGGACCTTTTCCTGCATCGGGCCCCTACAAGTATATCCTGGTTGCGGTTGATTATGTATCTAAGTAGGTGGAGGCCGTAGCTAAAAGGACCAGTGATGCTAAAACCGTGGCTAAATTTATTAAAACTAACATTTTCCCTAGGTTTGACGTTCCAAGGGTCCTCATTAGTGATGGTGGATCGCACTTCATAGAGCGGAGTTTGGAAGAACTTTTGGTTAAGTATGGGGTATCACACCGGGTGGCAACACCATATCATCCCCAAACTAGTGGCCAAGTTGAAGTTTCAAACAGGCATATTAAGAGCATATTGGAAAAGACGGTGTCCCGCTCAAGGAAGGATTGGTCATCTAAATTGGATGACGCTCTATGGACTTACAAGACGGCATACAAGACGCCCTTATGCATCACTCCTTAAATTTAGTGTATGGCAAGGCATGCCATTTGCCGGTCGAGATGGAGCACAAGGCATTATGGACTCTCAAAGAGCTTAACATGAACCTCGATGCAGCCGGAGCAAAAAGATTCATGGACTTGCAAGCACTAGAGGAGTTGAGGCTAAAGGCGTACGAGAACGCCGAGATCTACAAAGAGCGCACCAAACGGTGGCATGATCAGAAATTGGTGCCCAAAACTTATGAAGTTGGTGACAAGGTACTTCTCTTTAACTCTAGACTCCATTTATTTCCAAGGAAGCTAAAAACAAGATGGAGTGGGTCGTTTGTGGTTCACCGCATCTATCCATATGGAGCCTTAGAGTTGATCGATAATAGTGGAGCCATCTTTAAAGTGAACGGGCACCGATTGAAGAAGTTCTATGAGCAACCCGACCCGAAAGAAGAGATTAGAGTCACCATGGCTCTCACAGCGTCGAATTAGCCAAGGCAAGTTCGTCGGGCTAACGACGTTAAAAATAGCGCTTACGTGAGGCAACCCAGTTTTTAGTTTTCGTTAAAGGTTTCTTTTCTTTCTTTTTAGATCTTTTTTCATAGCTTTCTTTTGAGTTTTTAGTAGTCTAAAAGTTTGCAAGATAGAATTGTTTCAAAACTAGCGTGGCATAGGAAATTGGGCTCGGAAAAATGTTGAAATACGAGTCACCCAGGCTCATTAACGATCTGAGAATCTCGTTAACGACCTGTGACGACACATGAAAACGGTGACGCGGGCGAGGTAAGTAACTCTATCTCTTCTATCTTTTATCTTCTACCTTCTATCTTTTTACCTTCTCCACGCCGCCTCTCCCTTCTCCCTCTCCCTATTAAAACCCTCTCAAATCTCCAAATCCCACACCCAAATCTCAAGCCAAATCTTCAAGTTTTCAATCAAAATCCCACCGAGTCTTCCCACACCACCGATTGCACCTCCGCACTCTAATCCCAATCGCATCCCACGATAACGAGCCCCACTACTTGAGTTCGTTACTAGCGCACCGAAATCCCTCGTTATCCCTTTCCAATTCAATCTTTGTTCTTCAATCTACGGTATGATTTCTAAACCCTAACTCTTTTCTTGAAAATTTCATGGTAATTTGGGGTTAAATTCATATCTAGATCTCGAGTAATTGGTTTGCATGTCTATGTTGCATTGTGCGTCTATTATTGGTGATTGATCTTGATCTATACTTGGTTATTCTTGCTTATTTTGAATTGAAATTTTGATAAGAAAAGCATGAGTAGCTTGTTATTGAATTGATGGACAATGTCATATTGGCAACTCAAGAGCAAGCTAATATCTTTGATGTCGTCCTTCAAAAGGACCATTTCACCAGGTGGTTCTCGAGGTCAAGCGCTAAGCCGTTGGGGATATATGAAGACGTTAAGCACGCCTTTTCCATCCTTGGTATACCTCAACTGTTGAAGAAGGAGGAAACACCACATTACTCGACCCTCACTACCGAGTTCATAGCTACTTTCCGGACAAGCTTCAAGACCAAAACTTCGGTTGGAAAAATCAAGTACCGGCTAGGCAATGTTGATCGTAAGTACACAATGGCTGAATTCAATGCAATTCTTGAGCTTCCTCACCTCTCTCAGGATTACAAGATCAAGAATATCAAGGTCACTGACACTTGGAGTTACATTTCCGAGGAGGTTGAACCTTCCGCAGCGACATTTCCAAGGGCAAGCATCATCAACCCCATCTTTCGGATTATACTCCGAGACTTGGGCGCCACTTTTTGGCCCAAGAAAGAGTTTTGAAGACCAACATAGTTGGAGGTAACATACCTCCATACCATTCTTTTTGAGGATCCTGCCCCTTTGAACTTAGGGTATGAATGGTTGCAATACGTCGAGAAGTACGAGATCAAGTCAAAAGAAGTATGGTGCGGGAATCTAGTAAACTTTCTAGCGGTGAAACTCGGCGTCGATCTTGAGCATTATATGCCAAACCGTCCCAAAAGCTCGACAAAACGTATTGGTTCTCCTCCATCATTTTTGTGAGGACCGAAAGAGGGTACGCCACCAAGTTTCTTGGCAAAGATATGTTGCTTACCCGAGACAAGTTCGAGTTGCTTTATGTGCCAAATTGGTATGAGACTTGGACAGGACATGCATTCCCATTGGAGAAGAATCCACATGATGAGCCGTCATTGAGGGCGTGTGAGTCAAGGTTCGACAGAGAAGGCGAACAAATGGATGAAGATGACGCTTCAATGGAGGCAGCCACGGAGGAACTCGATAACGAGGATGATGACCTCAGTACCGAGGTCCTGGGAGATGATGACAACCTCGGTAATGACCCGTCAAGGCTTCGAGGCTAGTAACGAGGCATTCAACTTTGGTAACGAGCCACGTGCCTCCGCCTACCGTGCCTCAATCGTATGCAATGATGCCCTATAACCCGATGATCTACCAAGACCACTTCCAGACCCAAGATCACTACACACCACCTCCTCAGCCCACCTATTCTGGATCGAGTGTTCCACCTCCATGAGCCGATGATTTATCTTTTCAGATGCAACAACTCAACCTACAGCAGACACAACTCACCTAGAGGATGGAGCGTTGGGAGGGTGTCTATGCAGCTCGCACGACTCTAAACGATGTGAGGCATCAGCAGGCAGATGCTCGTTGGAGGACGATGGAGCAACGGGTGACAGTTGATGAGGAGCGTTGGAGGACCATGTACGAGTTCATGGGCAACTTTGAGCATCAGTTTCCACCACCACTACGGCGATGATTCAGTTTCAAGGATGTTATTTTCCGCTTCAATTTTATCTTGTGAGTTTCTTTCTTTTTCCTTATTCTTTTCGTTTTCTTAGCTTTATTATAGTGGGGACACTGTTATTTTAAGTATGGGGGTAGGGGAGGAAAGAAAACTTGCTTTGTTTAGTTGTTTGTTTAGATGTCTTTGTTTGATCACCTTGTTTGCTTTGCTTAAGTTGTCTTTGTTTTTAAGAAAAAAATGATGAAAAAATTACAAAAAATTTGAAAAAAAAGAGTTTCTAGAATGGATAAATCCCTAGTCTTTTGATTCTATGATAGTTAATTGCTAGCATGATCATGTAATTTCCTTTCGAGCATGTTTTTGATAGTATAGTCTGATTCTTGGTATGAAATTGTTTTTATAGAGGAATAACATTTTGATGAAATTGAGCATGTATAACTTTTAGCATGAGTAGTGCAATCCAACAAAAATTGCTACCTTGTGAGTTATTTTTGGCCTTATAGGGAGAATATCAAAAATTCTCTCTTCTTTTCTTGTGTGATTTACTCTCTTTATGTATATTATCTCTTGGAATTGTGACAGTTATCTATTTCTTGAGACCTATATAAGATTTTTAGTTCATTACATGTGAAAGTCATATGATAGAGAACTTATTTTTTATGAGCCTTATTTATCCTTATCCACCCTTTACGTGATCCTTTTTTGACAACCAATTTGAGCTTTAGCCTTTTATTTTCAGCTCCACAAAAATTATTTCCCTAGCCGAGATAATCTTGACCTTATCCGGGGATTAGGACTTAGGTTGGAGAGGTATGCTTTGTAGAGTGAAAAAATGTTATCTTTTGGTTTAAAAATATGGGTTTTGGAAAGGGTAGATTGGAAGTCTCTTGTTTTATTTTATAAAAAGATCTCTTGGTAGAAAAGATGCACAAAAATAAGAGAAAAAGAAGAGAATGTATGGATCGATATCGACCTATGTGGGTTCCGTACCGATGGTAGAAAGAAAATAAAATCGAGGAGGAAAGTGTAGCTCGGTAACGACCCTTTTAGGTCGTAACGAGGCTGTTCGAGGCTAATGAAAAAAAATGAAAAAAAGGGAAAAAAAAAAGCTGAGAAAGAAAGAAAGAAGAAGTAAAGGAAGATGTGCATTGTGTTTAAAGTTAAACCAGAGATTCTTTTATGTTTATATGAGGCTTTCTAGGATTTTTTAAAGATGAGTGAGTTTGAACATAATGAAAGTGAGTTTTTAAAGGCTTTCTAGGATTCTTTTATGTTTATATGAGGCTTTCTAGGATTTTATGTTTTTGAGAGGCTTTCTAGGATTTTTTAAAGATGAGTGAGTTTGAGAGTTTTATTAGCACCACATAACCAAATATTTTCACACCTATTTGTCTTTACCAAGCCCCATTACAACCCGGCCGAATGGAAGCTTCTATGAAGTTTTTCATTGAGCCTAAGTTCTTTTGATGATTTTTGCTTGTTTTGACAAATCTTAGGTGGAGAGTTTGCTGATATAAGTTCCAATTTCTATGAGTTTTTGCATATAAGATTGAGTTGAGAGATTAAATTTATAAGCCCAAACACTTGAGAGTCAAGAGAAACACATATCCTTGGTGAGGTTGGATTGTATTTGCTTATGTCTATTAGTGCTTATATATGTGTGATGACGTTAATAGTCATTTGCTATTTTCTACTATGTTTTGAAGTTGCTTTTTGGATGATGGCTATTACTTCATGAGCATGATTGTTTGGTTTTGGTTATTGTATAGTGATTGCTTGAGGACAAGCAAGCTTAAGTATGGGGTATTTTGATGTTCGTGTTTTTGGTCTAGTTTTAGGTGTCTTTCTTAGGTTGTTTAGTTTAGTTTTAGTAAGTTTTAGAGTTAGTTTTGTATGTTTTTGGATAAGTTTGCATATTTTGTTAGAAGTATGGGAGCTACTCCGTTTTGTGTCTTTTTGTAGATTTTCGAAGAGGAAAGGAGCATTTTTAAGCGAAACTAAAGAAAAGTGGTGAGTGGTGTATGCATAGAAGAGGAGGAAGAAGAATTCCTTTTGAAGATCAAGTTAGAGTGCAAGTTAAAGCCAAGGAAAAAGTTCAAAATAAGCCAAAACAGAGGGCTTGTTAACGACCTGTGAGGGTTGTTACCGAGCTGTGCATCAGAGTTTTTGTTAGAGGATTCAACAAGTGTCTACCAACCCTGTGCAGGTCGTTAACGAAGTGATCTGTGTCGGTAGAGCACATCCGACTTTTGGGTTTAGTATCTTTTATCTTGTTATCTTTTAGTTTGGTAAGTTTTTATCATTTAAGTCTTTTATTAAATAGCTTTCTTAGTATAAATACCCTTGTTCTAAGCCTAGACAAGGGAGGGGGGGATTTCTAGTAGTTTGAAGAGAGAAGTCGAGAGAGAGAACTCGGACTGTTTCCGATCGAGAGAAAGGAGGGAGTTTGGGTTCGGTGATCAAGCTTCTTGTTTGTTGTTCTTAGTTGTTTTCGGATTGCACAAGTATTTGTAAGACGATATTTCTTTCAATTTCAAGTAAGTTTTGCTTTTCAATGTTTTCTTTGAATAAAGTTGTTTGCTTTGATTCAATTAATAGTGAGTAGTTTACTTTTCTAGGGTCGGGGTTGAAACCCGACATAGTTGTGCATGATTGAATGAATGTGTTGAGTTTTTAATTGCCTTCTATCTTTTGAATTGCTTGTTGTGCTTATGCTTAGACGAGAGTTGAAGTAATTTCAGTTTTTAGCTTGATCGAAAGAGAAAGTTGTGAATGAATGTTGATATTGTTCGTTAACGAAAGTTTCGAGGTTTGGATTCAAAACAAGTAATAAAGTGAATTGATTTATGAAAGTTGATTGATTTGCTTGTTTAGTCAGCGAAAGTTGATAGATTTATCGTTAAAGGCATGATATTTATCTTCACATGAGTTTATATGCATAGCTATGTTGTGGGAACCCTTGTCCTAGAGCTTTTTATCCTTTGAATTTCTTCAGTTTAGCATTCGATTTCACTCGTTACCGAGGCACTTTGGATCGGTACCGAGCCTGCATTTGCATCGTTATTTGTTCTATTTTAAGTAGAATTCCAGGATCGTTAACAACCCTGACAAGGTCGTTAACGAGGTCTGTCGTAACTGTTTTTTTGCTTTGTTTCTTTGTTATTAGTTCGGTAAACAAACAACCTTGCTTCCCGTGGACGATCCTGACTTCGCTATACTCAACGGGGTCTTGACTACAAATTTTATTTGTTGTCGAGTTAAATCTGCCCTACAACATAAACCTAACATTTATCCCTTAAATTTAGTTTAAACAACTTCATTCCAATTTCTTCTTTCAAAACAAGTAAGCCAACTAATCAAGATTCGTTTTGATCCCCTGTTATGTGATTGAACATACCTTCTTGATGATATTCTTCATGCTTGATCATCAACAGAGTAGACTCCTCCTCATATCCTTTCATTGCGAGATTCACCTCCTCATCTTTGTCCTTGGCATCACATTCAGATTTAAAGTGCCCCATGTTTCCACATGACCAACACTTAATCTTTCTCTTATCAAAACACTTATTAGGCTTTTGTTGCTCTTCATCACTTTGGAAATCTTCCTCATCCTTGGAAGCCTTGTCTTTTGCCTTCTTCTTTTCTCTTTCCTTCCACTCAGCCCGAGTAAGAAGTGAAGTTTCCAATCCTTTTTCACTGAATTCATTCAGCCTTTCTTCATGTACTTTTAAGGATCATATTACTTCATCAATATTCTTATCTTAACTCACGAAACTCCTCCATGGTTGTGGTAATTCTAAAGGGGGGAGGCGTTCAAAAACGTTGTTCAGCTCTTCCAATTCATGGAGAAGGGGGAGGATTTCAGCTCTAGATGGAAGGGAGGCATTCAAGAGCCAACATAGATGGAAGGGAGGCGTTCGAAAACGTCGTTCAGCTCTTCCAATTCATGGAGAAGGGGGAGGATTTCAGAATCATCCACTACTCACGGTATCCTTGCAATATCACCTCATCCGACTGACACATAAGCAACTTTATTGAATTTTTCCATCGGAAACAATCTCGTACCAATATCGATGGATATAATAAGAGTTGGTACCAAAACTAGTAAAAGTGAAAGTTGATATTATTTTGAATAAATGAGTAAAAGTTAAAATTATTTTAAATAATTTTTCCTTTTATTTATAGTGGAGCAAGGCAATTAGTATTGTAGTACTCTCTGAAATCATATAGAATGGTATATATGATCGTAACAATCTAGGAACGACATGAAAGTAGACACAATATTTTGGAATTACAAACTTAGTGCACGAGTTGACAACAAACCACACAATCATGAATCATACCAAAAAAGCTCCAAAATTCAATGGCACTCAATTATTAATCTGCATATTCTATCAACTATATATAATACTGATACTCAAATATCACAATCTCACCTTTCTTTCTTCTCTCTCATGTTCGTCTTCTTTTTCATTTTGAAAACAACTAATAATTAATTGTGTCAATTCCTTACCCTACATCTCAGGACTCAGGACTCAGGAGTATGTGCTTTCTATAAAGCTTGAATGAATCAATATATGGTCTATTTGCTCTGCCTCCTAGCAGAACGATAATGGGTCAATCTTTGTACTTGTGTCAAATTTGACAGAAAATTCCACTAACACCATCAGCATGCTTCCTCTTTCATTAATAACATATTTTATAGGGAAAATTGCATTTAAACACCCTTTATTTTACACTTGTTGCAATGAACCACCCTTTATATTTTTTTCCACACTTAATCACCCCTTATTTGTAAATATGTGCATTTAACCACCCATTTTGATGAAAAACGTTATTTTCTTCGTTAATTAAAGTAAATTACGTTTTTTCCCTTCTTTTTAAATTTTATTTACAATAAATAAAAAAAATTAGCAATAAATTGAACTTGGAATGTCATTATCATTGGATTTCGGCGTACATCTCAACATTTTGAATCTCGAGTCGTCGTCCATCAACTTAGACACGATCGACTCCAAGGGACGCTCAAAGTCGTCAGAATCAGATCCAATACCCATGGCCTTTGTTCGCCATTAGATGGAGGGAAGGATGTGGAGGAAATTTGGTTAGGGTTATCGGCGTATTGGAACTTGAAAGTGTCAATTATGCTTTTTTTTATTTATTTATTATAAATAAAATTTAAAAAGAAAGGAAAAAACGTAATTTACTTTACTTAGTGGAGAAAATGACATTTTTGTTAAAATGGGTGGTTAAATGCACATAATTACAAATAAGAGGTGGTTAAATGTAGAAAAAAATATAAAGGGTGGTTGATTGCAACAAGTGTAAAATAAAGGGTGGTTAAATGTAATTTTTCCTATTTTATAAGAAAAAGCATGTTAATTGGGATATTCTTCATGCCCTATTTTTTTTATTTTAACGATACTGCTAGCTAATAAACAACAGTCCATCACTTAGCTAGTGGCTTTGCACGTGCCACACTGCACGTCTATACATACATACATACATATATATAGTATAATTAACCATCCCTTAATGCTAATAACAAATCAATACAACTAAACAAATAGTGCTAGAACGGCTGTTTATCCGCAGATCTCTAGAACAATATATATATATGGAAGTAAGTGGATTTTGTAATGCATATTTTTTGGAGGAGTGTGACTCGTTTTTCCTTGTCTTTCCTCAAAAGTGAAAAGAAGGAAAGAATTGTTCCTCTCCTCCTCCTTCCTTCCCCCGAAAGCACATTTGTTCGTCTTCGAAACTCGTATCCTCACTTTATTTTATTTTAATACTACTACATTAATATATAGTAGTAATTCTTACAACTTTAGTTTTATCCCCTGCATCTACTCCATCTAGCTATCTTTGATGTTTAAAGTTTAAAGCTTTCAAATTCAAATATATTTTAAAAACTCAACGGCCACTTTTGATCACCTCTTTCTTCGGTAATTCAGTATTTCTCAAATCTCAAGCATCTCTATGCCCACTTTTAGAACGGAAACTACTTAAAAATTATCTAATTAATTAAATATTGAGTGGACCTCATCCAACACGGAAACTGAAGACTGCTTTTGTTGCCATCTCTGTATCATTTCTATCTTATATGAAGTTGCTACTTGTTTCTCTTCTAACTTTGCAGATGAAGATCATAAATGAGATTTTGGGCCTCATTTTTTAAACTTATCTAACAGATCCACCGAGGTCTCTATTCAGGAGGAGTTTAACGAATACGTAGTATGTGATGATACTACAACTTCAATCTTTAATTATTTTGTCTATCAAGTTCATGTCTTTTGTGTGTGGATATTAAATTATGTGTGTGTATGTTTTCATGTAAATTAAATTTGGTACATGATAATCAGTTATGACATATCGAATGTCTTATGCATGTGATTTATCTTCAAAATCTGTGCCTGTTGTATGTGCATGAACTCCTTTTCAACTTTGTTTTGATTGGAAATTTTCTGTAACGTGATTATGTTGGGATATTGTGTCTGATATGAGTAAAAAAATTGAATTCTTTTGGTGGCTGCTAGAGTTTTAATCTATGATTCTTACTAGGAGTTAAAATCAAGGTGATATAGCTAGGTTAAATGATGGGCCTTAATTTTCACCGATTTCATGCATGTTAGCATGTAGAATATATAATATATACCACGTATAAGTGGAATAGTAGGCCAAAAATTACTAACTTGTCCATAGATTTATGTTTAGATTATACTTGATAATGTATCATCTTTTATTGTCATGAAATATCAAGTGTAATTCAAGTAGACAATTAATCCAAGGAATTAAACGAAATGAAGTCGTAGGTCCAAAAATCTTAAGAGATTGAAAATAAATTATTCTAGAACGACTGAAAAGTGAAGAAATTAATTTCTGACCATTACAGTTGGAATACGAACATACCTTTTTTCTGATATTCAGGACGTATGAAGAGTGGAAAAGATAGACCTTTTATTAGAAAATTATGTATTTTCTATTATGTGTGATAATCTATACTTAGTAAATTGTAACATACATTTCATATAAAGCAATGCACATATAGACTAGGTAGAAGTAGGAACCTTGATTTGGCCACTCAAGATGCCATGAACCAACTCATATGAACTAGGAGTCTAGGATTTGATCTTCCTTGAGCCACTGGACCATGTTTGTGAGTATGGCTCTTGAATGATTTGAGTTATGGCGTTATTGGTCCTATTCTTGTGCGACTTGGACCTGATCCTTGCGATTGAGCTTGTTAGGCTTATTCGCTATTGAAGTTGTTGAAGACCATTACTCGGAATGCTGCGTCTTTCATTTAACAAAGGGAAAATGAAAGTGCACAAAATTAATGTTTGAGCATACGGATTGATATAAAAGCCAAAGGCAAAACCCTAGAATCTCTTATTGCCATTCTCTCGCATTACTATGAATGAGTTAGGGTTTTAAGATCCAAGTGCTCTAATTTGGCGATTTCACGTACAATAGTTCATCGAGATCTTGCAAGACCGGGGGGGGGGGGGGGGGGGGGGGGGGGGGAGGGACGAGGGAGTTTGAGGCGTTGGTGGGTTTGAGTTCTTTGTGAACTCGCTTCATCCCTTCTCCGTTCTTTATACTTTGTGTTACTTTCTGTTCTTCGCTTGTGTTTTCTAGCTTTTGTTGTCTGTGTGTGCTTGCTTTGTAAATGATTTGTATGTTGTTGGCCTTAGAGTAGGGTAAGACCAACGCACCCCTCTTGAGGCTCTGCAGAAAAGAGTAAAACCGATTTCCGGCAACAAAGCTCTTATGTCTACTATCTTGTTTTCTTAGAATGATTTTCAAACTCGTTCTAAGAATCATTGAAGCGGATAGGTTTTAGATTTGGTTTTAACATTTCCAAAGAGTACCATTTGCCTACAGTCAAGTCAAGTGAAACTACATTGCTCTTATTATTATAATATATAAAGGAAGGTTCTCATGGAAAATAAAGGTCTATAGGTAAACATTTTTCATTCAATTAAAAAGCATGCACCTCTATTTATAATTGTGTTAAAAAAAAAGCGAAGCTTTGATTTTTATGGTTCCAAACGTAAGTCATGTGGCCAACTTCGTTTCTACGATGTGAGTCGCCAATGTGAGCCATGTCCTCGACATGAATTAAAGGCAAGCGGAGAAGATCTTGAAGATGCGTGTGATATTGCAGATTTGATCAAGATATTCTGGTTACATATATAGAATCCTCTTTGTTTGGATAGGCCGTCGATATTGCCTTATACCCTAAGCTCTATCTTATTGTATTACCTTTATTTGCTTAATTAGGATGATATTTGTATGACTAGGTTTATATTATCTCTCCATAATCAAATTGGAAGATAATATATTTCTACTTAGCCTAATTTTGTCTATTTAAACTTTGAGATTAGGTTAGAATAGCACAAACTCGCAATTCTGAATTTGTGAAAGAAAGAAACTAGTTGTTCTAGAGTTCGAAAGAAGAAGAAATATCGTAGGCTTGTAAGTTAATTGAGAGTATGGTTTACTCGATTCAAACGAGTGCTAGCATACTAAGAGTAGGGTTACCTCCAGGTTGTTCTTGTAAGCATATTCGAGAGATTAATAAAGCTAGCTACGACTTTTAATCTTTTCAAATGAGAACTTGAAAGATAGTGGTTTTTCATCAGAGTTAGTTGATCAAGTGTTTCCACTATAAAAATCATTTTGTCAAGTAAATCTCTTCTGTTCCATTATTTTCGTTGCGTGTGCACTGAAGTCGATGACTTAGTTGAGGTCGGCGACTTAGACATACTAATGATCCTACAAATTGGATACAAGACGTGATGCCCTTAAAGGGTCCATTTGGTTTCAACCTCTGAAAACGAAACCGAATTAAAAAGAATCTAGTTCATGCATGTCCTCATGGTATTCATCAAGATGACATGAATGATTCATATAGTCGTTTTGAAATCCAAAAAGAATTGCATCAAAGTTTATTGCGAACCATTTGTATATATGAATGAAATTCATTTCGTTTCCATATATATATATATATATGTATGTTTGAAACCAAACGAGGCCTAAATGTGAATGAATGATTAGAGCAATTAACTAATGATAGATGTGTAGGTCAAGGGATCTGTATTGATTTCATTAAAGTATTATAGATGCTTCTGTTGATAATAACAATGAAGTGGAGTGTTGTGCTTATGGATTCTCAAAGAAGGAAAAGCCAATTGAGATATGATAGAGGCAAGGACATACTTGGGAGAAAGCACCTTCATAGATCAATGTCCTTTTCCTTTCTCCATGAACTTCTCGAGGAATCTCTGTCCCTTTGTTTTGGTTTATATATGTGTATTTTTAATTGAACAAAAAGGAGAGTATAGAAACAGAGAGTCACATGGAGAGAGATTGATCATGTGATGTAAAATGCTAATCAAACTCCCTTTCTTTGAATATCTCTCTACTAGCTCTGAAGGGACTTCTTTGGTCATATTTTGGAATAGAATCTTCCTCCCTTTTATAGTTTATACCCAAAAATCAAATTCCAAACTCTAAGAGATAATAGTACTCGTGCACGAGGAGAAATATTAATTACTCTACACAACTTTGTTTTAATTAATTTCTCACTCTATATGGTTTTTACCCACCTTGGATTTATTTATGGATTGAAGGAACTTAGCAACTGATGAATTTTGTTTTTAGAAATGAATCAGAATTTGCTTTGTTTTTAGAAAAGTTGAAGAACCAAATTTTTTATGTTTTTGTTTGGTATAAGCCGAAGCATCAAAGCAGTTAGTTAATGAAGTAATAATCTCTTGCAAATCTCAATGCTTGAAAATTAGCTAGGCCTAAAAAGCAAACAAAGAAGAAAATGTCAAAAACTGAGAGAGCCAATTTGGACAGCAAGACACCTGTTAAAATTGAGAATAAAGAAGAAGTGGTGGACCCCAATTATTATACGTGACACACTTTGGAATCTAGATGGGTGGTGGTCACACACTTTGGAATTTGTCCATTTCCATTTCGGATTGAAAAATATGGAAACCAAATAAAAAAATGAAGATTGGAAATTAGAAATATGAAGTTTCCTTAGAAAAGTAGTTTTTCAGCAGAGAAGGAAGTCACATTCTTCCACCACCACTACTCCTACTAGCACCTTCCTTTTGCTCATGGCCTGAAACTGGAAGTCACGGGCGTGCTTTGGATTTTGTAAAAGAGGAATACGAAAGGAGAATTTCATTTTTATTTACTTATTTGTTTTACAGAAAAAAAATAAGCTCAATAGTGGAGTATGTGATATAGACATGTCTGTATATACTGTAGCTTTACAATTTAAAGATTTTTGTAAGGTATATGGATGCATGCATTAATATTAATAGATTGGTCAGGAATGTTCCTTAGAACTTTGCATTAATTATAGAAGAGTATATGTGAGAGCATTTAAGTAGAAGATTTGAATTTAGACACTTGATAATTTTTGTCCTTATGTTACTGCCCTTCCATTTTCCAATTTGTTGACTAGTGCCATGTCTTTTGTGTACAGTCTCAAGATAAATTCATATATTCTTTATATGTTTTGGTTTTTGAAAATGACTTGTTGGCTTCATTCATTTACTATTGCCTCTTTCTCAAATACAGGAGCTAGCTAATAATGTTTGGATAGATAGATGGGTGAAATTGTTCTCCTTTCCTCATGGTAAAAGTAAATTTTTACACAGTATAGGATACAACAACTCGTGTATATATATGTTTGTGCATGATATGAAAAAGGAAAAATTTGATGATGGGTTAATTCATAGCTCAAAGATATTTTATATCGTATTCAGAATTCAAACTTGGTGAAAAGCATGGACTATTGATTGCTATATGTACAATGAAGATGCCAAATTAATATATAGCCAAAGGGTCTCTGTAGAAGAATTGGTTGAACAAGAGAAGCGTCAATTGAGGAATTCAATTTTGCTACCTGTAGCTATAGTTCCACTTCACATACAGAAGCATACCTACAACTATACAAGGACCAAGCCTCTGTGGTAACACAAGATCAGTTAATTTAAAAAAAAACTTATACGAATAATAGTTTTCATTTTGTTCATGCCTAGTTGTAATGCCTGCATTTTTACATTTTGAAAACAAAATTGAGCTCATATATATTTTGTGCTAATATACAAGTAGAGAAACTAAGCTTCTTTTGGTTTACTTAAGGGAGCACCATTTGGGGCATAAAGGAAGGGTTGAAGGGAAGCTATAGCTAAGGAGGCCATGAAACATGGATGTAGCTTATGGGGAAAGGAGTAAAACAAAGTGAAAAAGTGTGATACTAGCCATATTCATAGATAAAAGTGCAGAGTTGAGTGGTGACCAATTCAGACCCATTTCTTCTTTCTTTTGCATAAAAAGAAAGAAAAAAAGATAGATCCCTTGCAAGTTCCACCACCATATGCATTACATCTTCCAAGGGAACAATCAGTGGCATATTAATTCTGATTGGATCTCCCTTAATAGTCAATTTTAAAAGGGTTCAGAAAAACTTTTCTGACATGGTCATATGATTCTTAAAGCTAGTGAGAAAAAAATACTCCGTATATATCAAAGGCCTAGCTAGGTAGACTAAAAAACCCATTGAGAAGGATATAAGAAAGGGAAGGGTGAGACTGTGAGAGACAAAGACAAAGCTATCATTATATAATAGCTATAGGCCGGGGATATATATGGTTTGTACCTCTTAAACTTGAGACAAGTATCATAACAATTCACAAAGAGAGATAGATAATAACAACTAGCTCAGAGAGAAAACAAGAAGCAAATTAACTTAATTATAATGGCATTCATGGTGGAGAGTAGGAGTGGCGGAGGAGATCAGGAAATGGTGTTCTCGGTGGATTCACAAAAGGCGGTACCAGCGCCTTTCTTAACAAAGACGTACCAGTTGGTGGATGATCCGAGAACCGACCACATTGTGTCTTGGGGAGAAGACGACTCCACTTTCGTCGTCTGGAGACCTCCCGAGTTTGCTAGAGATCTTCTCCCTAACTACTTCAAGCACAACAACTTCTCCAGCTTTGTTAGGCAGCTCAATACCTATGTATGTATACTCTCACTTAGTTTAATTAATTCCCTCTTCATTATCTCTCTAGCTAGTCTTGCTTTAATTTAAGTTGTTGGTTCATCATCTTTCAATGACTAGGAAAATGTTGTAAAATTTTGAACTGACTTATTTGTTCCATGTATCTGAAAATTGTCTAGTATCTTACAATAGTTTTGCTTCAATTAATTAACATGGGTTAGCCATATTAATCTTATCTTGTATGTGCACAAACATTTTAGCACAGCATGGTCTTTTTATCAAGAACATTTTTACAAAAGCCAAAAAAAACATGTATTATTGATTGACTATTGAGGATGGATTCATACATGAACTTTGTATTATTCCCTGTGGTATTTTTTTTATAGTTCTTTTATTAAGTATTTTTGAGATGTGGTTTAGATGAAATTCGAGGATAGACTTGTTTGGAGTCCCATTAATGCTTCTTAGATGTCTTTCAATAATAATGACATTAACAAATGTGGAAACTACTTTACCCTCTCAATGCAAAGCTTGTACTAGAGTAGGGCTTCATTTGGTTTTCCAAGGGAATAATTGTCTTTGATGATTTCTGGGTACGTAGCTTGAATGTAGTAGTATATAAATTTCACATTTTTAGCTTCTCTAGCTAGGCGCATCTGATAAGATATGTTTGTTCATTTAACTTATTCACCTCTTAAACCATGCATGTGACAATGTGACATATACTACTACTTAACTTATAGTAATAGCTTAACACACTTGTAAGTAGCTAGTTAACCCTAGCTACCCTATTAGTATTGTTGTTCAAATTGTCCTTTGATAAAGTAATTACTAATACAATAATAATAATAATAATTTCAGGGTTTCAAGAAAGTGGTAGCAGACAGATGGGAGTTTGCAAACGACTACTTCAGAAAGGGAGAAAAGCACTTGCTCTGCGAAATCCAGAGGAGGAGAACCACCCAAGCCCACCACACATCCACCGCCCACCACCCCTTCCCGGACCACTTCCAGCCGCCGCCCCACTTCCCGGCCGACGAGAACAGCCCCATCTCCGTCTCCTCGGGCGGCGGGTGGCTGGAGGGCCCCCCGAAGCCCACGAGCGACATCCTGGCGGCGCTGTCGGAGGACAACCAGCGGCTGCGGAAGCGGAACTTCATGCTGGTGTCGGAGCTCAACCACATGAAGGGCCTCTACAATGACATCATCTACTTCATCCAGAACCACGTCAAGCCTTTCCCCAACACCCACTCAAACTCAAACTCAAACGCCGCCGTTTTCACCGCTCCCAAGCTGGTCGAGATCGACGACTCCTCCGACGACTTGGGCGGCGGCAAGAGCGTGCATTGCTCCGCTAGGAATGTTGATGAGACGGTTAAGCTCTTCGGGGTTCCGCTTCAGAGCAAGAAGAGATTTTGCACCTAGCTAGCTAGGGTTAATTAATTTTACTTAATTATTTAGTCATTAGGGAGATGAATGCTAATGATAATCATGATGACCGCCTAGTAGTTAGTTTTAATTAATTTTGACTTTTTGGTCTCAGTTTTTTTTGGGTTTTTAGTGTTGATCGAGATTCGAGAAGCTCGATCTTTTTTTCTAGGTGTATGTAGATAATAAGCTTAATTAAGCGTTACATGCTCTGCATTCGTAGTTTGGTATCCAAATAAAAAAAACCCGTAAGAGTTACTTTTTTTTGATCGAAAAACAGGGCTTCCAGAGAGCCCCTGGGGTTTTATTAAAAGAAAGTGTTGGTGTATAAAATCTCGCCTTCAATTCGTATTGAATACACCAATTAAGAACTCCTCCTCTTCCGCTCCTCTTCGATCTCTTGACCTAGAAAACCTGCAAAACAATGGACACAGGGGGCGGGGACCCCCTAATCCACCTCCGATGCCTAAGTCAGAAGAGCAGTTGTCGTTTGAGCGTCGAGGTACAACAAGAGAGCGATGAAACCCTAAACAGTCGAGCTAAGCGAATATTAGCCTGTCTAGGATTTCTGAATATGAAATGCACATGTGTCTGTCTCTCCCTACATGCCTAGGGCATGTATTTATAATGGAAGAGAGAATCATAGGGGGCCGAAAATCATGCCTCTAGGGCCGAAAATCTTATCCTTTCGGGTTGGCCAACTGCCTTAAAGCCCAAGTAAGGAATATTCCACCCTATCTCTAATTTAATTCTATCCTTTAATAAAAGATAGAATCTTCCATTTAAGTTGCATAACCACCATATAATTTTATATAGAAAATAAGAAAATAACTGCGCAGTAATTTAATAAATACCTTTTTAATAGTCAAAATAACTATGGTAATTATGTTTATTTTACCCGCTCACAAATGCCCCACCTACACCGCCCTTACACGACCCACCGTGTTAGGCGACGTAGGGTACAGAGGGTTTCTAATCGAAGTGGCCATGCAGATCGGTCAATTGGTCCCCTAGCGCTTTCGTATATTCGTATATTCGTATATTTGTATATTCGTATATTCGTAATTCGAGTCCACATGAGCGAATATCATATGTGTTATGAGCGAATTTCATAAACTTCTTCATACACGCATATGAAGAATCCATTAGTGCGATTAACTAATGTTGCGCGGCGCATTTTTTTTTATGCAAGACTCAAACTAATGCAAAAGAGCTGACTTTTATTGATAAATAAACGTGAATGTTATGAACTATAAAGCTAAACAAGATGAAATGCAAAAAGCAAAAAAAAAACCTAAGGGCCTCATCAAAACCACGTGGGAAAAAGAGTGCCCTATCTATATGAAGCCCTAATCCCGAGATCCCTACGCGGGGGAACCCGAGCGATCTCGCTTTCGATCCCCGTCATGCGAGACGAGGTGATTAGCTCCGGCGTCGCGGCGACGGCTTTGCCCCACGATCGGGGACTTACGCTCGGCATTAGTGCCGTGTTGGCGGTCCTGCGGCAGGCGCACTGACTTCGGCTCGTCTTCTATTTTCTGCATGAATTCCGACTTCGGACGACTTCCCTTGGAACATAGACGAGCATCCAACTGATTTGCCCAGACTCGAACGATGGCATCTCCGTCTCTAAATTGGACCATTTGATGAAGGGTCGATGGTACCGCTCCAATCCCATGGATCCAAGGCCTTCCCAAAATTAAATTGTAGGGCGAAGGCACATCAACGATCAAGAACTCAACGGTCATCACTTTCTTGGCAAGGTTGACTTGGGTTTTGTACATTCCGAGCGGATACGTTGGATAGCCACCAAGTCCAGTTAATTGCATCTTGACAGGTACCAAATCTTCATTGCTTTTCCCAAGGAGCTTGAACACTTCGTAGTACATAATGTCGACCAAACTCCCGGGATCAACAAGGGCACGACGCACTTTAAATCCGTCTTGCTCGACTGCTAGAACCAACGGATCGTTATGAGGGACTTGGACTGAAACGAGGTCCTTGTCTCTAAAGACTAATCCGTCCACCATACGCATGGGGGAGGGAGGTCGTCGAGGCTCGGCTTGTTGGACTCTCATAACTTCAAGCTCGTGGCAAGATTTTCTGAAATTACTCCTCGCCTCATCATCTTCATGTCTATAAGATGCTGAAATAGTCTGGATCACCTCAATTTGTTTCTGCCCCGGCTCATCATTCTTCTCAAGCTTTTCCTTCTTGATGAACTCTTGCAAGTATCCCTTCTCCACCAGGCTCTCTAGATACCGCTTGAACGGCTCACACTGCTCAGTCATATGTCCCCGGTTTCTGTGGTACATGCAATATTTTCTGCTTCGCGGATCCTCATCTCGGCATTCTTCTTTGGGAGGATATTGGAAGAAACCTTCATGCTTAATGCGAGGCAAGATCCGATAGATTGGTACACTAAAGGTAGTGTAAATCGCCCTGACTTGACTCTCTCCCTTGAAATTATCGGCTCGGCGACGGATTTTACGGGGAGGAGAGGACGACCTTCCTCTTATCTTAAGATTGGATTCCTCCAACCGCACATACTGGTGAACGCGCTCCTGAAGCTCTACAATTGTGGTGGGCAGACGAAGTGTCAATTCCTCTGTCAGCTTGCTGTCTGCAAAGATCGCCCTTTTAAAGGCGGTGATGGCGGTCCTCGGATCGCACCCCTCAATTTCTGCATAGCACTCCATAAACCGGTTGAAGAAGCGACGCAAACTTTCCCCTTTCTCTTGTTTGAGACCAAAAAGCGTGTCAAGTGAAGCGGCATCCCGACTGTTAGCTATAAACCGCTTTACGAACTTTGAAGCCAATCGTCCCCAACTTCGGATCGAGCCTGGACTCAGACTTTGAAACCATTTCAGGGGGCCTTTACCAAGGCTGCTCGGAAACATTTTACACATGATCGCGTCTTCGGACACCCACAACGCCATTTTATGGGTGTAGGAGGCGATGCGATTAACAGGATCCGTGTTTCCGTCGTACACAGTAAAAGTTGGCGGAGCGAATTTTGACGGTGGCAGAGCCCGCTGAATATCTGGATGAAACGGTGTCGACGTCAACATGGCCAGCTTATGTTCTGCTTGATCCCGAGCCGATTGCAGGGTGTTGCCTTGCGCTCTCAAAAGATCAAACAACCTGTTTTGGGTACGCTCAAGCGCTCGGGCTCTTCCTTCAATCCTTTCTAGACTGACGCTTCGGTGTCGGCGTTTCTCTCGGTTTTCCGGATCTCGATCACGCCGGGAAGGGACGTAACGATCGTTCCGCTCGCGCGAGGAACCGCGCCGATCGCCCGCCCCACGGCCTCGATCCGACTCGCCCCGCTCGCAATCGCCGCGATCGCGATCGCGCGGGTGACGCTCGCGGCTTCGACCGCGGTTGTTGTCGCGGCGGCGAGCTCCGCTCGACTCGCTGGATGTCGACCCGCTCGGCTGTGGCGGGTCGGCCCGCGACTTCTTACGCGATGGTGATCCATGGCGTTGGTCTCTTCGTCGGTTCCGTGGTGCCCTTCTATCGCTGTCGTATTCAACCTGCATATCGTCTTGCCCGTCAGAACTGATCGATTGAGGACTACGGCGGTTATCAGTGAATTCGATAACGCTAGCGAGCCGTCGATTAGTCCTCTCGGTTTCCGGTTTATCAACAGGGCGCTTGCCTTGAATCTTCTCCAAAGAATGCTTTAGCTTGGCGACCTCTTCTAGGGCTTGTTCCAACCGAGATTCAGTTTCTGCACACCTCGTCTGATATCTCTCGTTCTCTCTCAGGGTGGTTGCCAAAGCGTGGGTAATCTCGTCCTCTTCTTCATTGGTAGTAGATGCCCCGTTCCCGCCATTCGGATCGGACGATAAGATGAGGCGATCTTCTCTTCTGACGGGATTGGACCCGGCACGGCTAGACCGACCCTGCTCTAAACGTGGACTAACCAGGCTAGGGTTTGACTCACGGATGGAGCCCGAGGGCTCGGAAACTCGCAGCCCGCGGTCGCGGTTTTCATGACCACGGGCGCGGTTCGATCGGCCGCGATCGCGGCTTTCCGGGCCGCGGTCGCGGTTTTGCGCGGCGCCAGCGTCCGCGCGCACGACCTCGACTTGCCCCGGAACTCTTCGATCTCCTTCGTTCTCGGCCACACGCATAGCCGAGTCCCACAATTGGTCAAATCCGGTTGACTCGGACCCTGGAGTATTACGATTGTCAATTCCGTCGCCTGACCCGAACCCTAAACAACCTTGATCGATATCCATCGGCGCGCGGTTTTCTGAACGGACTTCAGGGTTTTCGATCTCGGCCGCCGGTCCACGCTCGCGATCCTCAGCATCCGCGCTCGCGGTCGTCAAGCCGCGCTCGCGGTTTCGCTCGTCGGCGGTGGCTCGTGCGGACTCGTTCCGCGATGTCGCTCTGGCATCTTCAAAGTTAATTTCCTGATTTTCCGGTATCGATTCCAACACCATGATTGCGTGAATCGAATACTCGTTCCCCACGGTCGGCGCCAATTGTTGGTGTACAAAATCTCGCCTTCAATTCGTATTGAATACACCAATTAAGAACTCCTCCTCTTCCGCTCCTCTTCGATCTCTTGACCTAGAAAACCTGCAAAACAATGGACACAGGGGGCGGGGACTCCCTAATCCACCTCCGATGCCTAAGTCAGAAGAGCAATTGTCGTTTGAGCGTCGAGGTACAACAAGAGAGCGATGAAACCCTAAACAGTCGAGCTAAGCGAATATTAGCCTGCCTAGGATTTCTGAATATGCAATGCACATGTGTCTGTCTCTCCCTACATGCCTAGGGCATGTATTTATAATGGAAGAGAGAATCATAGGGGGCCGAAAATCATGCCTCTAGGGCCGAAAATCTTATCCTTTCGGGTTGGCCAACTGCCTTAAAGCCCAAGTAAGGAATATTCCACCCTATCTCTAATTTAATTCTATCCTTTAATAAAAGATAGAATCTTCCATTTAAGTTGCATAACCACCATATAATTTTATATAGAAAATAAGAAAATAACTGCGCAGTAATTTAATAAATACCTTTTTAATAGTCAAAATAACTATGGTAATTATGTTTATTTTACCCGCTCACAGAAAGTAACCTTAGTAAACGAAACAAAATTCCAAGTTATTAAGCTAACAGCTAGATTGGCCAATCCATCTGCCACTTTATTCGACGATCGATGAGCATGATTGCACTTGATCTCACATGAGCTAGTCTGCATTAGCCGATGGAATTGGCAAATTAGGGAGAGATCAGGGTGAGTGAGTGAGAACGGATCCTAGCTTGATTGAGCACTAGCACAACACTTAAAAGAATCGGACTCCACCATTAAACGAGCAATCCCCAAATCCATAGCGCGCAACATGTGTAGAGACCATGTAGGATCGATTTGAGCTCGGCGGTAAGCGCAAGACAGGAGTCGTACCTGAACATAAGTCCATGAATAAAATCACTCACAGCGTCTCGGAACACATGCACCACCCCCACCAGCTAGACCGGGATTGCCCTTGGAACAGCCGTCGACATTCAACTTCAACCAATCTTCAAGAGGCGTAAATGTACTGATTTAATAATGCACTTTGCCCAGTCTAAGAATATAAAGTGGTCTCTGAAATTATTAGTTAAACTTTGGGGTTTTTGCATGTATTTTGGGATGTCCGGTTTCATTTTTTTTGAGAAATTAGATGCCTCATGCCTGTGTATATATATGTACCAAATTTAATGACTAAAAGGTTAAACAACTATACCTGAACTAAACCAGGCTGGCCCACCCACGACCCCTGGTTTGGACATAGGTATAGGCTCATTCAGGCCTGGCATGGTAAGGCCGGGCATGGTAAGACCTTAATTAAACCCAAATTATATTTAATAAAAAATTAATTTATAAATTGGTATAGGTATATGAGTGTAATGTAGCCCTTTCTTCACACACCCATGGTTTTAATGGTAATTTGAGTTTTTAGGCCAAGTTAATGTTGATTTGTAGGATATTGCTCAGTTTTTTAACTGTATTAGGACTTACAAATATTTTGCCCGACCCACAATCCTAACGGGTATGGACATGGTAAGTGGCCTGAGTGGGCGGGCCGGGCTTGGTCTGGCCCATTTTTCCGAGCGAAATTTCAGATTTGGCCTGGCTCGTGCTCGGGCCAAACTCGGATATTTTCAGGTCTAGGTATATAAAGTTATAAACCTAGCTAATTATAAGTTTGAGTTTGATGATGTAGTGATGTTGATGATGAAATGGTTGAAACTTCAAATAAATTAATCATGCCATTGTGTTGTATATTTAACTACAATGAAGATTTTGTCTAGGTCGACCATATCTGATTCCTACAAAATTCTTACCTCATAAAAAATGTGAAGTCCAAATATTTAAAGTACAGTAGAACCTCTCTAAATTAATACTCGTTAAATTAATAAACTCTCTAAATTAATATTTTTCTCCGGTCCCGACTTGGGCCAATGTAAAATTTAACAAATTTCGATAAGATAATATATTTTCCGAAAACCACTATATAAATATAAGGTCCCATTAATATTATAAATTAATAATTATATCAAAAGTGACATCGTTATAACTAAGAAAATCTAATGAAATATGATTGTAGTGCTATTTGTTTTTTCTTATTTCTATTTGGATCTCATCTTTAACTTTTTTTTATTAGATCTAACATTTCTAGCATTGTTTTGAAAAACAAATTTTGCAATGTCAACTATAATAATTCCTTCTGATAAAAAAAAAACTATAATAATTCCTTGAGACTTCATCTCATAAACGATGCGTGGAAGGTTTGACAAAGTACCATTTCATTTCAATCTGATCTCGAATCTAGGGTCGAATCCAATGTCAGCGATAATAATTCCGTGAGACTTCATCTCATGAACGAATTTTCAGTCTCTAAAACAATTTGCTATTGCCTCTTGGCTCTTGCTCAACATTAACTATCCAAGTTGAGACTACAGGATTGATAGCAGCCAAAACATTAATCTTAAATGAATCAAATTGTCCCAACTAATTACCTTCTAAAATTCTACAATAAAATCTTTTATGATAGTGCATTTTGAAAGCTCTTATTACAAAAATCTCTTTAAATTAATAAATATTAATTTATCGGTTAATTAATATCTCTATAAAATAATAAAATTTCATGGTCCCAACCCTATTAATTTATAAAGGTTTTATTGTATAAGAACCTACATCAAATGAAAGATTGATCTTTTGTAATCTTTCTTGCCAACTTGAAAATAATAAAAATAAAATGGGAAAATTCAGTTGAATTTCATTTGAAAAAACACATACTATTACACATACAATGTTAAATCTTTCATTCTTCCAAGCACTCAGTCCAATCATTGGCGTGGGTTGGTCTTATTTTTCTCCTGGTATTCTCTCCCATTCAATTTATACATTTGGTTTCAATTGGTCGTTTTACAATGTTTATTTTCAGCATTTTTTGTTTATCTTTTTGTAAATTAAGATATAATATTTGGTTGGAGTACAACTTGTCGATCACTTAACCAAGTAAAATAATGTAATATTCTACTTTTGTATATCATGCATAAAAATATCAAAGTAGGTTAATCACACAAAAAAATAGAGTCATATGAAATTTGCAACAATTCGGTTCCCGGCCACAAGAAATTTCTTAGTGCTTGTGATTTTACATTATCGCAAAGTGCTTGTTTGGCGTAAGACCTTTTAGCTATCTTATTGATACAATTTATCTTATAAATGACATTAATAGGTAATTTATCTTATCAACACATCCTATCAATTAAAGTACACAAAATAGCTAGTGTATTATGTATATATCCGGTGGTTATATAGCTTACTAAAACACTTTATAGTTGTTTGAAATAATTTTCCAATATTTATAAAGACACTTTACAAAAATGACTAACTTATATTCTACCAAAAAAAAAATGACTTAACTTATAACGTAACGTGTGAAGTGGAAGTAGGAGGAGGAGAAGTACAAGTTGTTAATGGAATGAAAATGAGGATATCTTCTTACCGGGTTTCATAGTAATTTTATGCTCAATTTTTTCGGAAAAGGAAAAGCCCACATCTATGCCCATTAAATTCTGGCCCACCTCAGCTTAGGACTTGTTTGGATTGTATCTCATAATACATTATAATGCAAGATTTAATATATTAAATCCTACATTAAAATACAAGATAATGTATTATGAAGTGTAATCCAAACAGGCCTTTATTTCTTAATCCCCAATAATCCACTCTCACTTTGAGTATTGAGAGCAATCCCAAGAGCTTCCCTATATGTATTGGTATTTGTGTTTTTAGAGAATATAAGACTTTTTTTAGTCCAACAAATTCTCTATCCCATTCTTCAAAATAGGGATGGAGGAGAGAAAATAAAATGCTTTTCCTAAATTTAGGGAATTCTCTAAATACATTTGGGGAATGAATTAAATATGGGTGTTATACATGTAAACATGCAATTGGTTATATTAAGTTTTTTTAGTAGTTTGAAAAATATTATATAATATAAAATAATAAACAACAAATGCTAGGTTCTTTAAAATAAGAAAACTGTTGGAGTTGAACTAATTTTTTTTAGAGAATTTGACATTTACTTTTCCGTTTTGAAGAAAATTTTAGAGAAACAATTAAGCATGCTTTGACTCTCTTTTTTTTTTTCTTCCTACTAATGTCTATTTCACCTTCGGTTTCTCTTTAAATTAAACACACTTTTTGCTCTATAGCACAACAAATCATAATAGAGACAACCAGGTTATAAAATAAGACTGGCTAGACTCCAACTTTATTAGAAATGTATTTTTCATATAGGAGAAAAATAAAACTTTTTTTTTCATGTTAAAACCTTAGTTTTTTTTATCATACCATTGCGGTTTCAATGAAATTGATGGCATATCATACGGACAAAAAACTTCAAAAATCATGTGAAAAAAATAAATAAACAAACAAAAAAAATTGAAGATGGAATATTTCAAATCGCAGCAATGGGTGGTTGCATTCACATTGGTTTTAGTCGGTGTAGAAGTGACACGTCCAAAAAAAATTGGAACCACCGCCGGCCCAATAATAGAAGTGCTAGGTGGAAGAAATAGGTGTGTAATAAATAAGGATGAAGTTTGAACAAGTTGTTGTTTGGTTAAAACTTGAAAGCAATGGATGCTCAAACTTTAGGGGGCAAAACTTTTCCAATAGAGATAGTGTTCTTCTGATTTCACTTCATGATGGCATGTGACTGTGTGGCTTAGTAAACAGGAATATGCTTCTTGTGCTGTTGGGGTGAAAAATGAAATCTTATGGAACACAAAATCAAATGCTCAAACTTTAGTAAATTGGTTTAAGCTCTTAACATTGAATCCATGCCTCTTTTTATAATTTGTGGCAGGTATTTGTACTAAATTGGTTTAAGCGTACCACTACATTTAAGTGAAGCGTACAGGTAACACGTGCACAAAAACCGGTACGCTTAAGCGTACCAATACGCCTAACGTAAGCGCACATGTGCCCTTAACTTAGGAGCACATGTACGCTTAGGTTAAAAGGCCACGAGATCTTCTTCCTCCTCTTTCATCCGTCATTTCGCTTTCTCCTCTGTAAAATAAATCCGAGGCCGGTTTCTTCATGTATCTCATAAACTAGTGCACCATTGCACAAATTGGTAATGGAATCGGGTTGCCCACCAAATTCCAAGCACAATGGTGGTAGTTTGAGCTCAGATTCGGCGGCGACCCGGTGCTCTTGGTGGCAGTCACTACCAGTCCAGGCGATGATCGCGATCTAGGCGGTGGTGGCGGGGACATTGAGCGAGATTTGAGAGGCGAAGGTGGTGACGTCGACCGTAGCGGTGGTAGTGGCCCATGGGTGGCCATGGAGGAGGAGGTGGAGGAAGAGGAAATACAAGAACCTCTTTTGGGTGGGGGACAATTACGACCTATAACTCGGTCGTCGTTCAACTCTTCGGATATTCCCGCCATCGGCATTCATGCGATATTTATTTCGAAATTAATTCCTATTTCATTATTATATTTTTGTAATAACTAAATTTTTTTTTTAATATTAATTAGATTAGATTAATAGAATGATTTAGAAAAATTAATAGCAAGTTAGTAACTAGATTAAATTGATTGTATTAGATTAAATACTAAATATTGCTATATTATATCTATACATAGTGAAAAATTATTACTAAAAATTATCATTATTATTTACATTTAACTATTAATTATTTAGATAGGAATTATTAAACATTATTATAGATGGTAATTCTATAGTTTAGAAATTATTATTTAGATTAAAAAGTAATTAAATTTCTTTGATCTAACTTAATTAGTTACATTAACTTACTTTACTAAATAGATTAATTAACTGAATTTAGAATTAACTAACTTATTTAGTTACATTAACTAAATAGATTAATTAGTTGAATTTAAAATGAATAGGGGGTATGGGTTGTCATGAGTTCTATGGTCGTCCTAGCAACATAGACGATTTTCCATCTCCTGGTCCCATGTCCAATATCAGAAAATCAGCCGAAAATGTCAAGGAATCCACCGTAACCCATACATCTTCAATCTTTCCCTTGGGTCGGACAGTGGAATGATCAGCCAACTCAACTATGGTTCGATTTTCTTGCAACGGTCCCATACCGAGTTTCTCATATAAGGAGGAAGACAAAACATTGATCGATGCACCTAAATCAATTAGAGCCTCATTCACCTTGGTGCTTCCGATCATACAAGGAATGGTGAACATGCCAGGGTCATTGCACTTCTCATGCAAACGCTTTTGAAACACAGCATACACAGGTTCTTTTTCTTTGACTTGCTTCTTACTTTTCTCCTTTTGTCCCCTTTTCAGAGTGCACAACTCCTTCAAAAACTTGGCATACCGAGGTACACTCTTGATCAATTTCAATAACGAGACGTTTACTTTGTACGTATTGAAAACCTCGAATAGCTCCTTGTCATTTTTCAACTTCCGAGTTTCTTTTAATGCTTCTGGAAGGGTGGAACAGGTACATAGGCCTTCAGAGGCATTTCAGAAGAGTTTGTACCACCGCCCAAAATGCGCGGGTTGCAATCCAATTGCTCGGCCGCGCATTTAGCGTCCAACCCGCGCAATCATGACTGAGACTGCATTACGCGGGTTGACAATTGCTCGGCCGCGCTTTTAGCAGGCAGGCCGCGCAATTTGTCTTCGCCTTGTTCCACCTTTTCATCAACCTTGTTCAATGTGCACACTTGTCCCACCTTAGAGCCATCATAAATAGAGATAAAACTCACATTCGCTCTCGGATTGATCTCTGTATGTGATGGCAATTTGCTTGATTCTTTAGCTTCCAACTTGCTTACTGCATCAGCAATTTGACTAACTTGGCTCTCCAAATTTTAATACTAGACTTGGTCTCTTGTTGAAGCTGAGTTAGAGAGCCATGCATTGTAGAAACAGTCTGAGTCAGATTTCTGATCATCTCTTCAGTGGACATAGAATCCTGATTCACTCCCTGAGCTTGAGGTTGGAAAGGGGGCATGTAAGGAGCTTGGCCACCTTGATGGTTAAAATGTTGATTGCTAGAATTTCCGTACCTCAAGTTAGGATGATCCCTCCATCCAGGATTGTAAGTGTTGGAGTAGGGATCATACCTAGGTCTTTGTTGACCATAATTGCCCACCATATTAACATCAGCTTGTGGCTCCTGAAGTGTGGGGCATGAATCAGTAGGATGCATATTATCAGAGCAAATTCCACAGGCTTTCACTTGTTGTCTCCCACCTTGTTGTAAAAACTGTCTCATCATGGTTTTCAGCTTAGAAACTTCTTCATGCAATAATGAATTAGCAACTACAGCATTGGCAGCCTTGGAACCAGTTTCCTTCCTGAAATGTCTTGTGCCCTCAGACAGTTGTGTAAATAGTTCAAATGCAGCAACAGAAGTCTGGTTGAGAATATTTCCTTGGCAAGCCGCATTCACCATTCTTCTCTCATCATCCAAGAGGCCATTAAATAAATATAAAATTAGGTCTTGATCAGTGTAGCCATGGAAAGAACAAATGGCTATCAACCTCTTGAATCTCTCATAATACTCATACAAGGTCTCATTAGCTTCTTGCTCGATGTTGCTAATCCTCTTCTTCAGAACATTGAGCCTTGTAGCAAGGAAGTACTTCTCTAGAAAAGCTTGCTTCATTTTTGCCCATGTATCGATACTTCCCGGATCCAAGTAGTAAAACCAATCTTTAGTCTGATCCTTGAGAGAAAAAGGAAAGGCTCTTAGCGTGATTTGGTCATGAGTCACACAGCGGGTTTCATGCTTGAGCACACAACATGAAATTCAGAAAGATGCTTGTTGGGATCTTCACCGCTATGCCCATGGAATGAAGGCAAGAGGTGAATTAATCCAGATTTCAGCTCGAATTGGACTCCTTCGACAAGAGCAGGAAAGTGCACCGCCAACGGTTGTTGTGTCAGATTTGTTGCAGTCAACTATCTCAACGTTTGGTCACCCATCTCAGCGGATTCAGCAGATTCAGATTTAGTCTCTGATTCAGATTCAGTTTCAGATTCAGATTCAGATTCCTCAAGGAAGATCGGTAGAGCCTGAAAGTGATCCCGGATTTCCTTCCTTAGCTTGAAGAGTGTACTGTCAATATCTGGATCAAAGAATAATGGAGATGAGTTAGTAGCACGAGTATGAACCATATAATTGGTTCACACCCAAAACAACACAAAAGTAAGAACACAAATAGTGACGAGTCCCCGGCAACGGCGCCAAATTTGATGAGGTATTTTCAGTGGTCGTTAATACCTATCAAAGAAACCTTAGCTTTACCAACTCAGTAGAGCGGCAAGTAAGGGTCGAACCCACAGAGACTCGTGTATTTATGCTATTACTTGAATTCCAAGTCAAAAGAGGGGGTTTAATAATAGAAAGTCTAATGTAAGATGCAAAATAAAAGTAAATATAAATGCAAAAGATGTTTAAATCAAATAAGAGACAAGCATGTTCAACTAGTTAAATCTATCATGACATTGCTTCGTTGATCATTGATTCTTTTGATTCTCTTCTCACTTGAATAATCTATTGTGGATTATGACCCTACTAACGATTATGACCCGAACTTCAGATTTAGTTGATAGAACTACCAGTCTAACAACCCTAATCATCTAACAACCTAGAAGACCTTCTAGATTCAATTAAACAACAGCATAACTATTCAAGTTATCAATAGAAACAAACACTTAGAGCAACCAGACATCTAAGTGACTTGTGAATTTATTCCCTTCTTCAACCAACTAGTCCAACCGGCCAGTACTAAATTGATTAAAGTATACTCTTGATCAAATTAACTCCGACCGATAATTAGTCAGATTCAGTTATAGCTAGAAATTCAATTAGGTAGCTAATCTAACAAAACCCTAGTTTAGATTCAATTAAGCACATGGAATAATTTCTATTCAAGATTCTTGAGAATCAATTCAAACCTCACAACAATATGCAGATAATGACTTCAATAACTAGCCTAACACAATAAATTTAGCAATGCATAATTAAATTGAAAACAAACTTACAAGAGTTTCAAAGTTGCTCTCTTGAGATAAAACCTAGCCTCCAAAACTCTGGTCAAAGTTATCATAAAAAAGAACTAACAAAGGTTTATATAAGTCTCCTAAAATAATCCTCAAAAAGTCTATCTTCCAACATATACTCGGATAATATAACCTAAGCCCAAAAACCAAGCCTAATCCTTCGGCCCAATAATCGTCCGCGTGAAACTCTGATTGCGCGGGTTGTCCTTCCAAGGTGCGGCCGCGCTTTTTTCATCTCGCGCATTCGCCTTTAGTTAGGATTGCTCAGCTTAATTGCTCGGTTTGCATCCAGCTCTTTCGGTCTTCTTTCTTGCTCTTCATTTGGACTTCTCCTAGCTTCATTGTACCATCTCCTAGCTTCTTCAACTCGTCCACCACCGCCTTGATTAATTAATACTCGTCCTTCTCTTGCTCATAAACCTAAAAACCTGCAAAACCGAGCAAACAAGCGCAAACTACCCGACAACACAAAAACCTAAAAACTAGATAAAAACGAACCTAAAACTAGCTAAAACATTAATAAAACATGCATCTAAACTACTTCTATATGCAAGCTATCAGGTGGTGATGGTGTTGGGGTTGCCGAGGCCAATGTTGTTGCTTATACGCACGCTAATCTTGTCGTTGGGGCTCCTGTTGTTGCTGATCCTCCTACAAATCTTGTTGATGATGCTCCTGCTACTGCTCCCGCCATGTCAGGATGAGCTAGACGTCAAGCAACTCAGGACTTGGTATGTTTTAAAAATAGGTTTGTTTAAACTTGTTTATTTGTAATTAGTTAGGTTTGCTGACGTGTCTTCGAATTTTGTAAACCTTCAGACTCGTAAGACTTTGAAGGTCCACTTTCGCACTGAATACACTGAGCTGCTAGAGAGACACATTAGCCGTGAGCCAAGTACTTAGTTTACGACTGTGAAGTGCAGTGGTCTTCTCGGACTCCGTAAAGTTGACGCTGCCTCCGCCATAGATTCAACCCTTATTTCTGCTTTTGTGGAGAGATGGCACTCAGAGACAAACTCCTTCCATTTTCCGTGGGGTAGGATGACGATCACTATGCACGATATTCATATGATTCTCCGTCTACCTATTCATGGGATGAGTTGCGTCTCTGCTATCAGCGATCCAGAGGTTCGATTGCGCATTGCTCAGGATCTTAGGGTCGAGGTCACTCAAGTTGATTGTTGGTGCAAGGGTGGCAGGATTCCATCGAGCTATATAGAGGAGACATTGTCGCACATGTTGGCGAGTGCAGAGAGGGACGATAGTGTCATTGCTTCATACTATCTCTTGTTGCTTCTTGGATCGACTCTCCTAATTGACAAGTCGATGATGAAGCTGAAGCACAAGTGGATGGCGCTATTTTTCGATCATGAGACTAGCTAAGAGTACGCTTGGGGTGCTAGCGTCCTCGCTTATGTTGTTTGGAACTTAGGACATGTGTCTCGACGAGGAGCACGGGGGATAGCCAGTTGCTAGATTCTTATTCGGGTAAATTATCTATATAAACATTTAACTACATGGGATTCGAGGAGGTACAAACTTTAGATGAATTCGATTAGTGGTTTTGAAAACCCTAAACATGTTAATATACATAAATCAAAATTGGTTGATCATGTGCAGGTTGAATGGCTCCCATGGAGAGGATTGGACTTTTATGCGCCTGAGATTGCTCCTTCACGATTTCGGGGTGTATTAGGCATCGTTGATATAGATGAGGCATACATGCTCAGTCGTTGCCTTCGACAATATGGATTAGTTCAGGTCGTACCAGTTCCACCTATTGATCCCACCTTTGTACTACGTGAGGCTAAGTTGCGTCATTTCCAGGTAACATATGACGTCGTACAATTGGATTTGTGGGATGCAGTGTTGAGCAAATGGCTACAGGTTTTGATCGACGATACTCCACCTCGTGTGTATCATATGTATGAGCATGCATAGATGAGCCCCCCTCATCCTGCAGAGACGAGTGCCCCTCAGCCTGATATGTAGCGTCTTAGTGATGTTTCTAGCGCCCCTGAAACTAAAGATGATAGTGCTCTGTAGGACTTGACATTGTGTCTTTTTGCTTCGTTTTGTATAATATTAAACATTTAGTTGTGTCTTTTTGCTTCATTTTGTGTAACATTTAGTTGTTCTAAAAAATGGAAGAATTTACCGATCATTTCTCAAAAATGTGTCAAAACATGCCGAATTTGACCAAAAATTTGGCGAATCTACCGACCAGTTTAGTTATTCGCCTTACTAAAGCGCACAAAGGTAATTGCAAGAACGTCTTGTGCACCTAACTCAGACGCACAACACCCTAAACCCCTAACCTTAAACCTAAAAAGAACCAAAACTGAATATAATGATAAAATTTTGAATAAAAAGGGCCCAAATACGCCAATTTACGCCTAAATCTTAAACCCTAACCCTCAACCCCCAAATAACCTAAACCGTATAATAAAACGGTAAAAACTTGAATCAAATGGCTTATAGAATAAACATGCAAACGGGCCTAAATATGCAAATTAAGCCTAAATCCTAAACCCTAAACCCTAGCCCTCAACCCCAAAATATTCTAAACCGAATAAAACGACAAAAATTTGAATAAAATTGCTTATAGAACAAAGATGCAAACAGGTCCAAATACGCCAATTTAGGCCTAGATCCTAAATCATATACCATGTACCCTAAACTGTACCCTAACCCTCAACCCCAAAATAACCTACACCGAATAAAATGACAAAAACTTGAATAAAATGGCTTATAGAACAAAGATGCAAGCTTGAACAAGTCATAGTCACAACGAATATAACTTGTCGAACCTCTTACTAGTCACAAAGAATATTACTTGGCGAACCTCTTACTTGAACAAGTCATATTCAAAAAATATATTCATTTTGGGATAAAAGTCTACTAAGATGGGGGCACGGGCATAGAATGGCTTATAAGTGAGAAAAATCAACTAATCTAGGGCTTAGAATGGCCTATAAGTGAGAAAAGTTTACCTTAACATCCTTAAACCCCATGTACTACTAAGCGAGGAGCATAAACCTGCACGTCTTAGCTAGCCATATTGCACCTAAGTAAGGCGCACCGTAGAGAATGGCGGCGATCACTGCCATTTTTCGTAGTCGACGTCCGATTTCACAAATAGGCGGCGATTGCTGACATTTAGGCGGTTGTCGTCGCCATTTGCTGTAGCGGACTTAGGTTGTCAAAAATCAATCTTATAACCCGAACAGTGGTATGGTAAAAACAATCAAGGGTATAATAAGACTTATCAAAATAAGAGAAACAAGTCTTATAACCCAAACAAGAAACAAGAAAATAGAACTGGAAAAAGCAATGATAAAAATTCTCAAGATCCTACTAATGTTGCTTAAAGTTCTAATGGTCCACATAAGGGAACGATCTCGCAATCTCAAATATATTATCATGTGTACTATGCTAACCGACCCGGGAAGGCTAAGTAAGCCTAGGTTGTCAAAACTTGATTTTATTCGTTGCAGGATGAAGTGATGGGGAATATCCGTTAGATCCTTGACAGCGGGTGTTCATGTCACATGACAGGGAACGAGAGAATTTTGTCCTCAATTTAAAAAGGGGTTGGAGCCTTGGAGGAAGCATTTCCTTTGGCGACAAGGAACTAGGACAAATCATATGAACAAGCAATATAAATCTAAATGAAAGATGTGAGTTTGATCTATAGCTTTGGAGAAGCAAAATGGCGTGTTTAAAAGGAAGAAACAGAAGCTTGGAAAATATAGCATGTATTGTGATGTTGGCAAGTAATTAACTAGCCTCGTTCCTTCAGGGTCGA
Source organism: Fallopia convolvulus (assembly GCA_964016875.1). Classification (NCBI taxonomy): domain Eukaryota; kingdom Viridiplantae; phylum Streptophyta; class Magnoliopsida; order Caryophyllales; family Polygonaceae; genus Fallopia; species Fallopia convolvulus. The sequence continues at coordinate 36,559,911 of OZ024732.1, read as the reverse complement.
GGCTATCTGTACTACTTACTACATCATAAACCGTGCAACTATTCATTCTTTTCTTTTCTTCCTAAGTATTATGGTTAAAGCAACAACTTGTTGATTTCGGTATGTCTCTTGGAACCATTCCTATTATGTGTGACAACACTAGTGCCATCATTTTCTCTAAAAATCATGTGCATCACCTAGCACCAATGATATTAATATAAAACATCATTTCTTATATGAATGTTGAAAAAGGTTCCATTAAGATGGATCATCGTAGGACCGAAGATCAAGTGGCTGATATTTTTACTAAGGCGTTGGATAGAAAACCCTATGAGCATCGTCGGATATTACTAGGCATGGTTTCCTTGGAGTAAAAAAAAGTGTTGGTTCTCTCTGTTACCATCTTTCTAATGGTGACTACTTATTCCTCTATGCTTTAGTCTTTTTTATCTACATTGGAAGTTGTGAACTATTTTATGCTCAAAAGTCATATGACCAAGAATGATCTTATCCAAAAACAATTTTTTTGGCTCAAAATAACCAACTTGATCTATCTTGTCCCTTGTTACAAGACGAAATGATAGTTGGCTATAAGACCATCCCAAGCCTGGTCTAGATAAACGTTCCCTATGAATCCCTTTGTTTGGATCCTCTTAATCTATGAATACTTATCTAGACGTCAAAATGTGTCAAATCCCTCTCTTATGTTTGGATATGCTCCTTATTTGTCTTACCCGATTGCGATCCAAACTGGCCTTTTATTCCACTCATGGTAACAAGGTAATAACGGTGAATTTGGTCGTTCAATCATGGCCATGCAAAATAATCCAAACTAACTTAAAACCGTAGTTTTTAGGAAGTTCGAGTCGAATCCACAAGGAGACAAATTGATCGCTTTGTATGAATTTTGTGTCAAATGAATTTAGTGTCAAACAAGTAACAAGGGGTTTGTATTTATAACTAAGAATGCAAAACTAACAGATTAACAAGTTTGTGAATAACAATATTTGGGAAGAAAGCTTAGGCAAACAAATATCCACAATTGTATGACAAGTTGATCATTGATCTCACCTCAATATCTCATGCAATGGATTTTCTAATTCCTTTTCAATTCTAACTAACAACACAACCAGATACTATTAGTTAACTAATTACATAACCATGAAACCATCAATGATTCAGTTTAATAGCAGCAGTAAGGATAGGAATATATTAGGATACAATTCTAGCATAAAACATGCAGCTTTTACCCTAGAATGTAAATCAAATCTCTTCTGCATATGACTAGCACAACCAGATACTAGTTCAATTCAGTTGCTACTTTGAAATAGAGATGCTCAACCAGTAACACTCTAGATCTAACAATAGATCCAATAACAACAAACCCTAGTTGATCAAGCTAGAAACTGTTGAAATAAATCATAGAAATTCAAGTAAGAAAAAAGATTAAATCCAAGCAAATAGATAAGGAATTAGAAATCTCACAACTTTATTCAAAACGATGCTTCAATTGTCTGACTAAGAAAATGTACTTAGTTCTCCATAGAAATTATGTAAAACGTAGAATGAAAAGTATGAGAATGAGAATTAGATAGATGAGAGTTTCTTCTCCCCAAAACCAAAATAAAAAAAGAAACTAGGTCTAAAACAACATAAGTCTCGTAGGATAATAATAATAGTGAGATATAGCTCACGAGAGGAATTAAATCTCGCGACTAGGAAAAGGCGGCGCCCGCTGCCAGCACAGTCAGCACCCCTCGGTTCAGCATTCAGGTCACACTTCGGGGGTTGTTTTGACTCCCTTCGAGTTGGAATTTGGACTTGGGTTAAAAACATGAATTATATAGCTTTGAATTAGCTTTCCAATTATAATAAATCTAACTTCATCAGACTACTATAACTCCAGAACGAACCCTTCAAAGACAAAGGTGTCGAACCAAAAACTCCAATGGATGGCCCGAATTCTTTTCCCGATTTCCATTCCATTCACACTTGTTCACTTTAAAACCTATAAAACAACATAGAACAAGTGCAAAAACCCACAACTCCTAGACACTCTAAAGAAACTAAATAAAACTACCTAAAAACAAAGCAAACGAAACGTAAACATGCATCCTAAACACTACCTATATGCATGCTATCAAATTCCCCCATGCTTAAACCTTTCTTGTCCTCAAGTAAGACATAGAATCAAGTCACACCACAACATAGCAATCCATGATTTCATCTCATAATCCACAAAGCAAATCAACATATAACTATAAATTGATCAAGACGTCCTAGCATGTAATTGATTAAAGCAAAGAGCATAAACAATTCATCTATTCCAGACCTCACCAAGGTAATGTGTTGGCACTCTCACTCAAGTGTTTAAGGATATGTGTTTCACTCACAATCAACAATGAAAGACTAGACTACCATAGGCTTGCATCAGCGTCCTAATTCTCCACCGCTATGGACCAAACACAAAACAAAAATCATGAGGTCTTTTCAAGAGTTGTAATGGGGCCAAGGTAAAGACAAATTGGAGGGGATAATTTTTGATCATGTGGTGCTAAATCCGGGACAAAGAACTAACTAACCCAAACTTCACAATTTTTCTTTTTCTTACTTCCAAATTTCCTTCAGCAACTCCAATCACATACTTCAGCTCTTTTTTTCTTTTTCAACTCTTTTCTCTTAACACTTACGAAGACTATTTTTAAGATCATTTTTTCTTTCAACACTCTTTTTTTCAACTTATTCTTCATTTTTTTCCTCAACTTTCACAATAGAATTGCCTTTCCTTCTACCTTTCATCACACTTCCCCCATACTTTTTCACACCCACACAAACAAATCCATTTAAAGTCCTAAATCCTGGATGGGTCAAGCTTATATTGATGAAACCCGAAATAATACGCGCTATAAACGGGATTATATTAAATACTAACTCTTGAGATTTCGTACAACCAAACGGTTTTCGTACGTAGATTATTCGTCCTCCCCAGCCTTCAGTTGATTGTTTTGTAATCCTCTTTACAATTAAAGTCATTTGGACTTTATACCGTAAATAGCGCGATCTCACTCGCAGATCAAACACATTGAATCTAGGTACATGAAAAGATTCCTACCCAGAGAGGTTTTTCGATCCTTTATTACTACAAATTTCCTTCCTACTTATAGGATATGAGAGCTGCTAGCTTGCCCGCCTTCGTCCGATGTGGAATGCACACTCATAGGTTTATCAAATGAATTTAGTCCCACATGGACTACCTTGCCGACTTTGTTGAATATTCAACAGGCTTTGTTGAATTGTATGGCAACAAATTAACATAAACATACGTATGAACAAATGCATTTGTTTGGTGGAGTTACATGGAGATCAAACTCATGAGTTTGCCGTCAATTCAAAGGTTGAATTCGGACAAGGCCCACATGCCTAGTCTCTTGGGCCAAGGCCCCGTACCACACTTGATGGGCCGAGTCCATCATTATGTTGATCATGTAAGTGTTTTTGAGCATGAGACAAATATGATACGCGGTATTTTATCTATTTTCTTTTTTATACGAGCTAATTACCCCTTGGTTATTTAGCGATTATTGCGCGGACCATCACAACCCCTTGGCCCGGTGTCCTCGTTCCACGAGGGCAACGAGACAATAAACAAGTGTGCATGCCTTATCGATTTATAACTTATGCAACGCGATCTAAACTCGAGATTAAGTGGAGTTCGCACACTTTTTAAGAGTTGGGACCTCGTCCCTTTAGAGAGTTAGCGGACCTCGTCCCTTAGACAGTTAGCAGACCTAGTCCACTTAGAGGGTTAGGATCTCGTCCTTTGGATTATTAGGAAATCGTCCTTTAGAGAGTTGGGACCTCATCCTTTTTTAGAGTGTTAGGACCTGATCCTTTTTAGAGAGTAGGACCTCGTCATTTAGAGAGTTAGGACCTCGTCCCTTAGAGAGTTAGGACCTCGTCTCTTTAGAGGGTTAGGACCTCGTCTCTTAGAGGGTTAGGACCTCGTCCCTTACAGAGTTAGGACCTCGTCCACTTAAAGGGTTAGGACCTCGTCCTTTAGATTATTAGGAAATCGTCCTTTAGAGAGTTAGGACCTCGTCCTTTAGAGAGTTAGGTTCTCGTCCTTTTTTACCTAGTTAGGACCTCGTACCTTAGAGTGTTAGGACTTCGTCCTATAGAGAGTTAGGACCTCGTTGTTTAGAGAGTTAGGACCTCGTCCTTTTAGAGAGTTAGGACCTCGTCATTTAGAGAGCTAGGACCTCGTCCTTTAGAGACTTGTCGCCTACCCCGAGCCTCGCTAAGGTTGTGCACACTTTTCGATATTTGGGACCACATCCTCAAGAGAGTTGTCGGCAACCCCGAGCCTCGCTCGGGTTGTGCACGCTTTTCGAGATTTGGGACCTTGAACCCAAGAGTGTTGTCGCCAACCCCAAGCCTCGCTCGGGTTGTGTACGCTTTTCGAGTTTGGGACCACGTCCCCAAGAGAGTAGTCGCCAACCCCGAGCCTCGCACGGGTTACACACGCTTTTCGAGATTTGGGACCTCGTCCAAAGAGAGTTGTCACCAACCCCGAGCCTCGCTCGGGTTACGCACGCTTTTTGAGATTTGGGATCTCATCGCCAAGAGTGATGTCGCCAACCCCGCGACGCACCGCAACGGAGACTGTGGACATGCCCGCGCACGCCAGGGGCGAACCCCTTGGTGCGCCACACAGATTCTGCGGCCAAGCCCGCGCACGCCAAGGGCGAACCCCGTGGCGCACCGCACAGAGACTGCAACCAAGCCTGTGCACGCTAGATGCGAACCTCGTGGCACGCCGCACAGAGACTGCGGCTAAGCCCGCGCACGCTAGGGGCGAACCCCGTTGCGCGTCGCATAGAGACTGCGGCCCGAGACCGTGCAGTCCCCTCTTTGAGGGCCCGCGCACAGAGGACACGCTAACTAGGGGGAAGAGGACGCACTTACTTGATTATTTCCCGAGAGTAGGTCAGATAGGGAGAGCCCTTTTCGCAGACGACGCCAGTGACGAAACCCCAAATAATACGCGCTATAAACGGGATTATATTAAATACTAACTCTTGGGATTTCGTACAACCAAACGGTTTTCGTACGTAGATTATTCCTCCTCCCCGCCCTTTAGCTGATTGTGTTGTAATCCTCTTTACAATAAAGCAATTTGGACTTTATACCTTAAATAGCGCGATCTCACTCGGATATCAAACACATCGAATCTAGGTACAGGAAAAGATTCCAAACCCGGAGAGGTTTTTCGATCCTTTATTACTATAAATTGCCTTCCTACTTATAGGATATAAGAGTTGCTAGCTTTCCTGCCTTCGTCCGATGTAGGATGCACACCCATAGGTTTATCAAATGAATTTAGTCCCACGTGGACTAGCTTGCCGACTTTGTTGAATATTCAACAGGCTTTGTTGAATTGTATAGCAACAAATTAACATAAACATATGTATGAACAAATGCATTTGTTTGGTGGAGTTACGTGGAGATCAAACTCATAAGTTTGCCGTCAATTCAAAGGTTGAATTCAGGCCAGGCCCACATGCCTAGTCTCTTGGGCCAACGCCCTATACCACACTTGATGGGCCGAGTCCATCATTATGTTGATCACGTAAGTGTTTTTGAGCATGAGACAAATATGATACGCGTTAGTTTATCTGTTTTCTTTTTTATACGAGCTAATTACCCCTTGATTATTTAGTGATTGTTTTGCGCACCATCATATATAGACTATGAATTATTTTGTGGAGCTATCAAAATAGGCTTTAAGGCTCAAAAGAAAAGGGGTGTCAAAACATGGATCTTGTAATGGTAGGAACGGAAATAATAGGCTGATAAGAAACATGTCTCAATCATATTAATGTCATGCATTATAGTCAAGTAAAATAGCCTTGAAAAAGAGTCATAACTCATAACACAAGTTCTAGTGCTAACAATTCAAAGTGATACACTCAAGAATTAGAGAATAATTAAACAATCAATAGGTAAAAAACAATCTCACAAGGCTATTTGTCTAGAACTTCAAAATATATCTAAAACTCAAACTCATCTATATGCTCAATCCTATAATCAAAGTAAAATAGCCAAAGATCATGCTCATATCATAGAAACTTTAACACATCATGCATGTCATTGGTTAGAATCCATACTTAACTTAGAAATACAAGAGGTCTTACACAATTGGGGAATAAGAACCTAAAATGCAATTTTTTTTATTTTTTTCTTCATTTTTTCAAGATTTTTGTCAATGCAAAGCTTAAAGTAAACATGCCTAATCTAATGCAACTACATGAATGCAAAACAAGTAATTCCCTTCCCCCATGATTAAACCCTACATTGTCCCCAATGTAAAGTAAAAGTAAAGAGAAAAGAAAAACTCATAGACCAACTGCTGATTTGGGTAAGGAAACGGTGGTGGCCCGACCATTAGCATGACATTGCAAAATCAGACATCGTTAATGCCCTTAATAGCCTGTCAAAACCTTGTGCACACATATCAGAAAATCATAAGTAACACAATGATAAATTAAAGATGCATGATATGACTCTCAAAGATTGTTTTAATTTATCAAACCTGTGTGCCCAATTGGTGTGAAATGACCTTTGTTCAAATAAATTCAGCACAAGTGGTGGAGTTACAAAATACTTGTCAACACTATCACTTTCTTCAAAGATGAACTCCATATATTTTTCATCTTCCACCTTGTGTTTTAGACATGGTTCCTCATCTTGCAACTCCATAAGCTCTGGATATGAAAAGGTGGAGGAAACTGAAACATGGAATTTCAAGGCCTAGCATAGGGCACAACATGATGGCGGGGGACTTAACAGATTTATCATCTTGATTTTCTCCCTCATGGCTGTCTACTTCATCAACAAAGAAGTCATCATGGTCGACAAAATAGTCTTCTTCCAAAACCACAAAACCCTCCAACTCATAACTCCACATGGGTGAAGATGATTCAAGATCCTTAATTAGGCTTTGTAAGTACAGTATCTCTATGCTAGCATAGACTTCAATTGGCTCTGTGATGATCTGCTCAACTTGCCTTATAGGTGTGAATTCATATTGGGCATTAAATTCATCTTCATAACCCACATCAAGTGTCTTAGATTTCTCCTCAACTTGCATCTGGGTGTTTGACTCATAATAGCAAGATTCTAATGTGATTCCACCATTCCTTTCACACAACTCAAAAAGGCATGAGATTGTGGAATGAAAATGTGAAGAACATAACTCACCGTGCTCCTTGAACAAAGTATTCGTCCTGATAAAGAGATCCCTGATTATATCCTCTAGAGACGTATCAACCAGATGTGGTTGTTGGGAAGATGACTCAACATGAAAGCTCTGATAGCTCATGAAACATAAGAAATCCCAACATTCCTTGGATCCCATATATAAACGCCTCTCATTTATCATGTAGTCAGCCAATCCTCTTGAGTCTTGTCTCAAGATTCATACCATGAATAACTCCCATGTTGACCTCTCTATCACTGTATCAGAATCCTCATTTACCAATTTTGAACACATGGTCTTGAAATCTAGAAAAATAGTCATGGAAGTGTTCATCCTACAGCTGTCTACGCTCGAACAAATTCATAGATTAGTAGCAAGAGTGTTATGAACCGTAAGATAGGTTCACAACACCAAGATTGGCACAAAAATCACACAAAAGACAACTATTGCCTCCCCAAAAATGGCACCAATTTGATAACGGTGAATTTGGTCGTTCAAATCATGGCTATGCAAAAGAATCCAAACTAACTTAAAACCGTAGTCTTTAGGAAATCCGAGTCGAATCCACAAGGAGACAGATTGATCGTTTTGTATGAATTTTGTGTCAAACAAGAAACGAGCGGTTTGTATTTGTAACTAAGAATGCAAAACTAATAGATTAACAAGTTTGTGAATAACAATATTTGGCAAGATAGCTTAGGCAAACAAATATCCACAATCGTATGACAAGTTGATCATTGATCTCACCTCAATATCTCATGCAATGGATTTTCCAATTCCTTTTCAACTCTAACTAACAGCAACACCAGATACTATTAGTTCTAACTAATTAAATAACCATGAAAACATCAATGATTCAGTTTAATAGCAACAGTAAGGATAAGAATATGGTAGGATGCAATTCTAGCATAAAACATCCAGCTTTTACCCTAGAATTTAAACCAAATCTCTTCTGCATATGACTAGAACAACCAGATACTACTGCAATGCAGTTGTTACTTTGAAATAGAGATGCTCAACCAGTAACACTCTAGATCTAGCAATAGATCCAATAACAACAAACTCTAGTTGATCAGGCTAGAAACTATTGAAATAAATCATAGAAATTCAAGCAAGAAAGAATATTAAATCCAAGCAATAGATAAGGAATTAGAAATCCCACAACTTATTTCAAAACGATGTTTCAATTGCCTGACTAAGCAAAAGTGCTTAGTTCTACATAGAAATTATGTAAAACTTAGAATGAAAAGTATGATAATGAGAATTGGATAGTTGAGAGTTTCTTCTCCCCAAAACCAAAATAAAAAAAAGAAACTAGGTCTAAAACAACATAAGTCTCGTAGGATATAAGCCCAATATAATAGTGAGATATAGCCCACATGATGAATTAACTCTCGCGACCAGCACCCCTCGGTTCAGCATTCATGTCACACTTCGGGGGTTGTTTTGATTCCCTTCGAGTTGGAATTTGGACTCGGGTTAAAAACATGAATTGTAGCTCTTTGAATTAGCTTTCCAATGACAAAAAATTCAACTTCATCAGAACATTATAACTCTTGATCAAACCTTTACAAGACAGAGGTGTCGAACCAACAACTCCAATGGATGGCCCGAGTTCAAGCGTTCTTTCTCTGGTTTCCATTCCGTTCACACTTGTTCACTTTAAGACCTGTAAAACAACATAGAACAAGTGCAAAAACCCACAACTCCTAGACACTCTAAGACACTAAAGAAACTAACTAAAACTACCTAAAGACAAAGGAAACGAAACGTAAACATTCATCCAAAACACAACTAATATGCAAGCTATCACAAGGAGGGGGAACTATGCTCAGAGGGAACATGAGACAAAATTTTGATCTGAGTGTGTAAGAAACAAAAGCTGAAGTAGAAGTAGTGGGTGAAGAAGAAGAAGAAGAAGAAGCTCCAACAGAAAAGGTGTTCAAGAGGGTAAAAAAAGAAGAAGGGAATTCATCAATTTACTTCTACAGTCAAGGAAAATCTATGAGCATGTTGTTGAAGAGAAGTTTAGATTTCCCTTAGTTATGCGAAATATCTCGAGGATGAAGTTCCAAGGAGAGCCAAAAGGGAACTACGGCGAAGAAAATTGTTAAGAAGGTTGGTGAAAGTGTTCATGCCCAAATGTTGCTTGAGCTTCGACAGAATTCCCGCCTCCGCACAACTTTAAGTGGAACTCCTCTTGTTACCCTACCTGCCCCCTCTCAAAAAAGTTTCAAAGTCTTTCGGATTATGGTTGTTTAATGTGTTTTAGTCCCTTTTGTTGAAGTTGCTCCATAAATCAATATGATGATGTGATAATTTTCTCTTGCATATGAATGGTATTACTTTCAATTAAGCTTAGTGAATTGCTCTATGTTTTCTTTATTTGATCTAACTTTTTGATGATGCCAAAATGGGGAAGTTAGGAAAAGTACAGCGATGTGTTCTATCCAAGGAAATGCAGATGGAACTTTGGCTAAGGGGGAATATGATGGTGCACTTGTTGACACTAGTAGAAAAGGGGGCTTTGGCCACGATATGATTTACCACGGTTCCGTATTTTTTCAAGGTAATTATGACAACTTGGTTTCAATTACCTCGTTTTGGTTATGACTGTGGTAAATTTATTGATTTTTTACCACGGTTCCGTGTGTTTTCAAGGTAATTATGACATCATGGTTTCAATTACCTCGGTTTGGTTATGACTGTGGTTAATTTGTTGATTTTTTTACCACGGTTCCGTGTGTTTTCGAGGTAATTATGACAACTTGGTTTCATTACCTTGGTTTGGTTATGACTGTGGTAAATTTGTTGATTTCTTAACCACGGTTTCGTGTGTTTTCGAGGTAATTATGACAACTTGGTTTCAATTACCTCGGTTTGGTTATGATTGTGAAAATTTTGTTGATTTTTTACCACGATTTTGTGTGTTTTCGAGGTAATTATGACAACTTGGTTTCAATTACCTCGGTTTCATAATGATTGTCGTAAATTTGTTGTGTTTTTGAGGTAATTATGACAATTTAGGTTCAGTTATCACGGTTCGATTACCAATCATAGTAAATGTGTTGATTTTTTTACCGCGGTTATATATAAATGATGAGTTAATGTTTGACATTTTACTACAGTTTTATGCATATACACTAAATGAAAATTGAATGATACTAATAAAGAATTCCGGGTAATTTAGTAACTAATTTACCACTAAGATTTAAAAATCTTGATGAATAGTTATTTATGTTACCACAGGTTACATATAAACAGTAGTCAAATATATTATAAGGACCGGAGTAATAAGTTGGTTCGTTTAAAATTAATCTATCAAAGCAGCATTAGTAAAGATTTGGCATCACATGATATTTTTATGTATGATAAAATTGATTTTGCTAAAGTATATTTTAAATAAGTGATAAATATTCTGATTATCTTTTATAAAATTAAAATAAAAAGTTTTAAATTTTTTTTCTTAAAGATGTTTCTTATCTTGTCTTTTTTTGGGCTTATCTTCTTTAATTCACTACAATTACGTACATCAGTGATCTCTTTCTAATTAAATTTTTTCGCTTTAATCTATGCATTTAAATATAAACCTCATATATTAAGATAAATATCTCGTGCAAAGTTTACTAGGAAAGTATACACTAATTGATTAAGAAACAAATTAAACGTACACAAACATAAAGCTTCGGCTAAAAACAAATTAATTAGGAAAGTATATATTTGTATATATTTTTTGGTCAAATGGGAAAGTATATATATTAAGATAAAGCTTTACTTAAATTCTAGAAATAGGTTATTTACGTTCCTAGATAATTAAAAAAAGATCTATTTTTTCTAGCAAGGTGGTTGAGATCCAAAAAACTAGGAAAATATACTCAAAATTTATTTCTCAATCTCCTTCCGCGATTTCTTTTCCTTTCTCCTTTAAGATCCGAAAAACCCCAAAACTTCGCCTCCATCAACTATTCTCTCTTTCATTTCTCTTTCTTTATCGTCGTTGGTAAGTTCGGGCTCAATGTCTGCAATCGATGATCGAGGTTGTAGGTTACTATTTGCAGGGTATGGCTTTGTCGTTACTCTCAATTAATTTTGCCACTTGTGGATGTCGCGAGTTCCTGTTTGTTTGCAGTTATGGGCTTGATTAGATCTATTCGATTTTTTCGCATATTGTTTTTGAGTGTTAATGTTAGCGGTTTTCGCTTGTATTTAGGTTTATAATGGTGACCCCAACTGTTTCCTCTTCTTATTTTAGGCTTTTAAATGGATGAATCAATTCTGATTGTTTTGCACGAGAAGACAACTGATGGATCAGTTAAAAATTAAATCAAAGACTTGCTCACTGCTCATAAGGACTCTTGGGTCAGTTGCACGAGAAGCAAAACACTCATCTGCACAAGTTATTGCTAAATTAATTTGCATCCATTGAGATTCCAAGGAAGGATTTGTCCAATCCAGTTGGTTTGTTGCTCAACAAAATGACGCAACAGAATAGTCCTTCAACCACAATTAATTTAGAATGTCATGTGGTAGTTTCCCTTCAACTAATTGAATTTTGGAGCTTAATATGTGATGAGGAGAGATTTTGATGTATGACATTTGTTAACTATTTTGGATAGTTAAAAGTTATTTTAATTTGGTGTCAAATATGTTTTTTGTAATTACAAGTATAATATATTATATATATAAATTTCCTATTGAAAAAAGGTGCACATTACAACAATTGAATATAATTTGTAACTGGCCGGTGGCATACACATGCAACTTTAGTGCGATTACCATGTTTAACACACTATATATATATACTACGGCTGAATTAATTTACCACGGTTCAAGAAAATTAAGAACAATGCAAGTTTACCACAGTTTAAAGCAATTTTATTATGTATATATTTTTATCACGGGTATTAAAAAGACTACGGTTATATGTCCGCAGTAAATTTGTGACCGTGGTAAATAATTTTACCATGGACAAGATTACCATGGTTCACAAGTGAGGTAATCCTTACCAAATAACTGTGGTAAAAACTGCTTTTTCTACTAGTGAAGCGCACATAGGAACAACGGTGGTTTCGTTAAGGGGGAACCTATTAAAATTTTGATCTCAAATCATATTGATATGTTTCTATATATGCATTTTTTTCATAAATTTATCATCATAAAAAATGTGGGAATTGTTGGAACATTCGTTGTTTAATGGTTTCTCTTAGTTTTGATGATAACAAACTTTGATTGATTTATTTTTGTTGTTTCACATGATTATTTCAAAAAAAGAACATATCGTAAAAGTGAAGGAACATCATGAGGGAACGACGTGAAGGAACTACGAAAGGAACAACGGATGATCTGGACAACGACTGCGGGAAGCTACACGACTTTCTATTTTTGGCAAGTTACCATATCTTGAGCAAACGACTTTGGCGGTGATTTGAAAGCTAAGATTGAGTTGTTTGTGAGAGATAAGATGAAATCTTGAAGATTTGTTGAAGCAAAAATATAAGATATCGTGATCTTTCGGTTTTGGACATAATCTGAGTGATTGAAGATATGGTGATTGAGTTTTCGGTTTTATGGAGATTTGGGGATGGAAAATTTGTTATTTCGTGGAAAGGAAATAATAGAGATTAGATCCTATGAGGCTCTATAAATAAGGATGTGACTTTTAGGTTAAAAGTGTTGTTTTCGAGTGGTTGAAGACGACGAACAAGTGAGAAGTGAGAACTTGAAGTTGTTCAAGTCATTGTGGTGCTTTCTGGTGAAAATTCCACATGATGAAATTGAAACATTACCATTATAGCCCTCTCCTACAATGTAAAGTTGTCTCTCGTTATATTGAGGGAACTTCCTTAACCATTTTTGTAGGAACAAAAAACTGTTTATAATTGTGCATATTATTGGCATTAAGTGGATGAGAAAGGGGAAATAATTATTAAAAACAGAGGAAAAAAAGTTGTCATATAAAGTAATTAATGTGTTAAACATGTACGGTTATCTCTTATACGGAGGTTAGTTGACATATTAGAACCAAAAGAATACCCCAGGCCAATTACAAGCTCCAAATACAACATGTTGCATCTGCATAAAATAAAACTTAACATAATATTTATTCCTTTATGATTAAATTTGTATGATTCTTGCAAATTTGCTCATTTATTACATTTGTTCCAACTAAAATTGTTTAGCATGAGACTATCCTGTTTTGGTCTGAATTATCCATGCTCATAGAGCACGCATGTACCATCAGTAGTGCAACCAAATCCACTATTCTTAAAGAAGTTCTAGGCGTCGCCAAGAAGCTGGGCGGTGGTTCATCGTTCCGATTTAGTTCTGGGCGCCTAGACGAGTTGTGTCAGGTAGGCGGCCTATGTTGCCTTCAAGGTGACCTAAGCAAACTCTAGGTGGGCTCTAAGCTTGAATTTATACGGAGATATTGTGATGAGATTATTCTTTATTTATATATTTTCACCAATTACATATAATAATCCTATAAAATACAAATTATACTGATCCACCAACACTCCGGCTAGGCCCCCACCTAGCCGTCTAGGCGCTAGGCATAATCCCATCGCCTAGCTCCCGCATAACGTTTTTTAGGATAATGCATGAAATTAAAACATTATCGTTATAGCTCTCTCATGCAATGTAAAGTTGTTTATCGTTAAATTGAGGAACTGCCTCACTGCGGGTTGCGGGTCGGAGAGCGAGTGTCGAGCAGTGAGGCAGAGAGCGAGAGCTGAGCACGGAGAACTGGAGTGCGAGCCGACGAGTAGGCAAGAGAGGGAAGAGTGGCGGGCCGGCTGTGTGTAGATCTAGATCTAGGTTTGAGGAATTCACGCGAGGGGTCAGATTCATTCAATCAAAAGCAAAACTCAAAAATGATAATAAAATGAAATCAGTGGAAACCCCCTCCCCCAACAAAATATGTAATTGTAAATGTGATTTTTTTAAATAGGAGCGGGTCGACCCGCATCCCGGCGGGTTTGGCCCGACCGTACCCGCAACCCGAATTTTAGAAAAATCGACCTGCGATCTGACCCGCAAATTGCGGGTCGGGTTAGTGCAGATTGCGGGCGACCCGAACCGTTGAGCATCCCTACCAATAGCAGTGACACCATATCCACTATTCTAAAAAAGGTCTAGGCATGCCTAGAAGCTGGGCGATGGCCCACAGTTCCGATTTGGTTTTGGGCACCTAGGCGGGCGCCTAAACGAGTTGTGTAAGGTAGGCGGCCTATGCGGGTTTCAAGGTGGCTTAAGTAGACTCTAGGTGGTCTCTAGGCTTGAATTCGTACGAAAACATTCTGATGAGATTATTCTTTATTTGTATATTTTCACCAATTACATATAATAACCCAATAAATTAAAAATTAAACTGACCCGCCTACACTCTGGCTCGGCTCCCGCCAAGCCGTCTAGGCGCTAGGCCCAATCCCACCGCCTAGCTCCCGCCTAGAGTTTTTTAGAACACTGCATGAAATTGAAACATTACAACTATAGCCCTCTCCTGCAATGTAAAGTTCTCTCTCGTTATATTGAGGGAACATCCTTAACCATTTTTTCTGGAACACAAAACTATTTATAATTGTGCATATTATTGACATTAAGTGGATGAGAAAACGCAAATAATTATTAAAAAACAAAGAAAAAAGTTGTCAGATAAAGCAATTAATGTGTTTTACATATATTGTTCTCTCTTATACGGAGGTTAGTTGACATATTTGAACTAAGGGAATACCCACACCAACTACATGCTCCAAATACATGTTAGCATCTACATGAAATAAACCAAAACATAACAAAATATTTATTTCCTTGCGATTAAATTTGAATGATTCTTGTAAATTTGCACATTAATTACACTTGTTCCAACTAAAAATGTTTAGTTTGAGACCTTTTTTTTTTTGTTTGAATGGTCCATTCTCGTAGAGCACGCATGTACCAACAACAGTGCAACCATATCCACTGTTCCCAAAAAAAGGTATAGGTGTCGCCTATAACTAGGCGGTGGTCCACCGTTCCGATTTAGTTATGGGGACTAGGCAGGTTGTGTAGGGTAAGCAGCCTATGCAACCTTGTAGGTGGCTTAGGCAGACTCTAGGGGGGCTCTAGGATTGAATTCATACGGAGACATTGTGCTGAGATTATTCTTTATTTAAATATTTTCACCAATTACATATAATAACCCTATAAAATAATAATTATACTGATATGTCTACACTCCGGCTTGGCCCCCGCCTAGCCGTCTAGGCGCTAGGCCCTATCTCATTGCCTAGCTCCATCGTAGAAATTTTTAGAACACTGCATGAAATTGAAACATTAGCATTATATAGCCCTCTCATGCAGTGTAAAGTTGTCTCTCATTATATTAAGGGAACTTCCTTAACCATTTTCGCAAGAACACAAAATTGTTTATGATTGTGCATATTATTGACATTAAGTGGATGAGAAAGGAGAAATAATTATTAAAAAACAGAGAAAAAATTTATCATATAAAGTATTTAATGGATTTTACCTGTATTGGTATCTCTTATACGGAGGTTAGTTGACATATTTGAACCAAATGAATTTCCCACGGCCCACACCAACTATAGGCTCCAAATACAACATGTAGACATCTACATGAAATAAAACGAAAGTTAAGAAGAAAATATTTATTCCCTTTATCATATAAAGTATTTAATGGATTTTACCTGTACTGGTATCTCTTATACGGAGGTTAGTTGACATATTTGAACCAAATGAATTTCCCACGGCCTACACCAACTATAGGCTCCAAATACAACATGTAGACATCTACATGAAATAAAACAAAACTTAAGAAGAAAATATTTATTCCCTTATTATTACACTTGCTCCAACTAAAATTGTTTAGCTTGAGACCATCCTTTTTTGGTCTGTATTGTCTATGCTCGTAGAACAAGCCTTTACCAACAACAGTGCAACCATATCCACTATTCTTAAAAAAGTTCTAGGCAGCGCTAGCGGCCGCCTAGAAGCTGGAAGGTGTACCACTATTCCAATTTAGTTCTAGGCGACTAGGCGGGCGCCTAGACGGGTTCTGTAGGGTAGACGGCCTATGCGGCCTTCTAGGTGGCTTAGGTAGACTCTAGGTGGCTCTAGACTTGAATTTATACCGAGACATTATGATCACAATGTTGTTTATTTATATATTTTCACCAATTATATGTAATAACTCTATAAAATTAAAATATTCTGATCCTCCTACACTTCGGCTAGGCCCCCGCCTAGCCGTCTAGGCGCTAGGCCCCATCCCACCGTCTAACTCCCGCCAGTTTAGGCGCTAGGCCCCATCCCATAGTCTAGCTCCTGCCTAGTGTTTTTTAGAACACTGCACGTGAGAGAGTTTAATTACTCAAGTTGGTAGTTCATTTATTATTTAGGTTTATGATTTGGCTTGTAGAAGTCTAGTTGGTTGAACTTCTATTGGTGCCGAAGTTACCTGGGAATTTGACTTGGTTTGTAACCGTTGAAACTTAATACATTAGTGAACTACTGAAATCCTGATGTGATTCTTATCCATTATGAGAAAGTCCAAGAGGAGCATGAGCATATCATCGATGCGCCGACGTCATGCAGCCCCAAGTCTACCGCTGCGTGTAACATCCTCGACCAAAGTGCATACGTAATTTGCACATGTAATGTTAATAGCATATGCATAGCATATGATTGTACAATTGAGTATGATCTTGGAAAGGTTAATGTTGTAGCAGATGCTTCAAGTCAAAAGTCTAGTGGTATGATGACAAATATGCACATGATTTCATTGTCAGATTTGATTGCTTTGCAAGGTCTAAATGCTAGACTACAGTTTGACACAGATAAATTAATGATTGCTACTTTGGAGATTGGGCCCATGATGAGATAGAAAACTAAGATGCACAAGTAAGAGATGGAATGTTGTTAGAAATTATTGAACAGGTTCAACAAGGTAAAGATACGCCATTTGACATTCAGGATGACACATTGATGTTTGGTCTATATTCATGATATTTTACATGTCAATATGTTGCTACAGTATCGATCTAATCCATCACATGTGTTGAAGGACTCAGAAGTAAGAGAGGAACCGATCATGATAGCATATTATAGAATCAAACAGTTATAGAATAATAAAATTCTGATGGTTAAAGTAATTTAGAAAAACCGTGGTATAGAGAAAACAACTTGGAAAACTGAGGATAAGATGAGAAAGTCATATGAAGAGACAACGAATTTTGAGGACAAAATTCTTATAAAGGGGGAGAAATGTAACATTTCCGACCAAAGTGCATACGTCATTTGCATATAATGTTAATAGCATATGCATAGCATATTGACATGATATATAGTGAGTTCTTACAAGTAATATTTATTTTCTAATTAAGTTTCTTATATTTAAAAAAGTTTTTAACTAAAAATTAATTATT
Source organism: Fallopia convolvulus (assembly GCA_964016875.1). Lineage (NCBI taxonomy): Eukaryota > Viridiplantae > Streptophyta > Magnoliopsida > Caryophyllales > Polygonaceae > Fallopia > Fallopia convolvulus. The sequence continues at coordinate 36,542,250 of OZ024732.1, read as the reverse complement.
AATTATTTCAGGGTAAAGTTTATTGTAAAGATGATTTGAGGGTGCAAACTATAATTTTTACAAAAATCTATCCAAATTTGCCGACTTTTCCCAAGAGATATATATGCTTTCTTTGTATTTCATCTTCAGTAAGGATCCAACGAAAAATATAAAAAAAAAAGAGTGCATAGCGAAAAAGGATGAGAGGAGAGGAAAAATTAAAGGAGTTGGATTTGCGTTGTTTTTGTTGATTCCGATACAAGATCTCCTCTATCGGGTTTTAATCTTGAAGTACAAGCATGATTTGGTAAATTAGTTAATGGTTTATTTAGATTTTTCTAGTTTTTCTACATCTAGATCTACTGTTGATTTTGATTTGAAAAACAGTCGATTTATAGTTCTTAGAGGGTATTTTTGATATCAGATTTATATTTGGTAAAAGATTTCAGAGTAATTTTAGGATTTTGCTTTGTAATGATATTATGGAGATCTTTGATCAGGTTTTATACAAAAGTTTGAACTAGAAAAATGTTTTGTTTTATAGAAAAGTTTGAACTAGAAAAATGTTCTTATATATATAGTTTATCGTTGTCAAGTTTTAAAGGATTTGGAATTATGCACAAGAATTTATAATGCATACTGACATTTTATTGCATTTGGGGTTAAAGTTTGTAAGAGTAAATAGGTTGTTTTTGCATTGGGTTACATATAGGAGCACAAGTCATAAATCGTGGTCAAAGAAAAAGGGAAGAGATATAGTATATGTCCTGAACAAGTGAGTATAGACCGGAGATTAAACCTTATGTGATATATGTGCTATATGGATATATGTGCTATATGGATATATGTGCTATATGAGTTATATGGATGTATGTATTATATGTGATAGGTTTGAAAATTCCAGAGTTATTTGCACAGAAAGTATGTTAGCAGATGGCATTTGATATATGATTACAAGATGCACTTGATTGCATAGCATATTGCAATGAGATTTAAAAGGACCTCTGATTGTCTCGCCATGAATTTCTACAGATCATACAAGATATACAGATCATACAGGACCTACGGGTCATACAAGATCTTCGGATCATACAAGATCTACGGATCATACAGGACCCACGGGTCATAATGAGGAAATCTTCGAATTTCTTTCTTAAAGTTACCATGAGAGTCATAATTAGGATATTTTCGGATTTCTTTTCTAAAGTGACCATAAGAGTCCATATACAGTAAACCTGAGGCAGATTCAGGCTTGAACAATTCAAAAAATAATAAATCGGATACATTAGCATTTGTATTTGCATAGTAAATTCATATATGACATATATATTTATAATATGTATGTATATGTACATGGACTAAATGTTTGACCTTGTGTGAAATAATTGATGATGGTTTATATTCACTGAGTATGCGACTCATGTAAATCCCAAAACAATTTTTCAGGCTCATCTAGAACTTACAGACGTGTCTCTTTGTTAAATGTCACATTCATACAGGTCGGCCGATTGAAGCTCAATGCAACCTTCTCCTTTTCATTTTGCATCTTAGACATATGGTTTGTAATATAAGTTAGAGGGACAAATGTTTTAGTATGAGAAGTATTGACATAGAACTGTGTGTGTGCAACCTGATATGGTTGTTACTTTTTACTATATTCTTACGTGGATAGTTGTTATGTGTGCATTATCTGTTTATATAAGAGATTGTAACACCCTTATTTTGCAACATTGGGTATTACCGCCAGTTACCTCGGATTTTACCGTCCAAAGTCACCCAAGGCTTTTAGAATGATATAGAACATAAAATGCGAAATAAAACATAATTTATAATTAGAAAAGGGTGCTCCCGAGGGAGGCTTGGTTCTTACAAAATATCTTACATTGTCTTCACACTTAAAGTTCCTTGAAAACAAACATCAAAACCACCATGTCCTTGAGATAAAGCGATATTTAAACCAAAATGAAAAGATAAGTACATCTTGAACTTCCTTCACTCCACTTCACTTTACGCCTTGCTATGGTTCCCTGGATCTGACATAATTTGCGAGGGGCGATAGAATGCCAGACAAACATGCGGAAAGAAGAATTAGTCTAGAAGACTACGCAAGCGGGAATAGAACTTCCCGAAGGTATTTTAGTCATTTCAAATTATTGACGAAAGAGATAAGTGGTTTGTGTTTGCGATGGGCTTATTTATGTGGAGCTTAAATGTACGAAAGAGAGAGCGAGAGCATATCCAAATGGGGATAGCTCGATAAGCAAGAGAAGTACTACTAGATTGTAGACTTCTTTGGAATAGAAAGTATGTTGGGAACGTTAATTAATTCATACAAGTCAAAAACCTCTCGCGCCCTGAGCGGACTGAGAGTCGGATCGATCATTTGAGACCGGTCCGGTTTTGGTGTCTTAATTGTGCATTGGGCACTTATCTTAGTTAATGACAAAAAGACGTTCGATTTCATATATGATTTATAAGAGAAAGTGGTGGGACACGGATAATCCGAGCCACCCAAGGGAAAAACTCAGTTTCCCGGCACTTAGCTAGAGTGCGCTCATCCCTCCTTGCAATCGGAGCGGATGGGATCATGATCCCGAAAGTCGTACTTCAAACGCGTAGGCACTTACGACTTAGTGGGGTTATATAGAGGCGTCGGCTATTCCGCACCCCTCACTAGTTCGTCCGACGTTGATCTCTGAGCGAGACCGTAAACAATCAAGATAATAACCACACTAGCATAAATAATCCTAACAAGGAATATATAAAGCAATCTATGCTAATAATAGTCGTTATTTCTAGCAATCGATATTTCCTAGGTTCATTTTTATTTAAGCATACAAATCGTTCCCCACATCGAGAAATATCATGTAGACAAATATAAAAGGCCACAAGGGGAAATTCCACTTGCCTTAGCGTAGTGAGTTCTAACAAACGAGCTTTGACGAAACTTATGCGATTCCCGACTACGAGCGAGGATTTCGACCTATCGATACGGAAATTTACGAAAAGGCTTAAATCATGATGTTCCTTCTAAAGTCCGGATTACCTCTTATAATATTTTATAAGAGGGTTTGAGATTCTAAATTATTACAATAATAATTTAGAAAGTTATTTTCCTTAAAATAATAATATTCCTTTATTATTATTTTGGTTTTTGTAATATCCTTGTTATTCCGTAAAACCTTTATTGGAATAATTATTAAAATAATCCTTTTTACATATTTATGTTAATTAAACTATTATTTTTAAATTTCCGATTATTCTTGGGTGAACCTTAGAATATTGTCTCCCTTGTCTAGAATACTTTATTAATAATATTTTCTTAATAAAATTGTATTTACTTACATAATTCTCATTAAATAAAGTTGTCATACTTATAGTCCCTCTACATGGCAATTTCCATAATTAGAAATTTCTATTTCCTTTATAAAGTAACTTGCTAAAATTACTATATATCACATTATCCTTGTTTATATTATTCCTATAATCCTTTTATATTATAATGCTTATAAAATATCTTTGATCATAGACTTTAATATCCTCATGTCTTGTAAAAATATAATCATGACTTATAGATATCCCACCTCATAATTATAATCTATTATTATAATATTTTTAGTTTATAAAAATAATATATTTCTTATATCTAAAGGATTTCTTTCCAACAAGTTACTTTATGCTATAATAATATCCTAGAATATTTGTAATATCCTACTTAATATATTTAACCTAAAAAATTATGTCTTGTGACAAATCTCTACACTTAGAGGTTATTAAACTAATATTTTTCTCATATGTGACTTTAGTAATATATTCATTAATTAATGTTATATCTTCCTCAAACAATATCCAAGATCAACTATAGTCTATGACTACAAGTTTTGAACAATAATTCTTTTATAAAGTTTCTCTACATTTTATTTCTATAGAATGTCATAAAATACTAACATCACCATTTTCTAATTTCATTATTCAACCTAGTTACTTTATAGTCATATTTAAATAATTAATAAAAATTCCTATTTGTAGTAGCTTATACTTAGAGGTAACTATTTTATGTTTTATTGAGTAATGTATTTATTCAATAACATATCTTTATTATTAACATTAAATAATAAGATATCATCCAAAATCTAAGACATGCATAAAATTTCTAGAGTTCTCATTTGATTTTAAAGATAATAACATTAATTATAAATTTTGTATGCTACACTTATTTTATAAAATCTATTTATGCTTCTAATAAATCTCATAACATTTATCCATTTGTTTTATTGAACATAAGTTACCATGGTAACTCTATTTTGTTTCTAGCTTTCAACTAACAAGATCCTACTCACATCTTTTTATTTCCTTAAATAATTTCTAATAATCTATAAAAGCTTTAATAGTTTATAATTGTATAAATTAAATAAATAGAATTTTAGGATTAAGTTCATACTTTCAGTATTCTATAATACTGAATAGTGGAGAAGAGGCAGGGGAGAGGACCGGCGGACAGGGGCGGCACGGCCAGGGGCTCCGGCGAGGGCAGGCGGCGGCACGAGGAGGGCGCCGGCGGTCGTCGGTGGTGCTCCGGTAGGGGGCAGGCGGTTTGGCGGCTCCAAGGGGAGAAAAGGGGGAGATTTTTGGTGTTTTTGTGGTACTTTGAATGGGGAAAATTAACTTAGAGAATGGTTGATTTTTGAGGATTACTAGTGCACTTGTTAGAAGAGGAAGGAGGGAGTTTGGAAGTGTGATGGAAGAGGATGAATAGGAGGCCTTTTATAGGCAATTTTGGTGAAGCCATGGATCCATGTCATGGAGAATTCACCAATAATAGTGGAGGGGGTGCTCCTCCATTGGCCTCTTGTGTGTTTCTTCCATGGTGATGAGAGGTGAGGTCACAAAGGTGGTCAAGCAAGCAAGAGGGAGGTGGAGAAGGCATGCAATGGCCACTTTTCAAATCAACGTAAATCAATCAGACATTTGTCTGATGTTCAAATTGGAAGAAGGGAGCTTATTTGATATAAGAGGGAAAGGTTGGGTTAAGTGAACAAGAAATTGCAATTGGTCTAGCGGAATTGGAGAGGGGCGTGTGGGGGTAGAGTGCAAGAGGTCTCGGGTTCAAATCCCGGCTCTTGCATTCTTTTTACAAGCATATAAATTGATTTTTAGGCCTTTATGTAATTTATTTTGTGGAATAAATTCAATTTCTAAAAGACATTATTTTTATTTAATGCTCTTTTTATTAATTTACCTCACTTTATTAATCTATTCCCCTCAAGTTATTTTATTTAATTTTTATTTATTTTAATGTTATTGATAATCTCTTTTAAAAGAGATAATAAAAGTTAATCTGATATTTATATATTCTCCTTTTTAATTAGAGAAAAAAATAATTATTATAATAAATATTATATTATAATTTGATTTAAAATTCTTGGATTATCGCGGATATTCCAAGAATGCGGGCGACTTCTGTCGACTTTTAATGTTCTTGATAATCTCGCCTCTTCAGATCTGTATAAGACTTCTGTCGACTCTGAACGGTCAACATTCTTTGACGGATGCGGGCGACTTCGGAGGCAGTTTGCTCTATTAGATCGGGACCTAGAAGGATCTTGTCGGCGTTATCGTCCCAACAGAGCGGAGAACGACACTTTCGGCCGTACAAGGCTTCAAAAGGAGCCATCTTGATGGTGGAATGCCAGCTATTATTGTAGGTGAATTTTATGAGGTGTAAGCTGTCATCCCAGCTTGTTGTGCAATCTAGCACGCAGGCCCGTAGCATATCCTCAAGAGTTTGGATGGTCCTTTCCGATTGACCATCTGTTTGAGGATGGAATGTTGTGCTGAATTTCAGTTCCGTACCCATGCCCTTATGTAGTCCTTTCCAGAATGAGGCCATGAATCGACCGTCTCGATCGGAGATGATAGTCTTTGGGGTCCCATGGAGGCGGACTATTTCCTTGACGAAAATTGTTGCTAACTTTGGAGCTTTCCATTTCTTCTGAATGGGAATGAAGTGGGCACTCTTGGTAAGCCGATCCACGATAACCCAGATAGGATCCTTTTGCTTTTGAGTCTTGGGTAGGTCGGTCACGAAATCCATTTCTATGTCTTCCCATTTCCATTCTGGCACAAGAAGGGATTGCAACTTTCCTCCGGGTCTTCGGTGTTAAATCTTTACTTTCTGGCAAACCAAACACTTAGATATAAACTCTGCGACATCTTTCTTCATGTTTGGCCACCAGAAATTTCTGCGTACATCCTTGTACATTTTACTTGCTCCTGGATGTACTGAATAGGCAGACGAGTGGGCTTCTTTTAGGATGATCTTTCGAAGCTCATCCACTGCTGGCACACAAATCCGGTTTTGGAAACAAAGGGAACCGTCATCTTGAATGACGAATCCAGGTGCCTTGCCTTCTTGCACTTCGCCACTGATTCTGATCAGCATGATGTCGTCAGTCTGCTTCTCCTTGATTTCTGCAATCAATTCGGATTGGATTTCCAATGTGTTTAGATATCCTTGTTGTCTTCCGAACCAGACCTCAATGCCTTCTCTAATGAGTTCTTGCTGCAACTTTGGCTGGGCGGTTAACATTGCTACCATGCCCTCTTGTTGTGTCTTTTGACTGAGAGCGTCTGCTACGACAATAGATTTGCCTGGATGGTAGAGTAGCTCTATGTCTTAGTCTTTCAATAGTTCCAGCCATCTTCTCTGCCTCATGTTCAGTTCCTTTTGCGTGAACACATACTTCAAACTCTTGTGATCGGTGTAGATTTGACATTTAACCCCGTACAAGTAGTGTCGCCAAATCTTTAAGGCGAACACTACCGATGCCAGTTCGAGGTCGTGCGTTGGATAATTTACTTCATAAACCTTGAGTTGTCTAGATGCATAGGCGATCACTTTCCCATTCTGCATGAGCACGCATCCCAAACCTTGCTTGGAAGCATCACTGTAGACCACATAACCATCGTGTCCATCTGGAAGAGTTAATATTGGTGCACTCGTGAGACGCTTCTTGAGTTCTCGAAAGCTTTCCTCACATTTTTCATCCCACACAAACTTCTTGTAGGTCTTTCGGAGTAACTTCGTCATTGGAAGGGCAATCTTTGAAAACCCTTCGACGAACCTTCGGTAGTACCCTGCGAGTCCTAGGAAGTTGCGAATTTCCTTTACATTCTTCGGTTGCTTCCATTCTGAGACTGCTTCAATCTTCTTTGGGTCCACCATAACTCCGTCTTGATTGATGACGTGGCCCAGAAAAGCCACTTCTGTAAGCCAAAGGTCACATTTCGACAACTTGGCGTAGAGCTGGTTGTGCCTTAAGATCTGTAGCACGGTTCGGAGGTGTTCTTCATGTTCTGCGCGATTCCCGGAGTAGATTAGGATGTCATCGATGAAGACGATGATTAATTTGTCGAGGTATTCATGGAAGCATTGGTGCATCAAATCCATAAATACCGTAGGTGCATTGGTCAGTCCGAATGGCATCACCACAAACTCGTAGTGGCCATAGCGGGTGCGGAAAGCGGTCTTCGGAATGTCCTCCTCGCGGATCCGAAGTTGGTGATATCCTGACCTTAGGTCGATCTTGGAGAAAACTTTTTTCACCACGGAGTTGGTCTAATAGATCGTCTATCCTTGGAAGAGGATACTTGTTCTTGATGGTGACCTTGTTCAGCTCTCTGTAGTCGATGCACAAGCGGAAGGTTCCATCCTTCTTCTTTACAAATAGCACAGATGCTCCCCATGGCGAAGCACTCGGTCGGATGTAACCTTTCTCAAGTATTTCTTCGAGTTGTTTCTTGAGCTCTTTCATCTCTAGTGGAGCCATCCTGTAGGGGGCCTTAGAGATTGGTGCGGTTCCCGGCTCGAGGCTTATTGAAAACTCGACTTCTCGTTGAGGAGGTAACCCGGGGAGTTCTTCAGGAAACACATCGGGAAACTCACTGGCTACCGGGATCTCTTGGATATCTAGGATCTTTTTCTCCGTCGGCTCGAGGTAGCATAGGTACCCAACGTATCCCTGACGAAGCAGCTTTCCGGCTTTCATGGCGTTGATCACTTTTCCATTTTCTTTTTCACGTTTCCCTTTGAACTTGTAAACGTGTTTCCCTCCCGAGTTGATGGTCACAGTTCGGGTGTAGAAGTCAATTATTGCTCCATGCAGAGACAACCAATCTCTTCCGAGAATGATGTCATAAGGATCCATTGGAATGCATATCAAGTTGGAAGGAAGTTTCCTCCTTGAATGCATAAGGGAAAATTAGCTAACTGTCATACCCCTATTATCTTTTCCCCATTTGGAAGATTTACGATGAACGGTTCACACTCCTCGAGATTGTCTAATCCTAAGAGTTCTACACACTTTCGGATATGAAGGAATGCGAAGCACCGGAATCGAAGAGTATAAACACATCTTTAGAGCGGATATGAAGAGTACCTTGGCAGGTAGGTTCTTCAGGCTTATCTGTGGTGCGCATCTCGTACAATCTCTGTCCTTGACTCTGGGGATGCATAGGCCCTTTGTTCTTCTGATTGGTCGTGGACTGGACGGAGGTAGTTCCTGTTGGTTTGCTTGACGCTTGCGGTCGTTGGGTCACAGTGTTCGAGCGGGTTTGACTTGCTGGATTGGTTGGCCGCCTGCAGAACTGTTGGAGGTGTCCATCCTTGTTGCAGTTGAAGCACTTCTTGAGAGGTTTGGGACATTTCCGGTTTATGTCTCCGGGTTCTGCACAGTTGTGACAGATAAGCGGGGGCCTCTCAGATTCAGTCCTAGGGCCAGGTCTTGATCCTGCTGACGAAGCTTTGAGCTTGCTCTTCTTTGACCATCGGGATCCTTGTGGAGAAGCGGGCCTCTTAAACCCACTGTGACTGGAGTGGTGAGGCTTCCCTCCACCGAATTTCTTGCGCTCCGGAACCTTCAGCGTTGTCTCCATTCGATGAGCATGGTCTACGTACTCCTCCAAAGTTTTAAAGGAGCGGTTTGCCATCCAAGGTTTGATGTGGTCGCTCATCCAACGGTGAAAGTGTTTGATCTTCTGCTTTTCCGTGGTGATCTCCTCCTCAGCATATTGTAGGAGGTGATTGAACTTCTTGGCTCTCTCTAGCACACTTAATCCATGCAACTTTGGGGAGTGGAGCTCATCTAACTTTTCCTCTCGCATGGACTCCGTGAAAAATCGGCGCATCATTTTATCTTTGAACATATCCCAACTCAGATCCGGACGGCTAGATAAGCTAGAACTCTCCCACCACTCGCCCGCTTCACCCTTCAATTTCAGTGCAGCCATGTGCACCTTGTCTGCCTCGGCACAAGGTATGTTGCGTAGAAGTCTTTCCACGTGAGAGAACCAGTATTGTACTCCTGACGGATCCCTAGTCCCGTCGTACGAATCAGGCTTCATGGCGTTGAACGCCTTGATTCCCTCAATGAAGCTGACCAGAGTTTGCTTCACGGGAACCACCTCTGCCGTTTGACCTACTTCCTCTTGCACTTCTTCCGGCACCTCGTTTGGTGCTTCGGGGTCCACGGGTTTAGGAACCGCAGCAGGAATTTCCTCCCGTATCAACTGTTGTACGAGAGTGCGTAGTGCATCCAAGGTTTCTGCGTTGAACGTAATTGGCGCTGCTGGTGCAGGAGGTGGGTTCACTCGTGGCCCTCTTCGGGCTTCGGACTCGCTATCATCGTTGCCTTCTCTAGGCACAAGTATACTGCGACTGGTGGCTCTTGTGTTGACCATCTGAAGGTTTTGGGTTTGTTTTTATTTGTTAAATCAGTGTAGTATGCAGAAGGAATAGAAAAACAAGTTCTAATAGTTAAAAGAGGAACTTCATTAATAGGTTCATGATAGAGAGTACAAGGCTTTTATAACTTAAGCCATTTCACACTAGAGAAAAGGAAACTAAGCCGATTCAACTTCCTGAAGACAAAACGAAGTTGAAAGAAGTGGACTATGCTCACTTCCTAGAAAAAAAAATACAACCCTAAGGAAATCTAAACACGATCGGCGTATGTGTCGAGGAATCCTTCCTCGAAGAGAGTCTCGTCTATGATCCCCGTGTCGTTGCTAAGGAGGATGTTGGCCTGCTCGATTCTGCGGTGGCGACGGTTTTCGCGAGCCTGTAGTTCCGCGATGCAGATCCGGTGTTGGAGCCTTTCCTCTCGCTCCCTCTCCGTCTCCAAGATCCACTCTCTTTGGTAAATTAGTTAATGGTTTATTTAGATTTTTCTAGTTTTTCTACATCTAGATCTACTGTTGATTTTGATTCGTAAATCATTCGATTTATAGTTCTTAGAGGGTATTTTTGATATCAGATTTATATTTGGTAAAAGATTTCAGAGTAATTTTAGGGTTTTGCTTTGTAATGATATTATGGAGATCTTTGATCAGGTTTTATAGAAAAGTTTGAACTAGAAAAATGTTCTGTTTTATAGAAAAGTTTGAACTAGAAAAATATTCTTATATATATATAGTTTATCGTTGTCAAGTTTTAAAGGATTTGGAATTATGCACAAGAATTTATAATGCATACTGGCATTTTATTGCATTTGGGGTTAAAGTTTGTAAGAGTAAATAGGTTGTTTTTGCATTGGGTTACATATAGGAGCACAAGTCATAAATCGTGGTCAAAGAAAAAGGGAAGAGATATAGTATATGTCCTGAACAAATGAGTATAGACCGGAGATTAAACCTTATGTGATATATGTGCTATATGGATATATGTGCTATATGAGTTATATGGATGTATGTATTATATGTGATAGGTTTGAAAATTCCAGAGTTGTTTGCACAGAAAGTATGTTAGCAGATGGCATTTGATATATGATTACAAGATGCACTTGATTGCATAGCATATTGCAATGAGATTTAAAAGGACCTATGATTGTCTCGCCATGAATTTCTACAGATCATACAAGATCTACAAATCATACAGGACCTACGGGTCATACAAGATCTTCGGATCATACAAGATCTACGGACCATACAGGACCCACGGGTAATACCCCTATTTTGCAACATTGGGTATTACCGCCAGTGACCTCGGATTTTACCGTCCAAATTCACCTAAGGCTTTTAGAATGATATAGAACATAAAATGCAAAATAAAACATAATTTATAATTAGAAAAGGGTGCTCTCGAGGGAGGCTTGGTTCTTACAAAATATCTTACATTGTCTTCACACTTAAAGTTCCTTGAAAACAAACATCAAAACCACCATGTCCTTGAGATAAAGCGATATTTAAACTAAAATGAAAAGATAAGTACATTTTGAACGATCTTGAACTTCCTTCACTCCACTTCACTTTACGCCTTGCTATGGTTCCCTGGATCTGACATAATTCGCGAGGGGCGATAGAATGCCAGGCAAACATGCGGAATGAAGAATTAGTCTAGGAGAATAAGCAAGCGGGAATAGAACTTCCCGAAGGTATTTTGGTAATTTCAAATTATTGACGAAAGAGATAAGTGGTTTGTGTTTGCGATGGGCTTATTTATGTGGAGCTTAAAAGTACGAAAGAGAGAGCGAGAGCATATCCAAATGGGGATAGCTCGATAATCAAGAGAAGTACTACTAGATTGTAGACTTCTTTGGAATAGAAAGTATGTTGGGAACGTTAATTAATTCATACAAGTCAAAAACCTCTCGCGCCCTGAGCGGACCGAGAGCCAGATCGATCATTTGAGACCGGTCCGGTTTTGGTGTCTTAATTGTGCATTGGGCACTTATCTTAGTTAGTGACAAAAAGAGGTTCGATTTCATTTATGATTTATAAGAGAAAGTGGTGGGACACGGATAATCCGAGCCACCCAAGGGAAAAACTCAGTTTCCCGGCACTTAGCTAGAGTGCGCTCATCCCTCCTTGCAATCGAAGCGGATGGGATCATGATCCCGAAAGTCGTACTTCAAACGCGTAGGCACTTACGACTTAGTGGGGTTATATAGAGGCATCAGCTATTCCGCGCCCCTCACTAGTTCGTCCGACGTTGATCTCTGAGCGAGACCGTAAACAATCAAGATAATAACCACACTAGCATAAATAATCCTAACAAGGAATATATAAAGCGATCTATGCTAACAATAGTCGTTATTTCTAGCAATCGATATTTCCTAGGTTCATTTTTATTTAAGCATACAAATCGTTCCCCACATCGAGAAATATCATGTAGACGAATATAAAAGGCCACAAGGGGAAATTCCACTTGCCTTAGCGTAGTGAGTTCTAACAAACGAGCTTTGACGAAACTTATGCGATTCCCGACTACGAGCGAGGATTCCGACCTATCGATACGGAAATTTACGGAAAGGCTTAAATCATGATCTTCCTTCTAAACTCCGGATTACATCTTATAATATTTTATAAGAGGGTTTGAGATTCTAAATTATTACAATAATAATTTAGAAAGTTATTTTCCTTAAAATAATAATATTTCTTTATTATTATTTTGGTTTTTGTAATATTCTTGTTATTCTGTAAAACCTTTATTGGAATAATTATTAAAATAATCCTTTTTATATATTTATGTTAATTAAAGTATTATTTTTAAATTTTCGATTATTCTTGGGTGAACCTTAGAATATTGTCTCCCTTGTCTAGAATACTTTATTAATAATATTTTCTTAATAGAATTGTATTTACTTACATAATTCTCATTAAATAAAGTTGTCATGCTTATAGTCCCTCTATATGGAAGTTTCCACAATTAGAAATTTCTATTTCCTTTGTAAAGTAACTTGCTAAAATTACTATATATCACATTATCCTTGTTTATATTATTTCTATAATCCTTTTATATTATAATGCTTATAAAATATCTTTGATCATAGACTTTAATATCCTCATGTCTTGTAAAAATATAATCATGACTTATAGATATCCCACCTCATAATTATAATCTATTATTATAATATTTTAGTTTATAAAAATAATATCTTCCTTATATATGAAGGATTTCTTTCCAACAAGTTACTTTATGCTATAATAATATCCTAGAATATTTGTAATATCCTACTTAATATATTTAACCTAAAAACTTATGCCTTGTGACAAATCTCTACACTTAGAGGTTATTAAACTAATATTTTTCTCATATGTGACTTTAGTAATATATTCATTAATTAATGTTATATCTTCCTCAAACAATATCCAAGATCAACTATAGTCTATGACTACAAGTTTTGAACAATAATTCTATTATAAAGTTTCTCTACATTTTATTTCTATAGAATGTCATAAAATACTAACATCACCATTTTCTAATTTCATTATTCAACCTACTTACTTTATAGTCATATTTAAATAATTAATAAAAATTCCTATTTGTAGTAGCTTATACTTAGAGGTAACTATTTTATGTTTTATTGAGTAATGTATTTATTTAATAACTTATCTTTATTATTAACATTACATAATAAGATATCATCCAAAATCTAAGACATGCATAAAATTTCTAGAGTTCTCATTTGATTTTAAAGATGATAACATTAATTATAAATTTTGTATGCTACACTTATTTTATAAAATCTATTTATGCTTCTAATAAATCTCATAACATTTATCCATTTGTTTTATTGAACATAAGTTACCATGGTAACTCTATTTTGTTTCTAGCTTTCAACTAACAAGATCCTACTCACATCTTTTTATTTCCTTATTTTCCTTCAATAATTTCTAATAATCTATAAAAGTTTTAATAGTTTATAATTGCATAAATTAAATAAATAGAATTTTAGGATTAAGTTCATACTTTCACTATTTTGTAATACAGAATACTGGAGAAGAGGCAGGGGAGAGGACCGGCGGACAGGGGCGGCGCGGCCAGGGGCTCCGGCGAGGGCAGGCGGCGGCACGAGGAGGGCGGCGGCGGTGGTCGGTGGTGCTCCGGTAGGGGGCAGGCGGTCCGGCGGCTCCAAGGGGAGAAAAGGGGGAGATTTTTGGTGTTTTTGTGGTACTTTGAATGGGGAAAATTAACTTAGAGAATGGCTGATTTTTGAGGATTACTAGTGCACTTGTTAGAAGAGGAAGGAGGGAGTTTGGAAGTGTGATGGAAGAGGATGAATAGGAGGCCTTTTATAGGCAATTTTGGTGAAGCCATGGATCCATGTCATGGAGAATTCACCAATGATAGTGGAGGGGGTGCTCCTCCATTGGCCTCTTGTGTGTTTATTCCATGGTGATGAGAGGTGAGGTCAGAAAGGTGATCAAGCAAGCAAGAGGGAGGTGGAGAAGGCATGCAATGGCCACTTTTCAAATCAACGTAAATCAATCAGACATTAGTCTAATGTTCAAATTGGAAGAAGGGAGTTTATTTGATATAAGAGGGAAAGGTTGGGTTAAGTGAACTAGACATTGCAATTGGTCTAGCGGAATTGGAGAGGGGCGTGTGGGCGTAGAGTGCAAGAGGTCTCGGGTTCAAATCCCGGCTCTTGCATTCTTTTTACAAGCTTGTAAATTTATTTTTAGGCCTTTATGTAATTTGTGGAATAAATTCAATTTCTAAAAGACATTATTTTTATTTAATGCTCTTTTTATTAATTTACCTCACTTTATTAATTTATGCCCCTCAAGTTATTTTATTTAATTTTTATTTATTTTAATGTTCTTGATAATCTCTTTTAAAAGAGATAATAGAAGTTAATCTGATATTTAGAAATTCTCCTTTTTATTAGAGAAAAAAAATAATTTATTAATAAATATTATATTATAATTTGATTTAAAATTCTTGGAATATCGCGGATATTACAGAGATAAGTTATTACTAAGCATACATCATACATTATAAGGGTGTCGCATCTAGTTTTTGGTATCAGAGCAAGGGTATGATTCTATAGGGGCATTTTGCATTCATAAGCATATGTAATTGGCATTAGAATTGCATTCATGAGCATGATGCATAAAGAAGAGAAGGTTCAGTCGTGCCACGTCAGTCTATAGAGCATCTTATACAGCATTACATGAACATACATCTCATACACATGGACCATTAGAAGAGGAAGTACAGAGGACATGGTAAAGGTACATACAGTATATCGGAATTGTATAATACAAGTGGATACAATAGAGTTATCAGCTGATTTGATCTTGTTATTCCTATATGAGTTTGATGTTATATTGGGCATAGAGTGGTTGTGAAGATACCATGCTAAAGTGAATCATTATACCAAAGAGGTAGTGATAGACTAACTCGCTTGGGAAATCTAGAATAATTTTCTATGATAGATAAATGGTTCCCACTTGCTTAATATTTGCAACAACGACTTTTCGCATGATTAGAGAGGTATGAGACATATCTGGCCATGTTATAGATTTTCCCAATGTGTTTCCAAAGGACCTTCCAAGATTGTCTCTTGATAGAGAGATAGAGTTTACTATGGAATTAATGTCAATTACTGTACCGATTTCTATTCCTCCATATCGCATGGCTCCACTAGAGTTACAGGAACTGAAGAAACAGTTACATGATTTGTTGGACAAAGTATTCATTAGTGCTATTGTATCTTATGCATGTGCATAGATTACAGAAAGTTGAATTAGGTGACAGTGAAGAACAAATATCCATTGCCAACGATAGATGATTTGTTTGATCAACTTTACAATTGAAGATAGCTAAAGATGACACTACCAAGACAACATTTAGGACCCGATACGGGCATTATGAGTTTTTGGTAATGTCATTTGGTTTGACTAATGCACCAACGGTATTTATGGCTTTGATGAACAATTGCAAGAGATAAATGTACTCTTGCCAGAGCTCGACAATTGCAAGATGAGCTCAAAAGAGGACTAATGACCCAAAGTGTGTCGGTCAAATATGAAGACGAAGCTTGGAGTCTCTTGTTGGTCTCACCACCGGCACCATGAGCCTTATTTGGTGCTTAGCTTAAGTTGGGCTTTTTATATAATTTATCTTTAATATTTTGTGACTTTTTTCAAAGCTTGTATCATCTTTTGAGAGGTGTCCCATGTGGCTAGGTTTTAACCATGCTAGATGACCATCATGCCTTTTACACAAGATTGATGAAAAACATATGCCAACCCTTATCTCCTTCATCTTAGAAATCGAATTTCTCTTATTTTTCTTTCAATTTTTAGTTTATATTCCTTGGATTGTGAGTCACATCAATCCAAGACTGATGGTTCAATCTAGGTGAGTCATATCCTAGGTTGATCCCCTTCTAGTTCGTGTTTTTGAGAGGTGAGTCACATCTTTTCGAAGGCTCATCCATATCTAGCCCTCTCCATCAAAATTCATCCTCCATTTCATCATAAAATTTTATCCATCATCACCATCCATCATCATCCAAAGTCACCTCCAATAAGGACCATTGCCGTCAACCATATCTTGGAGTTCTTACTCGGGTTAACCTCGGATTGCCTTGCACCGCTTCATCGACAAGATCGTTCATCACGTGGTTGGAGTCGTTGTGGTGCTTTTCGGTGAAGATTCCACGTGAGAGAGTTTAATTACTCAAGTTGGTAATTCATTTATTGTTTAGGTTTATGATTAGGGTTGTAAAAGTCTAGTTGGTTGAACTTTTGTTGGTGCTAAAGTTACTTGGGAATTTGACTTATCTTGTAACCATTGAAACTTAATACATTATTGAACTATTGAAATCCTCTGAGAAGGAGTCTAAGGAGTAGAAGTTTTTCTTTTTACGACTTGTTAGTTGGATAGAAACTTTTTCTCTCTAAATACCTTGTTCCTGTTTATTATTATTTCCGCTCCCCAGGAACATTGCTAGTTCCCTGTTTAGTTACTAAAACATCACGATCTAACAATATTAATGAGAACGACTTTTACATCTCTTAACTTATTACTTTTTCACAATTGATGAATTCCATTATGCCAATAATTTGGAGGTTGTATGTGTAACAGGCCTAGGATACAAGCTCAACGAGGTTCCATCCCAAACTATATGGAAATGAGTGGAGTAACTCCTTAGGTTATATATTAGGCAATTTTAGTTCTATTTTCTCATGTGTGATAGTCTCAAAACGCCCTCTCAAGTGTAACTGTTTGGGCTAGTTGACAATTGGAAATAATCCCTCAAGGCTTGCGAACCACCACTTTTAGGACTCAATCACTCCTTTATTGGGCGGTTGATGCGCCCTTCTCGTGAATGCGGGTTGGATTGCGAAACAAGGACCGAAAACCTCGTATTCAGAGTCCTGGAGTCGGTCTAGGGATGGGTGTGAAGTGTCGGGCTGAGTGGTGTGAAGTGCGGACCGATGGCACGATGTGAAGTGTCGGGCTGAGTGGTGTTGGTGCGAGGGCTGCAGCGCATCGGCGTGAAGACTCGGATGTGCGCAGCAGGGTGTGCAGCAATGGCCCGGTGAAGCGATGTTGGGATCTCGCGATGGCACAAGGAGCGCGCAGGCGAGGGCTAGCCAGGAAGGTGAACGACATAGCGCTGATCTTGGAAGGGTGCGGGTCATCGGCGTCTCAAATATGAAGTTGGCATCGTAGGGCACGATGCCTAGAAATTAAGGGCGATGGAAAGTAAACGATAGAAAGATTGATGCATAAAGGCCTAGGGAAGAGGATTCTCAATTGTCAAAGGCAATAATAATTCATTCAAACGTAAAAATCAAAGAGTGTTATAGGCATATTAATAGTTCTAACAATAGTAAACCCTAGAAAGCTAGAAGAGTTGGGCCCGAACATGCAAGTCCAACCCAACTCGTTATAATAATATAAATAACGGAAATATAAAACCTACTAAACAGGAAAAAGGTGTTTGTTAAAGTTCAACATAAACAGAAAAGACGAAACCAAGACAAGTGCCAAAGGACTTGGGAGCGTCAGCGTCATGTCACACGGAGATGCAGGCTCGCGCAGGGAGGCGCGGCCGCGTCTTGGCAAGATTAGCCCGTGTCTTGTTCTCTGAGCATTCTATCGGCTTGGCGCGGGCTGGACGGCCTATGGCGCGGTCGCAACATGGAAGGGCGTGATCGCGTCATGGAATGGAGAGGGCGCGTCTTGGCAAAGCATGTCGCGTCAGTGTGAATCGGCGCTCCTTGGCGAGGGTCGTCCCTTGGCTTCTCAAAATGGCTCGGAAGGTCATCTTGGATGAAAGATGTCAGCACCATGGTGGAAGGTGGGTCTTGTAGCGAGCTCACAGATTGAGTAGCCCGACTAATGAAGGAAGTCGTGTATATCATCAATATATGGACATAGAAGTGATCGCATAAGCGAAGATTGCCTGAACGGGCCCATGAAATTGGCAAGCCCGGACACTCCAGGAAAGAACCCACACCGAAACCTGCTCTAAAATCATGATAAAGTCTAGTGGACTGATAATCTGGTGAAAGCACACAAGTCCAATAGGATTTCAAACAAAAATCATACGAAAATAAGTGAAATAACTCCTTACATTATATAATATGTAATTTTTAGTTTTATTTTCCCATGTAGAATATATATTCTCAACAATGTAAGGACTGAGCGTCTTGATAGGAACAACCAGTGAACTCCCTTGTCCAGTCTTGAATCCTGCTTGCAGTCTGCGAGGGAACAATCAATGATACCTGTACTCGGATAGATTTGAATCGTGTGAACACTTTCCGAAATCAGAATTTCGCCCCTTACAAGCCTTAGGGAATCCACGAAATCTGAAGTGAGATAAGACAAATCTTCTAGTTCTCTCTAAGGCTTTTAGAAATAACTAAACTATAGAAAATATATGAATAGATTGTGGCTTCGGTTTTTGATTTGATCGTCAGAGAGATCTTGTTCAACCACCACGACTCTATTCCCCTTTGCCTTTAAATAGGACGTGGGAAATGATAGGGATTCATTTCTGGCCGTTTAACAGAAGTTACATGGTGGTTACATGGCGGTTACCAACCTTTCTTTCTATCACCAACATCTCTCATCAAAGAGACACGTGTTTAACTTCAAACCAGTCATAAAGGAAAGTTACTAGACGTTTAAACATCAGTTATCAAGGCGGTTATCATCCACTAAGCACGTGGCGAAAATTCTGCAGGACCGCTAAACTGTTGTTCCCTACAACACAGTTGTTGTTCCCTACAGCACATCTGTAGTTTTTATTGTTCCTTAAGGAACATCGTAACTTATCCTTTATATATCCCTCTAGACCTCAAGTATACTTACACAAGCGTGTACTCCACACCCCCAAACTTGTGATATAGCTAAGTAAGATCCCATAGCGTCGTATGAACCCCGATCACACCAAAAGTCATTATTCCCATATAGGGAACAATCACTTGATGACACTAAAATCAACAACAAACAACAACCTCCAAACTAAGTCATAATTCGATATTTTTATCCGAAAAGATCTTCAATATAGCCCTTCAAGACATATTATTAATCGAGGCTAAAATTAATTTAGCGTGACCTTTTTTTATTTTTTATTATTATCGGCTTTTAGTGAATATTTTTGGGTCGAGTTCCGAATGAATTTGTAATCAACTTTGCTTATAACTTGCGAGGAGAGGAATGGCCATCTAGTACCCTCCGAATTTATGGGATATAGCATTAGTAAATGCCGCCACCACAAAGGTCGAGCAATCAAAATGTGTTTTGCAAGGTGTCATTGTTAGGGGAAAGTAGAGTTTTATAAAATGTGTTGTGCTTTTTGGTTTCCCCTTGGTGGATTAATGGATCAACCCACCATTTCCTCTTTAAGAAGGCTTTTGTCTCCCTGCTTTTTTAGACTTAATTTAAATTTGTAATAAAACACCAATTACGAAGATGCTCAGCATTTTTTTGGTTTGGATAAACAATTTCTTGCACTAGCTGGTTCAGATTTCCACGGCATTAACAAAGTCAATATGGACGGCCGACACAATTTTGAAAAATGACACCCCCATACCGGTGAGGATTAGATTATAATGTAATTTACTTTTAATCAACAAATAATTTTCAAAAAATGGATTATATAGCTAGATATGTCAACACTCGACCTTATTCGAACCGTCCAAAATTTTTAAGCTTGAAATCTAATTCAAAAGTCAATGGGTTAAAGAGTAAGACGAACTCAACTAACTCAAATCTGATTGAGTTTCAAACCTGAAAAAAAGTACTCCATTCGTTTCACAATACTTATCTTAGAGAAAATTTCAAACATATTAAGGAATTTTTTTTTCCTAAATTGTCCTTATTAAATACTCTTTCTTTTTTCTCAATTACCAAGAAATTTTAGGATATGTATAATAATGTGGGGTATACACAATGGTATAAATGAAAAAAAAAATTACATGAATAACTATTTTGAAACAAAAATAAAAGGCTTTAAGAACAAGTATTGTGAAACGGAGAGAGTAATGTTTTATACTAGTATTATTTAATTTAAATATTGTTAAAATAACCATAAAAAATTAACGCTCTTGACAGATTAGGTCAACCCAAACTTGCACAAAACTCGCAATGGCCTACCCAATTAACCTATAAATTACACTGATCCAAAACCATTCTAATATAAATTCATCTGAATCTAAAATGATGGAAGTCGAACTCAATCGAACCGAAGTGATTGATAGTTCTAATCATGGCTATCGAAAATGATTAGACTAATGTTTCTTGATTTTATATAAATTGTCGAGTGGTTTAAACATGGGAGGCTCTTAGATTTGCATAAACCCAATTATTGTATTGTAATACTTTTATATTAAAAGGGCCCGTTTGGTTTTAGACGTGAAAAGGAAATGGTTAAGGAAATATATCTAGCCTATTTTTAGTTTATGATTCATTGATACAAGTGATAACCATTACCCTCTTTTTCCCAATTTTCATTTAAATTTGAGCTAACTCTCCTCATCTCTTTCCTTCATTTTGACATGGGGTAAGCATATCCCTTATTCTCCTCTAATCATTTCCCTTCCCCCTCTCTCTAGACACACAAAAAAAGGATCATCACCACTCTTCCATATAAATTTATTTCTTTTCCTTTTCCTTTCCATACTCTTACACCAAACGGGCCTTAATTGTATAGTTTATACTCCTACTACACTATTTTAGTTGTTTGGTCAGATTATTAACTTATTTAATACAGAGTAATAGGTAAGAAGAACCAACACGATTGGTTCGAGCATAATTTATTTATGCCACCTGAATTTAATTACTAAAATTTTATCATTAGACTTTCAGCGTAGAAGAATTTATGACAATGCAGAAGGCCAATCAAATTACCAATTTAATTTTTTGTTGTTTTACCTTTTAGCTTGCCCGGTTCGATCGATCGGACATCACTTTACATTCGAATCGGATATTTTGTGGTCCATTTTGGAGGAGACTCTTCCGATATGTCTAGCACCACTTTACCACTAGACTAACTGAGTATCCGTTCCAATTTAATTTTTATTTGAAGTCAAGCATATGTATTTATAGGGGTTCAATCTTAAGCTAAAC
The DNA here is from genome assembly GCA_964016875.1 of Fallopia convolvulus. NCBI lineage: Eukaryota > Viridiplantae > Streptophyta > Magnoliopsida > Caryophyllales > Polygonaceae > Fallopia > Fallopia convolvulus. The sequence continues at coordinate 36,520,895 of OZ024732.1, read as the reverse complement.
TTTACTCAAAATATAGGGTTAGGTTTATTGCTTTGCGTGCAAAACAATGAAGTTTCAATAAAAACTGCTAGCAAACAAGTGGTGGTACTGACGAATTCTATTATTCTGTTTTGGTCGAGGACAAAAAAAAAATCATGAGTCCAAGTTGCGTAAAAGAGCTAGATTTCTGAATTCCGATTGATTCCTAAATTGCAAATATACCCACCCAATTGGGTGGGTTTCTGATTTCTTCAGTTCGTCGTCCTCTTTCAACGGTCACTTGTCGTTGGTTTAGCGGAATTTTTTCCCCAATTGCAAGTTGCAAGTTGCAAGTCGCAAGAAAGAAAGATTCTTGGGAAGTGGAGTAGATCCCTGACGAAGGATCGGTGGCCTTATTAATAAATGAATAATGAAGAGTGAGACAACAATGGCCGATTGGCCGCCCACGCCCGACGAACGAGGACATGGGATCAATCAACTTAAGTCCTGTCACCCTCGTTTCCTAATTTGCACGCTACACGTTCGACGAATTGCCCCAGTGAGAAAAACCAATTGGCTGCACAACAGATATAGATGTTCATATAAAAGAAGCTAAGGAATGTGTGGACTTGAAACACCAAGTAAGTAGACACACAAACAGATGTTTTTGGCCAAGATTGTGGTGATGACATTACAAGGCCAGCAAGTGGAGGGCCCCATTTTCCGGTTTCTTCTTCCATCACCAACATCATCTACTTCATCAAAGCCTCCTCCGCTTTCAGATACTATTGAATACACTTTCCTTTTTTCTTTCAGTTAAAAAAATATATCAAGGGGTTGGTGGTTGTTACTAATTGCTACTTGTACCTTATTTTTGTTGAATTTTTCTAACTTCTCAGATCTGAGTTTGCTTTGTTGCTTTTTATCCTGAAAGATTTACAAGATACGGGCCCGTGTATCTGGACCTCATCTTCATCTTCAACATCCCTTGCCAGACGGCATCTGACAGACCCACCCTCAACATAGAATACCATTTTTCAATCTTCCTTGCTTCATCCTATCTTCTTAATTTAATTTCCATTTTACTATACTTCTTTACAGAATAATATGGTTCCCTTTTAGTTCTTCTACCTTGCTTAAGGTGTCAATCCAACCTAACTTTCTCGCCTGATTTTGATTGGATATATTTCAAGAGGAGAGGCCCACCTCTGGGTTTCCTCTGACCAATAATAAAAAACCCATCTTCTTGAAGGTGTTTTGATCCCTCCCTTTTTTTTTCCCACACACAGGATTGAGGTTGGAAGAAAGAGGGAGACCCTATTTAATTCCTCTTGTTCACTATTTACTTATCCTTATTGGGTGCCTTGCTTTGATCTCTTTCTAATGCTTTTGTTCCTGGTCACTGGCATCTCCTTCATTTTTTTCATTAAAACCCTTTTTCCCAGACCAATTCCACCATGGGTGAGTGATACAACATTTTTCTCACTCTATCCCTCTAAAGGACTGTCCTTTTTTCTATCCTCTTCAATCAAGCGAGCCCTTTCTACTTCTGTCTTCCAATTTGTCCCTAAATTTTTAATGGAGCGGAGAATTCCCAATAAGAAGCTTGTTACACTTGAAGAAAATGAGCAACCCTCTTTGCTGGATTTACCTGAATTGGCCCTGGAATGCATTCTTGAAAAGCTACCCCCTGCTGGGCTTTGCACTATGGCGGGTGTTTGTAGCTCGTTGAGAGAGAGATGCACAAGTGATTACCTCTGGGAAAGGCACATGAAACAGAAATGGGGGAGTTTTCTGAGTCCAGCTGCTTACCGTGAATGGCAATGGTTTATGGCCTCTAAGAAGAACTCTGATTCTTCAGAAAGGCTTGGCCACCAGGGTCTCATGAAATTCATATGCCAAGTTTGGCCCTTTTCTCGGTTTAGATCGGAATTCGAAGGAGAAAATGTTGAGCAGAAGAGTTTTCTGCCTGTTGATTCTACCATGTCTTGGTATCTGGCTCTTGAGACTGGCAAGTTTTGGTTCCCAGCTCAGGTTTACAACCGAGAGGTAATGGTTTTATGATTTCACAGTTTGGATACTGAAGTTTAATTTTATGATTTCGCATTCAATTTGTGAATCTGATTGAAGACATCTTGTTTTGATGTTTTTTAGCATGGGCATGTGGGATTTGTATTGTCTTGCTATGATGCTGAGCTGAGCTATGATTCCCAAACTGACACCTTTCAGGCCAGGTAAGAAAAGGGGTTATTTTTTACAAATTTGTTGAATCCCATATGATTTTTTTTGTGTCAAGTTTTAATCAATTATGATTCACATATATAGATATCCACCTCATGGGAGAAGAGCAGCTGCAATAGAGAATAGTGTTGATTGGGAAAGGCTGAGAGCACCACCTGTTGATACTTCTCCCCATGAACTTCATGTATCAGTTTGCCTAAGCGATTTACACCCCGGTGATCATATAGAGATACAATGGAGAAGAAACAAAGAATTCCCTTATGGTATGTCTAGTTTGTCTTGCACCAAATCTTTTAGTGTTAATTCAATGCTTGAGTTGATGATAATGGCTTGTCAAAGCACCCTGGTTGATTGTAGGATACTTGTGATTTTAATACTCTGTGAATTATAAAATGTATAATGCATCAGATCATGCAAGAACTTGAAACATATATTCTGTCAATTTCTGTTGCTGCTGGTTTTTGAGGATGTGAAAAATGTTTTCAGATTTATGATGATCTCATACTATATGAAGCTCTAGATGTTAGATTCAAATCTAAGAATACTTGTAGCTATACATAATCACAGTTTCCCTTGTTGACATGTAAGTACTCCCAATTGCAGGCTGGTGGTATGGTATTGTAGGCCACTTAGAATCATGTGATGGGAACGAAAATTATTGCCAGTGTCACAGCAATGGTGAGTAGTTAATTCTCTTGATGTCTTCATTGCTTGATAATGTTTCACCTAATTTGACATTAATTAATAATGCTAATTAGAGAACACGGGGATTATTTCTTTTCAAACTTATGTATCAATGCAATTGATTAGAACACGTAGCTAGTGCATTAAATCTAAGGGATATGGTCCATATATTATAGGTAAATATCAATGGTGCCATAATCTTTCCCAGCATCATGTTACCTTGTGTTTGGACATATCTTTAATGCTTGGCTGGCTGATAGAAACTCATGTCTTTTCTCTATTCATGTGGTAGATCCCACTTGGCTAGATTTTCTTCCCCCACCTCATTCCTCCATTATTATCATTATCAATCAGGATTTTTATTTTCTCTTTCCCATACAATTCAATACAATACAGCTGCAACCTAAACAATTCATCAATTTGTCATGATTAGATTTTCCAATGAAGGTTGTCCTGTATGAATCTGAATAGGAACAAAGCAAAAAAAAAACCAGATCATGATCACCAGACTAATATAACACTTTCCAAGTCTATAGACATTAAAAATGTTTTTGTTGGTAACAGAGAGCGTGGTGTTGGAGTTCAAGCAGTACACCCCGGGATCTAGATGGAGGCGCGCAATTGTGAACAGGAAAGATCACAGGGAAGAAGGAAATGAGGCGGATGGGTTTTACGGTGGCATCAGAAAAGTTTACAGTCAACATGAGATTGCAGTGTGGAAGAAGCTTTGGCCTGCCGACATCTTAGAGTAACATTTTTACCATAAGTAGCAGCTGCAAATTTGGCAATTCTTAGTTTCTTCATTGGTAAACTGCCAAGTAGCATTTTTTTTATATAAGAAAATGTTGCTGCATTACTGTTTTTCATCTTTGATTTCCAAGCTTATTAATGGGTAGATGATAGAAACAGTAGCAAATAACCCCCTTGCTGTAATCATTTGATTATTTTCAATCTATGAAAAAAATCTGTTCTTGATCTCAATCTTGTCTCATTCGACTTAATAATGGGCGACGCAGAATCATTCGTGAATAAATTGTTTATGTGATTAGGTAACCAAATTGAGAATTCTACAAATAGATTAAACTTTAGTACTACTATTTAACACCAACATGTTCCACCTCAATAAAGTGGACTTTTAATTTTTGGAACACGTGTTAATTTCTGCAAAAAATGTGTTGTATGTTTGCTTACTCTAAATCCTGCCAACTAATTAGTAAAAAAATGAATGAAGCTAGAGTGGTTGTGACTCTCAAAAAATATTGTATAAAAAAAGATCATCAACAACAACCTCGAGTTTACTTTTGCCTGAAATCATTAATGGGTGAATACTAAATACAGAGTAAATAGAACCAAGAAACCAACAACCTCCAACAGCAACTACCTACCAGTATACCGCCATTTCCTTGGCTTTCATTTTTTTTCTATGGGGATATGGCGAATGGAAGGAACAAACATTCAACACGAAATCCACCGCCACCATTCAAAATTCGACATACAAACAGACAAACCCCCTTGCAAAAAAATTTAATTCGACCACAGGAAGCTAGCTGCACATCTCAACCACCAAAAGAGATTTTTTGATTATTTCAGAAGATATACCAGTCACCCAATTGTTTATTGCACCACCAAATCAATTCGAAAGTCCAATACCAATCACGTTTTTTATTTTTATTTTTATTTTTTCTATTTTTTTGGGTCTCCTACTCTCTTCCCTGGCTTCTAGCTTCTGTTTTCATTCTTCCTCGTCTACCCTCGCGTCCTGGCCATACACTTCATATTTATTGGCCATACACTTCATATTGATTGGACAATAACGTCTTACCTTTCAAAAATTAAATAAACCTACAGAGAAACGTTTTGGGAGCAGAAATACGCGCTTTCCTGAAATCTAGTGTTTCCTCCTCCTGATTCTGTAACCTAACCAGGTTCGCTCACCGTTTTTTTGCCCTTAATTGTAATTGCCCGCATGAAAATTTCCATGTTGTTTTCGGTGTTAATTGGAATTTATATGGTTTAATTTCAAGATTTCTTATAAATTTTCTTCCGATTTGTTGCTGTCGATCATTAATTAGGGTTTGGTTCCCCTATTGGTTTTTGATTTGGCTTTGAGAATTCCGGGTTTCGTTGTACAATTTGGGTGGGATGTTCACGTTTTTTCTGGTGTCCGGTTGCTTGTTCAAGGGAATTATGCATTAAATTCCGTCTCTTTTTTTCATAATACCTTTTACAGGAGGCCTAAATTGTGGGTTAACAAGTAAGAACTGACATGGTTATGAATTGCTTCCGTTAGAAATATACTGTTGGAATGAGTGCAGGGTCTAATTCCTTTTGCTTGCTGATGATTTATACTATTGACTGATATAAACTGGAGGTGTATTATATGCCATCACATTTTCAATATGAGCCATATTACCTGGTTATGTTTCCTGGGCATCTTTTTGTTGAATTCTACAACGGCATGGACCTAATTGAACAAGAGCTTTAGCTCTTTGCATCTACATTGCTGATTGGCCACTGCATATATCTTGGCTCATCTACTGTGATCTGAGAGCATGCGATGGTGTTTTCTTCCCCTGATTGTATCCGGATTGAAAGGACTTGCTTTTAATAAGATCATAAAAGGCTGTCATATGACGCGGTGATGATCAATTTATTGGTCGATATAAACTTATGTCTTGCACTTTTTTTCTCCCTTCTAGCATGTCGAGTTTGCAAGAGCCTATTGGTTTACCAAGCATGAGTACGATCGATAGGATTCAGAGATTTTCATCTGGTGCTTGTCGACCCAGGGGGGAAGATGAATTGGGAATGGGAATGCACTGGATTGAAGGGAGGAGTTGCAGCACATCCAACAATTGCAAGTGAGTGGCCCTTTTTGTATGCATTTTGTGACTAATAATAGTTTTGTTGTCTAGTACTTTTCCCCTCTAGGATTGTACCTAAATGTCGGTCACTTGCAGTGATGCCAGTGAAGACTACATGGATGAGGCGTATCCATGGAAGAGACAAACTAGGGATAACTCTCGAAGCAATTCCTTGGTTCATAGGAGCTGTAGCATAGATCAGAATGGTGGGTATGATGCATACCAAAGGAAGGGCATACCAAAGTATGTGAAGATTGTGGAAGTTGGTCCAAGAGATGGGCTACAAAATGAGAAGAAAATTGTGCCTACAAACATTAAGGTTGCTCTGATCCATAGACTTGTTTCTACTGGATTACCTGTTGTAGAGGCCACTAGCTTTGTCTCACCAAAATGGGTACCTCAGGTCAATTACCTTTTCCCTGTGAATGAAAAAACTTGTTGATTGTCCAAAGTAAATCTCTTTTAAGTTTCTAATCAGAAGTTGATTTGTCTTTCAGCTCTCAGATGCCAAGCATGTAATGGAAGCAGTTCAGTATTTGGAGGGTGCCCGCTTGCCTGTCTTGACACCAAATATGAAAGTACGTTTAATCTCGTTTTTGAAACCATGTGCTAGCAATCTCATAAATTTCTGATATATCTCCATTCTGAATTCAATTTCTAGGGTTTTGAGGCAGCAATGGCAGCTGGTGCTAAAGAAATAGCCATTTTTGCATCAGCTTCAGAGTCCTTTTCAAAGTCTAATATAAACTGCAGCATCGAGGAGAGTCTCGCTCGTTATCGTGATGTTGCTCTTGCAGCAAAAAAGCTCTCAATACCTATTCGAGGGTATATTTCTCCCCAATTTGTCTATTCTTGGCAACAGCATAAGCAGGTTGATCGAATGTCAAATGAATGACAATTGCATATTGGTAAAATATTCTGTGATAGGTATGTTTCTTGTGTTGTTGGCTGCCCAGAGGAAGGACCTATTTCTCCTTCAATGGTGGCTTATGTGGCTAAGGAACTATATGATATGGGTTGCTTTGAAATCTCCCTTGGTGATACTATTGGAGTTGCTACCCCGGGTAAATTCCTCTTCTTCTGTTTATTTCTCCTGCTCCAACTACTATACATAATACATTGATTTTGGATATATCAATTTGTTTCCTGAAAGGCTTATGCTGGATTTAAGGATGTACTATAGTGAAATTGTGACCATATATTATAAATTAGGATCATATTCTAACAGCGATGCATGGAAACTATAGTGAAAGGCTTGTATGTCTCTATACAGATTGCAGCTTGCCTTTTTCTTTTTCATCTCTTATTTACGTGTATCATATATGTGCCTCTACTTATTCTTTGTAGCTTGGTTCAGGTACTGTTGTACCCATGCTTGAAGCTGTAATGGCGGTTGTACCTGTTGAGAAGCTTGCTGTGCATTTCCATGACACATACGGGCAATCTCTTGCTAACATCCTCGTTTCCCTCCAAGTAAGTTTTCAACTCCTTTGAATGCTCATAGACCGTATTCTCCATTTTTGTGAAGCTAGCACAAGAAACAGATTAAAACACAAATTAACTTGTTTCCCCGTGTTTTGTTTCCAAACAGATGGGGATCAGTGTAGTTGACTCCTCCATAGCAGGCCTTGGAGGATGCCCATATGCAAAAGGGGCATCAGGAAATGTTGCCACTGAGGATGTAGTGTACATGCTCCATGGTCTTGGTGTGAAGACGGGCGTGGATTTTGGGAAACTCCTTTCGGTTGGAGAATTCATCTGCAAGCATTTGGGATTCCCTTCTCGTTCCAAGACCGCTATTGCACTGGGAGGCGTTACAGCTGATGCCTCTAGGATGTGAAGACAATGCGTCTAGAATAAGAGCATTTTTATATAATACATCATTTCTTGTATGAAGGAATAAGAGCACTTTGCTTTTTTGCTTCCAAACCCTTGAAAATATACTTGCAATTTTATTTTATGTGAAGGTGACTTCAGGAGTTGATTCTCGTGATGACCCGTGAAGCTAAATTCTTATGTCAAAAATGATTTGTAGCATTGGATTTTTCTCATCAAACAAGGTATGAAGAAACATTGGAAAAGGCCAAGAGCCTAGACATGAGAGAATAACTAAAATCAAAAGACTGATGAAAGTTTTTAGTTGAAAATTTTGAGTGTGTTAATTGAAAATTTTCTGTTGCGGTAGGAAAATTCGTAGAATAGATCTCTTGCTATTTAGAATGAGTACACAGCTAAGAACCTAGACAGAAATGCAGGCATTGGGAAGAAGAATGAAAGAATAAACTGTATTATGTGCTTTCTAGTGGGCATAAAATTGATCCTTCACTTTTACTTTGCATTTTGCAAGGTGTATTGTTTTATTCATGATAACCCACTCTTTATACAGAGGATGATCACGCTTCCAATCAGTAATCAAGCAACTAATCACCACTCTAATGAACTGTGCTGGGGATTAGTATTTGGAGAGGAAATTTAAGGTTCTGTTGGCACTTTCGGGCGCCCATCTTCTGACCTCCATTGAGTTTTTGACCTTTGCCCCTTGTCAATGGATTTTGATTCCCAATCTCTTCTATCACCCAAGTTTAAGTCTACATTCACTTATTCCTTCCACTTTTAGCTTCAGGGCTCTGATAAGGCCAGCAATTTTCAGCTCTTCTTTGAACCCAAAATGACCTGATGGAACTTGCTATATATATATCTGCAGACACTGGTGTCTTATTCATATCAGCAAGTGCCTCAGCAAATTGAAACTTGTTCTGATATTATCTCCATCAGAGCGTCCCTAAGAAGTCCTCTGAACGCTTCAATGAGGAGCGCACCAAATGTAACGTCAATGTGTGCTCAACGCTGAAGCGTTTGGGGGAACTCCTCGGGTCCTTTGATATCAATATGGTTATTTTTTTCTCTCTTTATGCGAGCAGAAGCTATGCCCCGAGACAGGTAAAGATAGAAACTCTATAGAGTTATCATTCGCAGTATTTTATGAGTATTCCTTTCTAATGCGTGTCATTAGCATATTTTAGAGTCTAGAGTTAACAAACTCTAGAGAATCACTTTATAACAGCACACAAATAGACCCTCGCTCTCTTTCCTCTTCAAAGATATTTTTGTTCAAAGAGCTTCATAAATATTTTTTCACACCAAGGAGAACAAGGCTTTAATTAAATGTGTTTGCCACGTTTAGAAGTATTAATGTTAGAAAAGAGGACATTTTTTTTTTATCAATGGAACTTGTTGGCTAACTCACTTTAAGCCAAAAATCAGTTAAATCAATTGTCAACATCCTTGGGATTTAGGAGACACCAAAATGTATGTAAAAATGTAGAGTCACATGTCAACTCCTAGTAGCTTGTTTGACCATTTCCAGCCATTCACGGGTTGGGTGATTATTCTATAAGAGGGTGATACAAATTTGCCATGTAATTTGTTTTTGTTCTCCCCATTTCTATGTAACACTAGCTCAAAGACTTTAATATGCAATCCTTTTAATGTGTCAATAACTGTGAGAGCCCATGACCAAATTACACCTATACAGTAACATATCAGAGGAGAAGGCTTAAATGAAATGGACAATTTCTTCTTATTATTATTGCTCACACTTGCCCTCAATTTGACATTGCAAAGATGAAACTACTTCTGGGGTCCCCTCACTTTCAATATCTCTGTGTCCCTTTCAGTCTGCCAAGATTTTTAAGGCTAGTGTGATGAGCATAGAGCTAAAGATGGTCCTTGTTCAAGGAGCACTAATACTACACATTTCATTATTACGAGTAAATACCACCAAACAAATTAAAACCCATTTCTGCATTTGCCAGCAATAAAAACTTCTGACTTACCTTGATTTCAGAGCCCTCCATTAATCCAAACCCATGAGCAAGAATACAAAGATCCTTCCTCCTATCCTCTATAAATTGCCTTCTTCTCTTCCTTCTATCTTCAATTCATCAGCTCAAAACAGGAAATTAGGGTAACCCAATTGGGAAATTGGTCCAACAAAGTCAAGTCTGCATTTTAGAAGCTTGAGAAGAAAGAACATAGGCACAGAGGATGAGGCTGAAGCCAGTGTTTTCTTGTTTCTCATTCCTTTTGCTGTTGCTGTTCTCACAAATCTCATCTCCTTCAGCTCCAAAGCCTCCTGATTCTACAACAGGATTCCTAGTTGGAGATGGGTTTGATTGTGATAAAATTCCAAGAAGAAGAGGAGGAGGAAGAGCTGAAAATTTTGATTGTATTTCTGGTGATGAGAAGAGAGCAGTCAGAACAGGTCCTAATCCTCTGCATAATAGGTGAGCATACCACCAAAATCAAAAGACTTCCTGTAGGTTTTGATGGGTTATCTTTTTGGTTCCAAATGTAATAATCCAATTGTGACAATGATCAATCTATGAAATTGTACTTTTGTAAGTAAATACTGTATGCTGTTTCTAATACTTGCTGAGAGCGTTTTTATTTATGTACCACCACTGTATATATAATATTATAATGAGTAATGTGTTGTACAGTTCAGTATAATACTTCTTGATCATCATATCATCTTGTATGGTCCTCTTTTTTTTTTAATGGTCCAATTCAAGAATTCAGTACACTCACACTCTAACTGTTACCTAAATCTCATGTCTTAAAAGGAAAACAATTTCAAAAACTGACATTACCAATAGTATTTCCCGATCTCTGATTCCATTCTCATGGACTTGCTTGAAAAACCAAAAAAAAATTGCCATTACCAACCACAAGTTCTTTTGTAATATTGTGTACAACTTTGTTGTCAATTACGTACTATAAAATATATGGAAATTAACTCGGTGCGAACCATGGTTCTCTCGTGGGCTGTCCCCGGCTGTCTAAATCAAACACGTTGCTCATTCGCATTTATAATACACAAAGCGGGCCTTTGATCAGAAAGAAGGAGTTAGAACTTGGTTTTTGTTCGAAAAGATTTCATCTCTTCAGAGATTTGCTAAAGAGTGGGTTTTTGGTTCCATTGGGTCTTTCAGTCGCACTTGTTGAAAAACTTGTTGACCTACAGTCGCACCTAGAGTTAGACAGACAGCTGAAGCAATAGAGAAACACAGTTACATAGTACTTGGTTATGTCAAGTGTCAATAAATCCATTATATATTTATCAACTTTCTCCGATTACAGATTACTAGTTATTAGACCTAGGGTTATATTAGGGTTATTATAGTCTTTTATGTACCCTGACTTGTTAATCAAGCTGCTATCTTGTACGCTATATAAACACTTTCTAATGAATGAGATTGGCAGATTGTCGTACCAAATTATTTGCTCTATCAATTCTATCATGGTATCGGAGCCATCGATCAAAACAAAACCCTAACCCTATTTTTTTTATCGCCACCATAGTTGTCTGCCCTTACCGCCGGTACTTCTCGTCCAATGACGAACCCCGACGATGCACAGACTTCTGCCCAGGCCCAGGCTAATGCAGCGGCTCAACTCGCCGCCCTCCAGCAGGCTCTTCTTGCTCAACAGGCTGCTGCACAAACTACTCCTAAGATTGGTTCACCATACTACCTTCATCCGTCTGATCATCCTGGTCTGACGATATGTCCTATTGTCCTCAAAGGGGACAACTATCGAGAATGGGCTACCGCTATGCGGAATGCTCTCCTAGCCAAGCGCAAACTTGGTTTTATAGACGGTACAATCGTCAAACCCGACGCCGCCTCCCCCGATGCTGATTATTGGTTGTCCGTCAACTCTATGCTAGTCGGTTGGATAGTACAATCTATGGACCCGTCCCTTCGGTCCTCCGTTACTTACTATGAAACCGTAAAACAACTTTGGGATGATCTTGCACAACGGTGTTGTGTCGGGAATGGTCCCCGAATCTTACAACTCAGGTCCGATATTGCGAACTGTCGCCAAAAAGGGCAATCTGTTGCTGCCTATTTCGGCACTCTCAAGAAGCTCTGGGAAGAACTCTCAACCTATGTTCCCCTAGAAACTTGCTCTTGCAACAACTGTACTTGCGGACTGAATGCCAGACTCACCAAAGCTCGGGACGACGAGCAAATTCATCAATTCCTTATGGGATTAGATGACACTCTTTACAGCACAATTCGATCGAATTTAATGGCCCAAGACCCCCTGCAGAAACTTAGCCGAATCTATGCTCTCGTTGTTCAGGACGAGCGTTCGCACTCGATGGTCAAAGATCGTGCAAATCAGTCTGAAGCTCTTGCCTTTGCAGCTCGTTCCTCAAATTCTTCTAATTCTCCTTCTGGTGCTCCTCCATTAACTCCCGAGCAAAAGAAGTTGCTTTACTGCACACATTGCAATCGTTCCGGCCACGACATCGCTACATGCTTTAAGATTATCGGGTTTCCGGATTGGTTTTATGAAAAGCGAGGCACCGGGCGTGGTTCTCAATCTTCTGCAAAGAGCCGTGGGTCTAATTCTACTTCTGATTCAGGCTCTGCTGAACGCTCAAATAAACCAGTTGATCGTGGCCGTGGGAACTCTGGCGTCGCCAACGCTGCTCAACAGCCGACGCCTGGGAACTCCTCCTCGTTTCAGCCATCTTCCAAAGATAGGCAAGCCATTGGTCCCAATCTCAGCAATGAACAATGGGCCTCTGTACTTCAACTCTTCTCCTCTTTAAACAGCTCCCCTGCCTCTAATGGTCTCTCCGGTAAGTCGACTCGACCTTGGATTCTCGATACCGGCGCATCCTACCACATGACAGGAGACGCTGAAACTTTACAGGATATTATTTCTATCACTCCTGTTAATATACTTCTGCCTAATGGATCTGTTTTTACCGCCACACAAGCGGGTTCTTTGGTCTTTGGAACTTTGCGAGTGCCTAATGTGCTGTTTATACCCGGCCTCACCTGCAATTTGCTTTCTTTTGCTCATATTACAGCAGATCTAAATTGCCTGGTTTTGCTGACTAGTCGGATGTGTCTATTACAGGACCTAAACTCGAGGATGGTGATTGGAGCGGGTGAACAAAGGGGAGGGGTCTACTGGCTTCAAGCATTCTCGGTTGTCCATGCATGTCCGGCTGCAGTTTCAGACTCTACTGTTCTCTGGCATCGACGGCTAGGCCATCCAGCTACTGCTATTTTAAAATTTTTGCCTATGCTTAGTTCATCTTCACTTGACTCTAGTATTGATCCTTGTGATATTTGTTTCAAATCAAAGCAGACTCGCACCTCTTTTACTAGCAATTCTAGTAAAGCAGAACATATTTTTGACTTGATACATTGTGATGTCTGGGGCCCTTACAGTACGGCTTCTACTTCGGGTGCCTCTTACTTTCTTACCATCGTTGATGACTGTTCTCGCGTCGTATGGGTCTATTTAATGATCTCTAAGTCTGAAACTGCTAAGTTTGTTGCTCAATTTTGTGCTATGGTTCAAACTCAATTTTCTAAGTTTGTTAAATGTGTTTGAGCTGACAACGGAACGGAGTTCTTACCTTTAATTCCGTTCTTTGCTGATAAAGGAATCCGATTTGAGAATTCTTGCACATATACACCTCAACAAAATGGGCGTGTTGAGCGCAAGCATCGACATCTTTTGAATGACGCTCGGGCTCTTCGTTTTCAAGCTGGCTTCCCTCTTGAACTGTGGGGTGAATGTGTTCTAACCGCCTGCTTTCTTATCAATCGAACACCTTCTAAATTGTTGCATGGAAAGTGTCCTTATGAGCTGCTCTATAACCGGCCTCCCTCTTATAATTACATCCGTGTGTTCGGTTGTCTCGGTTACGCCTCACAATTGCCTCGAGCCCGAAATAAATTCAGCCCTCGAAGTCGCAAATGTGCCTTCCTTGGCTATCCCACTAGTAAGCACGGGTGGCGTTTGATCGACTTGGATACTAAAGAAATTTTTATCAGCCGAGATGTTGTCTTTTATGAGCATATTTTCCCGTATCAACAACAGCAACATTCAGCAGTCCCCGTTACTGTACAGACTGATTCTTCCCCAGCTATTTATGACGAGTCTGATTCGGCCTCTTTGCCGATCATTCTTCCCAGCCAACTCCTATCACCGGCTGCTGCAGACAGGGGGAGCAATCATGTTCAGCCGCCTGCACCCATTCGACACAGCTCTCGTTTACGGCAGCCGCCTGCACAGTTACGAGATTACATTTGCAGCACGACTCGCATTGCAGACCCTCCTCCCCTCCCTTCTACAACACCCGTCTCTACCTCGCCATCCTCAGGTACTCGTTATCCCATAGCTGCTTATGTTTCATGCGCTAATTTTTCTAATGCTCATTCTAGTTTTTTAGTTGTTGTTACGTCGGGTCATGAACCGACCTCTTATTCAGAAGCGGTTAAGTCCGCAGCTTGGCGTGAGGCCATGGCCTCTGAGATTGCAGCGCTGGAACGTAACAAAACATGGGTTATTACTGAGCTTCTGCCTAATAAAATTGCTATCGGGTGCAAGTGGGTTTACCGGCTTAAGTACCGCTCTGACGGTTTTGTTGAGCGTCACAAAGCTCGTCTTGTGGTTCTTGGCAACCGTCAAATAGAGGGCATTGATTACCATGAGACATTCGCGCTTGTGGCCAAAATGGTCACTCTTCGTGTTTTTCTCTCTGTTGCTGCAATTCAAGGGTGGGAATTACATCAAATGGATGTGCATAACGTTTTTCTGCATGGTGATTTAGATGAAGAAGTGTATATGAGACTCCCTCCTGGTTTTTCTACCACTCGTTCCGGGTTAGTTTGTCGCCTTCAAAAGTCTCTTTATGGACTACGACAGGCTCCTCGAAACTGGTTTGCTAAATTAGCTGTTGCGTTACGTGCTTTCGGTTTTCGTCAAAGCCAAGCCGACTACTCCTTATTCATGTTTTCTCGTGGCCATATATCTTTACATGTCTTAGTTTATGTTGACGACATGATAATAGCTGGGAATGACTCTTTGTCTGTTGCTAAATTTAAATCTTATTTGAGTACTTGTTTCTTTATGAAGGACTTGGGCGTCCTTAAATATTTTTTAGGGATCGAGGTCGCCAGGTCCTCGGCTGGACTCTTCCTGTCTCAACGGAAGTACACTCTTGATATTCGTTCTGAGTCCGGTCTTCTTGCTGGACGCCCTTGTGATTTTCCTATGGAGCAGAATCATACTTTGGCCACTTCTTCCAGTGATTTATTTGATCAGCCTGATCGTTTTCGACGACTTGTTGGTCGACTTATTTATTTGACTATTACCCGACCAGAGATCAGTTTTGCTGTTCATACTTTGGCCCAATTTCTACAGGCTCCTACGGTTGATCATTGGAATGCTGCTATGCGTGTCTTACGCTATCTTAAGAGCCATCCTGGTCAAGGTCTTCTATTATCAGCTTCCAGTTCCTTACAGATTTCTGCTTATTGTGACTCAGATTGGGCGGCATGTCCGCTTTCCCGTCGTTCTATCACAGGCTTCTTTGTTTCCTTGGGTGACTCACCTATCTCCTGGAAGACAAAGAAACAGCATACAGTTTCTCGATCGTCTGCTGAAGTTGAATATCGCTCTATGGCGTCTACTTGTGCTGAGCTTTTATGGCTCAAATCTCTTCTGCGTTGTCTTGGTGTTGATCACCGTTCTCCTATGCGTTTATTTTGTGATAGCCAGGCCGCATTGCATATTGCTGCTAACCCGGTCTTTCATGAGCGTACCAAACACATCGAGATAGACTGTCATTTTGTACGACATCATATTCAAAATGGCACCATTTCAGCTTCTCACATTCGGACTTCAGACCAGCCCGCTGACATATTTACTAAGCCCCTAGGTCGTCAACAATTTCAGTTTCTTTTGCGCAAGTTGGACATTCTTGATCTTCATGCTCCAACTTGAGGGGGAGTATTAGACCTAGGGTTATATTAGGGTTATTATAGTCTTTTATGTACCCTGACTTGTTAATCAAGCTGCTATCTTGTACGCTATATAAACACTTTCTAATGAATGAGATTGGCAGATTGCCGTACCAAATTATTTGCTCTATCAATTCTATCACTAGTATTGAAAACAAGAGTAGATCTGTAATAGAATATAACTAATTACTTATGTTCTGGTGCTAACTAATTCAGGAATTAACGTCAACATCCTCAATAGCTAATCACATATATTACTCCGTAAGAGATTAATAATCAATTAATCAATTCAAAATAATCACCCAATTAATTAATACTCCCCAAATACGTTAGCTGATTTGTTGAAGTTGGCCATGGCAATTATACTGCTGATGTCATCTCCCATGCAACCACATCCGCAATACTGAAACTGATCAACATCCTGATTCTGAACCACCGGAGGAGGCAGAGCCAAAAAATCCCCACCGACTCCATTATTATAGCTGTAATTGCTATTTATCTGATTAATCGGAATCGGAAGATGCTCATAAAAATCATAATCATAGTCGGTCTTCACCGCCGCCGCGGCAGAGCATTCAACTTCAATTGATGCTCCAGATCCAGATCATTAATCCTCCTCTCCACATTGCTCTTCATCTGCTTCAACGACGCCGCGAACGACTCCAGCTCTTCAAACCCTAACTCTTCCAGAGGCCGGTCCCACCAAAACGGTTCCGGCGGATTCCCATTGTTGTGTTCTATACTCGCCGGAGTAGAGGAGGGCGCGCCGTGGAGGAACCGGTCGATGACGGCGTCGGCGTTCGGATGGCCGAACGCGAAGGCCTTGCCCGCCTCGGAGAAGGTGATGACGGCGACGCTGGCGTCGCATAGAACGCAGAGTTCGGTGGCTTTCTTGAAAAGCCCCTTCCGACGCTTCGAGAAGGTCACGTGCTTCCTGTTCTTGTTCTCGATCCTCTCAATCGCTATCTTTATCCTACCCTGCTTCTTCTTCGCCTCTGGCACGGAGTTCCCATCCATATTCAAATTCGAATACTCAATCGGACTTCTCACTGCAAAATTGGTACAATTAGATCCTTAATTATACGATCGATCAAAAGCAACAACCAAGCAATTTGATGCAAAATTAGTTGATCAATCTTCTTGACATTAATAACTTGTAAACATCATCAATCAAGAACAGGTAATTGCAATTGATGTCTTGTGTAGAACAGTAAAGGTAATCGATGTTTCGTACACAACAATTTAGAACATATTAAGAAGATTTAGTGATCATTACCACCATCAACGGTGACGGAAGAGGGGTTGGGACAAGGAGATAGTGGAGAAGGGGCTTCTAATGACGCCCTAAACAAAAACGCTGAAGGGGAGAGGTGAACAGAATATTGGATAATTACAGGCTTTTCCGGCGTCTCTTATAATATGGTAAGAATATTAAAAAATCTTTGAAATATTTGGGAAAAAAGACATTAACAATTAAATGAATTATTAATTGCGAGTGAAGCTCTGGTGTGAACAATAATTACGGTGTCAACTGTGAACATATTAGTCATACAATCATAATGATTTGGACGGTTAACAATGAAAGAGGATAAGTGAACAGAATCATCAATATATACTGTATTGTTTAGTTTTTCATAATTAATTTTCTATTATCTATATTTTCCTTTTTCCTAATATGTAAATCATTTTATTGGATTTTCCTATTTCGTAATCAGAAAAATCACGTAACCAATTACTTTTTTTTATCTTATTTATCATTCTACAAGTATCTTTCAACTATATTGTTTTTAATCATTATTAATTCTCTCTTTAACAGGGTTTTGTCAGGATAATCCTAGCTTGGTTGTTCCTCACCCTTGAATGATGAATCCTCCGGTGTGTGATGATCGCCAATCTCCACCGTACCTCTTTTCTTTCGGTCTACCTTCTTAAGGTAAATAATGCAAGTGATAGATTTAAATTTGTAATTTTAAGGGATGAACGATTTCTAACAACCATCATAGTCTTGTGTATTTAAGTCTCTATTGATTGCAATTCTTTCACTTTTCGTCTCTATAATTACATTATTTAACAAAAATCTTTATTCGTCTCTGTAAATTTGGTGTGCCCAAAACCATAGATAAGTTTTGTACTTATTAATAATTTTGTACAACTATCTTTCTTCTTTATTGCTAATTTTTTCTATTAGATTTCTTTCCTAGATTGAAAAACATTATATTTGCTTATTTATTGTTTATCTGTGGACTCCTAGCCAGTAGTTTCGTCCCGGCTCCATGCCTCCATCACATTATTTAAATTAGTACTAGTTTATTTAGCACAACATATAAGTTATCATATATGATCCTAATAGGTATTTCAGTGGCCAATTTTATTGATCTCCTAAACATCATAAAAATGCTCTAGAGCATTCTTTACCGATGAAGTTTCTAAACCCGAGTTGATTGTGAGCGGGACAGAAGAAGCCCAAGTCAATGAACTAATATTCCATTACTAGATATATTTAATCTATATCCATTAAATAAACTTATATATTTTTGAAAATTTTGTAATTATTGTTTTTATCTCTTTTAACCTTACATTTTCTTATTTGGATTTAGAGATATTTTCTAAAAAAATTGATCATTTTCTTTGTTAAATAAAATTTAAGATAAATAGATAATACACTAACCAATTTAATCCCTACCAAATATATAAAATAATATAACAAAATTTATAACAAAAAATATAAAAATAAATTAGTGTAGCAATTGAGTTTCGTATCGCATATAAGTTGTTTGTTTGATTACTAAAAATAAAATAATATTCGTACATGGTGCGGGACATAAACCAGTATTGGATAACTACAGGCTTTTTGGTCGAACTGCGAACATATTATAGTCATACAATTATTGATTTGGACGGTTCAGATTAAGGTTGTATTTGTCATAGTATTTAAAAAACTACTTTAAAATTATTAATTAGGTAAAGTTAAAAAAAACTAGTAATTGATTGGATAAAAACTAGTTAATATAATAAACTTTGTTTGGTCTAATAATCTAGTGTATTTTTAAAGTAAATCAAATCAAAACACTCAGGCATAAATTCTGCTTTTTACAAGTTCCAATGCTCCTGTCAGTCGAATTTTATAGATGATATTAGATTCTATCTACAGCCTTTTATTTATGTTCGGTGTGTACATGTCTCTCGACATGCATTGCTTGTTTGTGGACGACAACCGGTTATGAACAAGTATTTGGATCTCAACCTCCGCAAGGCGTCTTAGCGTTAGCGGATTTAGATATTTAATATAAGCTACTGTTTTCTTCTAAAAAATTCAAATCAAAACACTCACTAGGTGAACCTAGAAGCGCCGAGCTGGCCGGACGGCGGCGGCGCGCGCGTGGGAGAGTTCCCCTCTCAACTCATCTAACCCATCATCAAACAAGAGCATTTATAAATACCACTTGCAAACCTCATATGTCCGATGTGGGAGAGCACAAACCCAAAAAATTGAACTTTCCTTTTCAAATCCGATTTTTGCATTTAATATTCCAACAATCCCCCACAATGCGAAAAGAGGTTTTGAGCTTAAAGTATGAAAAACGATGTTCTGAGCATGGTTTTATAGAATTGATGCTTAAGCATTGGTATCTTACGATTGAACCAACACATAGTGAAGCTAGGTAACCCTTTCTTCAAGAAGTGAACTCAGTCTTGAACTTCTTAAAGTTGGGGAAGTTCCTAATAGCACACATCTTTCCTATGTTCTCGGTGATTCCGCGATAATTCTCATATTTAGCCAAATTGCCTTGGGATGCTAAAGAGTGCTCTAGAAAGATCACCCGAGTTCTTTCATAGAAGGCGGCTAGCCCTTCACACTCTTGTAGGTGACTTCATCAAGTACGTCTCAAAGGACCACCCACAATAGGGCTATGAAGTCATTAAGAGTTATTAACTCAACCTCTCAATTTCCAACGGTGAGTTCATCAAGTCCGTCTCAAAGGACCACCCAAATCTTGGGCTATGAACTCATTAAGAGCTAGTGCTCAACATTTTTATGTACACTTGTCATAGAAATGGGAATTAGTGTACCATCATATGAGTCTTTCCATGGCTTCGTTTGACCCCAAAAAGGGGATCCACCATGAATTCCTCATCCCACGGGTTTGAGTCCCATTCCCCTCGACGAATCAAGGACTAATTTTCGGTTTAGTCCTTTAGTCAATGGATCTGCAATATTCCTCTCGGTTCTCACATACTCCAAACTGAGAACACCATTCGTAATCAGTTGTCTCACAGTTTCATGCCTGACTCGAATGTGTCTCTTCTTGCCATTGTAGGCATTGCTATTAGCTACACAAATAGCAGATTGTGAGTCACAATGTAGAGAAATAGGAGGAGTTGGACGCCCCCACAATGGTAAATCAGCCAGTAGACTTCTTAACCACTCAGCCTCTTGACTAGCTAAGTCTAAAGCTATGAACTCAGATTCCATAGTAGATCTAGCAATACATGTCTGTTTAGAAGACTTCCAAGATATAGCACCACCACATAATGTAAAAACATATCCACTAGTGGAGCTAACTTCATCATTATCGGCTACCCAATTTGCATCACAATATCCTTCTAATACTTGAGGAAATCCAACATAATGTAAATCCCAATCAAGTGTGCCTTTAAGATATCTCAACAATCTATTTAGTGCACACCAATGATCCTTACTAGGGTTATGAGTATACCGACTAAGTCTACTAACAGCATAGGCAATGTCAGGCCAAGTACAGTTCATCAAAAACATCAAACTCCCTATTACCTTAGCATATTCATTTTGTGATACACTATCATACTTATTTTTCATCAATTTCAAATTAGCATCATAAGGAGTTCGCATTGGCACAACATTAAAGTGGTTAAACCGCTTTAACACTTTCTCTACATAATGTGGTTGAGACAAGGTGAAACCATTTTCGGTTCTAGTGACTTTTACTCCTAAAATCACATCAACTTCACCTAAGTCTTTCATTTCAAAGTGAGAGGATAGAAATTGTTTGGTTGAATTTATCACATTTATGTGAGTCCCAAAAATTAACATGTCATCAACATATAG
Source organism: Fallopia convolvulus (assembly GCA_964016875.1). NCBI lineage: Eukaryota > Viridiplantae > Streptophyta > Magnoliopsida > Caryophyllales > Polygonaceae > Fallopia > Fallopia convolvulus. The sequence continues at coordinate 36,500,223 of OZ024732.1, read as the reverse complement.
ACATATAATCACACAATCAACACCAAACAATTTCGAATAAACACATGCATCTGATCCATTCACTTTAAATCCAAAGCTTAAGATAGTTTTATGAAATTTTTCATACCATTGCTTTGGCGCTTGTTTTAGACCATAAAGTGACTTCTTCAGTCTGCACACCTTGTTCTCCTGTCCTGGAACCATGCACCCTCTAGGCTGTTCCATATAAATTTCTTCATTAAGATCACCATTCAAAAATGCAGTTTTTACATCCATCTGATGTACTAATAACTTATAGCTAGAAGCTAAAGCAAATAAAGCACGAATGGTCACTATCTTAGTAACAGGAGAATAAGTGTCAAAGAAGTCAATTCCATGTTTTTGTGTGAAACCTTTTATAACTAGTCTTGCCTTGTATCTCTCTACAGAGCCATCAGTTTTAAGTTTTTCTTAAAGATCCATTTACAACCAATAGCTTTATTACCCTTAGGCAAATCAACTAGTTCCCAAGTGTGATTAGACATGATAGAATCTATTTCACTTTTAATTGCATCTTTCCAAAAGCTAGCATCTAAAGAACTCACAATTTCTTCATATGTTTTGGGATCATCCTCTATCATATGAAGACTAATAAATGTCTCATTTAATTCATCATAATCATTGAGTTCTATTATAAATGCAGTTACAAAATCAGGGCCAAAACTCGTGCCCTTCTATTGTTTCTTACTCCGTCTAGGTTCTATGTCATTTTCATGCATGGAAGGTAAAGACATAGAAGAAGATGCAATAGCTGATGATGTAGTATCTTTATGCATGATATTTTTCTTCAAGGGAAATATATGCTCAAAAAATACAACATCACGATATTCACACAAAGAATGATCACTCAAACACATGAATCGATAAGCTGCACTATTTTTTGCATAACCAATAAATAAAGCATCAAAAGTCTTAGACCCAATTGCATCAACCTTAAAGGAAGGCAATTCTACTTTAGCCAAACACCCCCACACTTTCAAATATTTCAGGTTAGGAGCATGTCCTTTCCATAACTCGTAAGGTGTTTTATCTAGCTTTTTGTGAGGAACTTTGTTAAGAATATGGTTGGTCGTTAAGACAGCTTCCCCCCCACATATTATCAGATAAACCAGAACCAGCAAGCAAAGCATTCATCATATTTTTCAAGGTTCTGTTTTTTCTTTCTGCTATCCCGTTTTGTTGTGGGCTATAGGGAGTTGTAAATTCATGAATAATACCATTATTCTCACAAAATTCTTTTAAAGAGTTTGTGACATACTCGCCACCTCTATCTGATCTAAGCCTTTTTATTTTTCGATTCAGTTGGTTTTCGACTTCAGCTTTATATACATAAAACATTTGTTCAACTTCATCTTTGGAACGTAATAAGTACAATTTGGTATACCTCGAAAAGTCATCTACAAACGTAATATAATACCGTTTGCCTCCTCTACTTTCTGTGTTTCTAAAGTCAGCTAAGTTTGTGTGGACTAATTCTAGCAAAGAAGAAGTCCTTTCATTCACGGAATTAAAAGGCCGTTTTGTATAATTAGCTTCAACACATATTTCACATTTTTCTTGACTTTGTTTAACCAAATTCGGAATTAAACCCATAGCATGCAAACGATTCACAGATTTCACATTCAAGTGTCCAGTTCTAGCATGCCATAAATCCAAAGACTCGACGATATAAGCAGAAGACAAAACATTCTCATTATCAATCATGGTCTGAAGAACATAGAAACAACCAGATCTATAGCCTTTTCCTACAAATTCACCATTTTTAGTTAAGACTATTTTTCCAGCTTCAATCACTTGTTTTATGCCAGCAATTTCAAGCAAACCAGACGAAATCAAGTTTCTACGCAGAGAAGGAACATATAAAACATTCTGAAGTAGGAGTGACTTCCATGAAGTGAGCTTTAGAGACACCTTCCCTTTCCCTATGACTTGCGAGACGTTGGAATTTCCCATGTAGACTTGATCAATATCAGCAACTTCTTCAAATTCAGTGAACATCTCCCTGTCAGCACAAAAGTGCTTAGTTGCTCCAGTATCCAGCAGCCACTCCGCTTTTCTGCCCACCAGGTTGACTTCAGAAATCACTGCAATCAACTGCTGGTTCTCTTCAGTCAGATTCGCTTGTGGCTTAGGCTGATCTCCACCATTAGGCTTAGGAGATGGCTTCTGATTGTCAGCCCGCTTGGTACAATGGACTGCACGGTGCCCTGGTTTTCCACACACAAAGCAGTCGCTCAGCTTCTTGTCTTGTGGTTTTCCCTGCTTCTTAAAATTCTTCTTATTTTGAATTTTGTCTTTCTTCTGTCCTGAAGTGTAGTCACCTTTCTTAAACCTATCAAATTTCGAAGAAGATTCCACCAGGTTAGCCTTAACCGAATTTTCAGAAGTTTTAGGTTTAGGCTTATCTTTGAGGCGATTCGCCTCTTCGATCTTCATGTGACTGGTCAGCTCGAGGAGGGTCATGTCTTTCTTCTTATGCTTGAGATGGTTGCGGTAGTTGGCCCAAGACTCAGGCAGTTTCTCGATCAGGAAGTTGGCCTGGAGGACCTCGCACATCTTCATACCCTCAGCCAGTATATCAGCCACCAGATTCTCGTACTCATGAACTTGCTCCATAATCGGCTTGTCATCAACCATCTTCAACTGCAGAAACTTGCCACAAATGTATTTCTTTTTCCCAGCATCATCAGTAGAGTATTTAGTCTCCAAAAGATCCCACATAACTTTTGCAGATTTGTATTTAGAAAGCAAATCGAAAATAGGGTTGGTTACATGGCTTAGTAGATGACCACGGACTGTCTTATTATCAGATTCATATTTTTTGAAGTCCGTGTCACCCACTGTAGTCGCGGTACCTTCCAGATTGCCTGCGTTGGACTGTTGAGTGTCAGCATCTTCTGAGACCAACGCTTGTAGTTCGTTCCATCAAGCGGTTCCAGTTTGGACAGATCCAACAGAGGCTTGAAGTAGGGTAACGTCGACATTCTGGTTTCTCAAAAAATCGCTTCTAAATTGTTAGTAGTAAACCAGAATAGAACAATGGAACTCGTTACCGGAAATTGTGTGTAGGGCCTTTGAGGATCTTGAAAACGGAAAGTTGTGTCACGGTATGGAAGCCGCTGCCTTAGAAGCGATTTCGCCCTGATCGGTGGTGCAAGCCAGCGATGGCGTCGCCCCCCAAGGATCACATGGAAGTCAAAGATTTGAAATTCGAATTTTAAAACAAATAAAACCGAAGTCGGATTTTACGGACAAGCAATTAGTTTGCGGATCCGTAACTCCGAGACCCAAAAAATTAATAGAGTCCGTAAAAAGCTGTCCCACACGTGCCACGAAGCCCGAGCCGGATAGCGGCGGCGGCGCGCGCGTGGGAGAGTTCCCCTCTCAACTCATCTAACCCATCATAAAACAAGAGCATTTATAAATACCACTTGTAAACCTCATATGACCGATGTGGGAGAGCACAAACCCAAAAAATTGAACTTTCCTTTTCAAATCCGATTTTTGCATTTAATATTCCAACACTTCATATTTAAGTGATGCAAATATTAAGAATCAACCACATAGAGGACCACAATCAAAGATGACTTTAATGTACCAATTCAACCAAATCAGATCAAATGTAAGTCATGGCGACATACTCGAATCCAAGATTTATAGAGATCCGACTGGACGAAGCAGTGATGACACCCTCGACGAAGTAACGACTAGGGTTGAAATGGCCTCTCGCAGGCGCCGTTCTCTGCAGATGAGCGGAAAGAATAAACGAGGGAGAGAAGAAAGGACGTGGACTGATTTTTGGCAAATTGTGTAATTTAAACCAAATAAATTCGTAGGATGATTTTTTTTCTCCAAATAAATTAGTGTAAATCCGCAGATAAGCTATGAGAAATTTAAGGATACGTAGTAGAATATAGAATAAGATTTTGTTTAAGAATTTCTTTTGATTTGATTTATATGTGGGGTCGGGGTGAAAGATATGCTGATATGATAGTATAAGTAATAATTTGGTACTCTCAATCTTGACAAATTTAATATTTTAAAATTTAAACCATATGTAAATTTATTTTCAATATTTTAGGAGGCGACAAATAGTAAACCTTCCTTTTGAAAATACAAATTTACTGCTTTACAAAAAGAAGATTATTAATAAATAACTTGATAAACTTATTTTAAAAATGACCCTAATGCTACAACTTTATCTACGTGTGACAAGCACACATCCAGTGTTTCATAAAATGTAATTTTTTTTTGGTAGAAGAATAGACAGTACTCTCCGACCTTCAATACATGAAAACCTAGAGTATAATTAAAAGCGATAGAAGCAATACAATCAACAACAGTATTTGCCTCGCGATAAATGTAATGGTTTAATTACACTTAGATTTCGATTTAAAATTAGTATTTGGTGAATTTTGATTTAAATATAGAGAGTGAGATGGATTTTAATTTTATTTAGTATGGGGAAGCATATTCTAAAATAGTTTGATTGATTAAAAATGGGTGATGCCTTGTGCACAGGAATTTTTATCCTGGCGCACAAGGAAAGTTGCGCATCATGAAGCGCAGCTCTTCATGAAGCGCGTCGGCGAAAGGGTTGATCGTCGGATACCCGCGATTCCTGCGCATCATGAAGCGCAGCGCTTCACGATGCGTAGTGTTTGCGGCGGTTACAACCGCACGATCTTTTATCCAGTCGCACACGAAAAACAAACCTAATTCGGTCGACGATAATCAATCACGTACAGCGAAAATTTTTCTATCCACCAAACCTAATTTTTTTTATTAACAAACCCGATATTGAACAATGTCATCCGAAACGGAATTTTCGGATTCATCGTATGAAGCAGAAGACGAATCGCACTTCTTGGAAGAAGAGTCAGAGTCATCAATGAGTGTTGAAGAAGAAGGGGAAGTTGAGTCTGAAAACGAGATGGTCGAATCAGAGGTAATTTACGATTTAGTTGAAGTAGTAATATATTTTTCAAGATAGTACATGATTTCGATTGTTGTGTTAAAATTTTTTATTGAAATTTATAATGTGTTATTATTATTGCATAGTATACATGTTCGATGTATTAAGATTAGTTGTGATATTATATACGTAGGTACCTAGGAAGGATTTTTCTGTTGATTTGATAATGATACTGTGTGGGATAATAGAGAAGACATGCTAAATTGGGCAAGGCAGGTCGGTCGTGAAAGAATGATGATGTTGACAATAAAAACATCAAACCAAACAATGGTCAGGCTTGCATGTCATAGGCATGGCAAATATAGATCTGGAAAGAAGGGTGAAGTACTCCCAATTGTTAGACCACCAAGTGTACGGACACTTCAGAGCAAGTGCAACTGTAAGTTTGAGTTGGTTGGGGTTCGAAGCAAGTCAACGGGAAAATGGGCATCAACTGTTGGGTGCGGAATTCACAACCATGACCTCCCAAGTAGTTTACTTGGTTATTCATTTATGGGACGAATGACGGAAGCTCAAAAGGAGTTGGTTAGGAATTTGAGCTACATATATGTGCCTCCAAGGAGAATAGTCGAGGAATTGAGGGCGCTATATCCTGGTAAAGTGACATCGACGAAACAAGTTTCAAATATGAGGGCAAAGTTTCTAATTGAGGACCGTGGAAATATGACGGTAACCCAATATGCGCTACATTTCTTGCAACGAAACGAATATTGTTTCTTTCCGAAGAGGATGGATAATTCAGATCATATAGAGATCTTGTTCTTCGTCCACCTGATCTCGTTGCATCTACTGAGATTGTTTCCATATGTTGTCATTATGGACAACACATATAAGACAAATAGGTACACTTTTCTAAACTTTGAATATGTTATTTAATCATTTTGTTATGTGTTGCTACAATTGTATTAACATGTCATACTTGGACAGGTACGACATGGCATTACTAGAGATGGTTGGATTCACGTGCACTAACAAATCATTCAACATCGGTTTTGCATTTATCTCTAAGGAAGACACCGAGAGTTATACATGGGTGTTGAAACAGTTGAAGCGTTTGTTTGCAGAAGTGGGGACAATGCCAAATACGATTGTTACAGATCGAGAGAAGGCGATCATGAATGCAAAGGACGTTGTATTTGGGGACGAAGTAAAACATCTCCTGTGTTGGGTGCACGTGAAGATTAACATTAAAGCGTATGCTCTTTGTATTCTAAAAAGACCTCAAGGCTGCAGAAAGATTTTCCCATAGGTGTTGGGGCATACTTATGTCATCAACTGAGGCAAAATATGAGGAGAGGTTTCTCAAAGTGAAAGAGCGTTGGCCAGGGCTCATGCCATATGTTCAGAAGTCATGGCTTGGGCCTTACAAGCAGTTGATATTAAGAGCATGGACGGAGCATTGTCTTCACTTTCAGACGAGAACAACGAATCGGTAAGTTTAGGCCTATATATGTACCTTGATTTATTAATTTATATTTAAGAAAAATAAGTGAAATTATGTTTATTACAGGGTGGAGGGCATGCACCATGTGCTTAAAAAGATACTTGACAGTTCTCGAGGAGGCTTTAACACGGTGATTGGAAGGATTCACCATCAGATTGTGTCCCAAGTTGGTGGTTTGCAGGGAGATCTTGAGATGGCACGTACGAAGCTACCAACAGAGTTGGAGGGTGTCCCTAAGGAAGTGAGGGCAATATTTGTTCGTCTATTTTATAGAGTGTCAACACACTGCATTAAGAAGTTGTTGAATATGTTCTACAGACTACACAAAAAGATGGAAGAGGGAAAGATGGAGACTGAGTGTGATGATTATTGGTGGAGAGAGAGCATGGGTCTTCCTTGTCCTCATAGGATTGCTCATGCCATCTTCAACAAGTAGCCCATAACGCCAAGTGAGATACACTCGTTTTGGCATCAAGTGGTATGGGACGGCATCGATCCACAACGCATGCCCATAAAAGACAATGTATCCCTCTCAATTGACCAAGTTAGAATGGAGTTGATGATTGAGATGTATAAGAGAGGAGAATTATCAGAGGATCAGGTGCACGGTATATCTGAGTCATTTGTAGACATGGTCATACCCCAAGATTCTTCGTTGCTTGAGCCTATACATTCAATGCTTGTTTCATGGCGAAAGGGAAGGCCAAAGGGGTCTACAAAGGGCTCAACCAAGAGGAGTAGTACTTTGCTTGAGCATAGGATGAGTGAGTATGAGCAGGAGAAGAAAGACAATGATTTGAAGGAGAGAGAAGAGAAGGAAAAGGAGAGCAATAAAGAAATCCCGTCGACGGCAAAGAAGCATGGGAGGCCAAAGGGCTCAACCAACAAGACCAAAAAGAAAATTATGGTAGATACGAATCCACAAGTTCAAAATAAAGAAGTGGTGTGGTTGGGGGTGAACTTTGGTGTTGAAAATGTTAACCCTTTCATGTTTCCTTACATTGTGAGAGCTAGGGATGTAGCGACGGATGGTCATTGTGGTTATAGATCCTTTGCAGAGGTATTGGGATATGGAGAGGGACAATACCTTAGAGTTCGAAAGGATCTATTTGTTGAATTGAGGCGGAACAGAGTCATATATGAGCGTGTAGGGAACAGGCCATCTATCGATGAGCTTTTGCAAAGTATTTCGTATGTGGACAGCCCGTGCATGCGACAACATTGGCTCGAGATGCCCATTGGTGGTTTGATATTTGCCACATTACACTAGGTTGCTCTTGTGATGTTGTCGTGGAATGGATCACACACATGCTTACCTATGATGGGTGTAGGGGGCCCTCCGACAAAGATTTATTCCATAGCTCTTGTGGGACAAAGAAACCACTTTATACCAGTAAGTATAATTAATGATGACTTAATTATGATTACTTGAAGTGTAATTGTTGTTATTTATGGTTACATATTGTTTTTTGTAGGTGTGGTTGAAGGATGATGCGCCGCTTCCTCCTCCTCCGATGGATTGGACAAGGAATCATGACCCTAGTGTGAAGGGGTGGGACCATCTGTTTACACAACAGATGGAAACATGGCGCAAACTTCGTGTTTCTAATGGTTTAAGCCCAAATGTAGCATGTTAGAGTTATTAATGTTGGATACATATTGTTATGAATGTTTTGATGGTATGCATTGTAGACACTTATTTTTACACGGAACTAAAGTTAAACAAGTTTCATCTTACGTTTAGTGAATTGCTGTAGCTTTGAAAAAACATAGAATTGAGAATTTGACAAGTTTACAAATAGCATGAATTTTACAAGTTCACACGGGAAACAAGAATTTACATGTCCAGTGAAAGTAGACAGTAACAGTTTGTATCACCTTGTAGGGCTTGCAGCAATTTAAAGCTAGATTTGAGGGAAATTATTTGCGCTTCATGACGCGCAAATTGGCGCTTCATGAAGCGCAATGATACGCATCATGATGCGCAAAAATCCATGAGAAAAAAAAGGGTGGCTTTCGCTCGTCCCCCGTTTCGAACCGTAGACTATATCCTCAAACACGTGTACCTGGACCAAGTGTGCCGCATTGGCTATCAATGTATATAGACAAGGATTTTTATTTGAACTAATGGATTTTCGACTCGGTTTGGTCGGGATTTATAATAAACATTCCGGTTCACCTATTTTTAGAGTTCGAAAAATAAAATTGTAACTGGTTCCTAACATATTGTAATTTAAATAATTTTATGGATATATAATATATGATTTTATGTATATTTGAATATGTGAACCCTTCGTATTTCTGTTAAACCTTTTATATAATCGAACCGTGATCAAATTAAATTGGAAAAATAAAAAAGGTACCCGTTCTTGAAATTTCATTTTATATGGGTTAGTACAATAATTTTTGGTAAGGTTACATTTAATGTTTAGGGTTTAGGGTTTAGTTAGGGTATGTTTAGGGTATAGTTAGGTTAGGGTTAGGGTATAGTAAGGGGTTAGTGTTTTAAGGTAGGGTTTTAGGGTAGGCTTATAGTATATTTAGGGTAGGGTTTAGGGTATAGTAATGGTTTAGGGTATATGGTTTAGGGTTTAGCTTAGGGTAGGGTTTAGGGTATGGTTTAGGGTAGGGTTAGGGTTTAGGGTTTAGGGTAGAGTAGGGTTAGGGTATAATAAGGGTAGTGTTAGGGTATAGTTAGGGTTGGGTTAGGGTTTAAGTTTAGGGTTTAATAAGGGTAGTGTTAGGTATAGTGAATTGCTATAGCTTGTACTCAATTGAAATAGCTTCGAAAAAACATACAATTGAGAATTTCACAAGATTTTTATGTACATTTGAATATGTGAACCCTTCGTATTTCTAATAAATATTTTATATAATCGACCCGGGATCAAATTAAATTGGAAAAATAAAAAAGGTATCGGTTCTTGAAATTTCATTTTATATGGGTTAGTACAATAATTTTTGGTAAGGTTACGTTTAATGTTTAGGGTTTAGGGTTTAGGGTAGTGTTAGGGTATGGTTAGGGTATAGTTAGTGTAGGTTTAGGGTATAGTAAGGGGTTAGTGTTTTAAGGTAGGGTTTTAGGGTAGGATTATGGTATATTTAGGGTAGGGTTTAGGGTATAGTTAGGGTAGGGTTAGGGTTTAGGGTAGTTTTAGCTATACTTAGGGTAGGGTTAGGGTTTAGGGTTTAGGTTAGGGTAGGGTCACAAGCATCATCCATTTAACATATTAATCCTCACATATATACAATATATCCATACACCCAATAACTAACAAGTAAGACTAATTCATACATTAATTAATACTCGTTAACCTAATTTGCAAGGGATGATCGCAATCCTAATTTGAAGTTCACAATCAAAAGTTCACACTAACCCTACCATTTTAAAAAATATCAAAATGGAAATTATCCCTTAACAATAATTTGCATGTAGAGATAAAACCCTAAACCCTAAACCCTAATTTGTCGCGTCATGAAGGACTATGCGTCATGAAGCTTTGCGCTTCATGATGCGCTACTTTATGCAAACATGATCCACAAAGGACTGTAAACCCGTGTAGGGCCAATCTGGGCCAATAGAATTGTGACGCTTCATGCGGCGTAACGGTTTATGAAGCGTAGTGTTGCGCTTCATGAAGCGCATAAATCCAGAACAGAATAAACCGCCAACGCTGCCATATCTCCATCCATATAGGATTATGCAAGATATGGAAGTTGCGAGATTCTGCACGATTTATTTTGGAAAACATTATATGGTGGGAAAATATGGCGCCAATGTGGAAATCACCTTCTATTTATACGTTCAAGCAGGTCAAAGTAACTTCATAATAAACTCTTCATTAATTATCAACACACTTAGGCACTCAAGAACACAGGAGTCATGGTTTCAAGGGAGCATTCGAGGGATTTGCAAGAGATTCGCCTATTTATGCGCGAACTCATGCAAAGCAAGGAAATTGGGATCAAGAAGGTTGGGAGGCAACTTGGGCGCTTAGGTTTTTTCCGGATGCTAGAACGAATTTTTGATGAGGAGATGAACGGCATTCCGATTCAACCTGATTTCCGCTTAGTGAGGAGGGAGCCTGTGGAGAACGAAGATGAAGGTGCTAGCGAGACAAATCCAATTATAATTGAATAGCTCGTTTTTAGTTTTAGGGTGTTTATGTTCTTTTACAATATTGTTGATTGAACTTGTTTTTACGTCTTATCAAGACTAGTATGTTTATGTTATTTGCCTTACTAATATAGTGAACTTGCATTTGTCTTTAAACTAAAGCTATTCTCTGCAAACCCAATACTGTGCAAAAAATTCAACTTCTCCCATGTATGAACACGAGTCCTAGATCACCTTATTAAATCCAAGCCCTTTACATAATTCTTGTCTATATCTTCATCTACACTGCTCAAAGAGTAATAATTACTTAGCAAATGATGATGTCCATCTTCCAACCACGATAGGAAGCCATGCCATATGTGTGGTGCCAGAAATTCAGAAGTTTTAACTGATGCACACAACCTGCACTCAGCAGTACAGTCATATGCTCCAGCACAAATCTAATATAAACATGAGTTCTATTATCAAAAAACTCATAAACAGTCTCAGCAGACTTGTATTCCTTGATAAGCTCAACTGTCTCAGCAGAATCAGCAACTGTCCCAGCAGGCCTTGCCATTACAAACCTGCACAAGTAACATGTTTTTCTTCTAAGTGCCCAATATGGTTGTATGAAACAATAATATCATATTCCAGCATATCCTCCACCTTGACAAGGAAATGAATGATTTAATTTTTTCGAGTCAAAATTAGTCAAGTGAGATTGTATAAGATAGTTGTCTTCTTTTGATGATTGTATAACCTGAGGTTTAGGGCAAAAATCAGAATTATAATAGGACCTGTTGGAGCATTTTAGTACTGAATCATCCAAGAAGTGTTTCTTGCTAAAAACAGCTTTGCGCTGTTGCTAACATCTTGAGTCTAACTGGGCTGCAACTGATCACCAAGAAGTTTGAGTTGCCTGTCAAGATTGTCCTCGCTCGAGACTTGTTTGGTGGTGCAGGATTGTCTAGGGCCAGAAATTCAGAAGTTTGAACTGATGCACAAAACCTAGATTCAAACACATGGTATATAGTGATTAATACCATTGATTCAAACACATAATACCATTGAATAGATTCTCTCTACTCATTATTCAAGTAAAAGAAGAGTATTGAGCAACTAAAATAAGCAACTAAAGGAGGTACATGAACCCATACCTTTGATAGACTACACGTCTGTAAAATTCAGAAACATCAAGCCTTTAACATTAGATTCAAGATACATGAACCCATACCTCAATAAGTTGTCAAGCAGAAAGAAGCATCTGAGCCAAATCATAGTATAGACATCCAACAACAAAACTAGAATCATTGATGTCTTGCAAACAATATCAAGATTACCCACATGGTATGAAAGTTCATAGAAAGTCACTGAGCTAGACCAGGCTGATGCCGTTCAGTTGGTTCAGGAGGCGATTGATGAACTCCTTTGTCTTCACGTACAATTTTCTGATCAACAGCCTTCAAAATCATTCAAAGTTCCTGAGCAGAATAAGCCGTGTTCCCCAGATTCCACAGATCCTGCCAAAGAAAACACAGATGATCAAAAGGCATTACAAAGACAAACATCTAAGCCTATAAGCAAGCTGAGGAAAATGGTATTATCTGCCAAGTTTATCAAGGCTATGGAAAAGCTAAGAAAGATCAGAACTTGCAAGATAGAGAACTCGTTCTCAGAAGTAAGCCCAGGAGCAGAGAAAGTTTCTCTGAGACGTCTAAGTGCGGATGGAAGGAGAAACGGTGAAGAATGGATGCTTGACAATGCACTTCAACAGGTGATTTCCAAGCTTGGTCCTGCTCAGCAAAAAAGGGTTGCATTGCTCACTCAAGCCTTTGAAACATTCACTCCGGAGCTACAACAGATGGGTACAAAGTACTCTCGCATCAAAATGCAACCTGAAGATTGCACTGCAACAAATAAACAGAAAAATAAGGAGGACAAATTTGTTGTTATGGATCATGATACACCCATAATTGGTGACAGTGTCCCGAAATCGGATGATCCTATTCATAATTAGACCAATACAAAAGGTAACATTTCTCCATGTTAAGCACATCCATGATTTATTACATGTCAAAATTGAACTCATGGCGTCCAATTGTGGCTTTTTTGCAAGTTGTCCTCCATCTTGCTCAGACAACATACAGGCAGAAGATCCAGACTTGAAGACCAAGAACCATTCTCATCAAGAAAAAACTGTTTTTGATTCTCATGAAGGTGAGGAAAAGGTTAAGGCTTCAAGATATGTTCTAGAAGAGGGAAAATATTCCAAAATGCGGAAGATGATTTATCAGCATGTTAAATCAAATAGTTCTTCTGACAGTGAAAACCAAACAACTGAGATAAAGACCAAGGAAGATCGAACTGATGAGAAGTTGGAAATCACTCAGAGTGATGCAATCAATCTGGTGCAAGAAGCTGTAGATGGGATTCTCCAACAACAGGAAAAGAATGTAGAAGGAAACAAGTCTAAGCAAATTGCTTTTCAGGGGTACAACAAATGGAAAAGGGCGTTTATCTGCACTAAATTTGTGATAGCAATGGAAAAAATGTTGCAGCTATACACACAGAAGAAAAGGAGGCACTATAACCCACTCATCTCAGACCCAGAGGCGGAAACTGTTCATCTAAGACAATGTTTGATGAATGAAAGAAGCAACAGTGAAGTGTGGATGCTCGATCATGCACTAAGACAAGTAATTGCTAAGCTTGCTCCAGTGCAACAACAAAAAGTGGCCTTGCTAATTGAAGCATTTGAAACAGTATTGAAGAGTATTGATGCAAATGCCTCTTTCATCTTTGCCTCTACGTCCTGCTCTTCCACTCATCTTCAGATAAAGCCAAAAAACATTAATCTTCAAAAACATGAAGCTAATGTGTTGACAAATTTCTTACAAAACTGTAGGTATCCTCACTCACCTGAATCCACTCCTGCATAAAGCCAAGACAATTGAAAATCAATCAACCAACTGCTTTCAACCAATTCAGAGCAACCAAAACAATAATTATATGCTACAGCTTAAAAACCTTGCATAGCAGAACATAGACTAAAGCATCATCAATACATTTGGTACTCCAAGACCTTTACAAATGATGAATCAAATTCAAGAGATATGCTACTCACAGGCAGTAGAGGGAAAACCACCAAACAAACTTATGGGTCGAGATGGAGCAGTTGGGCATATCCACTTGATCTGCAGCAGCAAAGATTAAGGCATATTGCTGGCATTGACCAACGACAACAGTAATAAATGAGAAAAATTGCAGAATGTCTTCAAAGGAAATTCATTTCCAATTCCATAATAGAACAGAAATTCAGCTCACTTAATTATCAAAAAACCATAAACCTTTTTTAAAGTTCACCCATCTGATTAATCTTCACCAATGATAATAAAAAATTCCTAAACATGAAAAAAAGGTTGAAAGTGTTCAATCCCATTTTCCACATGCAGAAGCAAAATGGAATTCTATAAAAGCCAAGTTTCTAGCTTAACGGCAAATTCAAAGAATCATAAACAAAAAGCCAAGCACACATATAATTTCCGTGACCATATCAGGTTTCTCTACACAAAACATGAGACCTGAACTATTCATGTACATGGCATGACTACTGAATTAGGTACACAAACTCATAATACTAAGCAAAAGTTAATATCCCTGAAAAAACTGCAAGTTGCAGCCCAACTAGTTATAGACAAAAATTCATGCCCAAATAATGTCAAGGAATCTTACTAAACTACGACTCCCCGTCCCCCGTGCCGTCAACTCCATCACCGTCCCTAGCCTCGGTGTCTTCACCTCCAACACCATCCCTAGCCCCGGTGCCCTCAACTCTAGCACCCCTTGTACTACTACCCTCCCCAGCACGACGAAGTCCGCTGCCTTCTCCGGGACAGTGCTGAGAATCCCTGAAAGGCCTACTCACGGGTGGAGGTAGGGGCGGAACACCATCCGCTAAAATGCTCAACATCTCCTCCAAATACGCCCTAGCCACATGATCCATCGGCATTCCCTGTAAAGCCTCTAGTGCGTATCCAACTGCCTGTTGCGCCCGCTGCACAATTTATTTAACTCATTAAATACAACAACAGTACAAACGAATATAATTGCATACAAAACATTGTATTACAAATTAACATACCACGATAACGTCCACCATAACTGCGGGATGGGCAACGGGGTCCCGAGGACGGTTCTGACGGTCTGATCTAGGATCTATATATGGATGTGTGACCCCGTCGAACCAGTCAAGATACTCAAGGTCCGCCTGCCAAGGATACCGAGCCACGGCATGCTGCTCGAGGTCAATCAGGTGGTCATGCCGCTCATTCCAATATAAGTCTTGGTTCCGGAACACAAGATTGTAGGTGTTCATTTCCCTTGTACGCGAGACTACACGTGGCTCAATCGGATTTGGGGGAGTCGTCTACACACGATAGTACTGGCGCAGACACCTCTCGGGCTGGTATGGCTCATAAATATCGAAGCAATGCAGAACACCTCGATACCTAGAAATCCTATATTCTGTCTCAAAATCCAGGTCTCGGTTCCAAGGCGTCCAACAAACCTGCAAGTCCACGGGAGAAACAATTTGCATTACAACTCAATAGGAATCAATATGTCAAACTATTAACACTTTTACCTCATCAGCAAGAATCTTGTCCATAAACCTTCGAATATCCTCCAAGCGCTTCGGCTTCTTCGGCCCTGATCGGTGATCATTCCTATCTCGGGCACCCGCTCGGTCATCCATCAGAGAGTTTAAATTCAACACTGAATGCCCACGAAAATGTCTAAAGTACTCCCATATCCAAGCCTATAAAATTATATTAAAATGAGTACCGAAATAACGAAAATTGTTCATCAACCAAAAAAAAATCACAATACTATTTTACCTTCAGAATGAGCATGCATCCTCCCAATCCCGTTGAACCCTGACGAGATGTAATGCCCAAATGGCGGTATAAGCATGCCAATGCCGCAGCACCCCATGCAAATCTACTGGTAACACCATGATCCATCAAACACTGTAAATATATCGTCCTCGCCTTGTTGGTGCTCTTGTCACAGAACAAAGTCTGGCTAAGCAACCACAGCAAGTACGCAGACGCTATGTGCTGTGGGTCCCGCCTATCCGCAATCATCTGAAGTATGATAGCTTGGAGATCCTTAATCGGTATGGAGGTCTTATATTTGCGGTACTGCTGAGGAGTTAGCCCTAATATCTCCATCACATGACTCTGGAAATCCCCGGCCCTCTCAATCTGTCTCACCACAGCGTCTCCATCAATCTATATCCCCAATATCCGATGGATATCGTGGAGGGTGATCGTGATCTCGCCCCATGGGAAGTGGAAGCTGTTGGTCTCAGGATGCAAACGCTCCACAAAAGCTGTAATGATCGCGTGATCCGATCCTCCGTATGTCAAGGTCGCTAGCCGTCCCAGACCGGTCTGTTGTACAATACTCCACCACGTACCCGGCTCCTCAATCATATGCTGCTCAATAGCCGTCCACTCTACCGATCGTGAGTGAGCCCTAATGATATTGCGCCACTAAAACAGAAAAGTCAAATTCTCAATAACGCTATTCAATCATATGAAATATTAACCTAAAATAAAATGGTATAAAAGACACTTACCAAACTATCCTCTATAACGACGCCCTCCCGGCCCTCCAATGACGCAAGTGTCCACCTCCATATCGACTCTGCTACATGAGTCGGGTACGACCGAAGGAGGTCTGGTACTCGCGGCCCTCCAGGCTGCCACATCTCGTCAGTCGGAGCATGAGCGGCCGGAACCTCCTCTAATGGGGGCGGTACGTGCTGGACCACAGGAACCGGGTCCGTCCTCGGATCAGATGGTGGTGGCGGTGTCGGAATACCGGTAGCGCGAGGAGGAGCTGAACTATCGGTAGCACGAGGAGATGGCACAGTAAAATCAATGTCCCTCAGTATCTCCTCATCATCGTGCATATCAGTATCTAAAACAATCGGCTCTGTCAATGCAGGGTCGATCTCATGGACAACGTCGTCGGTCTGAGAAATCATCTGAACCCGAGGGGTCGTATCAACATCCCTCGTAATATCCTCAATCGTGCCCAATGGAGACCGTGAAACACGGGGAGGGGTAAACGTCTGCTCATCTGAAGGGTCAACAACATCGGTCGACGGAATCTGATCTGTCTGCGGTGTCATATCGACATCCATAGGAGCGGATGGCCCTATATCCTGAGATGTCTGCATATGACCAATATGCTGCTCTGTCTCCTCGCGCTGCAGCTCTGAAATCAATGTATCTACTATTGTCCCCGTCCTAGCCTTCTTTGGCTGAGGCTCGACCTGAGCACGCTGCTCCGCTAATATGCCCCGTGACCTCGCATGTCGTGTGTTCTTCTTTTTCGGCTGAGGAGGCGGCATCGAGACGGGCGTAGAAAAAGACGCGCATCTCTCCTGAAACGCCTGTTGAAATTGTTTCTTTCATTATATGTGCTTGATATTCAACTTTGCATTCCCATGATTTCATAAATATGGAACTAAATTTGTTCATAACATAATTTTATGAATATGTTTTCTCTTCAATACATGATTTTCAATTATCGATATTATGTTTTCAAATCACTTATAAAACTAAACTACATCCATATTCGAGACTAAAGTATATAATCAACCATAACATACATATATTATAATTCAATACAATTGTATCTACATTCTGTGAATAGAACTAATTCTTATAAATCTCGGAATGAAATTACATACCGATAGACCCGTCTTGCCCCACCAATCTTTTCCAAACTCCTTTCCCGTGTCAATCGGAGTGGATTTGCTGCTTGAATCACCGACCACAACATTAGTCGGTGGGATAGAGGGATCCACCGACGCTCCACCGCCATCCGGCTCTACTCGTACATCCTGACCTCTACCACCCTCCAACTCCATATCCGATCCATGTACAGCCAACTGTCCATCAACACCATCGCGACCTCCGACATCTCCCTCGTTACCGCCGACGGCTCCACCTACACCACCACCATCTTCACCTACATATATAACAACAATATGTCAATCTTCTTTTCCTTTTGTATGATGAACATGAGTATTCAATTCAAACTAAAACTTCAACAAAATAAAATATAAATATCAAGAACAGTATATACATCAACTAACTCATCATGAAACAATTAAACAAGCTTAACGGCAAAAATCTGTACATATTCACAACGAAGAGATTGGATATGTTCTAGAAACTAAATCTATTCCATATGAGCTTCTTCATCACATTGAGAAAACAGATGTCACATCTCCAATTCGTGTTTTGTTTTCTCATGTCTATATGTTTTTTGCTTATACAACTGATGCTCATTATCAAACAAGTTCATTTCACTGTTAACTTGAAATCATTTGAATTGGTTGGCTTGCATGGCCTAATTGGAAATGCATAGTAAAAGAAAAATTTATGTGTTTTATTTGCTTCAGACCCATCTCCTTTATTAAATTTCAATTCTGAGTTAGGCCTAGAAGAAGTGCTCTATTGAATCCTACTGGAGATGATGAAGATGTTGAACAGGAGGCAGATGTAGTTGTTCCGGATGGCTCTTAACAGAAAAGCTGGTGCTGTGTGAAAGATATACTAACAACTGAATTTAGTTAGATCCACTTAAGTTGAATTCCATTACCTCTAGAGTCCGATGCTCCTAAGTTCCAATTACTAAATTATTGTAAATAATATTTGAATTTGCACAGCTCAACTGCCAAAATATATAATACAAACTCATTTTGATCCTGAACATATCATTTGGGAAGAGTGCAACTAATGATGAGGAGAGCAAAATCCTTAGATGTCAAATTCAATATTGATTGTTAGACTATCTTCACTGCCTTATAGACTTTCCATCAGCTTCAAACTAACTAGGAGCTGGAAAATAGAAACAGGAGAAAGACATAAAAGATAGATTTTCATAAGAAGAAAAGGTATCTAGCTAGGAACATCCTCGAGATTGCAACGAGTTCAGCACTCAGATTGCACTAAGGGTAAGCCTTGGATTATGAGGAATCTGGGGAATCTTCTTTGCCTTTTGACACTAGTACCATCACATCACAATTTCCACAAAGGGAAGTGGTGGATAGTGATAATGTGGATCATGCTTACAAAGATTGCTCAAGCTCAAACCCACTTGAAATTCCACAATACACATCATCATACCCTACAAATTCCCATACTTGGGAAAATGGAACACAACTCGCAGATAATTCAGCATTCTCAGCAGAGAATTGGTATGGTTATGATATGGGACAATTCTCGGATACCCACTTGGTAGATCAGAGCTGGTTCGGTGTGGATATGGAGAGCATTACATGGAACCAAGACGGTCTATGGTAGTTCAGGGTTATTTCAATAGATGAGAATAATTGTTGCCTTTGATAAGTACTACAGAGAATGTAGGGAGAGGGCCTACAAAATATTTGTGGTAGCTAGGTCCTTCCTAAAATCTCTTTTAAGGCATATAAATTTATGTTAGTATCTTTAGTATGGTCTGTTTTTAATGTCTTTTTATGCTTGCTTTTGGCATAAGAACTTTGATGAATTGTGATTGTATGTCACTATATCAAGCTTAGTTAATTAGTGGGTACTTCTGTACTTGACAAGTTGGAAAGAAAGTTAGTAATGACAAGTAGTTTTCATATGTCTAAGTTCAATGCTTGCTTTTAATTTGATTTATCTTCTTTTTAAGTGCATATCTACAAACATAGAAAGGAACTGAGATGATCACTTGAAAACTGACCCAATTTGTAAGTACAAGACCAAAGTTGGAGTCAGTTTCATAAACTATAAAGATGGATAGAAGTGACCACTTTTCATGATCAGCAAAGAAGCATATGCAGCCAAGAAATGTAACTTAATTGGGCTGCTAAAAGCTGGCAATTAAAGGAAAAGGCTTCACTTCAGAGCACTGTGAAAATCCAAACAAGTCTGAAGCTCTACTGTGAACTACAACATGACTGTGTGTGGCTCTTGTTAATTTTATCAGTTTTCAACTAGTTACTTTCAGTATTTTAAGATGCACCACTTTTAGAAACTCCGAGCTTTGAATTGCAGCACATCGAATCTTAATACAAACTTAGAATTAGTGTGATGAAGACTACTAATTAAATCTAAGAAGATCATTGTAATTAATGACCATATACAATTTCACTGTACATCTTTGAATGACCCGTTGCTGGTCCAACTCATACAATTTCTTAACTTCTGAATTATTGGTTTGTTTAACTTTCAACATCTGGGAATTGGCATTGCCCGCCTACATTGTCTTGCATTTGACATATTACATTTTATCACAAACAATGGCAAGGAGAAACAATTTTGACTGATTTGCGATGGATTTTTCTACACATAGCTGGAGCTATAATATTACTTGCCAACCTCCGAATTGTGATGAAACAATCATCAACCTATTCGACGGGCAAATGTGATGTCTGCATAACCCCCAAATTCGACCTAAATGCCTAGAATTACACAATCATCAACCAATTCAACAAATTCAACCTATAGCTTTTATAATTTTCCAATTGTCAATCCAAAATTCACAATATGATTTCGGTAGAACCAACATTAAAAAGCAAAATTCAAGATTTAGGGTAATCGCCACTTACTTGACTGGGCCGCCGTCATCGGAGAACCGCTCTCGGCGTCATCCCTAGGAGATGCAGGTTTGTTAAGCGACGCCGCTGGAGGAGAACCGCCACCAGATTTATCACCACCTTCGTTGTCCATTTTTACAGCGCTCGAGTTTCTCGGAATGGGGTTATCGGCGGCGAATGCCTATCGTCTGGCTAACAGAGACAAATGAGGAAGAAGAAGAAAGAAGCGTAGCGCTAATTGTTGCGGAATTCTACGCTTTATAAAGCGTTGTGATTCGCGACGAGTCACGCTTCACAAAGCGCCATCTTTCCACCGGATCACGTATTCCTTCTTCGGGTATCCGTTTGCGTTACTCGTCATAAAGAGTAATGCTTCATGATGCGCAATCTTTCTTGTGCGCTCGGAAAAAAAATTGTGCATAAAGACTTGTTGTTAAAAATATGATGGAATAGAATGAAGGGAGACAATTCAAGCGAAAGGTAACTGTAATTCAATCTGTCAAGTGTCAAACTGTCAGTAAGACTACCCGTAACCCAACTGCAGATTACTCCTACTAATACACAATGCTAGCATTAAAAGTAAATGGATAAGCGCTAATGCTAATTAGTGTGTTAACATTTGGCTACTCAAGATTAATTATCAATGAATCAATTCAAAATAAACATCTAGTACTCTCCAAATCCAAGGCCCGATGATCTGTTGAACTTAGCCAGGGAGATTATACTGCTGATGTCCCCATAATCATCGCCCATGCAACCGCATCCACAGTACTGATGATACTGATGATGAGCATCCTGATTTTGACCCACCGGAGTAGGCACAGAAGCAAAATCCGGCGAGCCGAAGCTAATCGCGGGGTCCACACCACCGACTCCATTGAAGCTGTAATAGTTATTTATCCGATTACTCATGGGCGCCATACCTGCTGCTTGAATCGGAATCGGACGATGATCGTAATCAAAGTCGGTCTTCACCACAGCATTCAACTTCAATTGGTAATCCAGATCCAGATCGGCGATCCTCCTCTCGACATTGCTCTTAATCTGCTCCAGGGACGCCGCGTACGACTCCAGTTCTTCAAACCCTAACTCCTCGACAGGGCGGTCCCACCAATACGGCTTCCGGTGGTCGTCGTCGTCTTGGATCGCCGGAGAAGAGGGGGCGGCGCCGTCTCCGCCGTGGAGGAAGCGGTGGATGACGGCGTCCGTGTTGGGGTGGCCGAACGTGAAGACCTTGCCTGCCTCGGAGAAGGTGATGACGGCGACGCTGGCGCCGCAGAGAACGCAGAGTTCGGTGGCCTTCTTGAAAAGCCCGTTCCGACGCTTCGAGAACGTCACGTGCTTCTTGTTCTTGTTCTGAATCTTCTTGATCGGTATCTTCATCCTCCCTTTCGTCTGTTTCGGCGCCTTTGGGGCCGAATCCATGTTCAATTTCGAATCCGCAATGCCAATCGGACTAATTGTCTCTGATTTTTCTGCCAAATTGATGGATTGCTCGATGTATGAATCGCAAGTCGTTAAGTAACAATTCGATCATATACACAATCAAACCAAAACAAGAATTTTGTAATTACCAGAACCGGTGAGCGTTGAGAGGTTCAGAGAATGAGTGTATGGAAGAAGGTGAGATTCCGACGCCGCCATGGCCATGGAGAAGAGCTAAAGACAAAGATGAGAATCGTGTGGAATGAGGGAGATCAAGAGGGAAGATCTTATATATAATACTGAAACAATATTGCAATCTTTTTAGACATGAAATTTCGTCAGTTTTAGCTTCAACCGGCACAATGCTATTAAGTAGTAGTAGTGTAGTAATTAAGACCCTAGCAAAAGGATGATGGGTTTATTTATTACAACTTCCGCACGTAATTTTTTATTAATTTATTATGGTGTGGATAATTTCGGTTGATACCAGTGAATCTCACCCATTAATGAAGAATCAATTTAGGAAAGAACGGATAATTGAGACTTGAGAGGTATTCAGTCAAATAAATTTTAACCAGTTGTCTTCTCTCTTTTCAAATCAAATCACTAATTACAACTTTTCTTTCCAAATATATTTTACTCTCATATAAGTAACCGAATTATTTTCAAATTAAATCAAAAAAATAAATTATTTTTTAATAAAAGAAATAATATAACTAATTCACACAAGGAAACATGTTTTGGAATATAGATTTGTTAGATACGAGATTTGAATTGTTTCCTTACATCACTTGACTCTTAAAAGAAAAAAAGTAATTTTTTTTTAATTGAGGTTATGAGGCAGAAGAAGTCAAAGCAGGGAACAAAACGTGGGTCCCAAGAATAACATTTATGAGGGCATGTAGATGTAGATAAGGAATTTTTTTTACTTCCTATCAATTATCATCATAAACTCTTATAATTCAAATGTCTGTATTATAATATAAGATTCTGCATTAAAGCTTGTATTATAATGCAGAATTATGTATTTATAATGCGCAATTTGAACAGGCCAATTCAAAGTGCAAACCCTTTGTTGGAGCCGCGTTGATTGTGTATTTTGTAGCCTTGCCTTTCCTCCTTTATTTCAAAATGCAAACGCCTTTCATTCAAAATCTCTCACACTCTCTCTCCCCCTCTCCCTCATATAGACTCTTTCCCTGTTTCTCTCAAGTCTCAAGTAAGCAACCCCGCTTCATTGAAATCCAACAAGCATACAACCGGAAAAAGGTTCCTTATTATCCATTCTCTTAATCTGTAAGTCGTCTTATTCTGCCTAATTTTGTTAGTGTTCTTTATCATCTCTGTGTTTTAAGTTTGAATTGTGGATTCTCGATTATCTGCCCATCTTTTGCTCTGAATTCGGTGCTGTTTTGCATAATATTCTCTGAATTTAAACAGCTCTATAGCTGATTCTGCTTTTGTTTTTTAAATTATGTGAGTTTCGCTCGTTGCTGCTGATAATCTTGGAGCCCTCATCTTGTTGACTTTTTTTTCTGCATAAAAAAACTTGGTTATGAGGTTTAGGTTCAATTTGGAGGTGGTTTCAGCCCCCACTTAGGAGAAAACCCAAAAAAAAAGCTTATGTTTTGATTCGCAATTACTGTTGTTGCTGTCAAATTGATTTGGGTTTTAGTCGTGGTGAACATTGAACACTGGCCCCGCATTTTGACATTAGGTAACACAATTTGTTTTCAACAGCTAAACTGTGGATTTTCTTGTTTCCCCTTGTCAGTATACTGAGAATCCAAAATCATGACGAGAATGAGTCCGGGTTTCGCGTCGTTGCAGAAAGAGAATGTACCCGTGGTTTCATCGGATGTCATTTTTCTATCCAGTCGGTTTCCAGACTATAAATTAGCTTCTGATAATCAGATCATTGAGATGAACAATGATTCTGCAAAGTTATTATCCATGAAAGAAGTTGTTGCTCGCGAAACAATACAGCTGTTGGAGCAAAGAAAGCGTCTATCAGTGCGCGAACTTGCTAGTAAATTCGAGAACGGCTTGGCACAAGCAGCTAAGCTGTCAAAAGAGGTTTGTTGCTTTGTTTTTATTGCATAGTTTGTCCAACTGTTTTATAGATATCAAAATGTGAGAAGTAAAAGAGTGTTAATTTGTTGAAAATTCAGACTAAGCTCAAGGATGCAGCCTCACTGGAGAAACATGTTTTACTAAAGAAGCTTAGAGATGCATTGGAGTCCTTGAGAGGTCGTGTGACCGGTAGGAACAAAGATGAAGTGGAAGAAGCTATTGCAATGGTTAGGCTCATTTGCCTGTCTTTGTGGCATGTATTTTTTTTTCAATTACATCAGCATTTTTGCAGAATTGGTTAACTAATAACAATATTTCAGTTGTTGCTTAATTGATTTCTATATGCTTCTCAATGCTTGTTTCAGAACTCAAATGCAGTTTATTTATTTATTTATTCAGGTTGAGGCTTTAGCAGCTCAGTTGACTCAAAGAGAAGGCGAGCTAATCCAAGAAAAGGAAGAGGTTAAAATGCTGGCCAATTTTCTGAAGCAGGTGAGCTGAATCTGTGTTTATTTTAGCATTGTTTCACTCATGTTTTTGTTTTAAGTTTTTATTTTTCTCTTTATTTGTGTTGGTAATACTTAATATATACCCTCTATGAATGAATGAATTATTGACACAGAACTTCTGGTAGTTTATAATCATTACAGCTTTCATTCCCTGCCAATTGTTGTTGATTTCTGTAGGCTTCAGAAGATGCTAAGAAGATTGTGGAGGAGGAAAGAGCCATAGCCCGATCAGAGATTGACAATGCGCGATTAGCTGTCCAGAGAGTGGAAGCAGCACTTGAGGAACATGAACAAGCATCCCGAGCCTCAGGAAACCAGGTTCATTGCCTGCAAAGTCTTTTACCTCATAACGTTCCTTAGGCACTTTAAAAGTTTCGGATTGCAGTTTTTGTCACTGCTTGATGAATAATGTTTCTAACTAGAATCTTTATTTTCTATTTTATTACTTGCTTCCTCTACTTAAGCAGGATTATGACGAATTAATGAAGGAAGTTCAGGAGGCTAGACGTATCAAAATGCTGCATCAGCCTAGTAAGGTATACAATGTTCTGTTGGAATGGCTCTGGATCAGATTCCTTTTCCTTTACTTCTATGCTTTCATTTTCTGTTTGTACTAAGTTCTATTTTATTTCTGTTTATAATTCAGATATATTACTTCTATGCTGCATTTTCTGATGATTGTAAAAAGGGCCATAAGATTATGACCACCTACCTGTTCTCTACTTTAAGAATAGACCAAGGATACAGTACACAGTTTCTAAAGATAATAAGCATTGCAGGTTATGGATATGGAGCATGAACTTCGAGCTCTGAGGGTCCAGCTTCAGGAGAAATCCAAACTTTCAATACTTCTCCAGAAGGAGGTATTTTTTTTCCCATAATGATGAAATATGTTGACAACGGTACACTTGCTGATTTTCTCATTAATTATAGAAAGATGTGTGCAATTTGTGATTTTGGAGACAAGAAGAAGCTAAACTTTTTGCATGTTGCAGTTAGCAATGTTGAAGAAAGGTGAGGATAATGCATCCTGTTTTTACGAGATTGAGGGCCAAGAGCTATTAGGTTGTTACTTGTGGATCCAAAAGCGCAGAGATGAAGCTGTAGATCTTTCTGAGACTTCCATTCAATGGTATAGAGTAAAATCTGATGGTGGCAAAAGGGAACTCATCTCAGGTGTCCATTCAAACCGTTTTTCATAATTGTATCTTATTAGAAACCTCCTATTTCATAAATTTCCCTGCAACATAGATTTCAGTGGCTAAACAATGTAGTTGCAATAAGTGGATTAATATAGGAGTTTAACAGCCACTTACTATTATGGATGTTCTTTTGGAAATCTGTAAAGTATTAAATTCTATCACTGTACAGAAAATAAAAGAATTATTAGAATGATTCAGAGAGAACATATGAAGCCTGAAATGATATTTTAACTGTCAATGTTGGATTTGCCTTAATTAGAGATATGATTTTAACTATCCCAGGTGCAACAAAATCAGTTTATGCTCCAGAGCCTCTTGACGTTGGACGAATCTTAGAGGCTGATGTCACTTTCGATGGCCAAAAGAGTACTGTGTCCTCAACTGGTCCTATTGATCCAGGTTTTGTCCATTTTTTAAAACTTAATTCACTTTATGTGATTGATTATTCGAAGACTAGAGAATTAAAGACTAATGCCATTTATCCTGATAGCTCCTGGCCTGGGGAGTTACGTGGAGGCCCTTCTTAGGAGACATGACACTGAATTCAATGTAAAGCTTTTGTCCACTTGGATTTCCAATCTTTTGATTCTTGGTATTGTAAATTCATTCATCCAATGGTGCTTTATAGGTAATAGTCACTCAGATGAACGGCGAAGACCAGCCATCTGAATCCATTCATGTACTCCACGTTGGAAAAATGCAGATGAAGCTTTGCAAAGGAAAAACAACCTTATCCAAGGAGAGCTATTCCGCTTCAATGCAGGTACCAACACCATCTTCACTCATATGCAGTTCAGGATTGCCAGGTTTGGCCTATTTCCTTTTCCAAGATAACATTTCTCAGCTAGTTGAAACTTGAAACAATCTTATGTGCTTCTGTAAATTGCCAGCTTTGTGGAGTAAGAGGAGGAGGAAACGCCGCTTCTCACGCAGTTTTCTGGCAAGCAAAGTCAGGAATTTCCTTCACGTTAGCGTTTGAATCTGAAAGGGACAGGAATGCAGCTATCATGCTTGCTCGTCGTTTTGCCTTTGACTGCAATGTAAGCCATTTCTTGAAAATCCTGCTTTCTTAGCTGATACATCTTGGAATCTCTGACTTTCTTTGCTTACTTGTTGTTGATGGTGCTTGAAACGGTAATTAATGGCAGATAATGCTTGATGGACCAGGCGATAGAGCTTCTGTTGGGGATTAGACTGTTTGGGTTGTGTCATCTCTCCTCCCATGTGTAAATTACATAGATCTTTTGACCATTTCTGATTGTGTACTATTTTGTAAGAGAGGTCTTAGGAATTGCGTCTTCATGGTTGGGTGTGAGTTTTGTCTTCATTGTATAAATTGTATTAGTAGTACATGTTGTAATGTAACGAGTTTTGTATCAGACAGGCAAAGGAGAGCCCATTTGCTTGATTCGATTGATGTATTTGACTGGTGAGATTTTGTATTACGTACACTTGACATCATATAACATAAAAGATAAACACATAATTTGTTCTGAAAGTTGATTTCTCTTTCTTTCAAAACCAGCCCCTTTTTGCTCAAAAAAAATCTCTAACTGGAACCACAACTCAGCAAAATCTCTAACTGGAACCACAACTCAGCAAACCCGTATAGCATCACAACGAATAAGAGTGTCTCCAGAAATACAAACTGAAAAAAAAAAGATTGGGCCGAAAAAGTAAGGAGTTAGAAAGTCGGGTCAAGAGTGCAAAAATGACACAACGTGGTTTTATCTTTATAGAAAAAAACAAAAAACAACCATATCTAAATTGCTGCTAAAGCCACGCCGAACATAGCACAAGTGCACAAACAACATAGCTCAACGCCGTCTCGGACAGAACCACCTCTCCGGCTGGCCACAGCTCACCCGCCGTCAACCGATCGACCCCCTGTGAGATATTCTTAATTTGTTTTCTTAGTTGGATTGATTTTGTTAGGGTTTCAAGTTGAAGTTTGAAGCCACGTTAGGTAATTTTGGATTGATGTCCTGATTGAATTAATTGAATATTTGTTGAAATTAATTTGTTTGAATATTGAACTCTGAACAAAGTATGTATCAATGTTAACAAAAAAATTAAAAATCAATTCGTAGTGTGTCCAGATGTGTGAATGTGAAGTAGCAAACAGCCATCTCTATATAGGCAGTTTGACTCTCTATTCTTATGGAATGTATGTTGTAATTTAAACAGAAGATGTCACTCATTCAATCTATGAGTTCAGACAAGCAATTTTAGTATTGCTCAGAGCTGACAAATTGTTACTCGGTTCTAGTTCAGTATGTAGGATCAAATACCATGAGCCATTATAGAATTGTGCTTATTTAGCTTCGTTGAACCCCTTTACTGTCTAAAAGAGATACTGTGATCCGACTTCTATTATATTATAGTAATGAAATTGTGACCTACCTTATAAAATTCTCCAGCTCTGCCACCAGTTACAATTATCAGATTTATGTTGATTGTTTACACTTCAGCTCTTTGCTTATAATAGATTGAATAAAACACACTACTTTTGATGATGTGTGAGAAGGTTTTCGCTTTTTCTTTGACTATTCTCAATTCATTACTTGCTCAACTTTTCTCCTCTGTTATTGTTTGCAATAGAGGTTCAAGGGACAGATGTACAGAACTACTAGCTCAATGATCTGTAGAAGGAATGAACTGTGATTTGATTAGATTGTGCTTCTGATTTCTAGTAGTAAATTTTGAAACTAAATAATGTCCTTTTGCATGTTATCAGCTCTTTAAAATTGGAAGAGCACAAGTAATCACAGCTCAGGTTGTAGTTGACTATAATCTGTTAGATGCTTCAAGTAGTGGAACTGTTTACAGAAATGATTTAGTTACCTTCCAGTTTTTGCTTGATTTTGTCAATGTTGTAACTTGTTTGAATTGTTGGATGCTTTGCATAAAGCACAAATCCCTTAAATAAATAGTGTATGCTTTGCTTCAATTTCTTATGTTGTTCAAAACAGTATACTCAGCTTGTGTTTCTGCTGCTTCACTGTATCTTGTCAATCTTTCATCACCTGAAAACATCTGGATAACTGCTGGATGACTTTCTTTGAATTCAGAGAACATGGCTTTTTTGACATTTGTTTGTTTTACCAAAACTCACGACATTATTAGATATTGTCTCAGATGGCTGAAGAGGAAGACAAAACCCTGGTTGAAATCCTAGAAGAGGAAGCCCCAATTGACATAATCAAGTACATAAACTACGTCAGATCACCACAATGCGGTGCCATAACAACTTTCTCCGGCACAACCCGTGACACCTTTGACAACAAATCAGTCACAGAGCTAAGGTACGAGGCGTATGTTCCTATGGCAATTCGCTGCATCAAAACCATGTGCTCCTCAGCTAGGTCAAAATGGAGCCTCAACTCAATCGCTGTAGCTCATAAGCTTGGCCCGGTTCCAGTGGGAGAAACGAGCGTCTTTATTGCAATCTCCTCTGTCCACAGATTGGAAGCGCTTGACGCGTGCAAGTTCTTGATTGATGAATTGAAGGCGACGGTCCCGATCTGGAAGAAAGAGGTTTATGAGAATGGAGAGGTGTGGAAGGAGAATAGGGAGTTCTTGGACCGGAAGACTGACCTTGGGAAGGCTGTTATTGAAGACAGTTGTTTGAGAGAAGAGAAGGAAGAAGCTCATCAGAAAAGGGGCTGTTGTGGTGGCAAGACCAGGGTTGATGAATGAATGGTAATCCAAGCTTATCTTTGATCAGCCACTTTTTGTTTACATCATGTGTCGCTGCCCTTCATGAGTAAACAAAAGGCACAAATCTGAATAAGGCAAGAACTCCCTTGTAAACTCCAGCATGTTGTTGTATTTCGTGTGAAATTCTGCCTTTTCAATAAGCAAAATGTAAATCTCATTTAGGCAAAGATGTGTTAAAAGGTAAAAATCGGATAAATTGTACCCACAACCAGAAATACAAGAATTCAGAGGTAATTTTTGGAAAAATATATATACGAAAAACAACAAAAATGGAGATGCAGGGGATCGAACCCTGTACCTCCCGCATGCAAAGCGGGCGCTCTACCATTTGAGCTACATACCCTTTGGTTGTTTTATTGAAGTAGTGTATAATATTATACTATATATACACTACACACTTGTCCCCGCCGTCTTTCTCTCTCCCCTAAACTGAAGATCTCTTTGTCTCTTGATAAATTTTGTGATTTCAATTTGTATCAGTTTCTTGGTAAATTCAATTTTTCCTTATTTTTCTTCGAATTTGAGGGTGGTGTTGGTTGATTTCTACTAATTCTAATCGTTTATCTGATGTATTGAAAATGGGAACAATTGCATTAATTGCATATGCGGAGGGAAGAGGAAATCAGGAGTTTGACATTTAATTAGGATGAAGCTGGAATAAACTTTTAAGACCCATTTATAGAGTGTTACTAGTGGAGGGACCCGTGCCTTCAAGGAACGGCTTTGTAATAATATTGTGATTAAATTTAAATTACCAAAATATAATTAAATGATACTATTATTTTTAATAAATACGTATTAGATATTGAAAATGGTAGAAGTAGTAACATCTTAACAGAGTTTTAAAATATAAGCATATATTATGAAATAAGTATATTGATGTAGTAAATGTCAATCCTAGTAGGAAATGTATATAAGAGAACATGTTTTTTGAGGAAAGAATCTTGTTTTCTTCATTGCTCGAGCTTTAATCTGCAAATTTAAGCGGTAAGTTTTATTGGTTAGAAATAGTAATATTGTGATTGTTTCGAATGATAAATGAATTAGTGTATTACTAATAATGTAAATGAAACAGGTAGTCATACCTGTCATGTCAAGTTTTGAAAAGACCTCATTGTAGACAACATTTATAGTAGTATTTTGTGGGTGATTTTCACGATCACATATTAGAACTTTCAACCCTTTCTTACTTGTAACTCGAGATAACGCAACATATAGTTGACCATGAGTAAAAACGGGCCTTGGAAGGAATAGACCACCTTGAGAAAGTAATTGTCCTGGACTTTTGTTAATAGTCAGAGCAAAACATACCATCAACGGGAATTGCCTCCTTTGGAATTTGAAAGGGTATCTAGTGTCTGATGGTGTAAGTAACATGCGGGGAATAAATACTCTTTCGCCTATGTGGCTGCTTGAAATAATTTGAGCTTCAATGACATGATCGCCCAGTCAACACACTAACAATCTTGTTCCATTGCATAGTCCCAAAGACTGATCAATATTTCTGAGTAACATTACCGGAACACCAATCTTCAATTTCAAAACATGATTTGGAACGCCAGAGCATTGGATAGTATTAAAGTAGTCCATTGAGTAGACATTGACATCATTAGCATAGTTTTCCTCGGTTTTACAAAGACTGTCGGAGCTGAGATAGATCTTTTCCTCTCCTGGAAGTAGAGACAAAATGTGATTGTTTACCTGGTCAACAACTTGATGGGTTGGTGCAAGGATTGTTCTTTGATGGAAGTACTCAGCAGGTTTTTCAATATCAAGCAGAGAAGGATATGTTGCTTCCACAATTGTCTGAACAGGATTAGTTGTTTCAGTTATGAGAACATCTGAAGGAAATTTTATGCCGTCTCCAACTTTTAATATCCATTCAGAATATTGTCTTACTTCTTCAATTTCTGTTGGTGTACATCCATGTTGTAATCTCATGTTCCTGGTGAGCCTTAGAACCTTACAATGATTCCACAAATATGAGAAAATCAATGTGGAACTCACTATATCTTCTCTAGTTCCGTTAGGCACTACTGGCAAAATCTGTCTGAAGTCTCCACCAAATACGACTACTTTTCCTCCAAATGGAAGTTGAGAGTTGTAAATACTTGAAGAACGCACAATATCTCTCATAGTCCTATCTAATGCTTCAAATGCAAATTTATTAACCATCGGAGCTTCATCCCAAATAATAAGTTTTGCCTTAGATATTAATTCAGCAAGTTCCGTACCTGACATAATACATTTAGATAAAAATAAGAAAATATTTGCACAATCGTAATAATTGAATTTATAAAGCCTAAAACTTAAAATATCAAAACTAAAATTCATCATTAGTTTTCAAATTATAAAATGTAAAATCCAATACTAAAAATGAAATTTAAAATCTTAAAATCTCTAATCATTTTTTTCAATTTTGACGCGTATGGTAGGTTGAACATCTTTGCATCCATCTTCACTTTCAGCTTCAACATCAATAACATCATTAATAGTATTCCGTGTACGCTTGGGTGGTGTAAAGACGCCAATCGATGGTATTGTAGACTCTACTTCATTATGACATGGAGAATCTATAGATGTTGCAATTTCCTTCTGTACATAAACAATAGTAAACTATATTTAATAAACTCATACTATGAATAGTATATGTCATGCAATATTAACGTAATTTAATAATAAAAAAATGCAAAGTCTTTATATGTTACTTGGGTTATTACATGTGCATCGATTGACAATGATGTAAATTTAGCAATCAATTCTTCATCGGATGTCATTCTCGACACTGCATAAGAAGATTTGGTTGTTTTTATTCTTTCCGCTGCAAATTTATTGGGTTTGATATCAATTTGGAACAAAAGTTTCTTCCCTATAAAAGTATGCATATAGATAAATTACAAAAAAAAAGTGAAGCAAATATAGATAAATTAAATTAATATTTTTGAAGTTTAATTATTTACCTTCTTTATAGAGTCTACAATGGTTGACACATACTTTTGCACAATGGCTTCAACTTCCTTATCAAATATAATAAAAGATGTAATGCATGTTCCGTCAGTAACTCTAAGTTCAAGTTTAAACCTGTAATAAAAAAATATTATATTACTATAAAAATAAAATATAAAATGGATGTATTATTGAAATTCATATGCAAGAATAATATACCTAGGAATAACAGATGAATTGCGATTACACTTCTCACACCAAAAATTATCTTCCACATAATTAACCCTCCTCTTGCAACGTTTGCATGAATTATAATACCAACCAAAGCCATCTTCAATATCCTCCACGGTAGCAAGGGTTACACATTTGGATTCCTAAAAAAAACACAAGTCAAGTAAACTAAATCGCTTGAACTTAGATAGTTAAAAAATGGGAGGGCTCGCTTTGATCTCAAGAATTTGAGCAATTGTTTTTTGTTTTTTCACATCCAAGAAGTGATCAAATGAAGAATGGGAGGGCTCGCTTGCAATTTTGTATACACTTTGAGTATCAAATTTGGCATCACCCTTCAACAAACTACAATTTAAAAAAATTTATATTAAATTGATTATAGTGATATAATTTAAAAATATCCTCCTAATAATAATTTAACATAATAAATATTACCTCTCTCTTGAAGTCATGTATTTTTTCAATTTTAGGGTCATTAATAAAAATCCAAGTACCACCATTCAAAACGTTGGATACCTTGTTCTCTCTTAAAAAAATATTTTAAAATAAAATGTTAAATAAATTAATGAATATAAATAAAATATAGAAAGTTGAATAATTAATAAATTTAATATATGGGTAATTAATAAATAAAGGTAAATTGGTAAATGATGCTCTCGTGTGGTTACAATTTTTTAATAACATATTCAATTTTTCCTGAATGGGTCAATGATAATAAGTTAATAACTGAGATAATGATTTTATGCTGTGATGAATCCACTGGATAGGCAGACATAACACATTACTTTAACATATTAAATATAATACATGACCTTGAAATGGCTTCTGTTTTCCAAATTGGATGATTACTATAATAGTGTCACTTGATGTTGTATTGATATAGGGAATAAAGGGTTTAGTAAACTCGTATTTTTAAGTTCAATGTCAAGTCTTTTGTCTAATTTGTCATCATAAAAAACCCTTTGATCAGTAATATTCTCAATTCCTGAAATATAGCCTATGACATCTGCAAATATAAATCCAAATATAAATCCAATATGTAGGATTAATGTCTGTGTGAATATGAAATTAAATAAATTTAAATGTACTCACCAACTGAGTAAATTTCATCGATTGAATATTTATTGATTTCTTCAAACTCGACGAAATGAAATGCATTGTGAGAGATCGTGAGTTGCTCCATCTGTATGATGTTAGTGTTGTATAAAAATACAATCTTTTGAGCATGACGACAATAACGAAAAATCACCAATATAATTATTCAATCCAACTTGGATATGAAGTATCTGCCATCTTCTATGACGTTTTCAAATTTGGTGAATAAGGATTTTTTTCATAAAAAATCACATATTATTATCTATAACTATATATTAAAAGCAACACATTTATTTCCCTGTAGATATAAAAAAAAATTACATATTATTATCTATAACTATATATTAAAGTTGTCCCTTTTCGAGCCACCAGAACGATTCTGGCCCCACCTTATAATTACAAAATTAATTTTTATTTCTAATATTTTAACTTTTTCTATTAAATTCTTCTTTAACTATTTAAATCTATCTTTAACATCAAACAAATATCTATTTAGTATAACGATATCTTTTGAAAACTTCCTTATACAAGTATTTAAGATTAAAGATAAAATATTTAGAATAAATATAAATCTTTTAGCATATATCTTTTTACGAATTTATTTATAGATATATATATATAGTGATTTTCTTTTATAAAAAATTAATGATAAATATTTATAGTTTAAAATTTTATAAAAATAGATAATAAAATATTTAATAGATGTATTAAAATATTTGATAAGGCCTAAATTTACGTAAATAAAAAGTAA
This sequence comes from Fallopia convolvulus, assembly GCA_964016875.1. Classification (NCBI taxonomy): domain Eukaryota; kingdom Viridiplantae; phylum Streptophyta; class Magnoliopsida; order Caryophyllales; family Polygonaceae; genus Fallopia; species Fallopia convolvulus. Next base: position 36,466,092 of record OZ024732.1, on the reverse strand, counting down.
TAAAATGTGAAGAATATATTATTTGATAAAAAAAATTATACATTCTGCAAGCAATAAATTACTTATATTAAAATTTATATTATATTTTTATTTATTAATATCCTATTTGTAATGTCTATAAAATATCGAATCGTAGTCGTACATGGTACGACGGGTAAAACTAGTTATTATATAAATAAAAAACAAACAAACTTTAAATAAGAATTGACAAAAAGAATGATAATCATATATAAACTAATTAAAACTAAAATTTACCGTTTCATCCACTAAAACCATCTCCTTGGCTATGATTTCTCCTTTCCGAAACACATCCCAAATTTTGAGGATACAAGCTTGAATATTGTAATTCATATTATTTCTTAGTGTAAGTTCACTAAGAAGATTGTATGTGTTATTCATTGTTCACCTAAAAATATATATATATTACATGAAATATGAGTTATAGATGTAAAATTCAAATAAAATTAATATCAACATAATAAATTTACAAATAAAAAAACAAAAAAATTATATACTCAACAATAACAATTAATTCCATTATTGCAAATTAAGTAGAATAAAAAGAGCATTACCCACAGTGTTTGCTACAATCAACTGGTCGGGCACCAATAACTTTGATGGAACGAACACTCAATTTGCAGGCTTTGACGGAACGAACACTCAATTTGCCTATTCGGATCAATCAACCCAAACAAACTCAATAACAGAAGAATAAACATAAATAATTTGAACACGTATAAAATTGGTTCGAACCATTCAATTGATTTTTGACTTCAATTGATTTCTGATTGGTTCGAACTATTCAATTGATAATTTGAACACGTATAAAGTAATCGTGATTTTTTGACTATTTTCATAATATATAGATGGCGTACAGAAAAACATGAAGAAGACATCATTACCTACTCGAATCAAGAAGCGTAGAATACCGAGAAACCGTAAGTGATTTGTGACTCGATCTAACCCTATCGTGTGTGTATATATAGATGCTCAATCTTATTAAAATAATTATAATCATAGATATAGATCCTACTCAATCTTATTAAAATAATTACAATAATAGATATAGATCCTATGTATATAAAATAATTTTATTTATAGAAAATAAATATATTCTAGATATATCATATATGCCGAACTATATGAACATGTTCGGAGAAAGAGGCCTTTTTTGGGTAAAACTTTCAATAACACATATCCAAAAAAAAAATTGTTTAATTATGAGAATTTCTATATCTATCATATCTAAAAATAAAAATTTGTTGAATAATGGAATTTTCTACATGGATAAGATTTTATGATATCTAAAAATAAAAAGATTATTTTAAATAAAAGGGGTGGGTTGGACCAATATAAACATGACACGTGTCGTTTAATATTTTTTATAACCTCCGCTTTAGGTTATAGTTATGATTGACCTTATAGGAACTTATATAATCCAGATTTAGCTGAGATTAATTATTATCCCTCTGTTTTTACCGACTGGTTTTTGTGTTTTCTAGTTGTGGTGATCACTATTTTATTTATAATTTGTCTATGTTTACCGTGTTGAATTTTACGTCTTTTGCACTGTTGTTTCAACGATCTAGGCTGCTAGGATTTTCTAAACAATTCATGTTTGATCTTGTAATCCGAAATTCAAATCTTGTAATCCGAAATTTAGATCTTGTTTGATACTTTAGGAACTACATGATCAAAAAGTTTGATTGTTATTGTTGATGCAACTTTAATCCGTACTATTTTACGGATATTCTAACTAATTTAGAGTGCACTCTATTTACTTTGAAATGTATAAGTGGGTAAATCCATGAACAAATAAGGTATATCAATAAATAAATAATGTACAAACAAGGTTATATTAATGAACAAAAAAAATTATATCCATGAACAAATAGAGTATATCCTTGAACAAATAATTGTATATCATTGAACAAAAATGAGTATACCAATGAACAAATAATGATATATCACTAGTTGATGACCCGGGACTTGTCCGGGAACCTTAAAATTATTTTTGTAATATTGATTACATATGAATATTTGACTAATGATTTAATCGTTGTATATGTATTGACAACATATAACCATGTAGTTGGCGTCCTTTTTGAATGTGATTTTTAAGTAAATTAATTTGATCATTGAAAGATTATATTAATTTACAAAAAATAAAATTATTTTTCTTATTAAAGAACAACATAGTGTTAATCAAAGTACAAAATATAAAAATATTTTCCTTATAAAAGAACGGCATAATGTTAAGTAAGGCATAGAGGATTCATCAACGGCATCTTGTATATGCATATAGAGTTATAGACCTACATTAATAAAATAAAAAGGTTAATAAATTAGATAATTAGTATGAAATGTATATTATAATGTATGCGTAAATTATAAATGTAATAACTTTATAATACATGATCATGTTAACTTCTGAAAGACTTCCTTATAAACAACATTAATAGTTGTACTCTGTGGTTGACCTGTAGAATCACGTATTAAAATCTTCAAGCCATTTTTTGCACTAACTCTAGATACTGCAACGTATAGCTGATCATGAGTGAATACTAGTCTAGCAAGGTTTAGGCCTACTTGAGAAAGCGATTGTCCTTGACTTTTGTTAATGGTCATAGCAAAACAAACTAGCAAGGAAATTGCCTCCGTTGAAACCGGAACAGGTTTCTAGTATCTGATGGCGTAAGCAACATTCATAGTATAAGAACATGATCTCTATTCCAAAAATTATCCTTGCTTCGATGACATGATCTCTAAGCCTTGTGATTAACAATCTTGTACCATTACACAATCCTGAAGATTGATCAATTTTCCCGAGTAGCGTCATGGGAACACCTACCTTCAGTTTCAACACATGACTTGGAACACTAGAGCATTGGATTGAATTTAGGTATTCAGAATAAATAGGGCCATGATATGTGTTGTTGTCGTCTGATTTACAAATACTATCTGAGCAAAGGCATATTTTTCTTCTCCTGGAAGTAGAGATAGCATGTAATCATTGACGTTTTGAACAATATCATGAAATGGTGCAAGAATGGCCCTCTCTTGAAAGTACTCGACAAGATTAGGAACATCAATAAAAGAAGGTTGGATATACCGTTTCTACAATTGTTGCAATCGGATTGGTGGTTTCAGTTATTAATACATCAGAAGGAATCTCAATTGTTGTTTCACCATCATTGGGTCTACCTTCGAGTCCATCTCCTACTCTTAATGTCCATTATGAAAACTGTTTTGCCTCAACAACTTCTGAATCCGTACATCCATGTTGTAGCCTCATGTTTCTTGTCAACCTTAGAACTTTGCAATATTTCCACAAGTAAGAAGAGTTAATTGCGGCATAGACAATATCTTGCCTACATCCTCTAGGCACAACAAGCAAAATTTGTCTAAAATCTCCTCCAAAAACCACAACCTTGCCCACAAATGGTTGTTGGAAGCTATTTGGATTTGAATAGCGCATTACGTCTCTTAAACTTCTATCCAATGCTTCAAAGGAATATTTATTAACCATTGGTGCTTTATCCCAAATAATAAGCTTTGCCTTTGCTATCAATCGAGCTAGGTCTATACCAGGCATTATGTGACATGTAGATTCATCATGCACTTGGATTGGTATATGAAATCTTGAATGAGTTGTTCTGCCACCAGTAATAAGTAGGGTTGCAATTCCACTTGAAGCTACATTAATAACAATTTCTCCTCTAGAACGAATTGCAGCAGAATGAGATCTCCATATGAAGGTTTTTCCTGTTCCATCATATCCATACAAAAAAGAAAACTCTTCCACTATTTCCATCAACTGCTTGCATGATTTCATCGTACACACTTTTTTGTTCATGTGTAAATATGGATATTAAAGCCTCATGTTCAACAACTAATTCACTTTTATCATATTGAAGCTTGTCCTGAATCATCTTATTGAGACCATTTGAAGCTAAGCTCTGATCAGACAAAGGCATATATGAATAATTTTCTAGAATTGCACCATTTAATTTGTTTGTAGCATTTTTTCAATCCCAGCTAGTGTATATATAATTTTGCAATTAATCCTCACTTAGTCGTAAGTCTGCAAATACATTAATACAATATGTTAATGCTAATTAAAAATAACGAAAAGTGGCATATGATTAATTTTTTAAATTAATAAAAAAAATGAGGTCTAATACACGTAAGTATATAGTATACATGTATTGTTCATGTGGATTTTTTCATTTATCAAAATAGAATTGTTGCAGTTTGTAATAATAAAAAATCGGCTCACCTCTTGTTTAATGTTACTTACAAATCTCTAATTATTTTTAACGTTTTTTGCTTATCTTTCCATCTCCGTTGAAAATATAAATCACAATAGTAAATATATATTGTAACCTTCCATCGCAAATATGTCATAATATTTTAGATATATTCTAATATATTATTATTATAAAAATTAATTATTAAAAATAGATTATCACAAAAAATTATCTATAGATTGAGCTATTTCCTTTCATACGTACAATATATGATTATCACGAATTTTTTTAATAATTTTTTGTCGGAGAATATAAATCACCTTAATATTGTCTTTAATAACAAAATCTTTCGGTTTGCACACTTATGGATATCTATCTTATATCTAGATATTGAAATTAATAATCATACCATAATTAAATATTAGAATATAATGTAATAATGAGTAGAGATAAAAACTTATCCATAGAATATAACGCAATAATAATTAGAGAAAAATTTATCCAAGCACATATAAATTGATAAAAAAAATTATTAAATAAGTTGAGGGTATAAAATTGGAAATTACATAAGGTGATTGAATTACATAATATATAATTGATTAAAAAAAGCATTATTAAAAATAGGTTGGTTGTAATATAAATTCATAACGACGAATCTGTCCAAAAGTGTTTCAAATTTAGAAGATATATATATATGTATAGTATTAAGTTCAGGTAAAAAGCTTCTTAGGGTGGAAAGTGTGATAGAATAGGAGCTCTTGGATCATAAATTTTGAACGGATCAGATTAAATAAAAATGGGTGCATCATTGTGTTAGGGATGCATTGTACTAGATATCTTCCATTTTGAGAAATTTTCGGGATTGCATATCCCAAATAAAATCTCTCTCTCTCTTTTCTATCACGTACTTATAACCGATCAAATCTAATTTCTTTCCATAAAACCTGCACGAATGAATTTAGAAATTTCCGCCATTGGAGACTTACGATGTATAACAGCTAGAGAATATTATTACCCAATGGAGATATTGATATTCAATACAAACTCGAGCGTTCCCGGTCCACTCCAACATGTCTCATATTCTCAAGTATCGATTAATCCTTTTTCAATCTATTCATTGTGTAATTTTCTTATTCTATTCGTTGTGAATGTGTTACTGTTGGTAGTCATCGTAATACTAAAATACTAATGCATTTATGAATCTAAATTCAATGACCAAAAAAACTATGAAATGGAATTAAGGATTCAAAATTCGTATCGGCATAGTTCTCCAGATCCGACTCCCACTATTTTAAAGTTCTTCTTTGTTGATTTCCTATTCCTCTATTTTCTCCGATCTAACTTCTCTATCTATTGATTTGGTAAAGTGCTTAATCGGATTTTGTAAAATATGTAAACCGATTCCGATTCCAATTTATTCAATTGCGAATCTAGAGTTTTATGGGTTTTTTAGGGTTTTGATTTAGGTTTTATGTCGATCTCCATTGAAGAAATGACTCATGTTTTTTGTTGTTGATTTTGAAACAAATGTCGACATAAAAGGGAAAGAGGGAAAGGGTTCCGAAAGAAGAAGGATGGTGAAAGGTATAATATTACCTAATACGAATGAGTGATATTCATTAGTTGCCATATTGATATTCGTTTTTATCAAAGTTGATATTCGTTCGTGTTTGATTATGGCATTTAAGTTTATAGTTGTTTATGATATTGTTTCTCATTAATGGATCGTGTGCTTATCTTGTTAGTGATATTCATTGTAATAAAAAAATTTATTCTCAAAACTAGATAGAAATATTTACTGATTCATGGCATTCTTGTCATTAAAAAGTAATATTGACTGTAATCAGCAATGATATTCATATAATTAGGTAATAATATTCATGTAATTGATTATGACATACAAGTCATTAAAAATGATCGATGTGTATATTTTTTTTTAGAGATTTTATGTATTCTTACGAATATTTATCTATTCATTTTTATAGGTCACAAATAGTCGGAAAATATCAAAGGAAGTGGAGGAAGATGAAGTCTACATAAGGGATATGAATTTTAATCTTAAAATTTTTAATTTTTATTCGTGAGATTTGTACTTGGGTGATAATATTCACCATATTAGCTAGTGATATTCATGTAAGTGGGTAATTATATTCACTATATTAGCTAGTGATAGTCATGTTACTAGGTGATCATATTCACAACAATATGTAGTGATATTCATGTAACTGGGTGATCATATTCACCATATTAGCTAATGATATTCATATAATTGAATGGTGATATTCTTATCATTCAATGACGATTTTTTTGTAACTTTTCAATTCAAGTTATACTTATTGTTATGTAAATTAATATTCACAATTTTATATAGCAATATTCGTTGAGGTTGGCATGGTTGTTGAAAGTATATTGTGATTATACAATTACTCGTGTTGATCATATTCATTATAACAAAAGTAGATATTCATTGTATATTACGCTGATATTCATTTGACATGCTACGAAAATGGAAATTCATAGTTTGTCACGTTGTTATTCATTTAATAAGCTGCTAGAATATGAAGATAAGAGAATTACGTCAATATTAATTAATTAAAGAGAATACTAGAGATAATCAGTATTAAAACTATATCAATAATATTTCATTAATATAAGGGGAAAGAAGAAATAAAAAAAAAATGTTAATATCATATTTATCTCCTCTCAAATGTTTTCCTTTTTAATTTTTTCAATAAAGTAACAACCATATATTTTAGGAAATTACTCCTAATCAAATCTCTTAATTTTAATCCTATAAATCTCTCCCCATATTAATAAGAAAAACACCCTCATATCTGGCCATTAATTATTCTAATCTAACGCACTATATTCACCCTCACTTTCCACCATAAAAAGCTTTCTACCGGAACCTCCTCCTATATATATATATATTGATTATTGAACAAACAAGGTTATATTAATGGACAAATAGGAGTATATCAATGAACAAATATGGGTATATCTAAACTAATTATATGTGTTGTAACACCCTTATTTTGCAACGATGGATATTACCGCCAATAACCTCAGATTTTTCCCGTCCAAAGTCACCCAAGGCTTTAAATAATTTTATTAGACATAATTAAAGGACAATGAACTGAAAGCGGAAATTTTATTCATTAAAAAGAACATTCGTTCATACAATGGTAGTTGTTTTACAATAAATGTAACAACGGAATATAAAGCCCATATTATAAAAGGATTAAAAAGGCATATTGAAATATAAGTATATTTCCCCAATACAACTCATATGAAGATGATTTGCTTGGCTTAAAATGGAAGAGTTGGTGAACCATCTTCTGAATGCTTTGCTTTATGAAAATTCTTTCATTTCTTCAACATCGTCTCGCCTCACCTTCTATCCTTGCATAACTCTTCTCAAACCTTCTAGCCTTTGTCTTCAAAACTTTGGTAGGATCTTCCTAGAGTCTGATATTTGTCTCAAAGGGCGAGAAATACCAGGAAAAAATGCGAAAATAGCAGAATTAGTCTAAGGAGACTAAGCAAGTGAAAATGATAATTCTCAAGGCTAGTTTGGTAATTTCATTATTTCATCACGGCGACAAAGGGAAGATGTACTTGAAGGTTATAATCATTTTGTGGAGCTTATAAGGACTGAATATCGTTGATCTCGAAGAGAGATAAACTTGGATCAGAAAGCGAAGGAAACTATGAGATTGTAGTTTCTCTTAGAGTACAATTAATGTTGGGAACGTTTTATTACACATCAAGTTTTAAAAAGCCTCTCGTACTCTTTTTCGGACATCGACCAATCTCATCATATTCGGAGCTCCAAATTGGGGAGGTTGCCCGAGGGCGCTTAAGTACCAAACCCACCTTGATAAGCCCGAATAAACATTCAAATTGAAAAGACGATCGTCAAATAACCGAGAGCCGGATTGGTCTTCCAAGTTGTACTAATCCAACCCGGTTCAATTTAATTAATGTGCACTAGCACTTATCTTTATTACGTGTCAAAATGTTTCATATCATTTATGACTTTTAAAATGGTGGAGGCCATGAAAGAACCAAGTCCACTTAAAGGAACAGAGCTCCGACACCTAGCTAGGGTGTAACATCCCTTCAACGAATAGGAGCGGACATAGATCGTGATCCTTAAGTCGTCGGAAGAGAGGGTGTAAGGTCGTACTACTCAACATATTATAGAGATATGTTCGGGGCCAAACCCGCATCCCTTATTCTAACTTAAATCCATAACAAATCTCGAAAAGAGATTGAAACAAGCAAGACTACAATAAACAGACCTAAAATGCATTTCTAGCATAAGAATAATAATAATGATAATAGAATATCATTATTTCTAGCAATCGATATATCATATGTTCAATTATTTAAACAAATAAGTTTGTTCCCAACATAGATATAGAAGAAAAAGTTTCAAGGAGAATATTCATCTGCCTTGAATTCAACATGTTCTTACGATAGCTCGGAAATTATGACGACCTAGGAAGAACGAGAACTTGACCTAGTAATCCGAGATAATATAAAGAAATGAATTATATTAAATTCTTATCTCATTTCTTATATATTAAAGTTCTTATCACTTTCTTATCTAAGAATATATATTTATTCAAAATTATTATTTTAATAATTTAGCTTGGAGAAACTTAATATTATTCCTTTATTATTATTTTAAGGTGAGGTCTTATATAATTTTATAAAAATTATAAAATAGCTAAATGAGCATGCAAATGAATTTATTTTCATAAATTTCTTTTATTAGCTCACTTGTAATATTTATTCGATTAATTTAAATAAACTATATAAATGTTGAATTTATTTTAAAATATATTTAATTAACATACGAGTCGGAAAATTATACTGAGCGAAAACGAGAGCAAAAACAAGTTCGGGTGATATGCACGGAAACCGAGGTGGGTTGGCCCACACCTCTCTTCTTTCTTTCCAAATGAAAAAACAACATAACAAGTCATCTTCGTCGGTGAATTGCGTCGTCGAGGGGTGGCCACCGGCGACGCTTCAAGCGACAGGTCGACATCTGCCAATCCCTCTACCGACTGTCGACAATGGTTCGGACTATGGTGGCTTGACGACGGCGTGCGGTGGTCGGAAAATCCGTTTGTTGCCAATCGTTCTTCTTGAGTCGTTGCATGATGGTTGTCGAGGGATGTTTACACGGTTCTAGTGGTGACACTAGTAATGGAGAGGGGCTAGAGGGTGCGACAGTTGCGACCTCTCGACTCCCTCTTTCTACTGTCAGCAATGGTGGAGGAAAGGGATGTGGAACAAAGGCGTAAGAGCTTGGAGAAAATCATTTGTCACCAGCCGAAAAGCACTAAACTACAAGTCGACTGGTTTGGATAAATTTTTGGCTCGATTTTTGTGGTGTTTGTGCCCAATTGATTGAGGGATTTTGTAGCAATTATTTCATCTACAAATAGGGACTTGAATCACGAACTTTGGTGGAGAAACGAGCTTGGAATCGGTCTTTGAATATCATACACAAGTAGGGCAAAATCTGGAATTTTTGGGAATTAAATGGGACGAAAATGCATTAGAAAGAGAGATTTGAGTGTTCTCTTCGATCTCTTGCTCAAACACCCTTTTTATAAGGGGAAGAAAGCTTGTGCTTTTTATAAGGGGGAGAAAGCTTGTGAGATTCATCTTTGATGATGAAGTCTAGAACTAGGTGATGGCTTGTTAATTGAGATAAAATTGGATTGGTTAAAAGAAAGATGGTGCACGAAGAAGAATTGGCCATCCATCACATTTCCTTGATGGGACAAGACCTCCATTGTTGACCTTCTTAAAAGCTTTGTAAAAAAATAAGGACATAACTTAAAGGTTTTTTTTTAAGTGATAAGAAATACTTAGTAGCATTGCGGGAATGGAGAAGTGTTGGATGTGGAGAATGCAAGAGGTCGGGGTTCGAGTCCCACCTCTAGCATTTTTACTCTCTCTCCATTCCCTTCTCTTTTTATTTAAAAATTAAGCTAACGAAAAATAAAATATCGTTTTTATTTAATTAAATAAATTTTTATTTGCTACCAAGTTAAACTTTATTCAAGATTATTATTATTATTATGAAAAATCATAACAAAGAATAACTTGTTATTTTAAAAAATATTTTTATTAATAAAATAACCATTTATTTTTATTATAAATTGTGACTATTACATGTGCATTAAAAATTAGATAATATTGTATCCGTACATATAAATAAGGTTAAAAAATAAAATAAAATATTAAAAAAAGTTCCAAATTGATGGATAATGTTTTCAAAACTCGTTGAACAATTGGTCAGCATAGATGAACAATTGGTCAGTATTGATGAACAATTGGTCACTATTGATGAACAATTGACTAGTTTTGATGAACAAACTAGGCGTGTCTCACAAAGACGTATTTTTCAAAAAATACGTGAATATTATAGGATAAATTCGTTTGTGCCGTTTTTATTGAAATATGCGCGAATAATACAGTTCATGTCGTATTTTATCCTTTTTAATGAATGCCTAATCAGGGACGTTGCTTTTTTGGAAGGAACTAGCGAAATTTATTCTTCGTTCTCACCTAGGCGCCCATTCGCACGTGACTCTTTCTAAAAAAACTAAATCGTAACATGTATAAAAGAATTTAAACAGAATTATAACCTATGTAAATGCAGAGACATATATTTCTAGTGCATTGTATTTTTTTTGTATTTTTATTTTTGATAAGGTAAGGTTTAGGAGACTCTCTAAACAAGGCGTCCTAGAGCATCCTTGCGGATGAGAACACGAAGTTCTGAATTATCCAAAAGAAGGTTGGTAGGGATGTTGTGACCCAGCAACTTAGTAATTTTATCAACAACATTGCACTACCTACCCACATATCGGATTTTGACAATAGTGAACACGAAGTTCTGAATTATCCAAAAGAAGGTTGGTACGTAGGGATGCTGTGGCCCAACAACTTAGTAAATTTATCGGCCACAACATTGCACTCCCTACCCACATATCGGATTTTGACAATAGTATTTTCTTATTTTTTGGTAACATTGTTCATGTATTTTTTTGATTTGTTTTTTTTTTGTATTGTATTTTTAAAAAAATTATGGTCGGATTTTTGACAATAGCGTTTTCTTATTTTTTGGTAACATTGTTCATGTATTTTTTTTATTTTTTTTTGTATTGTATTTTTAAAAAAATTACGGTTGGATTTTTGACAATAGTATTTTCTTATTTTTTGGTAACATTGTTCATGTATTTTTTTTGTATTGTATTTTAAAAAAAATCACGGTCGGATTTTTGACAATAGTATTTTCTTATTTTTTGGTAACATTGTTCATGTATTTTTTTTTGTATTGTATTTTAAAAAAAATTACGGTCGGATTTTTGACAATAGTATTTCTTATTTTTTGGTAACATTGTTCATGTATTTTTTTGGGAAATTTCTTTTAGTTCCCGAAAAAAAAGTTATTCTTTTTGGTACCCTTCAAATTTGTACTAAGTCCTTTCCATATCCTATCTCATCCAAAAACCAAACTTTCATCCACTTTTCGTCATTTTTATATTAAAAAAAATAAAAAAATTTAATAATAAAATCCCCAAAACTTTAACATTTCCACGAAACTACTAATTAATGTCAAAATATATATCTCGCTTTATCTTTGTTTATCGTGAAAACCAAAAATTGGGCAAAATCCTAGCTAGTTGCTTATTTCTATATTGACTTCATGAGCTTGGAGGAGCAGAAACTAATTCCTATAATTCAATTGATCTCTAAGTTTATTATGGATCAGCTCGGAGGAGGCAACTATAAGCTCAGAAGCAAGATCGGTGGTGGATCTTCCTTGCACTTTTAATTCCCCTTGTATTCCTATTTTGATTTCTAAATCGATTTCTTCTTCTATGTAACTGTGATATAATCATTTTTTTCGTGTCCAAGATTTGTTGTCTGTTAGCTCGTAATTTTGTAGAAATGTGGAATTTTTGGGCTTTTTAATTAAGTTTGTTTTCTTTTTTAACATAAAAATGAATAAAATTGGATAGAAGTTTGGTTTTTGGATGAGATTGGTTATGTCAAGGACTTCGTATAAATTTGAAGGGTACCAAAATGAATATTTTTTTCGGACACAAAAGAAAAAGACAAAAACTCAAGGATATCAAATTTCTCTATTTTTTTTTTGTTTTTTTTTATTACGGTTGGATCATAAAAAAAATGGAGATGCAGGGGATCGAACCCACCTCCCGCATGCAAAGCGGGCGCTCTACCATTTGAGCTACATCCGCTTTTTTATGTTGATGTTGAAGTAAAGATACAATTAATTTATTGAATTTCGAACTAAACCATCACTTTGCAATTAACCCTACACACTTCTCCCGTCTTTCTCCCTCTCTCTCTCCCCACCTAAACTGACGATCTCTCTGTCTCTCGACTCTTGACTCTTTGTGCGATTGTGCGCACCAATGGATTTTCAGGTTGTGGTGCTCGCCGGTGGGACTTCTAAGAACCTCGTTCCTCTCGTCTCCAAGGTTTACAAATTCTAAATTTAATTCAACTCTTAATTTGATACCATCTTTTTAGGTTTTTAGATTTCCTTGCTTTTATCAATTTTGTATGTTCTGTCTCAGTTTCTCGGCCGGAAAGGATTTGAATTTGTGTTTTTATGGCGCAGGGGGTTCCCAAGGCGCTACTCCCTGTTGCAAATCGTCCAGTGTTATCTTATGTGTTGGAACTTTTGGAGCAAAGTAATCTGAAGGATCTTATAGTGGTGAGATTATAATTCAACTGTCTTTGCTTCGTTTGGGATTTACCTCCAATTTGATAAATTTTCCTTTTAAATTCGAATTTTAGGACTATAATTGTTGGTTTTTGTTTGTCTTCTGTCATTTTCGTCTTTGAATGTTTAATATCAATGCCAAATTTTAGGTTGTTCAAGGCCAAGAAGCTGCTGCTCTAGTTGGCGGTTGGATATCTAGTGCTTATCTTGACCGCCTTCACGTTGAGGTATTACTTGCAGAGTTGCAGTTGCTTTTTTCTCCTTTGTTTCCTCGAATACCAATTTATTTTCTCTGTAATTGTTTTGTTGGTACGAGCATCTATATTTGTAAGTTGATGGCACTCATAGCTTGGTTGATAATTGGATTTAGATGACTGTAAAAACAATAAATTGCTTGAACAACTTGAAGGACATTATTTGTCTTTCCACTTGTTTCTATGTAACCATTAATTAGTGGGAGATAGCTTATCTACTATCTTTGCATGATTTAGAATCTGTAGAGCAATGATTTAGTACCTTTTTCTGCTATAAGTTGAGGTTGCTAATTCTGAAAGGGTTCAAACTCAATGTAGGAGCCATTAAGATGTGTTTTAAAACAAAATACAAGAGCAAGTGTGAAGCTTGCAATATTCAAAATTTTCCTATTGTGGCGGGCGTGGTCTACGAATACTAGGAATACATTAGCTGCTTTTTGTACTTCTGAAAGTATCCCTGTTTGTGAGACGGAAGATGATAGTGGATCTTGCATAAGCATCTGGGGCCGTATATCTTTTTCTTGTTTTGTGATAGATTTTGGACAACAAAATAGAAAGATCTTGGCAGTTTCTGTTCTGTTAGCTTTGGCTTTTTTTGTTGATTAATCTTGAGATATTTGCCTTCTTCTGATACACTTGTTGACTGGTTTGCACCTGAGAATATTAACTAGTAACTAATCATTCTTTTCTTTCTTTCTGTCAGACCAGTATTATTGTACTATCTAATGACATGGTAAATGAATGCTGGGTTTTCAATTTATTTTCAAATTGATGACCACGAAGTTATTTTAAATTTAAAGGTTGCAGCTGTTTCTGAGGATAGTGGGACTGCTGGTGCCCTTCGAGTAATTTCACACCACTTGACGGCTAGTGACATCTTGGTTAGTGTGACTGATCATGAACCTTGACAATTTTATTACATTTTGATGTGTTGCTGGCTTCCTACATGATTTTATATGATTGATGTATTACATGGGAGTCTCTATGCCTCGTTATACTTATGAGCGACATACATAGCGCATAGACGTGAATATATGTTGCTTCTTTGATCTAGCACTCGAATTAGCAAGTGGAAGAGATTAGTCAACTATGTAGATGCATCTGCAACTGTAATATAAAGTGACAACTGTCATTTTATATCATTTTGCTTTTGTCTATGAAGTAACCTTCACACGTCTTCTTTTTCAATGGGGTGCATCCTCATGCTCATTGGCTTTTATACAATGCCTTTGAGATGGCTTTTATACAATATCGTTGAGTTTGAGAGGGATATAACCCCTATATCAATTTTGGTGCATTTTAACTAAATTCAGTTATTATTGTCACATAGCTGGATTTTAGTTTTCCTAGGGTCTTTCGGGCGCATCCTCCTGATATGTTCTGGCTATGGGTGCCCCCATCTTGACCCCCCCCCCCCCCCCCCCCCCAAATCCTGCTGGAGCGGGACTTTATTGGGCGATGATGTTGTATATTATCTTAAAAAAGGATACCTATACGCCTTTTCATTTGGAAAATTTACACATTTATTTTCCAATGGAATGGTGGTTTTATATGAATTTAGAAATTTTCATCAGTACAGCTTCAAGTCTATACAAGTTCTGATTTCATGCTTAATTTTCCCCTTGCCATAGATTTTGAGCGAAGTTATGTTAAGCTCCTTTTAAGCTTTACTGAGAAGGATCTTGATGATTTGGTGGTGATACAGGTTGTAAGTGGTGATCTTGTCTGTGATGTTCCACCTGGGGCAGTGGCAGCTGTACATAGACGGCACGATGCAGTTGTAACCACAATGCTTTGCTCAGCTCCTGTTAGTGGTCCAGCTGAGTCTGGGTCCTCTGGTGGTAAAGACAAAGTCAAGAAACCAGCTCGATGTGATATTATAGGACTGGATTCCACTAAACAGTTTTTGCTACATATAGCATCAGGTTAGAGCTTCTGTTCGATATTTTTTCAGCGGATATAGTGCTTCATGGACATGGTCTCAAATTTTAATGGAACATAATCTTTGTAGGCACTGAGGTTCAGAAGGATGTTAGGGTTCAGAAGAGCATACTGCGCGCTGTTGGCCAGGTATGTGATGTCAATTTGCATTAAACTTGTCTCACATACTCTTGGGCTGTAGGTGTACTATGTTGCTTAGTGAGTTTTATTGATTCGTAATAAAGTTTTTCTCCTTATCCTACTTTGTAGATGGAAATCCGGACGGATCTCATGGATGCTCATTTATATGCGTTTAAGAGGTTTGAGATTTTGGTATTTCTATCTGAATCATCTCTGAGTCCAGCCTTGCTTAATTGAGGTGCGCTTGTTGTCACCTATGGACAAACTTTTTCAGATCTGCTTTGCAAGAGGTTCTTGATCAGAAGGAAAGATTTCAAAGCTTAAAGCATGATGTGTTGCCCTATCTTGTTAGAAGTCAGCTGGTTGGTGTCTTCATTCTATTGCATACCTTATCATGTTGAATGCTAGAGTTGTGTCTTTTTACTAGTTCTTTTATCTTTTCTCTGATGATTCATTAGAGATCAGAGGTCTTGTTACATTCAGCTGTTCAGCCAGAAGAAAATGGGCATGAGAAGGTTTCATCACAGAACAACAAAGTCATGCTCTCTCAGCTCTTAGCAAATGCAACTACTCCAAGTTTCCATGAATTATATGCAATGGATTCTAACGGATCTCCTCGTCTGGCAACTCATAAATGTTGCATATATCTTGCAAGCAAAAGTAACTATTGTACACGCTTGAACTCTATTCAAGCTTTTTGTGACATCAATCGCGATGTGAGTTTCTGACTATTTTTCTTGTAGCTCAGACTATTTTTAGCTTATTTTGTTTGATCTTTTTTCTTTTTGATAGCTGACTTTTTTTTTTTAAAATTGTATTTTGAGGTTATTGGAGATGCAAATCATCTATCAGGCTACTCTTTCTCAGCACATAACAATATAATTCATTCCTCTGCTGAGCTGGGGTCAAAAACTACGGTGAGGCTTGTTAAACAAGATGCCATTGTCAACCATGGTTTGGGGCCACTCATCGAGCCTTCTGAAATTATTTAATCAATTGCCAGGATTTATATACTATGATACTAATTACATGATCCTGCTATGTATCTAACTGTATTAGTTGATTTAGGTGGGACCCCAATGCATGCTTGGTGAAGGTTCCCGAATGGGTGATAAATGCAGTGTAAAACGATCTGTCATTGGTCGTCATTGTCGTATAGGATCAAACGTCAAGGTAATACAATATGCCTTGCTCTCTCTCTTTCTCCATTTACTTATTGATCAATATATTGGCATTTGTTCATAGTTTGTTCATAGTTTATATTTCATTATTTCCTACTGCTTCATTTAACCTCCTGTCTTTCCTTTGTAATAATGCAGATTGTGAACTCCATCATCATGAATCATGTTAGCATATCAGATGGCTGTTCAATCCAGGGTTCCGTCATTTGCAGCAACGTACAGATACAAGAGCGTGCTGTGCTTAGAGATTGCCAAGTACTCTCTCTCTCTCTCTCTCTCTCTCCATTTCATTCTTCTCAAATTGCTATATATATATAATCTTCTCTCATTTTAACCATGTCAAAATGCCACCATATTTCTAGGTTGGTGCAGGTTATGTGATTACTGCTGGAAGCGAACACAAAGGCGAGTCATTGGCAAAGAAAGAAAAGAACCAATTTCAGTGAGTGTTCTGTTTGTGGCGTTTTGGGTTTGGATTTTCTGGGTATGATTTGTTGAAGAGGGGGCAAGTTGGAGTGTTGCTTTGTAAGTATAACTAGGAAAATTTCCCCCAGTTTTGAGGTATTTTTGTGCCGATGTATCCTGCACCCTCAATTTCAAGGGTATCCTTTTTTGATCTTGGAGGCTTTTTGAATCAAACTACAAATTTTTGCATCGCATGGCTACTTCACTCATGTTATCGAAGCTTGAAAAATCTTTTACATGTTAGAGATGTCCAATACGCCTCTTTTGTTTTTGCACCATCATCTGTCCAATTTTTTTTTTTCAAGTTTGATTATATGGCTTTAGCCTTACAGGGAAAGTGTAGTGATAGAACAACTCTGAAACCGAGCCCCACGGAGAATCCGAAACCCAAATGGAGACGTGGACGACCAACAAATAAAAAAGTGCAAAGTGGGAGGCCAAAAAAGATTGATGAGATTTAAAGCAATGCCATGAATGGGATCAATCCAAAGAGGTGGTTAATGATCTTTGTTTTGAACCAAACGGGTCTCGGGTCTATCTGGTTCGGTTTATTTTGAGTTTCAGGTTCAGATTTTCGGATCTTGACCCTAAAATTTTCGGGCGGTTCGGGTCAGTTTTTCGGGTCGGGTAAGCTTTTTACCGCTCTACTCAAACACCAAACCGTATGCCAAGAAGGGGGAAGGGGCACATGCTTTCAACACTAAACACGACCTCCAATCTAAGTTAGAAGTAAGTGAAGAAGAGGACGAAACACAACCTCTTCGTCAATAAAGTGGAAGAATTCAAATTTGTTTTTTTTTTCAAATTCATTTTTCTCATTGTAGAAGCATTGAAACTGGTTTTCAATTTTTAATGCTTCAATGTACAAGATTTTATTATGCCTAAATCAGGTATGTGTATAATTCTTTTGATTTAGGGTTTTGATTCTTAGAAGCTCTTGATTTGGGTAATTCACTTTTTTGTGTCTGAAAACTGAGCTAGCTCCCGCGGATAAATATTATTAAGTAGAATAAGTTAGTCCCCTAAGGGGGACGATACATCTGCCAACAAAAAGTCCTCAAAACTACTATGAATATAGAAAAATTCAACAAATTGGGCACTAAGTCCTAAAGAAAGGTTGGCTAAGGCATCCATTACTCTATTCGCTTTCTTGAAATAGAAGATAACTTGACCTCCCAGCTATTATCATAGATTAACTGGTGGCATTCTTGAATGACGAAAAAAATCCTTATGTGGCTGTTGTCCATGATGATAAAACCTTGTATGCTTGTGTGGAATCTGTTTGGAGAATAATCCGATTAAACCCAACCCTCTTTGGAATGCAACAACCTTTAAAAATGGCACCTAACTCTACACTCAAGGCGTCACAATGACCATATTTGAATGAATAAGCTTGAATGAAATGACCTCCATGGTCTCGAAAAATACCTCCACCCCCTGCCAGGGGCGTAGCTGGAATTCGACCCAGTGGGGGCTAAATTTGTTTGGGTAAAATTCTTGGCTACATTACGTATAATTTTTTTTCATACAGATAAATGTTCTAAAAAGTACTAAGCAGTCCCTATGCGAAGAGGGAACCCCTAGGCAGCCTAAACAAGCGCCTGGATGAATTTGTGGTCTTTTAAACGGGCTGAAAGATTAAGCGAGATAGGACCTTTCAGAGCCTAGACAGAACCTAGACGGAACTAAGCGGAATTTTTTAGAACAATGTAGAAAATTTTGTATTTTTTATATAAAAAATGTTGTATTTGAAAATCCTTATTTTATATTTTTCATAAAAAAATTATTCTCGCTCTTTTGGCCAAGTAAACTAGTTTTTATAAATAATTTTGTTTTTGTTATACATATTTTTGAAAAAAAAAATTAAAATTGAGTGGGGGTTATATAGCCCCCACTCGCACCCCTCTCCCTCCGCTATTGCCCCCTGCTTCTCTTGGATTGCCTTTTAAAATGGCGTCATTATTGAGTACGACCCAACCCAGCGACGGTGGAATCCAGCAAGAAGGATGAACTGATTCAAAGCACTTGCAGTAGAGCAAGCACAAAATCCCTGCTAGCATGAGCATAAGCTTCAATCGTGTTGATCACTCGAGCACTTAAGCAGGTAACTTCATTCGTGGCTTCGAAGACCAATTTATTACGGGTCTTCCATGTATACCAAAGCATACTAGTGAAAATGGAACACCAATTTGCAGCATGCTTGAAGTTAGACATAAGCCACACTCGACAATCCATGAGTGTGAAGAAATTTTGTGCAGGAGCATTTCCAGTCAGAGCGAGCCAAACAAGACGAATTTGAGGACAGTTGCCCAACAAGTGAAGCTGAGTTTCTGTTCTTGGCAATGTGGACAATTAGCAGACGAGGCTAAATGTCTCTTAACTCTGTTGTCATTACATAAGATTGCATTATGAGCCACTAAGTAGATAAATTGGCGAGTGTGTTGCTGAACTTGGAGCTTCCAAATCTTCGACCACACCAGATCATTGGATTGGAACTCCTTATTTCGGATCAATTCATACGCTGAACTGGAGGTAAAGGAGCTAGTAATTGAATGTAGCCAATAGACTCTATCGACAACAACCTTGTCATCCCTAAGAACAACTGCGGCAAGGCTTTGTAACATAGTACTAAGCAAATATAAGGACATAATGTGCCATTTTCAACAATTTGGAGAATAATAGTCAGCAACCATACACTCTCTTTTAGCAATTGGGACGTTAATTAATGCAGAATCAATAAGAGGTGCGTTACCCAGCCAAACGTGAAGCCAAAATAGAGTAGAAGCACCATTACCAATTGCCATTGCAATCCCTTTTGCCAACACCTTCGACCCATGAACAAAACCCTTCCAAGAATAGGACGAGCGTGCTTTTCGATGGAAAACGTCCATATCAATCCTATTATTTCCATATTTCCCACGCACAACTTTGCTCCAGATTGTTACGGGCTCATTTAAGAGCCTCCATCCTAGCTTAGCAAGAAGGATCGAATTGGACTCTCTCATTGTTTTAGTGCCCAAGCCACCAACTTTCTTAGGTTAGCTGAGCAAATGGAGTTTACGTTTTTCATTCGTAGATCCTCAGACAAAGTTCCTGATTTTTTGGTCAATAGCATCACAAATGGAGCGAGGGATCAAAGTTGATTGCATCGTATACATCGGAAGGCTCGATAAAACCGAATTGACCAGAGTTACACGATCAGCTATGGAAAGATATTTAGCTTGCCAACTACCAAGATGCGCCGAGATCTTATCAAGAAGATAATTATACCGTTGGGTTTTCATCCGATCACAAATGGTAGGAGCACCTAAATAATTCCCGATATCATCAGAAATTGGAATAAAAAAGAAAACTATTGATTGCTTCACGGTCCCCATAGCCGACTTTCTTGGAGAACATAACAGTACTCGTCCCATAATTGACAGCCTCACCCGAGTAAAAAAACCCGATCAAGATAGCTTTTAATGATCGCAACTTGATGGACTGATGCTTCGGCAAAAAGGATCAAATCATCCGCAAAGAATAAGGGTGACAATCTCACCCCCCTTCAAGAATGGGTCTCCAAACACCGATTTCAACGGCATCTTGTATGATATGGGAAAGGTATTCCATACAAAGGATGAACAAATAGGGAGAGAGGATCCCCTTGACGGATTCCATGGGAAGACGAAAAGGAACCATCTTTGCTACCATTCCATAACAATTCCGTTGAACCCCTGGTTTGACAGCTCTTAATTACATCAATCAATCGGCATGGCAGCCCATTGTGCTCCAAGATATGTTTATGAAAGCTCCATCTTACCTGGTCATAAGCCTTGGCAAGATCAATCTTGAGCATCATCAGTTTACCATTAGTCATAGTAGAGGCAAAGGAATGGAGAACTTCTCCCACTACAACTACATTATCATTAATTTGTTGGCCCGAAATAAAACTAGATTGAGCTGGGGACATGAGTTTCGGAAGAACGGGCTTGAGACGATTAACGATCATCTTTGTAGTAATCTTACAAATCACATTAAGCAACGATATGAGACGGAAATGCACAGCCATCATAGGACCATTTATCTTAGGAATTAACTGCATAAGAACATCACACATCCCATCAACAAAGACACCAATATTCAATAAATTCACTTTGGGGATATCATTAAAAATGCAAGCAAACCTGAAGCATATCCAAGTTTGGGTAAAATCAAATGTGAGTTGTTTGGTTTATTGAAAAATTTAACAAATCTTAAATTGGAGCCAAATACATGGTATCGGAGCTAAACCTAAAAAGATCCATTTTTTTCCGTCGTGGTTGACCTTCGCCTGTGTTGTCGGTCTTTCCTTGCCGCCGCACACCGTTAAACGCCAACGATCTCCCTTCTTCCGCTGCAATCATGACCACGAAGGACAATGACTTCGCTAGTGGATCTAGCACTCCTCGTCCCGCTCTCAATTATACGTCTCCATTCTACTTGCATTATTTTGATCATCCAGGCCTAACGAGTTGCCCGGTTACTCTCAAGGGTGTTAATTATCGTGAATGGGCAACTGCTCTTCGCAATTCCTTTCTTGCCAAAAGGAAACTTGGGTGTCTCGATGGCTTGATCTCTACGCCTGCTCAAGGCTCGGTCGAACTCAAAGACTAGTATAACACAAATTCCATGCTTGTCGGATGGATTGTTAAGACCATTGATCCGTCTCTTCATTCTTCTATAACTTTTACGATTCCGCTAAGGAGTTATGGGACGATCTCGCTCAACGATTTTTTTATTGGCAACGATCCTGGGGTTCTTCAATTCCATTTTAATATTGTTAATTATCGTCAAAATAGTGAGGCCATTCCATCTTATTATGGTACGTTAAAGAGATATTGGGATGAACTAAGTACATACGTTCCAACAAATATAGCTTTTATATGTCAAACAAACGATGTTTATACAAACTTGCTTTCTCAAAAAAATATTTTGCACTTAATTACTAGTTTTTATGTGTCAAACAAACGGTGTTTATACAAATTTGCACAACTAGTTAAAAAACTCCAACTAGTTTTTAACATCCAACAAACATAGCTTTATAGAAGACTTCTAAATAACAATCAAATTAAAGCTAAACTCATCTAGGGCAAATCACATGAGTTCAATTTGAATATATATATTCATCAAATGATTTGATTCAAGCATAAAAATAGCCTGTTCAGGCAGCAAGTAAACAGATCATACTTTTTTTTAAAAGCATACTTTTTGTATTTCCCAAAGTAAAAAAATACGGAGTAACTATCACTCACGCATTTTAATGTATAAAAGTAGTACTCCATCTGTTTTAAAATAGTTGTTCATAAAGACTATTTTTCTTGTTTCACAATAGATGTTCATATGTGAATTTTTTCCACTTATACCCCTGATAATTACACCACTTTAATTATATACACTTTTTGTAGGAGGAGTAGTACCATTTAATAGGGGTAATTTTAGGAGAATTTTTTCTCTCTTAATATATGTGCGAATTTATATATAAACAACTATTTTGAAACGGAGAGAGTATATATTTTTCAAAAATTGCTTTCTAATAAGCAACTATAGCAAGCCATTCATCTACTAACCGCATCAAATGATCAAATTCCACTCAATTGTGCATCATGATGGAGTTTATTTTTATGCGTATTTATAATATTATATATACAGACCGAGCTATGCATGGGTCGGACATTAGAGCCCACTCGAGTCTCTCCTAATAACCGTACTAACCCTCTTAGTCATCAAGGCCGAGCCGCATTCGCTGTCTAAACTCACCCATTTTATCCAATAGGCGGGCCAACTCGTGTTTGCTCACGTCTAGAAAGAATCTAAAATCTTATATCACTAAATTGAAAGAACTTACTCATATTTACTACTCATGTATCATGTATGCCAATCTTCAATCCAAGGAAGAAATAACACTTAACCATGATGGTGATTATGCTACGTTAATTCCAAACAAAATGGTTCAAAAATCGCTAACGATATATATACTTGTTTCAAGATTAAACGCCTTACTAATTTGAGTTTGAGCCTTGCACATGATCAATTTGGTGCATCAAGAAAAATGTCACAATGGGATCTAGATGCTGTTGTGTCGGTGGAGATCTAAAGAAAGAGTTAGTATTTGCACTTTGGCAGGTCTGCAAATTGCCCTTTGGGTAAGTAAGTCGGATCAATTTGTCCTCATGCTCGTTTTTTTTGCTTCTATAAACTCGACCGATACCAAAATTTCCAGACTCGTTTGAAAATTGAACCGGGTTTTAAACTGGACCGAAACCAAAATATGCAGACTCCCGGTTCTGTAGCCGAAAATACTCGGCCACGGTCCAAACCGAATCTGCCCGGTTTGATTTTGCTCGACACGTAAGAGAAACACACAAAATTACTACGTGGAATTTGCTGAATGTACAAAGGCTGAATTTTGTTTTTTGGAAATGGATGAATTTTTACCAAAAAGAGAAATTTGGCGTGCCATTTCTAAACACCCCAAACGTATTACCAATTTTACTTGGATAATTCCTTCCTGCTTTCCCCTTTTTTCCCCATTATCGGCGTGTCAAAAACCCTAATTTGTCGATTCAGTTTCAGCCTCGCAATCTCTCACCTCTTTGTCTCTCCCGTTCCCCTCCCCCATCTCGGACTTTTTGAAATCTCTGCTCGACCGTGATCTCTCCGTCGATCCATCCACCGTCGCATCTGCATCACCCGGTCTGTTATCATCTCTCTCTTCTCTGATCCTCCTCCTTTAACCGTCTTCTTCATTTCCCTTTTCATTTTTCCTCTTGTTTGGGTTTCGGATTCGCCGCTATTTTTGCGAGATTCGTTTGATTGTAATCTTTGTTCTTAGGTTTATTGAATAATTTTGATTAAATCAAATGTATACGAGTCTCCATTCGTGAAGATTTATGTTATTCGAAAGTTAGGGTTTCCTTAATTTGGAAAGGTTTGGTTTTCCTGTTTTTGCTTTTGTTTGTGCTAAATTCTGTGTTAGGGCTGACCAATTTAGCGATTTATCATGTGCTTTTGGCCTACTTTGGATTTTTCTTTTTACGTTTATAACTGTGGCTGTGGTTTTATACTTTTATTGATTAAATCGATCACTCGGGAGAATTCAACTTGACTTTGCCTTCAGTCATGGTTCTATAGCCAAGGGTAAAATACAAGTAAAATTTGATTGCCTTGACGCTGCTGATGAGTACATGTATGGATATATCCTTGCCCTCGAAATTTATGAAGTGCTAGGCTTATACTTCTGTCATTTATGTTTATCTCATAGCAATCGTCATTTTTGTTGACTCTATATCAGCTCAAGGATTCATTTTCTCTCTCACAGTTTGTTTCTGTGTCTAAAAGTATTTTA
This sequence comes from Fallopia convolvulus, assembly GCA_964016875.1. Lineage (NCBI taxonomy): Eukaryota > Viridiplantae > Streptophyta > Magnoliopsida > Caryophyllales > Polygonaceae > Fallopia > Fallopia convolvulus. Next base: position 36,441,730 of record OZ024732.1, on the reverse strand, counting down.
ATTTGCATTTGTAAGTAGAAGATGTTGATGTGGATGTTTTCCTCGAGTGTTTGAATGGAAGGGGCTGTGTCTTGTTTAATCAGGAGGAGCTTCTTTGTTTGATCTCCATGAAGAGGTCATGGAGCTCTTATAATTTGTTGTCCTGTTTAGTGTTTACAAATCTGGATGAATTCATGAAAATTCATGCTAGGATTATGGTGTATGTCTCATAAAATGGCATGTTTGGATTGTGGCTGTATATCTTGCTTTTTGGGAATTTGCACTTGATCTGATGTGCTAGACAATGCTAAACAACCTAGAACAGAAGCCTGATTAAAGGAGGTTGGTTGTCCTGACTATCCGCAGTCATCTAATAGGTGATAGGCTAGCTATGATGGTTTCTAGTTTTGCAGTGCTCACTTGAATAGTTATGATATACCTTCTAGTGCCAGTCCCTGTTCATATGAATTGGCATTCTGAAAACTGAACAACTTACACTTTTATCAATTCCTGTTCATGATTGTTTTTCTCTGCATTTTGGTTTGGTGGTTGCAAGTGATTGTTGTGGGATTAGAATAGCTTAGTTTGGGTAGGTAAGGTTGATGGAATTTATATGGATCTGCATTGTGGTTGTAAGTGTTATGAACTCAGCTTTTTATTTACATGGAAAATAGCCCTTTTCTGTGCATGTAGTTTAACTTTTATCTGCTTCTGTTGCAAAGCCATTTAAGTATGTATATTGAATTTTTTTATTTTGCTAGTATTAGATTTAGAATTTCTAAGAATTTGCAAGTTTAGATTTTTTTGTTGTGTGTATCCACCTTTTGTACATCATCTAATATGAAATATTATACTTGTACAGCAATACCGGTTGTGATTAAAATGTCTCCGTCTTCCTCAAAATCTAAGTCAAAGGAAAAAAGGGCTGGCAAGGAACAGAAGGCCTCCTCCAAGGCCTCTGGCACCGTAAATGGGACATCTGGTATTCCAGCAAGTGCATATAATCCAATTCTGGGGACCTTTCATACCCTAGATCCATTGCCAACTTCAGCCTTGTCTTCCCTTCAAGTAAATGGCCGTTTTCGCAACATTGATGAAACGGATGACAATAGTGGCAGCACAAATGGAAGTGGTGCAGATTATGACTCTGCTTCCAACAATGATACCCGATCTGTGGAGTCAGAAGAACTAAAAGAGAAAGCATTAAATGCTCAAACTCGGCAGGAGGTAATACCAGGTGCTGATAATGATAAAAGGGATAAAATTCGTCAGAAAAATGAGAGGAAGCATCAACGCCAGAAGGAGAGGCGTGCCCAGGAGTTACACGAGCGTTGTACTGGATACTTGATGTCAAGAAAGCTAGAGGCTCTTGCACAAAAGCTTGTGGCTATGGGATTCTCTTCGGAACAGGCAACTATGGCACTCATTAATAATGAAGGCAATTTAGAGGAAGCAGTTGGATGGCTGCTTGAAGATAGCGAAAAGTCAGATAACCACAAGGATCAAAATCTGGATACAGGGGGTAATTTGAAAATTGATATATCTGAAGAGCTTGCTTGGATCTCAGACATGGAGACCCAGTTTAAATGCCCTAAATCTGAAGTTGAAAGAGCCATTGTGGCCTGTGAAGGTGATCTTGAAAAGGCTGAAGAGTCCTTACGAGCTCAAAAGCAAGACCCTCCAATATCAGAGGAAGCAAGTGATCCTGCAAATATGAGCAATGGTAAGATCTCCCTAGCTATAAATCAGAATTCTGCAAGACTACAACAACAGAAGCCTACCTCTACAATAGTAATACAACAGAGGAAGGATGAAAAAGAGCTTAACTACACCAAACCAGCAACTCTAGTAGGGCCCACACCAAAAGTTATAAACAAAAGTGTGCATCAAGTAACAAGGGTTCAATCAAAGTTAGAATGGAGCCGACCACAACAACAACAAATGACTGTACCAACTGAGAAAAGGTGGCCTGTTGGCGGTTCTTCATCAACAAGCTCTACGGTTTCATATTCCCTGCCTTCACCATTACAGGTCCCACCTCCACCAACCAAGGTAGAGTCCCGCCATGTATCAATGTCAGCTGGCATTGAACATAAAAATCCCCATCCACCAACACTAAGGGAACCAGTGGTTATGATGCAGAGGCCTCAGTCTGTAAATGGCAAGCTAATGGCCTCTGTTAACCCAACAAACATTTCTTCATCTCCACCAGGATCAGTACCCGGTTGGTATCCTTCTACTTCAGAGATGATGAAACCCAACAATGGTTTTCTCCCATACATTCCAACCACAAGAAGTGTAAGCCCCAATGATTTTACCTTGAATCATCAGCAATACCAGCAACAACAGCATCAGTTTATCCCAGGTACAAGTCCAGTTGACTTACAAACAGCAAATCGAGCTCAAGCTTTGTGGAAAAGAGTGGGTTCATCACCGACACTTGCAGTAGCATCCTCTCTTGGGCTCTTTTCTGGGATAGGGTCAAATTGCTCATCTGGGTCAACCTCTCCAGTGGATTGGCACACAGGTGGCTCAATGTCATCTTGTGACTACAACAACATTGACTGGAGCTTGGATAGGACTTTCCTCCCTTCAATGTCAAAGCCTGCTAATAACGGGTTTTGGCCAAAGGCGAGCAGCTTGAACATCTATGATTCGAGCTCTGCTGCAGCTGGAGGTGTGAAGCAAGGTTCAAGACCGCCTTCCTCCAATGGTGGTGGCCCAGGTCATGCTGATACACCATCTGCAGAATGGACATCGCCATTTGAAGGAAAAGATCTTTTTAGTGTGCCTAGGCAGTCTGTTTCTTCTCCTTCGCTGTGATGTGTTGGGTGGTGGTGGTGTATGTCGGTGAATAAAATGAAAATAGTGAAAGAAATGGAAGTTAAAAAAAAAGACCCCAGAACGAATGTGCTTGCATTTCAAATGTTTGGTGATTGCTCTTGTTGATTGTTGGTGGCTTACCTTTCAGTGGAAGAAAGCATTTCGAGTCTCTTTGCTTGAATTTCATTGCAGTGCTCTTAATTTGACGTTTGTTATGCAAGATTACATACACGTACTAAATTCACACACATCAAAACTGATAATTGCTTAAGAACATTAATACTCGTGGGCCGGCCTAAACAACACACTGCACACAACTCCTCCCGTTGTTGAAAGACTATTTTATATCAACAACATATATTATCCAATTTGTGTTCTTGTTCGATCGACTTCAAATGGAACTGTATTATTTTGTAATTTTCATCACTGCCGGTGACTGGAAGACTCATCCTGAGTCGCAGAAGCATTTGAAACTGGTTCCCTGTACCATTCGCCTGCTTCTCGGGTAATGAATGTAGCTTCTGCACTTACAAAACCAACACTCGATTAGATGGCATTAATTATGCACTCGTATAATAACCACCATTAGGTGACATACAAGAACCTGATCGAACCACGCTCAACAAACAGACAAAAAAAAGTTACGAATCACACAGCGTACCCGACAAAAAAACATCTTTGTACTCTTCTTCATCATAAAGAAACTGCGGGGGATCTGGGGAGCCAACCCCAACAATTGTACTTCCGCTGTATGGTCATTAAAAAGCCATGATCTACCAATGAGATAAGCTTATACATAACATAGCAGTAGATGGAAACAAAGAACATATATTCCTGGGACTATACATGTAAGATGGAGAATGGAGACTGAGGGTATATTCTAAATCAGAATGAGGCTTGGAAGACATTTTTTTGTTGTGTGGTTAGATAGCTCATTTCAATTACCAGTTTGATCAACTATGAATATCTGGACATATGGGCTAAAGCGAACGCTTAGCTTCCAAGCTTCGATTATCTTACAAGCCAAGATCTCATATTAAACTCCAACATATAGATACTTTATTGCATAATGTTTTCAGGTTTCCATTTCTTAAAGTTGGTAATCAGCAACTTGATATTTAGGCGCTTACTTCACACTAGTTAGCAGAACCTTACAAAATTTAAAGATATACCTTCCGGACATGAAAACTGCATCATACTGTCCACGGCTGGCTGCTATCACCCGTTTTTTCAATCTCTTCAGAGAGGGTAGAACTTCAAATGCAGGATCTTCTGCAGTGCCATAAAATCAAGCATGTTAGGTCAGTCCAACATGAAAAAAATCTCAGCAATAAAAGTCTCAGTCACATCTACCATAAGTAACAAACAGCATACAAATGCAATTCTGCAGCTATTTTAATGCAACAGCAGCTGTGATACCACAAAACTACAAATGAAGGTTCAAATAGAGCCTCTTATGCATCATTATGTAAGGTTTTACTAGCTGAGTTTGTCCTAAGAGTCCTAATCTCTAGCCTACAACATGTCGTGAACATTGCCCACTACACAATTCTTACTTCCAGATTCAACAAAATTAGCTCAAACATGAACCCCTACAATGTAGCCCTATAGAATGGAGAGTATCTAAGAGATTCAAAGCTGAAAGTCGGATTATCTGCAGAAATGACTGAAACTTTACATGAATCTTACCCAAATCATTTATGCAAACATCTTGAGATATCCCCTTTGTTGATATATTATCCAGCAAGGTCAAAGGATTAACCTTACTAGTTTGATCCAAGCGCAGGCGCTGAAAGCGAATCGTGAATGCAAGTTAATTCGGACAAATGAAAAACAAAAGAAAAATATCTAACAAACAGTACCAAAATTATCTCCTTTTCCTTAAATATGCAGTACCTTGTAAACCTCAGCAGTGGAGCATGCCTCTTGAGGCTTTATGAGAACCATTGGCGTCTCCAATGGTACCGGTGGCAGTACATCCTTAACAACCTATACAAAAGGAGTTAATTGAAATATTAAAACAGTATCATCGAAAGTAGATCCACTATCCAAAAACATGTGAGGTGTACAAGCCAAGTCTCTGTTGGAAGCCAATTTCTAAATCCTATACAAAATTCAAAAATGAAAGCCATAGAGATAGAGTTTTACCTGTCAAACATATTCTTTCAGGATAAGATAATAGGAGATCTTTGATGCTCAGAATAAAATACGAGCTGGATTAAAATATGCTTCGGAAAGTTTCTTTGCTTCATAACACATACCTCTCCTCTACCGGTACAGTATGCAGCTCCACAAGAGAAGAAAAAAGGAATATCAGAACCAATCTCACTAGACCATACTTGAAGCTCTTTCTCAGATGCAATTCCACCAGAAAATTGATTAGCTGCCCACAGCGTAGTTGCAGCATTGCTGCTTCCTCCTCCAAGCCCAGCTCCCGTTGGAACCTTCTTGTCAAGATGGATCTATTCGTAGACATGGGGAAAAAATATAAACTATTTAAGTGACTATCAGTGTGAAACAACTTGATTTTGGTTTCCTGATCATGAATATACATGCATACCCAGAAGTATTGATCGCTTCCCGTCTTTTGTCTGTATAGATTGAGGGCTTTAATAATCTGCAGGCCGAAACTCAAACACATGAACCTCTACACTTTATAGGTTATTGCTTGTATAGTTTTATAGTTACTAGAACTGAAGGGGCCTCATCAGTCTCTTACCAAATTCCTTTCATCAAGAGGAACCCCTGGTACATTTGTTGACAAACGATCCTTGGTCTTTGAAGGTGACAATGAAAACTTAATTTTGTCTCCCAGGCTTATTACCTAAAGCTAAAGGGAAAAATGAGCCCCTTGTAGATGGAACAATCTGAGATGAAAAGCTCAATTGCCAATTTCAAGCTATTTGAACTGGCCAATAAGATTCTAAGCACTTACATGGAACAGAGATGCCAAATCATGATACCCATCTTCTCTTTTTCCAGTTATTCTCAAGAAGACATTAACCTGATCATACAAAAAGCTCCATTTCATGTGTATTGAGAATAATTCAGTTTGGCACATTAACTACAATGCAAAGAGAGCAATTAGACCACCTTGCAAGGTGAAAAGAGAGTGAGCCTGCCAAGCCCTATATTCTTATCCACCTCATCTGCTAACTGATTCAGTCTTTCATCTGGGTCGTACACAATCTAATCAAAAAAAAAAAAAAAAGAGAAAAGAGAAGGGGAAAGAATCTTGAAACAGAAAATTAGACATTTTGAGAGCTTAATTGCAATTGGAAAGGCAAACCCAATTAAGAAAGAATACCTCGACTTGTTTCCTTCTACCAGACTGTGAATTAACAGTAGACATCGCTTTGACAGTTGGGTAGGCCTGAAATTTTGCTTCTGGATTGAAAGAACAAGACCCATATCCTCTAAATGAGGGAAAGCCACTGCTTCTGGTCACAGAATTCAGAGATGGGTAAAGATTGGGATTGAAGAGAAGAAGGGAAGAAGCTGCCATTGCGCTAGATTTGTGGGAGTACTTCGTTGGTTCAGGCAGAAGAGCAAAGCTACACAGAAAACTGGTTTGAAAAGGGAGGAAAGGAGATCGAAATCCTGCCGAGGATTATCAACGAGGATTCTTGTTTAGTTGTGAATTGTGTAGCCCATTTTTCTCCATACCTGCGAATGAATCGGATAATAAATTCTGATGATATCACGGATTCACGGTTCGGACCTCCATTGTACAATCAGTAATCTATTTTTGGTATTTTTTTTGGGTTCGAGACCCGACCCGTTCAAGTAGATCGGGTCAAAAAGAGGTAAGAAAATTAGTTAGGAAAGTGTCAAATATGTACAACTTTGTTTTTGTTTTTCCGACGTAAGAATATAAAAAAACGTTAGGGAAATTCCTTTGTTTCCAGCAACTTTTTTTTGGAAAAGACCGGTTTATATTTTATACCAAACGTTCAATTGTACCTAACCATTTGTTACTATTCACTTAAAAAAACGAAATCTAATATATATATATATAAAAACAATAAGGTTTGAAGTCACCACAATGCGCCACCTAGGATTTTGCCACATGTCGTTCCGAAATTACGCGATCTCAGCTGCCACATGTCGTTACCATATAAAATAACATAATTTTTTTTTCTAAAAATATCATATAAACTTATTCTATTAATATATTTGCCATGTCTTACACATCATAAAAATATTTTCATAAAAAAAACTAAAATTACCATATAAAAATTGTCGTAATTTTTCTTTTTTCTAAAAATACCATATACACTTATTCGGAGATTACGTATATGGAAGAAGATATTTTTTTCCAAATTATACAAATAAAATCTTAAGTCTTCTAAAAATAGGTCAATATCTTAAATACAATAAAACTAATAAGATTACTCATTTTTTTATCTACTCATAGCTTCTTTTTTTTTAATAATAGTGACTCATACCAAATTTCATTATTATGTTGTAAATCACTTTATTTTGGTTAAATTGTAATGGATTTTTATATATATACATCAAAATTTGAAAAGATTTGGTGAATCTTTTATTTAAGATATACTTAAATTTTTTTTCTAAGATTTATTGGTTATATTTTCGGATTTTAGCTTTTTTATTTAACCGTATGAATGTTTTACAAATCATTGTTAGTCCTCAAAATAACTAAATTGTACAAACTAATAAGATAATTTGGTTACAGATAAATTGACGAAAATCACAATTTCGAACAAGGTAAAGTCGATTTTATATATCAAGCAAAATTGATATTATTGTAGGTAAGAAATTCTTACCATATTTTTCAACAAAAAAAAAAAGAAATTCTAACCAAATTTATAATTATATGTACCTATTTTCTTTGTTATTTGAAAATTAAAATATATTTTGGGTCTTATTTACTAAAATTTTAAAATAAAAAAATATACAAATTGACAACTATGTTTTTTTTGCTCCATAGTGTGACGTAAATTAATTTCACATAGTTAGGTCTTAAACTCATTTAAGTTTTTTAGTTTGCATGATAGTCCATCTGAACCATTTAGGTAGATGATCTTCTCCGCTTAGAATCAATATATATATCTATCTATTACTACTAACTAAAGTCGGAGCAATTTCTGCCACCATGTTGCGCCACATCACTCATTTATTAAAATAATAGTTTTTTATAGTTAATTAAGCAAAAAAGTTATCTCCAAGTAAACATAAAGATAGAACAATATTTCTAAAAATTTATCTCCAAATAAACATAAAAATAAAATAATATTAGTATATTTTACCAATATAGATAAAAAAGGGCATTATATTTATCATATTTGTAAAAGATAAATTAAAAAATATAAGAAAAACATGTACATGTGGTCACACATATATCTTTGAAATAAAAATATACATATAAATGATAATATCTTTGAAATATCCATCTATATATCTATAACTATATATTAAATCCGAACCTTTCCGAGCCACCAAAACAATTTTGGCCCCACCTTATATTTAAAAAGTAATTTTGTATTCTTATTATTTATAATTTTTTCTTTTAAATTTTCTAAAAATCTATCTAATTTTTATAAAAACCAAAATTCTAATATATTTAATAAAAAATTAAAAGAAAGGAAAAATAAAACATATGATTTTTTAATATATAATGATAGATTGCTATCATGATAAGATAGGAAGATATTTTTAATATTAATTTTTTCTATCAAAAACTAACATTACACACTATATTCTATATTTGGAAAAAATTAATTCGAATTTTAATTAAAAGTTAAAAAAATTTATTTTATCTTTATCATTTTATCTATTTATTTAAAAGATTTATGTAAAAGATTAAAAAACTATCTTAAATAAAATTTAGATAAAAAAAATAAAAAATTCAATATTTATATAACTACTTGCCTAAATAAAATTTTTATATAAAAAATTATATTATCTTTTCCTTAATTTCCTTTTTGAATTATTTATGTTAATATAAAAGTTTTTTATCTTTAAAAAAATTCTATATTCATTCATATTTTTTATCTTTTATTATTAATTATGTTTTTAACTTTTTATTGAAAATTAAAGAATTGAATTTGATTAAAAAAATTATAGAATTTACATTATTTTTGTAAAACATTTATAAGTTTTAATGATTCTAATTAAAATAATTTTATTTATACTTTTTCATAAATAAATTATCATTAATCTATCAAACTTATATTGGACTCACTTTAACAACTTTAGTTGTACCTCACATTATATTGGCTCAACTTAATGATTTTTTTAATAAATACGTTATTTTTATTTTTTATATTAAATTAAAATACTATTCATTAAATAAATTAAGTATTAAATCCATATAGTCATGCACGACACAACAAGTATAACAATTTAAACCTGGTTATGAAATATTGTAAGGAAAAAGAGCAATGTAGATTATATTATCTTAATAATCTATGTTTATCTTCAATTTTAAACTTAATAATCTAGATTTAATTTGTTTAATTTGATTTCAAAAAAAAATTCTTATACATATTATATGCAATAAATTACTTACATTAAATTTTATATTATATTTTATTTATTAATATCTTTTTATAATGTATCTAAAGGCATAGTCGTGCAAGACACGACGGGTTCAACTAGTAATATCATAATTCCAGATTTAAAATTTTCCAAGAAGTTGTAGTACTACTCCTCTATTGTATTGATATTTAATTTGGTTAAACACACTTGTATTACGGGTGTATACAATAATACTACATTCAGAAGATAATCAAACTCAATTTTATGAGGTAAAAACTCAACAGGATTACCAAAAGCAAATTTCCCAAATTGAATTCCCATAATATACGAACGCCGATATTTGATGATTCAGAAAAGCAACTATTTCCCATCCCAGAGCTCCATTGTTTAATTTCATCTGTTTATCTTTCCCTAGTCCTCAACAAACTTGCAAGGATCTTCGGCGATAGCCTGGTATAGTGCTACTGGCTAATGCTGAACTTTAATCTTGTCTGGCATGGTGAAATTGACCTACCATGGTTCACAGGTTGGCCTCAAATGAAAGTAACTGGAATTAATAATCAAGAAAAGATCAAGATCATGAACACAAACTAGTATAATGCACAAAACAACATCCAACACTATTACACTGCAATTTATTATTTATGTAGTTAGCATACAGCCGATCCCAGACAAAATCCACAACCCATGGTCTAAAATGCATACAAAAGTCTTGATACTAGTTGCAGAATCATATAACATACACTAATAGCATAAAACTCTGAACAGAGTTCCAAAACACAAGCTATTTAGTAGTTATAACGCCGCCTGGGGTAACCCATTCCACTACTCTCTCCACGAGAGGTCGTTCTCCTGCTACCGTCATTTCTCCCATAATCACGGTTTGATGCATTTGGCAACCGAAAGGGCGGCCCGAGGAACGAAAACGGATTCCTAGGGGTCCCCTGATTCAGATCGCTCCTGTCCCTATCACCAGCGGGCCCTACGGGAGGAGGAGGAGGAGGGCCGTTGCTTGGAGCTTGACCAGGCCTGCGAGTAGAAGTGAGGCCCGCAGAAGGCAGCTCAAGGCGACAGACGGGGCAAGAGTTGTGCTGAACCAACCAAGGAACAATGCAGTCAGAATGGTAAATGTGTTTACAAGGCATCTGCTTTGCATCAGTCCCCAGTTCAAACTTGTCTTTACAAACGGGACAATGCGAGTCAGTTCGAAGATGGGCATGCGAGATTTTTACAGTAGGCATGGCGTTAATAGCAGAATGAGAGGCTGGAGGTGGTCCCGGTCGGTCATTAACCGAGAGCTGCTCTATCAATTCATTCAATCCACCATTTCCAACGAAAGAGTCACCATTTCCACTGTGAAATAAGGCCTCAAATCCACCATATCTAGCAGCTCTAGCAGGTAACCAACCATTGGAGCTTCTCCTTTGAGTCATTAAACCGTTTAATGCTTCCATAAGCCCAGATCTCTGGTTCAGATTGTTGCCACGCATGAAGGATTCGAAAGCCTCCATTAAGCTCAAAAGTGGATCAGGGCCATAGCTTAGTTCACGAGGATTATTATGATGACCTAAGTCCTCCAACTCTTGCACAAAACCCCCATCGCAATAGGGGCATTTCATGACACCATAGTTGAGAGGACGAATTGCTTGCCTGCATTGATAGCACCAGTGTGTGTCTCCAAAACTCGACATCACGCTATTACAGAATTCTCAATTCTGTGATGGATGTCAAGTATCTGTTGCGCCTCAACTCAATTGAACCCCTAGTTAGCACTTAGCTGTACCAAGGTTCAAAAATTTAACGGTTATCAGAATTCTTTGCTAGATGAGTGAAATCAGTAAATCCCATTTCTAAGGAGAAGCTAAAGCATGCATCGCGAATTACAATTACGAAACCCCAATTATCAACTGGGAGAAAAACCTAACGGCCGCACGAAGAGGTTGAATTCGATCAATCAAATTCAGAACAAAACTAAAGCGTTCGGTCAATACCACAAAATACAGGCAAACAAAAAAGCAAAGGAACATTCGATGATCAGCAATTAATCAGAATTGCAAACGTCATAAAATACTATTCGAGCATGAAAATGAGCCCAAATCGAAGGAGAAAACCATGCAACCCAACACAATCGATTGACCAGAGAAGGAAAGAGAGTACCGACGAAGAGAACAACTGGTTTGTAGAGTCTTCGTAGAATTGAATCGGAACACCACAATTACAGTGGAAAGAGGCAAGAGCCAAAGCGGAGGAGTGCGGAGGAGTGTTCTTGCGTTTCCAATCCGCGAAGTATAATCCGTGGCAACTGGCAAGTGAACCTCAACCCGGAGTTTAAAAAAAGGAATAGGCTGAAAATCACCCGTATAATATGGCATATTTCACTTAATCATCCATATTTTCAATAATTATAAAAAATCATCCATATTAAGGGCTCCGTTAAAAATTAACCACTCAAAATCCAGATCTGTTACCCTCATTCCAAAAACGCTGACATGGCTCCTCAATTTTCAAATTTTTTTTCTTTACCTTGCCACATGGCACTCACATTTTAATTTTAATTTTTTTTCTTTTTCATCTCTCTCCTCCCCTCTCTTTTCTTTTCTTTCCTCGCAGAGAGAGGCCCGACTCCCTCTGCTCTTTCTTCCTCCTCCATCCCTCACCCCTCTCTTGCTCACCTCAACCAAACCCGGTCACCACCAATTCGCCCGACCACCAACATCGTTGCCTGCTCGAGTCCGACCCCACAACCCTCTCCGCTCCGCTCATCAAAACCCTAAGCAGACACAAGTCCGATCAATTTCTTCAATCCAAACATCACAAAATCGAAATTGACGGATGAAAATCGACGCCCCAATCGGAGACAAACACCGCCACCAATCCTCGTCGCTCCTCCGGCATCCGCCTCCACCACCACTTCACCTCCTCCCTCTCCGATCTCATCTTCAGGTACACAAATAGCTCTTCGAAGAGCATCTCTTCTCTCTTCCTCATCGCGCTCTCTCGCTCCTCCGCCTCCACCGCCACTCCAGCGCAAGCTGCGCTTCGCTCATCACCGGCGGCGACCTCTTCTTCCTAGGGCTCTTGGTCGGCCTCCACCGCTTGTCGCCGTCGTTGTTGTTGGATTTGTTGCTGCTAATGCCGGAGATTCGTGGTTGGAGATTAGAGGGGAAGTGGAATCGGGAATCGAAGAGAGGGAGGATTTGGTACTGGATTAATCGCACTGACATTTTTTATTGGAGATTTTTTAGGGTTCTTTGTTGTTCTTCATCTCCAGATCTAGATTTTAAGGTTCATTGTTTTTTACTAGTTTATTTTGTACGGATTTTACAAGAAGAAGGAGAAAGCATGGAGTATTAATTACATGCTTATGTGTAAATATGTGTCCATGTGGCAAGGTAAAGAAAAAAAATAGAAAATTGAGGTGCCATGTCACTGTTTTTTGACGGAGTCTAACGGATCTGGATTTTGGGTGGTTAATTTTTAACGGAGCACTTAATATGGGTGGTTTTTTATAATCATTGAAAATACGGGTGGTTAAGTGAAATATGCCATATTATACGGGTGGTTTTCAGCCAATTCCTCGTTAAAAAAACAAACAAATAAAAAAGAGAATTTTAACCAAGTAACTCTTGGTCTAGTGGTAATTGGCACTACTAGGTCGCTTAAACTCGAGAACTCTGACGGTTTATATGCAATAGAGAGGCTTGGGAGGAACCACACCCATAACAGGGTCCAACCCAACTACGGTCCCAAAAAAAAGAAGAGAATTTTAGGAACTAGTTTGACAATCTTACCTTTCTAATTACAAGTACGGACCATACGGTGAAAACGCAAGTTGAGGCCTTGCTACTAGGGATGTTTAACGTGTGGACCTAATCTGACCCCGATTTTTGGGTAGGGTTGTACTTGAATCGAACCGAGCCGAGCCGAGCTTTGAGTTGCCCAAGCTTAGTTCGTTTAAAAATAGGCGAGTTTGATTCGAATTGTTTGATCTTGGTTTATTAAATGCTCATTGAGCTTGAGCTTAATTCGTGAACCTCTCATTCAGTTTTTTCATGAGACAAATTCGCGAAAAACTCGTTTACTTGATCAATTATACAAGCAAATGAAACTAAAACTTAAACATGTAGTTTAAGAGAGACCATCAAAACTACGTAATTTAACATAACTATATATATTGTATATAATATATAGTATAGCTTATTCATGAACGTATAATCTAGTTTTTTATGGGCATATAATCGAGCTAGTTTGCTCATGAGCAGACGAGTCGAGTTATGTTGTACTCAAGCTTAGTTGGTTTATCTTTCAAGCCTTAAAATTATGCTCAAGTTCGGCTCGATTTATAAATAAATCGAGCCGAACACGAAAACGATTTAACCGAGCCGAATATTGAATTTCTTTTACAATGCTACTTTCGGGTCACGGGTTGACCCGTTGGCCCGCAAAAAAATATAGACATGCAACCCGAACCACATGTTGCGAGTTTTGCACGTTGGGTTGTGGGTCGACCCATTTGACACAATTCAAATATATATATAATGAAATAATATAATAAATTTGTTAAAAAATAAAAAATTATTTAAAACATTAATTTTTTTATTATCGATGTTTTCAAAACACTTTTCTCTATTATTAATTTTTTAGGGTTTTCGTGAGTTGTGCTGAAATCAGTTGTGTTTGAATTGCATGTTAATGTTTTATTGGGTTTCGTGAGTCGTGTTGAAACTTGTTGTAGGTTGTATATTGATCTTGATAATTTCTGTTCCATTAATAAAGTATTTAGTTTGTATTATAACGGAGTTTTAAACTTTTAAGTACTAATGGAACAATTTTGGGTTATAACGTTCAAATGGACAACTCAAATAACCAAGGTCTTAACGGTGGAAACCAAGAAGAGGGATTAGGATCCGCAACCAAAGTAGGGTGTGTGGAGATGTTGACCCGCCGCAACAAGTTAACAATCCTCAAGTCAATGTGGTGTTGGATGCCGCAACCATGGCGACCATACAAGCGTTAATTGTTCAAACTATGCAAGGAATGCTTCTTGTTGCTCAACCACATGGCACCTGGTGTAGACATGTGTGAATAGTCAATCAAATCTGGGTATAATAACCATTAAGCTACACCACTTGTAAACCGCAACAATTTTCGTCAAGCATTGAAGACCTTCACATCCATGAAGCCAAATAGTTACAATGGAACTGGAGAACCTTACACGATCTTTTATTGGTTCTCTCATATAGAAAGATTGTTGCGTAACATGGCTTGAACTGAGGCTGAGAAGATGCACATTGCCTCCTTATAGTTGAGAGTAGGGGCAAGTGAGTGGTGGGAAAGCATAGGATTGGCTAAACATCCAAGCTTGACCTGGGCCATGTTCAAAAGCAAGATGTGTGATTGGTTCTTTTTCTCGACTATGAGGAAAGAAAAGTTGATGGAGTTTTTATATCCGAAGATTAAGGGGATGAAAAGTTTCCGAGTTTGCTATCAAGTTCAATCACTTGCTTCAGTATGTTGGAGATGAAGTGTCAATTGAAAGTCAAAAGATTGATCATTTCTATGAGTGGATAAATCCGAAAGTTAAGCCGTTGATGGTGTGTCATACATGTACAACTCTGGAGGAATACATCAATGAGGCGTATAAGATGGGAGTAACCTTGGAAAGTCTATTAAAAAGATGAAGGGTTGGGGAAGTCACCTATGCAGGGACCGTAATTTAGTGGATTTAAGAGACCAGCTCCTCCATCGCAGTTTGACATGTGAAACGAGGCAAGGACCGAGTCAACACAATCCAAGTCGACGCAAAACTCTGGACAAAATAGGGGTCCAATTGTATGCTATAATTGTGGGGAGCTTGGGGACATAAACAGTTTATTGATAGCTTGCATATAGTTAGTATTTAGAATGCATGTTTTCGTTTCGTTTGCTTTAGTTTTAGGTAGTTTTAGTTAGTGTCTAGGATTTTTGGGTTTTTGCACTTTTTCTATGTTGTTTTATAGGTCTTAAAGTGAACAAGTGTGAAAGGAATGGAAACTGGGAAAAGAAAGCTTGAATTCGGGCCATCTATTGGAGTTTTTGGTTCGACACCTCTGCCTTATGAGGGTTCGTTCAGGAGCTATACTCGTCTGATGAAGTTGGTTTGGTATCTTTGGATTAATTCAAAGAACTACAATTTATGCTTTTACTCCGAGTCCAAATTCCAACTTGAAGGGAGTCAAAAGAGCCCCCAAAGTGTGACCTTCATGCTGAACCGATGGCTGCTGACTGTGCTGGGAGTGGGCGCCGCCTATGGGGTAGCGGGTGCCGCCATTATGGGCCGAGAATTCAATCCACGAGATGCATTATATCATACTATTTTTATATTGGGCTTATATCCTACGAGATTGATGTTGTTTAGACCTAGTTTTCATTATTTATATGAGGGTTTTGGGGAGAAGAAACTCTCATCTATATAATTCTCGTTCTCATAGTTTTCATTCTAAGTTTTACATAATTTCTATGGAGAACTAAGCATATTTTCTTAGTCAGACAATTGAAGCATCGTTTTGAATAAAGTTGTGAGATTTCTAATTCCTTATCTATTACATGGATTTAATCTTCTCTCTTGCTTGAATGTTTATGATTTATTTCAACAGTTTCTAGCCTGATCAACTAAGGTTTGTTGTTATTAGATCTATTGCTATATCTAGAATTTTATTGGTTGAGCATTCTCTAGATTGAAGTAGCAATTGCATCGCACTAGTATCTGGTTGTGCTTGTCATATGCAGAAGAGATTTGATTTACAATCTAGGCTTGTTTGTTATTTTATGCTAGAATTGTATCCTATTATATTCATATCCCTAATGTTGCTATTAAACTGAATCATTGATGGTTTCATGGTTGTTTAATTAGTTAGAACTAATAGTATCTGGTTGTGTTCTTAATTAAAATTGAAAAGGAATTGGAAAATCCATTACATGTGATATTGAGGTGAAATCAATGATCAACTTGTCATACAATTGTGGATATTTGTTTGCCTAAGCTATCTTCTTAAATATTGTTATTCACAAACTCGTTAATCTGTTAGTTTTGCATGCTTAGAAGTTTTCACAATACAAAACCCCCTCGTTACTGAAGTTTAACACAAAACTCATTATAAAAGATAAAACATGTCTCCTTGTGGATTCGACCCGAACTTCTTAGAGACTACAATCTTTTGATTTGTTTGGATTCTTTTGCATAGCCGTGATTTGAACGACGAAAAAATCACCGTTAGCAAATATGTACCAAAGATAAGAAGAGGTGTTACGCTCTTGGGAGAGGGGGTCACATACAAGCCTATTGCCTGCGGATGGAAAAGGAAGACGAGTAGTCTCAACAAGCGTCAATTGCTCACCATAATCGAGTTTCCACATGTCCTCTGAAATTCACTACGGTGCGGTCCACAATCCAAGATAAGGGCAACATGCAAGTGACATCTTGTAGCCATGATCAACGACTATATCCGATGTCTCATGCGGAGCAAGACAACGCACCAGAAGAGTAGTGGTTCTTTAGTAGTTTGTGTTAAAGGCACTACAACTAATGTAGTTGCCATCACTGTTGTTTTCCTTTGATTAGACGATCTTTATGTTTGGCACAACATAATAGTTTGAATCTCTGTGATATCAATTTCCATTTCTCTCAAAGTTCTTATATTCGTATTCAGGCCTTGACTCTCATTTCTTTTGCATGACCTATGGAATGTGAATTCTAAAACAAGATTGGAGTTTGGAAATATAGCTTGACTGAAATTAACCACAAGGTTAAGTTTGTATGTGATTTTACCCATAGTTGGTGACATTCTAGTTTCGATGACGAAAATATTTTTAAGAGGTAGTAATGTGATAACCCCTTTTCTCAGAAGAGGTTATCTAGTAGCGTTAGGCTATTTTCGAAGATGAAACTATTTTAAGTGGTGTTACTGTAATATCCTCGTTTTTAGAAGGGTAAAAATGTAATTTTTATTTTATGTTATAAATTATTTGAAAAATTATTTTATAATGTAACTTTCTCTAATGATAAATAAAATATTCGCACATTTTATTTTATAAGGTTATTATGTTATAACATTTTAAATATTATAAAGTTATTTTATAAGTTTAAGAAAATGTTAAATGGTTACAAGAAAAGGGAGGAAAAATATATTTGGACTAGCTTTGTAATTTTTAATAAAATGGATGTTGCAAACTAATTTCATGGGGGCGGTGTATAACATGGGCCTATTATAATATTGGGTGACATTCCGTAATTTCCCGAAAGTAATAAAACCTGCTGGAAAAGCCCTCAAAAGTACGAAGTGTGCGGCATTAGAGTGGGAAACTTGCAAATGCAGTGCCGAACCCTTCTCCGCGCAGCTCACAGGCTCTCTTTCGCTTCTTATCAATGGCTTCCTCGTCCTTCCTCTCTCCTCCCTAAGCCCTGCCTCTCTCCTCTTCCACCGCAGCCACTACCCTCACCAACTATATCTTCCTTCTGCTTTCGCTCTCCAATCACAACCACCTCTTTCTGCTCCCACCGCGACAGCGCCAGTATCGGCCACGACACCTACGAGCAGGACGAGGTCGATAATGGAGGTTCCGGTTGCATTGAGGATGAATTGGTTGCGCTTCCGCCTGGACTTGATGCTTCGTCGAATGCCAGGGTGGCGGCGGATGCGTTTTCGGCTATTGAGCTCGCGCTTGATTCCGTCGTGAAGATCTTCACGGTGACGAGCAGTCCTAATTACTTTCTTCCTTGGCAGAACAAGCCCCAGCGCGAAACCATGGGCTCTGGTACACTCCTTTACAACCTTGTCAAATTATCCTTTTACTTTCAATTTGAATTTGCCAAATTTTGATTCTTTCGAGGACAATTTTCAAAGATTATCAGATTTTTTATATCACCGATTGGAAATTGGACTAGTCTTTGCATAATGCATATTAGTTTACACGGAATTCTGAAAAGCAGATGCATAGCAAGTAAGAAGCAGAGTAAAACTAGCCACAGTAGGTGGTGCTGGCGGTTGTGCTAGCATTTTCCTCTTTCAGACTCCTTTGATTAGATTCTAAACATGGAATCCTGACGCAGATATGCTATTATTATGGTATAGGATTTGTTATTGAAGGGAGAAGGATCCTTACTAATGCCCACGTGGTGGCTGATTATACCTTTGTACTTGTAAGGAAACATGGCTCTCCTAATAAGTATAGAGCTGAAGTCCATGCCGTTGGTCATGAATGTGACTTGGCTATCCTGGTTGTGGAAAGTGAAGAATTCTGGCAGGGTATGACCTATTTGGAGCTTGGAGACACTCCATTCTTGCAAGAAGCTGTTGCTGTTGTTGGATACCCCCAAGGTAATAGCTAGAGTTTCCTGGACTTTATTTTCAGTTGCTAGTAATTGAAACAACGTGGAAGCTTGGATTTTCATTGTTATAACTTATAACTGCTCAATGACTGTCTCATATTGTTTTTAGTATTAGTTTAAGAATGATGTGGCTACTAATAAAAACAAATGGATGTGATGATCACATGATTTTGGTTTATCGCCTTATGAGAACTAGTTACTGGTATCAATCTTGTGAGCTAGCTAAAGAGTAAAAGTTGGTTGCAGGTGGAGACAACATTTCTGTAACGAAAGGTGTTGTTTCCAGAGTAGAGCCAACACAGTATGTTCATGGCGCCAGTCAGCTGATGGCTATACAAATTGACGCTGCTATAAATCCTGGAAATAGTGGAGGCCCTGCCATCATGGGTGATAAAGTTGCTGGAGTTGCTTTCCAGAATCTTTCAGGTGCAGAGAATATTGGGTAAGTTTTGCTTGGTTTATTTTTGATATGACAAATTGTATTTTTTCCTATTTTGGGTGTGGTTATGATGGCGGTGTTGTCTTTTGCTGAAGATTGAAGGAAAGAAGGATTTAGTCTTTTACTTGTTTACGAAAAAATGTTTTTACCACTCATCTTTGGGGGACGTGTTCTTTTTGTTATGATTTTCTTCACAGATTCTTATTCTTATAACAGTTACATCATTCCTGTTCCTGTGATAAAGCATTTTATCTCTGGCGTGGAAGATTCTGGGAAATATTTGGGTTTCTGCTCTATGGGTTTGTCATGCCAATCAATGGAAAATGTGCAACTCCGGGAACACTTTGGAATGCGCCCTGAGATGACTGGTGTTCTTGTCAGTAAAATTAACCCGCTTTCTGATGCACATAAGATTCTAAAGAAAGATGACATTATCCTTGCATTTGATGGTGTACTCATAGCAAATGATGGCACAGGTATGCTTTGATTATTCTTTTTATTCCACTGTGCTCTGCAAGGAAGAGTTGATATTTTAGACTTGTCATTTGCCTTTTTTTTTTAAAGTCTGAAAAATAAAATTGAAAAAGAAATCTGATTCGACATCACTTCCCATATTTATATGTATCAATCTGTATAGCCAAGTTGAAAAGGAAATAAAAGTCTTTCTTTCTTTATTTCTCCTGTCGGGCATTCTTAGCATGTATGTATGCCTTGAGCTGAAAGGTTGACTTTCTTTTGTTGTTAGAATGTACCGAATTGTTAAACAGAAGCTGTATAATTGTTCTCCATCTTCCTGGCTTAGAGTTCTTATCATGATGATATCAGTCTGTGATATGAATTCTGACGTGCTGAAAATTTATTCTCTTCGCAGTTCCTTTCAGGAATAGAGAGCGGATAACATTTGATCATCTAGTCTCTATGAAGAAACCGGATGACAAAGCAGATGTGAGGGTTTTAAGGGATGGCAAAGAGCTTAATTTCAGTATCACTCTACGTCCTGTAAGTTTGCTGCAGCTAAGGCTCTCTTGTAATATACATGAGCTGTTCTTTCTTAAAACGACTATCTTTTAATTATTTGCCTCTGGCACTGAGTTCTATTGCGTAATATTGTTATTGATGTTTGACTTTTGAATTTGCAGTTGCAGCCTTTGGTTCCAGTCCATCAATTTGATAAGCTTCCTATGTACTACATATTTGCTGGTCTTGTTTTCATTCCATTGACCCAACCATATCTCCATGAGTTTGGAGAAGATTGGTATAATACATCACCTCGTAGATTGTGTGAACGTGCATTGAAGGAGCAACCCAAGAAATCTGGTGAACAGCTCGTCATTCTTTCTCAGGTTTTCAATTCTTCCCTCCCTCCCTCCCTCTAGATAGTGTGTAATTAACCTATAAATATATTACCTTGGGAATATGATGATTTACATCTTGTGAAGACTGATCTGGTGCTAGATCCTTTATTTTTAACCATCTCTATTCAATCATGAAAAACTATGGTTCATTTGTATGATGTTAAGTCAACACAATTTTGCCAAATTAAGTTATCTTCGTTTAGCTATTATGATAATCAGAATGTAATATGAGATGCTGTATGTCTTTCATGCAATAAAGTTGACGACTAACATGAATTGTGAGAAGAATGGCGTGAACATAAATTGCAGAGTAGAGTGTTTATTTCTATTTCTTAAAAGAGTTGGGCCATAGAACCTTTTTATAATGGGAGGATATGAACACTAGAAGAAGTTGACTTGTTTTCTGTCGTAATTGTTTTTTTTTTCTGCTGAACAATCATTCTGCATCCCTAGTCCGAGTTAACTTTTCTGAAATAGATATCACTCTCTTCTGCCCAGGTCCTGATGGATGATATTAATGCTGGTTATGAACGCCTTGCAGAATTACAGGTCAGTGGCATATAATATCTTACTGATAGAATTACAGGCCGTATTTTCTTTGTTTTCATATGATTTGGCTGCTTCACAGGTAAAACGAGTAAATGGAGAAGAAGTAGAAAACCTAAAGCATCTGTGCCGTCTTGTAGAAGAATGCAGCGCAGAGGACTTGAGGTTTGATTTAGACGACGACAGAGTGGTTGTGCTAAATTATCAGAAGGCAAAACTTGCCACATCTCGCATACTAATGCGGCATAGGATACCCTCGGCGATGTCTAATGATCTTATTGATGAAAATGCAAAGGAACCTGTCGTCTTATCCACAGAGAGCTGAGTTCTAGTGAAATTAAAAAAAAAAAAAAAAAAAAAAAACTCTGTTTTTGCTCCATTTATGTACCAATTCCTACAGATCAATTTATCCAACGAACCCTTAATTATTGTAGGTTACATTTTTTTTTCCAGCTACATAAATGGTGGAAGAGGCTACCCCTTTGTATTGTGTAACAAGGTGATGATGAATTTGGTTTATATCCACTTGCATTGAAAGAATAATATGTATATTTTTTTTTATTGAAAGACTTGAGAGGTGCATAGCAATTTAGTAAATGAGATGGAAACCCAGAATCGCATTATAACCCAATGCATTTGTTATAATGAGATGGAAACCCAACACGCACCTCTAACATTCAACTTTATAGGGTTTAGCTGCAGGCAGAAACCTACTTTCCAAAATCTAAGAGCCATATTTCTCAGTTCGGTCCACTTTCAGAATTTGGTTTTCAGTCTGGTCTAGACTGAGGTTGACATGAATCTCATGTTCAGAACAGCGGTCACTTGTCAAAGACATCATCTTGATCTAGGCAATTACATGAAAAGGCACTCCAGAGGTATATTATACACACAGATAAGACCATGATGACCCAATAACTTTTATGCCCACAAAGCAAAGTAGTTCAGCATCAAACAACAGTGTAACAATTATTCGTATCAGCAACTATACCTAACATATGAAATTGACAATATGCAATTGACAAAATGAAATAAAGGCATCACTAAGACTAACATTAATCCCAAAAATACAATAATAGACAAAATATATTTCGGCCACTCAGTGAAGAGAAGCACCAGTTTCCTTTTCTTATCAAAGATGGAATGGTCCAATGCAGAGTTACCAGTGTGCCCTTTCTGTTTTCTGCAATTTACAGCTTGACTTTCAACGACCTT
This sequence comes from Fallopia convolvulus, assembly GCA_964016875.1. Taxonomy (NCBI): domain Eukaryota; kingdom Viridiplantae; phylum Streptophyta; class Magnoliopsida; order Caryophyllales; family Polygonaceae; genus Fallopia; species Fallopia convolvulus. Next base: position 36,419,502 of record OZ024732.1, on the reverse strand, counting down.
AGCTCAAGTCTTCCAGTATCTTCTTGATACTACACTTGTCAGTACCACGAATCTATCAAGTATTTCCTTCTTGCTTCCGAAAAAAAATTTGTTTTTCCTTTTTTTCTGATGAAGCCTTCAGTCATTGCTTACAAACACAGATCACAGAACTTGTATGTGCCCGCTTGAAAACACAACACGCCCAGGTGGCACTGTGCTAGTTGTGATCCATTCAAGAGTCGGACCTATTGGATGTTAGCGATGAAAAAAGACCTGAAGCTTGCATGGGCAAGATATCTCCAAATGTAGACATGGCAGAAGCAGACCGGTCCTTCAAGTTCAACCTGCCAACTTGTGAATCTGCTAACATGGATCCCAATTTAAACGTGCTCTCTCCAAATCTGCTGCCAACCTGGTTAGCAAGTATACAGATTTACAAGTAATTACTAAAGCACCTTGAAGAGACTAAAAGAACACTGAAGTACATTTAAAAAGTTCACTTATCAGAGAACTACCGAGGCAATTGTAGAAACAACACTTCGAAATTTTAAACTCTGTGATTCTGAGGGAATCAAGGTCTATTTTTAAAATATTCCAAATGCACGATGTTTTAAAAAGTAAGGGAATTTATCATTCCTATAACAGAAATAACTTCACGTGACAGATTTCATAGTTGCTATATTCACCTTAATGGTGTATACTACGCAATTTTTATAACAAAAAGTATCTCTTGGCAGCTATATTCATCAAATGAAGTAAAGAAAGCATAAATTTAATCTGACCATCTCGATTGAGTGTATTTCAGTTTTCTGGCCAATATTGTCTAATTATTCAGAGACACTAGTTCTAAATTCAAAGCTGATATGCTACAGCTTCCCAACATCAAAAGATGTGATAGAGGACAGGTATTGATGAGCTTGAAAGACTTGCCTGCATGAAGGATTTCAAGAATGGAGTTGCTACCCCGAAGCTTGAGTTTTCATCAAAATCAATTTTCTGTGAGAGTTCTCCATTTGCATAAGCTTTCAATGAACTTCTTGATGTGACATCATCAGAAGAGGTCCTCAGAGGGGTCTTACCAGCATTCCTTGAAGATAATGCAGGTGCGCTAAAAAACCAAGCAACAATTTAAACAACATTAAGTAATAATACATCATAAAGAATAAGATATCTCCTTGTGCAGCATCAGGAAAGGGAACAACAAACATAGCAAATTCATGTGCATACAAGAAGAGAATATTACCTGATGGGAAGGTACTTGAAGCGAGGAACTGTGGAGCATCTCATTAGATTGCCTTCTGAATTATTAGGCAGTTTCTGTACAGTGTCCATGTACATTCTGTTGAGTTGCACAAAGAAGCCAAAGAGAACAGCATGCCTCAGGTAAGACTGTTTCTCATTCTCCCACAGGTAGGGCTCATATCTATACAGAGACAAGATCATGGTGAGATATGAACTTTGAGTATAATTGCAGATATATGAAGGCTATTATTGTCAACTTTTGCAATAAAGAAGTAATATATTATGAAAAAGAATGTTAGTGAAATGACAGAAAACATTCTATTCTATGGAAGCAGAAGCTTTGACAACGAAGAATGCATATAACAGGATTCTCTGCTACTTAGAACTTTGATGTTTCCTTAAAATGAAATCAATCCAAGAGGACCAAGACCATCAAATACCAGATCTATTATGTAAAAAACCATATACCTCAGTAAATCTACTTCAAATTTATCATAGCAAAATATAGAGACTTGTATCCTGTGACAGGAACAGTTGAAGGAAATATAATACAGCAAAGATAATGCAAAAAAACACCCTAGGTTCTTGTATAGCAATAAAGCCCTGTCAAGTTGCTAATTTGAATTCACAAATTAATAATTCAAAAATGTCTTACGTTTGCCAGTCAATTGGATCAAGCTTCTGTGAAAAATGGTTAACCAGATGATTTACACGCTCTCTTGTGACTGATTTAGAACTGTCATTTTCCTGCTTCCTCAGGTAAGCATATTTTGTTGCTGGGCTCTTCAATGAGACCTCATTTATCATGGAGTCACTACCAGAAAGAATATCAGCAGCAAATCTAATGTCCAACAAGGCTTGAAGGGCTCCTTTTTCTGACACTTCAACCCCATGGTTGGCAATGAAATCACCATAGACACTGATAACCTGAATGAATTCAGCCACATTAATGAATAATATTGATAACATTCCACAGCAATGCATGTCCATTTGTAGCAAATGCATTTTCATTAACTGGACTAACAATGAATTGAATAACTAAGCAAAAAAAGCAACTGACTTCACATGACTACCAATTACCTAATACAAGAAGGGTTGCAGTGATTTTAAACTATGTAGGAGCCACATTGATTTATTGGTTCAACTGAGATAAAAAACAAAACAATACAATCATGCAGAGCACTTGATCTTTGATGACACAAAGCTCTACATAATAAACACCCAAGCAGAGAGGGAGACATACATGCTCAAAGACATAGGGGTTGTTTCACTTGTGGGTAGAAATGGGTTTTCGGGTGAAAAGTGATTTTTAGTGTCTTGAAAAACGTAAAAAGAAGAGAGAGAGTTGCACGGATTTCAAGAGTATTAAAAGTGGATTTTGGGTAGAAAGGGATTTTATGGTGAAAGTGAAACAAGGCCATAATGGTTATAATGAAAGCTGCAACATAATACATTATCAGAGAATGTGCATCAGGTCACTAAGTTGCAACAACAGAAATCATATAATGCAAAATATAGAAAGCCATAGCAAAAGCATTTCTGAAACATTTATGAGCAGTGAAGAGTTGTTCACTACTCACTAATGGTACAGTCAAGAGATGTCACTACTCACTAGCAACTAAAGGTTCCATACCGATTCAAGTAGTCTCAATGCAAGTTGTTGCAGAATAGTCTTGTCAAGAACGTGACCTCCAACTCGGTGAATTTCTTCACATGCTCTGAACAAAAATGAAGTCACATATAAAGAAGGCATACATGGCAGGGAGATCTTCAGTTCTGTATCTTCACCAGGCAGTTCTGTGTCTTCACCAGGCAGTTCTGTGTCTTCACCAGGCTGCTCTTGTTTGACAGCAATCTCCTCCCAACCCTGCCCAATTTTAAAAATACAAGATTTCACTAAAAGAATCACAAATAGTCATCATCATCGACCCAGTGAGGCTCCGCTACAGCGGAATCTGGGGGGTCAAGATGGGGGTACCCCTGCCCGAGAGAAATGGGGTATGCCCGATAGACCCAAGAAAAAATGAAATTCAGCTATGTGAATAATGACTGAATTTAGTTAGAATGCACCAAAATTGATATAGGGACTAAAACCATCTCAAAGGCAGTGTATAAAAGCCAATGAGCATGAGGATTCGCCCCATAAAATCACAAATAGTAGATACTAAATTAAACATTTAAGAAGATACTTTATTCAACAGTTTAAAAGCTTATTCATTTTTCTATTATGCAAAGAATAATATATTCAAACAGTTTCAATGTAAGGAGCCCCAGTAGCACACTACCCGCTGTTCATATGTCAAATGACTGTATGTATAGGAGTGATAGTTTCACAAAGCAACCATAAATTTAAAAAATACATGTGTATCATAAAGAACGGAAAAGAAAGTTAGAATCAGCTATAAGCATCTATCTAGAAGTGTTCTTCACATACTCTAAACAGGACTCAGGTAGAGGAGGTGTAGGCAGGAGGGAGGGCTGTAGGGTTTGGGGTTTAGGGGTAGGTTGATAGTGTTCTCTGGTTTGGGTAAGCTTTGTTTTCAGTGCATTTTTGCCGTTTTCTAGTGGGTGCTTCGTGTGGTTTCCTCTATAGCCATACTGCCGTTGTGTTCCTCTAGTTCTGTTTCTGTTTGGAGGTTCTGTTTTGCTTTGTTTGCTTCTCTTTGGTCTATAAACACCCTCTCGATTTGCTCCGGGTATAGGTGTGTACATCTCGGCCCCCAAAACCCCAATTGTGGATATACTGGGTATTAGTTGTTCTTGTTTGTATAAGCATCTTTCTAGAAGATAGACTATCTAAAAAAATTCAAGAAGCATAAAACATGCAAGGATTGATCAAAGTATAGCTGTAACTGATATTTTGGAAATCACACTTACTTTCAAAGGAGTTGTAGCACATAAACCATCATCTTGTCTGAGGTCATGAGAAAGTGTAGATGAGAGCTCATCTGCTAGCCATGAAATCCACAAGCCATGGGAAGCAATACAGCAATCCCTCATAGATTTGATAAGTTCTTCAAGTTTTGGGCTTGCAATGTCACTAAACCCATATATAGCAGCCGCAACCAGAGAGGTGTGTCTTCTAGAACCACCAATGGCATGCTTTCCTGGACTATCAGGAATTGAATAATCAATAGAAAGTCTAGAATGCCTGAAGATGGATGTGAGCTTCTCTGAACCTGATGATAAAGTTTCACTTATCCACGACCTTGGTGAACCGAGGACAATAGGCATGTGTCTGGAATGCTTCTGGAAGGCAAACAACAATCGGCCAATAAAAAGGGATTTCTCAACAGCTTTAGCTTGTTCTGCGTACTTCATTTTCATGTTCTTGTTGTCCAAGTGAGAACGTAATTCCTCAAGTTCATTATTTAAATCCTTCAAAATAGTTGATATACTTTGATAGCATCTGCTTTGTAAATATGGCACAAGGTCCTTCAACCTTAAAGATGCTTTTGGAGACTCTAAGAAACACAGTAGATCCTCAAGCACACTTTGGCAGCAGCTGTCCACTGCATCCCTAATTTGACTAGCCTCTGGCCCAAAATATCCATGGAGGCAACTACGAAAATCATTTTCATCAGCCAAAGATTTTGTCCCAGGTATCAGACTAGCCTTCTTTAGATTTGGTTCTACAAACCAAACCCGACCTTCTAAGGATGTTCTGTTTAAGTAGGCCTGGAAGTCATTAATAGTATCAGCACTTTCTCCAATTGCATAAACTGATCCAGTCACATTAACCACCTTGTTCAAATCCTCAAATCCAGAGTCAATGATCACCTTCATCCTTTGAACAAAGGCATCCTCAAAAATTTCATTCCAAAGATCCAAATTTTCTTCCAAAACTAGTTCCCGAATCCTACTCCAAGGCAACTCAATATCAGAACCAAAGACACTCCTGAGCCACTCCAAGCTTCCTTCTAGAACATGTTTACTATCCATTGCCTCCCTTATTTGTTTTTCTGCTGAAGCAAGCTCTGCACCGGTAGCAATTGAATCAAGCAAAATTTTGCCATTGATCTTCTTAACAATTTCTCTCCCGCATTCCCTCAGCCAGTTAGAACAAGACTTGGCAATAAAGTCTTTATCAAGTATCACCATAACAGACTCTAAATTATCCCTGAATTCATTCCACAACCTAACCTCCTCCTCAGGATTAGGAATTCCACCAAACAACTGAGAAGCAGGTGGGGAATCCAAAATTATCTTATAGAACAACGGCATATCATTCATTACCTGCAAAAACAACTCCCCGACTTGCCCCACAGTAACCTGCATTATCTTTGTTACTTCACAAAGCACAGAAATAACCGTAGATCCATCAAACTTGGTTTCACAGCCACCACTCAAACTGCAGGAATGCAATTTTTGCATTATCCATGACTTCCTGGAGTCCAAAAACAAGCTAAATGCCTGCCCAGGAAGGATCTCATCAACAACAGCTACACCTGCCAAGGCATCAGCAAAAGCACCAACTGGCAATGTACCAATGCCGTTCTTGTCCATAGCCAACAACCTCTCGCGACTTCTCTGTGAAATCTGAGCCTTAAAGCTTTCAACAAGTTGCCATTGATGGCTTAACAACGGAAACTTCTTAGACAAAATCTTACCATCCCCCTCAATATCGAGCTTGTTCACTAAATTTAAGTTCTGATGAACCAGTTTTGCCCTTACATATCTGGCCGCGGATTCCAAGAACATGGATTCATCCAAACAGCCCCAAATATTCTCGGGCGTATCAACCAAATATTTAACCCGACAAGCAATACCGTAGATTTTAGATCTATTAGGGTTGGAATGCGGGGCAGAAAGAGCAGGATTAGGGTTTTCCGAGGAGAGAGAGAATATTGATTCCGAAATACTAGAAACGTTGGCAGAGATGGACTCACACGATGATTTCATGGACAGTATAGAATCGGCAGAGTCTATCAGATCGCGGTAACGGTTGCCAATCAACTGCCTGAGCTCCTCCTTCTTATCCTCGATCTGTTTCCTGGTGTTCGATTCCACATTCCTGATCTCGGATATCGGCTTCGTACGGAACAGGGATTCCGCATCCCGATATCCAACACCGGACAGAGCAGCGGATTGATCGGCCGACGAAACCCTCATTGCAAAACCCTAACGCACCGTCTCGACCGCTTTCTCTGTCTTCGCTCCCTCTGCTCCGTTCGCCACTTAGCGAAGAAGCCAATTGCTACCGATCATTCAGAATAAGGATGAATTTGCAAGTGGAAACACTAATCGATCGAAATTGCAAGTTAAACGGCCAAATCGAGGCCAGCCTTTGAAGGAGAGGAACCGGGTACAACTGTGAATAACGGGAGGGCAGATTTCGATTGGATCAAACTGAAAAAGCCTTACTGTAGTAGATCTGAAGAAAAATCTTGCTGAATCAGGAAAAACGACGGATGAATAACTTGATCTAAAACAACGAGATCTTGCAGCGACTCATTGTTTTGGGTCCTTGAAAATGAGACACCTGCCTGGAACCTGTTTGAGAGGGAGAAAACTGAAATCCAATTCGATATATCCTTAAAATCCACGGAGTATCTCTATTGGAATCTTTTTCCAAAGTAGGCTTAAGGAGTTAAAAAATTCTTGAAATAGGCTCAGCCGAAGAATATTGTCCAATATAGGCTGGCTTTTTAGGCTCGGGATAAGTCGCTATATCGTTGAACGGTTTAAATAGAGTAGGTCGCTACATGTGCCAGCGACTCTCACTTTTGAATTGAAATAAGTAATTTTAAATAGAAAAGGCATATCTTAGTTTGTTTTGTTTCGTTTCTTAAATATATCTTAGTTTGATATATAATTATAAACGATTATTTTTCACTTATCTAAACCTATTGTTAATATCATTTTTACTGAAATGTTAACTTCCAAATAAACATTTCAATCATGTGGTTAACCCGACCCGACCGAAAACCCACTACAACCCGACCCGATTGACCTATAACCCATAAAGAAACCGAACCTGATTTAAATAGAACTCGAAATGACCGAACCCGAACCCGCCCAACCCGAATGATTCGGGTTCTATCGGGTTCGATTTATTTCGGTTTTCGGGTTTAAATTTTCGAGTCTTAACCCTCAAATTATCGGATGATTCAGGTCGAATTTGCGGGTAGGTCAACTTTTGACAACTCTAATTATTTATCACGAATGATTGATATATTTCCAAACTTTTTATTATTAATATCTTATTTAAGGAAAATTGTACAATGTATGTGATATTAATAATAATTTTTTTTGAAATATATGAATCATCCATGGCAAATCATATAAATTTTTAATATTAAGATTTTTGTATAAATATTTAAAATCAGAAAAATTAAAAAAAAATCATATTCTTAAATGATATTTCTAATTAGAAAATAAATTTTTAACTTGTAAACCCCTTATCTTATTAAAAAAAATTAGGTTCTAATTATATATATCGAACTAAGACATATTGAATAGTTTAAATAAATTATTGTTAAGTTGGCCAGCAATTTTGTCCGAACCTAACAATCCAGCCTATTCTGGGCAATGTTTTTTGATCGAGCGTGTTTCAAGAAATATTTTACTTTTTAAGCCTACATTAGAAAAAAAATTTCTCTATTGCTTCAACAAAAAAAATCAATCTATCTATCTATCGTCATTAGGGAGGTTAAAATAATATATAAAATAATCTTATAATAAACAATTTTATTGGTTGAAATTTAATTGAACTGTTTTAATTAATTATATTTATATATTAAATAAAATATTTAATCAATATATTAACTTTATTTTTGAATAAGATAGTTTTGTAAATAAGATACATATAATTTTATAAAAATATCCTTTCCTATATCATTTTTTAATAATTATTTTTGAAATTGATAGTTTTTTATAGATAAGATATGTATAATTGTTTTTAGAAGTATCGTTATATATGTCAATTTAATAAAAATTTAACAAATATAAATAAATAATACAAAAATTCTATAAAATCTCGTGCAAGGCACGGGAACTAAAACTGTAAATTATTATTATTACAACGGCAGCAATTTCTGTCATTACGTTGCGCCACATCACTTATATATTAAAATAATAATTTATAATAAGTAATTTATCTATTACTAATAACTAAAACGGTAGCAATTCCTACCACAACGTTATGCCACATCACTCATATATTAAAATAATAATTTACAATATGTAATTGGTATAAAAATATTAACAAAAATAATCTTAACAACATATAAAGTTGTCCCCCATCAATTTTCAAAATCCTAGTAAATAAATAATTTTCAAAAACTTTAAATTTCCTTATTTCAAATATTAATAAAAATACATATTATGCATCATATAGAAAGCATATGAAAAATAAAATATCACTGTCGATTATTCATAATTTCATATGCACGAGAACCACATTAATTTGAATATGAAAACAAACTGTTGACCAGCTACAAATTATCACCTTAATCTAGATTCGGGAAATGCTATGAGAAGTCCTTGGCGCAAGATGACGGTCTTAAAGATTAAAATAGATTGTCGACCAATCAGTCCTCCGTCAAAATGGATGGGGAGACACCAGTCCCTAAGTATGAAACCAAAAGAGGCCACGCCATCCAAACAAATTACATCAGTAAAATTCAACTTAATAAAGTTTCTCTTGGACCATCCACAATGGTGAACTCAAAATCAGATTTTTAACTCCTTTAAATCAATTTTCTCACTCATCCACCTCATTTTAAAACTCACTTCTACTTTATCTCCACAACCCACAACCCCACTTCATTCTTTAAAATCCACTATCTTTATTTCATTTTTATCTTTATTTATCCAATTACTCTATTTTGTTTTGGATATTATTTAATTATACGGTATAATATTCAATATAAATATTCAATTATATTAATTTGACTAATTTATATCAATTATGTGATTAAAACACGAAGTTTAAAATTAATATAAATGAAAAAAAATACATTTTATTTCACATAAAAATGAAAATATGAGAATAATGTATATTTAATTAAATTAATTTGAATATTATTTATATCAATATATAATTAAAATATTAAATTTGAAACTTATAAATGACAAACAACATATTTCATTTCTCGCATATTATTGTTATAAATCTCATTTCATGATCTAAAACCCTTAAAATATTTCAATTTACATTTATAATATCTTATAGTATATTTATTTGGTGACTATAATATATAGAACTCATATTTTATTTCAATTAATATATTAATTATATTATTTTATAAAATGCAAAAAAATTAACTACCAAAAAAACAAAGATAGTTTTTAAAGGATTGATTTACTCATTTTTTTATTTACACTAATTTTATTTTTTTATCAAAATATATTCAACATTGGTGTCTAGACCTGTCAAAAACTGACCTAACCCGCTAACCCGACCCGACCCGCCCGATAATTTTAGGGTTAAGACCCGAAAATTTGAACCCGAAACCCGAAATAAACCGAACCCGCTACAACCCGAACCCGTTGGGTTGAAACCCGAAACCCCTTGGGTTGACCGATTTAGCTTATTTATAGAATTTTTTAAATTTATTTTGAAACTTATAATATATTTTATTATTAAAATAAATGAAAATAATATATTATAATTAAATATTATTATTTAATTAAAAATTAATTTTAATAATCATAAGAAAAAAGGATATTTTAAACCCGCTGGTCAACCCGACCTGACCGAAAACCCGCTGCAACCCGACCCGATTGACCCGTGACCCATAATGACCCGGAACCCGATTTAACCCGAACCCGAAATGACCGAACCCGAACCCGCCCAACCCGACCCGATTGACATGTCTATTGGTGTCTATGTATAGATAAAAAAGAAATAAAAATATTAAAAATATTTGTTTGAATTTATTCTCATTTATTTCGGCTGAAATATTGCCTATAATTTTTATAAGCTTTAAAAAATTTAAATTGTCCTAGCCAAGCAGAGTTTTTCATGTGGACTAAAGTCTTGTTTGTTGGTGGAAATTAAATGTTGGGAAATTGCGTTGCTTTGTTCACATGGAACGCCAAAAAAATTTTCCTCACCCAAACATGACTTTTACTATATGGGTTTTATTCAGATGGATCCGTCTTCTATTTCAAGACTGAATGTTGGGTTTTTAATTTTTTTTCACTGTACAGAAGATCTTTAATACTTTTAAATGTTTAAAATCCCCTGTTGCTAGTGGTCTTAGGTTTGCCCATTCAACAAGCTTTCTCCCTTCCCTAGCTTTCACGGTATAAGTGCGAGAGTTATTAGTTTAAGGATTTCCTGCAAATTTCTATTCTTTAACCTGGTTACGAGTAAAATCACTTAGGATCTCGACATCATTCAAGTTTTGACTGTTATCGTTGTAAAAAATTCTCTTATTTCTAGAGAACCATAGGCTCCACCGGGCATTAGTGAGGAGTTTAATTTCCTCCTGTAACACCCCTATTTTTGAAGAAATGTATATTACCGTCAGTGACCTCGAATTTTTCCCGTCTAAAGTCATCCAAGGCTTTAAATTATATAATTAGACATAACCTAGAGTTTGATATTTTCGCAAAGGGCGAGAAATACCATGAAAAAGTGCAGAAATAAATGGAATTAGTCTAAGGAGACTAAGCAAGAGAGAATAGATAATTCTCACAGGTAAGGGTTGGTAATATCAATAATTTATCAACAAGATAATGAAGAAGATTTATTTGAGTGTAACATCTTTGTGGAGTTTATAAGAATGGAAGTTAGTTTATCTCGAAAAGAGAAAAACTATTTTATGAGAAGAAGGATACTATGAGATTATAGTTCCTTTTTGAGTAAGAATATTGTTGGGAACGTTTATTTCACATCAAGCTTTTAAAAGCCTCTCGTAACTTTGTCGGACCTCAACCGACCTCATCATATTCGGAGCTCCAAATTGGGGAGGTGGCTCGAAGACGCTTAAGTTCCAATCCCACCTAGACAAGCCCAAATAAGCATTCAGATTGGAAAGACGATCATCAAAAGCCAGGAGCAAGAATGGACTTTCCAAGTTGTAATCGATCCATCCTGGTTGAATTATTATTGTGCACTAGGCACTTATCTTTATTAAGTCATAAACGTTGCATTTAATTGATGATTTCTAGATGTGGTGGCTACAAAGGTCGATCCACATAAAGGAAACGAAAGAATGTCAGGTCTCTTTCATCCCGAGTATACAAGTCTTTTTTCATCCTGAGTGTTCATGCCTCTTCCATCCTGAGTGTTCAGGCCTCTTTCATCTTGAGGATATCGGGCATCTTTCATCCCGAGTATATAGGTCTCTTTCATCCTATAGGCATCTAGCGAGTGCACAATATCGTCTATGCTAATCCATAACAAATATCGAAAAGAGATTGAAACAAGCAAGGCCACAAATTATCGATCCTAAAGTTTAGTACTAGCATAGTAAGAATCATAATGACAATATATTGTTATTTCTAAGTAAATAAATAAACCTAAGTTCATTTAACAAACAAGAAGTTCCCAACATAAAAGAATATCCTTAACAGAATCGAAATATTAAAAAGGTTACAAGGGAGAATATCCACTTGCCTTATCCTCGGTTTTGTCTTGAGAACAATTCGAAGTCATAGATGGATAACGTTCCCGAGAATTTTCCATAACCGAGTTTGGATAACCGAATGAATATATTAATCCTTTATTTCATTTCTTATATTTAATTCATATAATTCCTTTTATATGATGAGATTTATTCTAGAAATATTCATTTTTATTAATTTAGTTTGCATGCTACAAGAATAATATTATGAACTCCTTAAGAGAGTCATTTATAATTTTTATGGAAATTATAAATTCTCTAAGTGAGCATGCAACATAAATTATTTTCTTATGAACTTAGTAATAGCCTTTATAATATTTATTCTCCTTAAATAAATACTTTTATATACCAACAATTATTTTTAAGAAATTTATTAAAGATTTATTTACTAGTGAAAGACGATCATTACCCTCCTTCCTTCTTCTTCTTCCTTGGTGATCGACTGGTGGTGGAACAACTAGCGGCGAACGGTGGCGAACGGCGGAGGACGACGGTGGAGAGGGTAGCAGAAAGAGGTCAGGGAGGAAAAAGAAGGAGAAATGTGGGAGGATTTCTAGTGTGGTGAGGGATTAAACTTAAGAGATTTCTTTAGAGCTTGCAAGAACAAGAGTAAAGAGAAGAGAAGAGGAGAGTGGTGTGCATCTAGCTCTTGCCCACACCCCTTTATATAGGCAACCACTTTTTGCACCATGGCATGGTATGCCGTGAGATTTTTTTATGTTAAAATTTCACGGCATATCATGCAGTGAGATTTCTTTATGTGTTAAAATTTTACTGCATATCATGTCGTGGTGTATTAAGCTATTTTTTAGGGTGCGAAAATCCCATGTGTTTATATAGTGGATGATGGGAGCATACACCCTCTCACCATCATTACTTGGTGCCTTGTAGGAGTGGAGAATTGAGAGAGATTGATTGTATGTAGAGGTGTCTTAGAATAGAAAAAGAAGAGAGATTCTTGAAGATGGAGGTGATGTGACTCCATGACTTCACATGATGTATGGAGGATGACATCATTTGGTTTTTTTTGGAAGCTTCTTAGATGGGAAAGAATATAATAAACTTAGCTTGTTTATGTGACAAGAAAAGCCTTCTAGCATGGTGGTGGGAGAGGAGTGTAGAGGTTGTAGAAAATGCAAGAGGTTAATGATTTAAATCTCACTTTTAGCATTTTGCCTCTTTTTCTCCTTTCCCCCACTTTTTTTTAAATACATGTTAACGAAAAATTAGCATTTTGTATTTTAAATTAAATAAATTTTTATTTGCCATTACGGTTGATTTTCATTAGAGTTTATAAATATGAAAATCATAAAAATAGTATCTTACTATTTTAAATGAAATATTTTAATATTTAAATTTAATATTTATTTTATTAGAAAATAGCGGCTCTTACACCTCCATTAGAAAATTAGCACTTGGTGCGGTTTTTTGTCGTCTGGTAACACCTATCCGATAATCCAAAATGGGCTTAAAGAGTTAAGGGTTGCCCTAGTATGTAGGCATGATAGTAAGATGTGGTTGTTGTCTTCAAACTGGTTATTGCATGCTTCACATCCTTTTGGTACCGAGATATGGTTGGTTGTTAGCCTCTTTTAGTTGGAAGGCCGATTTGAGCCACTTTCCATAAGAAATTCTTCATTTGTGAAGGGGGGTATGTTGAGCTTATTGATCCATTCTAGGTTAATTCCGGGTTTCCCTTTGGATTGTTAGAGCCAAAGCATGGTAGAGTGGGTAGAGTACCAACAAGTTTTGCTTGGTTGCCAATACAACCTATCCGGGATTTTATTAATGGTGTTAATGATTTGGATAATTTTTCGAGGTCCTCTTGATTAACGACCCTTCTTAATTTTTTTAGGTTCCACGAGTTGTCCTTCAGAAGGTACGCATCAGCATGTTCCTCTAAATTAATTAGAGTTTCGACCTCTATTTTTTGGGTAAGAGGGCCATTTTCGGTCCAATTATCTTTCCAAAAGCGAATAGTTTTTCCATCCCCAACTTGCTAGATGCGCCCTTTCAAGAATAGGTCCCTTAGGCTTAGCTGTTTGGACCACTGCCATGATGTGTTGTATTTTTTCTTATAGCTTACGATACTTTCCGTTTTGAGGTATTTTTGTGTCACTATTTTGACCAAGGGGTTATTTGGTCCCACTAGGATTTTCCACAACAATTTCATTTGGAGTGCTTGGTTCATCTCTTTTGCCTTGACGATTCCCACCCCTTCGTGAGCGGGTGATCGACAAATAGAGTTATAGCTTATAAGTGGTTTATAGTTTTTTCCTTGTTCCAGAAAAAGTTTTTGTTAATTTGGTCTAGTTGTTTCAGAGTTGCCTACGGTAACAAAAACAATTGCATGATATAGTTTGGTTGTGCTGAGAGGTTTGTTTTGAAGAGGGTTTTTCGCACTTCCTAAGATAGAGCGTTGGCTTTTCATTTTGACAAGGTCAGGGGTTTAAAGGTGTTATGAGTCACTCTCTCGTTGGTAATCAGACATCCTAGATATTCTTACAATGCAACTTTGTTCGCAGTTTGGAGAATCTGTTTTAGTTGCTCTTTCGTGTTGTTGCTTGTGTTTTTTGTGACCTTAAAGCCAGACTTGTGAAAGTTAACTTTTTGGCTAGAAATTTGGTAATAGTCATCAATGATGTCTTTAATGTTTTTTACAAGCCTGACCATTAGCTTTTGCAAAGATAATGATATCATCCGCAAATGCCAAGAATGAAATTTTTGTTCAATTTCTTGAGATTTGGATACCAATGCCACTTTTTAGGGTTAGTACTCAAAAGGTTGAGTTGCCTCTCCAGGATCTCATCGACTAGTATGAAAATGTATGGTGACATGGAATCTCCTTGTCTAAGACCCTGTTGGGGGTAGAGGTATTCTAGTTGGTCCGTTATTAACAAGGACTGAAAAGGAAATAGTTTCAACACATTCTCGGATCTAACCAAGAACTTGTCATGAAAACCAAATTTGTGGAGGATAGAAGCCAAGAATTCCCAACTATTAAGATCATAGGCCTTTTCCATGTCGAGCTTGACGACAATCCAATTCTCCCACCCTCGTTTTTTGCGGAACGTACGAGTGAAAAATCTTGTATGCTATGTAATAGCTCGCTTTTCTAGCAGATTAATCATGTAAAATCCCTTAAGGTGTTTAATAAAATATACGTAGCATTACTAGAAATTATATATGATTCACTTTATGAAATGAAAAGTTAGCAAATAATTTTTATAAAGTTATTTTTGATAAACAAACCTTACACAAAAGGTCACAAAAATTTGTACAATAACTTAAAGAAAATAAAAAGGAGTTATAAGGAAATGATTCAAGAATGTTATAATCACATCATGAGTTAACTATTCTATTTAAAATTATTAAGAAATTTTTATTTTATCAATTGAAAGTTAAAGACTAAACAAACCTCTGATCCATCAGAGTTGCTTTTTGGGTCACAAAAGGTTTCTTCAAATCCTCAAGAGCATCCACCATCTCATCTCTAATCATAGCTCTTCGGACAAAAGCATATTTTTCCCAATTCTTCATAGTTTGCGTAATTTACTGATTGAGCATGAGGTTCCTAAATCATCTAGTATCATGCCTCACTAAGGTGGTTGGATCTTTTGTCGAAAAGGTTGGTTGTAGTGAAGGGCATCGTTCCACTTCCCCCTATTAGACGATGGTCATCAACAACATTTTGAGGATATTCGAGGTGTTTTAAGGAAGCACAAGCTTCTTCTTGCTTGAACAACGCAATAGCACCCCTTTTGCTGAGGAGGATCTAATTCGAGGTATAGTCATTATGGGCATTGACCGCTACAGTGTTTTCAATATATGTGTGATGATATTGGATGCTATACTTGACCGTTCCAGGATGGTGTTACTGACTGAGAATGAGGTTGTGGTTGACCTAAATCATCTAGTGTCATGCCTCACTAAGGTGGGTGAATCTTCCGTCCTGGATACAAGCCTTGCCATATATGAGCTCAATGCTTGTAGGACTACATGACATCTTTTTCAGAATAAACTCTTGCATAAACAAATCTCTGATCTATCAGAGCTGCTTTTTGGGTCACAAAATGTTTCTTTAAATCCTCAAAAGCATCCATCATCTCATCCCTAATCACAACTCTTCGGACGAAAGTAGATTTTCCCAATTATTCATCGTCTGCATGCTTTACTTATTGAGCATGAGGTTCCTGAATCATCTAGTGTCATGCCTCACTGAGGTGGTTGGATCTTTTGTCATGGATATCAACCTTGCCATATCCGAGCTCAATGCATTTAGGACTGCACGGGAGGAAAGCATGCATGCTATGGAGAATTGGGAAAAATTTACTTTCGTTCGAAGAGTTGTGATTAAATATTAGATTATGGATGCTCTTGAGGATTTGGAGAAACTTGATGCGACCCAAAAAGCAGCTTTGATGAATCAAAGGTTTGTTTATGCAAAACTTGATTTTGAAAAAGATGCCAAAGAATTAGTAGATCTCATTTGCAATATCATCCATCGAGGAGGAATATTCTTCCTTTTTGAAGTTTGTGGATGCAATCAAGCAGTTGTTTGGGATGCTAGGCTACAATCATGGAGGTCTAGGGATAGTATCCCTCCTCGTGTCTACCACTAGGCTGAAAAGGTTGGTTGCATTGAAGCTAACCATTCCAATTCCCCCTATTGGACGATGGTCATCAACAACATTTTGAGCATATTCAAGGTGTTTTAAGGAAGCACAATCTTCTTCTTGCTTGAAAAACACAATATCATCCTTTTTGCCGTGCTAAGGAGGACCTAATTCGAGGTATAGTCATTATGGGCATTGACCGCTGCGGTGTTTTCAATATATGTGAGACGATAGTTGTAACACCCCTATTTTGCAACACTTGGTATTACCGCCAGTGACCTCGGACTTTACCGTCCAAAGTCACCCAAGGCTTTACAATGATATTAAAACTTATAGAAATGCGGAAATTTACATAAACATTACATAAATAAACGGATGCTCACGAATAAGATTTGGTTCTTTAATTGAAGATGAAATTGACTAAAAGCGGAATCTATAATACTATAAACAAAGCTTTTTGACAATCCATGCGAACGCAATTAATGCGTCATCTTATACAATCCAAATCACATTTTATGTTACTCCAAACTTAAAGCATACAAATTTTATAAATGTAATCTATATATATTATCTATATCTATATATAAAATAGAAAAATTTGACCAATTAATGACCAATCCATCTTAATAATCAGAGTCAAAGAGTAAAAAAAAAAGAAGTAAATAAGTGATTTAGGGTTGCAAGATAAAGAAGGCAATCCAATTATCAAAAATGAAAAAATTGGGCTTCTAAGCTCACGTAACCTATATAAAAACAAAAGCATAAATCAAATTATAGGTAAAAATATTATTATCAATATCAATACACGAAAATTAATCAATATCATCAATAAAATTGTAACATCTTAATTAACTCCATAATTAAGGAAATAAAATGCTTGGACTACTCACGTTACAATGCAATGAAATGGTTGGTTACATAATTACGTTCACACATATATATAATAAATGCCTAGCTTTTATTATCAATATGTCAAACAGCTAATAAATTCTTCTAATATATAACCGCATACGTTATATGACAATTGCAGTAAATATATACAACGGTTACTACTCACTACTAAGTACTGTAACCAGTAAATTTTTCCCAATTAAATTGATATAATAGCGTACGTAGTTGTCACTAGCAATTAGTTTTATCCTACTAAAACTGATGTAAATTCAATACGGAGAATTAATTTTAAAGCCCTTACCTAAACAATCTCTTCAAATTTCGGTTCCAAATTATTATTATTATTATTATTATTATTATTATTATTATTATTATTATTATTATTATTATTATTATTATTATAGAAAGGATAGGCATGTGTGGTTCTTTATATTTGAGCGAATTGGTTTCGTTATCACCTTCAAATTCTATTGAAGTCGAAAACCTTCGACTTAAGAAACTTATTTGGGAG
This sequence comes from Fallopia convolvulus, assembly GCA_964016875.1. Lineage (NCBI taxonomy): Eukaryota > Viridiplantae > Streptophyta > Magnoliopsida > Caryophyllales > Polygonaceae > Fallopia > Fallopia convolvulus. The sequence goes on along the minus strand of OZ024732.1, from coordinate 36,401,686 downwards.
ATGTTCTACCATTGTTCTTCTGGAAACACAATCATCAATCAACATTGGTTTGCTCTTTTGGCCATAATATAATTCCTCCTATGTAAGCATTTACATTATAGTACTTCTCTTTATATTTTTTCAAGTATTATTCTCTTTTGGTATTTTAAATATAACAATTTTTCCCATTTAATATTTTGGACACATCTATATTATATTCCTTGATGAATGATATTGAGAAAAACATGTTACTAAGCAACCATTCATAGACAAGAGAGAAATCACTCCAAAACTTGGTCTACGAGTACTAGATTAATTTTTCATCATCTTGCAATTTACAATTACTTTATGTTTAGAGAAAAAATAATGATTCATGATTTGGCACTGGCATGAGCTCCAATATAATAAAATGTATATAAGTCGTATCTATTATTTGCATTAAATTTTGAGAAAAATCTTATTCAAATTATTTAGTGTATGTGAAAATGAGCCCCTTTAACTCAGACTGTTGAAATGGTTTGTATATAACATAGTATAGGATTTAAGGTTGAAGTCTCCTAGAAATCATTTTGAGCAAAATCGCTTATGTTTGTTTTTTTTCTTTGACTTATTTGTATGCATTGCATTTCACAACACGATATGCATCAATTATATGAATTTTTGTGTTGATTTGCATAATACATAGACGGACCAAACAAAAATGTGTCCAATTTTCTCACCTAAAAGTGTTTAAAACAAATTTCCTGTCTTTCCATTTTCATAATACTTACAAATTTGATTTGAAAAACTAACTTGATCGAAAGAAATATTATACTGGAGTACCACATACTGGGAATGACCTAAAAAGAAAGAGAATTGGCTAAAAAGATAGTTGACTGAATTTTACATAATAAAATGTACATCTCTACTCAATTTGATATTATCCTTGGTTACACTAAAAAATTACTAAATTCGGAGATATCTTTATAAACTGTGCAATAATTAAAAATTTATATAATTCATAAATGATATAAAACATAAGATTGACCCGTGCGTAGCACGGGCCATCTCCCTAGTTTTATTTATTGATAAGAACTTTCGTTTATTACATTGAGAGTCGTTTTATAAAAGATGTACCAGCGTAAAGTAAAGCCCATTTAGAAAGGGTTGAAAAGACGTAAACAAAAATACAAGTAAATTTTCCCAAGACAACTCATGTGATGATGATTTGCTTGGTTTTAAAAAGGGCAGAGCCGGTGTACTATCTTCGGAATGCCTCACTCTTATGAGAATTCCTTCCTTTCTTCAACGTCGTTTTGCCTTGACCTTTGATTCTCGCCTAATGGTTCTCGAACCTTCTAGACTTCATCTTCAACACTTCGGTGTACATTGCTACAGTCTGGCATTTGTCGCAAAGGGCGAGAAACACTAGGCAAAAATGCGGAAATAGGGAAATTAGTCTAAGGAGACTAAGCAAGTGAGAATGAAAATTTTCAAGGGTATTAATTTTATATAATATTTGATTAATATTATCAGAATGTGTTTTAAGGTATAGGTCTTTATGTGGGGCTTATCGGGATGGAGAAGAATGTATCTCGAGCGGAGATAGCTCGTTAATCGAGAGAAGAACTACGAGATTGTAGATTTCGTTAGAGTAGCAAGTATGTTACGTTATTAATTCATACAAGTTTTTGAAAATCTCTCGCGCCCTTGCGGACCGAGAGCCGGATCGATCATTTGAGACCAGTCCAGTTTTGATGTCTTTTAATTGTGCATTGGCACTTATTTTATATTGTGACGGAAAATGTCGATTATGTTAATGATTTTTAAAGAGTGTGGGGGCTTGCATGGCCCGGACCACTTAAGGGAAACCCAGTTTCGACACTTAGTTACGCTGCCACTCATCCCTCCGTTGCAATTGGAGCGGACATGGATCATGATCCTGAAAGTCGTACTTTAAGCGTAGAGGCATACGACTTAGTAGAGTATATAGAGGCGTCGGGTTAGTCACGCACCCCTCACTAATTCATTCGAACCGATCTCTTAACGAGATCGTAAACAATCAAGGTCACAAACAAGACTAGCATTATAGTCCTATCATATTAAATAGCGGAATAACGATAACAGAGGGGTCATTATTTCTAACAATCGATATTTCTAGGTTCGTTTATTAATAGCAAACAAGTTCTTCCCAACATCGAGAAATTTCACGAAACGAATTATTAAGGCTACAAGGAGAAATTCCACTTGACTTAGCTTGTACGATTGTGTACTAACGAATGAACGAAAAACGTTGTCCTCGAAACGGAACGGAGGTTCGACCTATCGACACGAGAGATACGAACGAACTTTAATAAGAATTTCTTTAAATTCTTTTAAAGTTTTGAAAATCTCTTATATCCTTATTATAAGAGAATTAATTACTAAATTATTATAATAATAATTTAGGTGGAGGTGAATAAAATAATAATATTTCTTATTATTATTTCACATTTGTAATATCTTTGTATTCTTTATAAAATCTTTATTTTAATTTAATTACTATTTTGTATTGGAAGATCAAGTCATAACATTATTTAAATTATTAAAATATTACTTTTTGCTTAGCTTATTATTCTTCTATTATAACTAAGGGAATATCTCTATAAAATTCATTTAAAATATAGTTTCCATATATATATGAAATATTGTTTATAAAAACTCTTCTTAGTATGTGAAAAGTCTAAAACGCCCTTGTCATAAAAATATATTTTATTTTCCCTTATTATTATCTTTTTTTCCCAACTTAATCATATAATATCTTTTTAAAAGCTAAAATATATCTTTATTGTTCATGTATAAAGATAATGATGAAAAGTCCATTATCTTATTTTAAGAAATTCTTATGTCATAAGTTTATCTTTATAATAGAATAACATGCATGATAATATTTTATACATGTATAAGGAAGATAATAAATATGATTTATCTCGTTCTAACTAACAAGATCTTATATCTATACTTTAATTAGGTTGTTATTATAAAATCCATTATTAATTCTAAATGGCATTAGGTCTCATGAAAACACAAACAAGTTAATATATATATATATATATATATTTAAATTCAGCATTTATATGCTCGAAAGTCATTTATATTATTCTTATAATTTATTTACTGTCTTGCTAAATTTATTCTTTTATGAATTCATATGCATGTTAGTTTTATTCAATTTAATTAGATAAAAAACATGTATATGAAAAAAATTATTTTATAAGGAGGTAAGATAAAATATGAGTCGGGAAATTATACCGAGCGAAAACGAGAGCGAAAAGGGCACGTATTTCGAAATGGGAGGATTAAGCTTCTTCTTATTCCTTTTTCCTTTAATAAAAGGTGATGGGTTAATTTAAAACTTTTGGGCCTAAAAACCAGCCCAAATTAGTCCAAAATAACCCAATGAACAAGTCAACTTTCTTCTTCCTCTGTATTCCACGCACATCAACAAAGAACGACGATTGGCCAAGGCAGCAGGACGAGGCACATGCGTGGATGACGGACGGCGGCGACCTTCTAGGTGGCTTGGACGGCGCGCGGCTGGGCTCCGACGAACAGGGGGTGGCCGGTGGTTGTCCAAGGGAGGAGAGAGGTGGTTTGGTTGAGCTTTGGGAAGGCTTCAATGGTGTTTTTGGGGCCAAAATTCAGAAATTAAGGGCTCTTTGTGGCTGATTTTTGGAGATTGGAAGAGAGCAATTTGATAGAAGAAGAGAGGAGAATGCTTGTGTGTGAATTAGAAGAGGATTTCAGCCCCTTTATATAGGCAATAGAGGGCAAGGTAGAGATCCATGGCACTTGAAATTGACCATAGAGGGAGAAGAGGATTGCTCTCCATTGGTGGGAAGTGTGTTTGTTTGAGGATGATGATGAATGATGCAATTGGGGTAGTCTTGCAAGCAAAAGGGAAGGAAGGAGGAGAAGCCATTGCCATGCAATGGTTGAACGTCTCTTCAATCAGACAATCGTCTGATTTATTTTTGGGGGAAGAAGAAGGTTAAGATGATAGAAAAATAAAAGGGTGAGTTTAAACATTGATGAGTTACAATAGCTTAGCGGTTTATGTGTGTGGGCGTGTGAGAGGAGATGCAAGAGGTCTTAGGTTCGAGTTCAGGCTCTTGCCTCCTTTTCATTAATTTTTCAATGTACTATTATTAGCTTGTTGTACCCTTTTTATTTAATAAAAATTTGAAATTTAATAAGCATTATTTTTATTTAAATGCTTTTATTCCTTCATAACCCTTATAATACATTATTGACTTTATTTATTTTATTTATTTAAAAACTCTTTTTAAAGAGAATAAGGGATATAAATTATATTATGAATTCTCTTTTATATGGAGAAATGGATTATAAATTATATTATATTGGTTTTAAAAACCTTGGAATATTGCGGATATTACAATAGTGGATGCCATACTTGACCGCTCCAAGATGGTGTTACTGACTGAGCATGAGGTTGTGGCTGACCCGAACCATTTGGTGTCTTGCCTCACTAAGGTGGATGAATCTTCTATCTTGGATACCAGCCTTGCCATATATGAGGTCAAGACTCGTAGGATTGCATGTCATCATTTTCAGAATCAACTCTTGCATAATTAAACCTCTGATCTATCAAAGTTGCCTTTTGGGTCACATAATGTTTCTTGAAATTCTCAAGGGCATCCATCATCTCATCCCTCATCACAGCTCTTCGGACGAAAGTTTAGACTACTTGGTATGATCCATCAAAATTGCTTTTTGTTGCTCCGGTAAACTTTAGTAGTAATTTAGACTACTTGGTTTGTTGACTTTATTAGCAGTTTATTGACTACTTCAAATTTATTTTGTTGGTTAATTTGGTTGTTATCTTTAGCTTTATATGGATGTTGTTTATTTTTTGTTTGTTTGTTCATAATATTTTACTCCTATAAATATTTTATTTCCGGAGTGCTTTGTAAAAATATTTCGATGTGATTCCATTTTCCATAGTGCATGTTTTTTAGAGTTTTAAACAATGAAGATACAAGTTGTGCAATATAACAATGAGATATTGAAAAAAAATGAAAAATTAAAATTGTTCACTTGTTAAAACTAAAACTACACGTTACAACACGTACTCAAAGCTTTACTGATTTAACATGAGGTTCCTGATTTATATGGTGTCATGCCTCATTGAGGTGGTTTAATCTTCTATCGCGGATACTAGCCTTGCCATATCTAAGCTCAATGTTTGTTGGACTACATGGGAGAAAAGCATGCAAGCTATGGATAATTGGGAAAAATCCGCTTTCGTTCGAAGAGTTGTGATAAGAAATGAGATGATAGATGCTCTTGAGGATTTGAAGAAACTTGATGTGACCCAAGAATCAGCTCTAATGAATTAGAGGTTTGTTTATGCTAGAGTTGATTCTGAAAAAGATGCCAAAGAATTAGTTGATCTCATTTGCAATATCATCCATCTAGGAGGAATATTCTTCCTTCTTGAAGTCTGTGGATGTAATTAAGCAATTGTTTGGGATGCTAGGCTACAATCTAGTATGTTAGGCTACAATCATGAAGGTTTAGAAATAGTATCCCTCTTTATGTGTACCACTAGATCGAAAAAGATGGTTGTAGTGAAGGGAACCGTTCCAATTCCCCTATTGGACGCTGGTCATCAGCAACATTTTGAGCATATTTGAGGTGTTTTAAGGAAGTTTTTGCTTCAACAACGAAATAGCATCCTTTTTGTCGAGGATGATCTAATTCGAGGTATAGTCATTGTGGGCATTGACTGCTGCGATGTTTTTAATATATATGAGACGATATTGGATGCCATACTTGACCGTTCTAGGATGGTGTTACTGATCGAGCATGAGGTTGTGGCTGACCCAAATTATTTGGAGTCATGCCTCACTGAGGCGGCTGAATCTTTTGTAATGGATACCAACCTTACGATATATGAGCTCAATGCTTGTAGGACTGCATGTCATCTTTTTCATAATCAACTCTTGCATAAACAAACCCCTGATCCATCAGAGCTGCTTTTTGGGTCACATCAAGCTTCTTCAAATCCTCAAGAGCATCCATCATCACATCCCTAATGACAACTCTTCGGACAAAAGTAGATTTTTCCCAATTCTTCATAATTTACATGCTTTACTGATTGAGGATGAGGTTCTTGAATCGTCTGGTGTTATGTCCCACTAAGGTGGTTGAATCCTCTATCGTAGATACCATCCTTGCTATATCTGAACTAAATGCTTGTAGGTTGGTATGGGAGGAAAGCATGCATGCTATGGATAATTGAGGAAATCTGCTTTCGTCCGATGAGTTGTGATTAGAAATGAGATGATGGATGTTCTTGAGGATTTAAAGAAATTTGATGTGACCCAAAAAGCAACTTTGATGAATTAGAGTTTGTTTATGCAAGAGTTGATTCTAAAATAGATGCCAAAGAATTGGTAGATCTTATTTGCAATATAATCCACCGAGGAGGCATATTCTTCCTTTATTGAAGTTTTTTGGAGCAATCAAGCAATTATTTAGGCTGCTACGCTACGATCTGGTATGCTAGGCTACAATCATGGCTTTATTTTGTTGCTCCGGTAAACTTTAGTAGCAGTTTAGACTACTTGGTTTGTTGACTTTATTAGCAGTTCATTGACTACTTCAAGTTTATTTTGTTGGTTAATTTGGTTATTTTTTGGTTGTTTTCTTCAGTTTTAAATGGATGTTGTTTATTTTGTGCTTGTGTGTTCATAACATTTTACTCCTATAGAAATTTTATTTTCGGAGTGCTTTGTAAAAATATTTCGATGTGATTCCATTTTCCATAGTGCATGATTTTTAGAGTTTTAAACAATGAAGATACAAGTTGTGCAATATAACAACGAGATATTGAAAAAAAAATGAAAAGCTAAAATTGCTCACTTGTTAAAACTAAAACTACAAGTTACAACACGTACTCAAAACTTTTGGTTCAGCAAACAATTCACCTTCTGTTGAGACAAAGAAATCAACTTTGCAGCCGTAGTAATCGATCCTTCTAACATTCAAATCAGTGTAATCTAGCTTTTAGATTAAAAGGCCTCACCCAACAATGATAAAAAAAAAAGATTTGTGGTTTTAATAATGTAGCTCTTTTCAAACTAGCCTACTTTACTAATGCAAGGAGCTATGAGCAAACATTTGTTGAATGTGAAAATTTTTTACCCCTAAACCAAACTCACAAAGTATATTATACAATGATACATCATCTTGAGGTCAAGCCTGTGTAATAGACAAGGGTACATCGTCCTAAGGTCAAGTAGAAAAAATGTCTTCTAATGACATTCCTAGACCCAAAAGATAGCAATGTGACTGAAAGAATGACATTCAAGTTCGTAATCATTCACAATGGGGCTAAAGTTTTTCCATAATTACGCCTTAATTAAAAATCAATTTCACTTACCAAATAAGTGAACTCTTAAATCTAGCCCAAATCCCTAAATTCAAACCCTTATTATTCTTGAGTTGAAATTTACCTTATATTGAAATATTGTAAGTTTTTGGTGTCACTGCAAAAATAAAAATAAAAATAAAAATCAAAGGGGCAAGTTTTGAGAATATTTAGAAAATAAAAACTTCAAACTAATCATCACAATGATGTGTAATGATTGTGTAAAATCATCCTTACGAAACCAATCTTGTTTCCCATTCAATTTGAGAATTTCTAGTGACTCGACATTAGTGCCCATTTCCCTCCTGTCTAAAGATGAGTTTGCTAGACTAACATCAATCCCCATTTTCCTCTGCCATATTGTTTAATATCAAAGGCCATAATTGATCCAACTTTCCTATTCATCTCAATATTTGCGGCTGAGTCGTCAATTGATATTTCATATCTCTTCATTGCTTTAAAAAAATGCATTTCAATCATCGTCAATCACAAGACAAGAAAGTAGATGAGGTATGACGTTGCGCTTAATTCTCTTCGGGAATTACATGAACAAATAAGAACTTAATGGCATGCATCATACAATATTCGAATTCAATAGGAAGAAGAGCTCGCAACTTATCCACAATCTTAACCTTTCAACTTACGACATTAAAAATAAGATGTAACCTTGATAATTTTATGCAACTTCTCTAGTAAGTAACACCAAGACTTGCTAAATGCAAAAGATGGATGAAACCTACGACATTAAAAATAAGATGTAACCTTGATAATTTTATGCAACTTCTCTAGTAAGTAACAAGTATCTTAGGTACATCTTAAATAAAAAGTGCAAGAATGCAGATGAAGTGCAAGGGCAGCTCAAAAGTTTAGGATCGAAAGTTTTGGTATCAAATAGAATGGTAATGATGTCATCTAGTTTTACTTGGTTTGCATGAGCATTTAGGATTAGATTTCTCCTTTTCTAGCTTACGTTCTTGTCTTTTTTGTGTTGATTTTTGTATTATTCGAAATATGGAGGTCTACACAAGTTTGTTTTTCCTTTATAGGTCTTTTGATGGTGTTTTCGAGTCAAATGGAGAAGAAGACATGAGGATAAGATCTTAATGAAGCTTAAATGCCACAACTAACACTAAGGAATTAAGATTTGAGGATTCCAAGAACTTTCAAGAGTTGTGGATGAGCTATTACAAGTCAAAATGCAAGTTAAGGAGTGAAGGAAGGGATTAGAAGCATCATCACGAGTCGTGGTGGCCATCATGAGCCAAGACAAGGGCAAACAAAGCAAGAAAGTGCTCTCAGATGGTCCGTCACGGGTTGTGATCAGCACTGCGCACACAAGAATTTTGGGCTTTTCTTACTCTTTTTGGGCCCGAGTTGGTTTTATTTTTGGAATATCTTTTAGCACAAGTTTTAGGACTTTTATAAGACTACTTGGGGCTTAAGTTATAACATTATTATGCACTATTATTATTTCTATTTTCAAGTAGAGAGAAGAGAGTTTTCTAGGGTTTTTAGTCTATGCTCTTTCAATTTGAAGAATTGGCACTCTTGGATCTACTTTATTTTCTTGCAATTGAATTACTAGTAAGTTTCTCTTTCATAATTATTGTTCTTATTCTATTCCATGTTTAAGTTTATTGATTTGATCATGAATTTCATTATGCTAGGCTAAACTCTATAGTTCTAGGGTTTGGTTGATCCCAACAATGTGAAGCGGATTAGATTCAATACCTTTTGCTTGAATTGAGTTGGAAACTAATATGATATAATTCTAGGGGCTTAATCTAATAAGTTAAATTGTTAGAGTCTTGTTTAGGTTGCACATCGAGAAGTGGTAGTCTAAGTAAGTAAACAAAATAGAGAGAACACATCGAGAGGTGGTCCTATCTATTTGGAAAAAGTAGAATTGAACTTGAGAATTAGCTTCTCATGTGGTTGATTTTCATAGAATTTCTAGGTGTTTGAGTCAAGTTTGATGCATCACGAGAGTGGGGCAAGTTTGGTTTACCATCTAGATTTCTAAGTGCTTAAAGGGTTTCTATCGATTTTGTTTCGTCACGAGAGTGGGTTCTTAATTTGATAGAAGTACATTAAGTTAAACTTTGAGAAAAGTTAATTTATGACATTAGGCAATAACCTTCATAACAAATATCCAACTCAGTTTAGATAAAAGTGAGATTCAAACTTCGTGGATCAAAATTGTGGGGATTCCTTGCCTTAGAACTTTGCTTTCTCATACATATTTACATCGCTATTTACTTGTTTTAATTGCTTTATTTAGTTAAAATTACTTCACAATCATTATATTTGGCTTAGGAACTTGTTTCTAGAATTTATTAAAATAGAAATAATCCACGTGATTCAATCCTAGTCTACTACTACAACAGATCTCGTATTCTTTCGAGTGTGTGGGAACCCTCACAACAGGTAATACCATCAACAAATGACCACCTACAAAGGGATCAAGCGCTCACCTAGAAAATTTAAAAAAAAATAAGCGTTTTTGGATTCAAATAGATTTAGAGGCCAAAATTTTTTACCCTCTTCAACAAGTTACAATCTTAACCTTTCAACTTTTTTTTCTTAGCATGAGATACAAAAGATCAAATGAAGATGTGAAAAACAAGCCGAATGAGATCATGCTCTAAAACTCAAAAATTAAACTCATAGGGAGGATTACAATGGAAGAAAATGAGTCAAGGAAAGAAAAATTTCAAGGACAAACGTCTAGTGTAAACAAGTAAAGAAGCAAACATAAGGGCTTGGTATTTCTCCCATTTCTTGAAAGATCAAGAAATAGAATATGGTCTCTCGCTCTTCTATTGAAGTAGAGTACTAATCTATGGTAATCTTCTGTTGTGAGCTTATTTGGCTCAAATCATTGTTACACTCTTTGGGAGTTTGTCATATTACTCGTACGCGTTTGGTATTTGATAAGCAAGTCACATTAGACATTTCAACAAATCTCATTTTTTATGAGCGTACAAGGCATATTGAGATCGATTATTACTTTGTACGCGATCTCATCTAACGGTCAGGTGGTGACTCGATATGTTCGTACTACAATAAAACATGTAGATTTGTTCAAAAAAGGCGCTTAATAAGCAACAATTTGTGTATTTCATAGGCAAATTGAGCATTGTTGACTTACAAGCTTCAACTTGAGGGAGAGTGTTAGCATATTTTAGATTATATCGTTGTATAGGTATTTATTTATGGTCAATATCTCTTACTTGGGGAACAAGCCTTGTAAATTCTCTATATATTGTAATTCTTTCTTTGTGAATACACAATTGAAAATTCCCAAAATATTACGTGTTCTGATTTACAATGTCCAAGAGCCTTTCTATGCATGTTGACTTGTGAAACAAGTACATTGTTCAACAAATTGTGACATTACAGTGAAATCATCATCCTTTCATTATTGGTTTAGATTAAACAAACCAATTTATTGTGCAAAGTTTCGACTTCTAAAATGTTGAGTTATTAATGAAATAAAAAATAATAATTAAGATTTGCTTGCACAGAACGCAAAAAGCGCAGTTCCACGGGTCCATGTCGGATGAAACTTAGCCAACCCCGCAGACAAACCATTCCCAAGATAAAGACAGCCATTGCTCACTGAAGCTCCACCGTAGACGGTAGCACCCGTGTCGTATGACCACACTATCTCTCCCGTTACGGCGTCCATGGCGTAAAACGGGCCTGAAGGAGCCACAGAGCCGGCAAAGAGAACATTGTTGACGAGGGTGACTGGCCCGTGGGCGGTCTCATTGTTGGGGACAACGGTGGTCCATTTGATCTCCCCGGTTTCCGCGTCAAGCGCCACCCAACCACCCGCAGTAGTGGTGCGATCTGTGGGCGCTAGCTTGAAGGGTTTGGCTTCGCTGTTGACAATGTTGGTGAATATGGTTTTCCCGTCTGTGGCGGCACCCCACACCCCTCCTCCTTCTAGCCCTCCGGGCCCAGCTTGCTGTATAAAATCAAGTTAGACTGTGTCGGGAGTTTTTACTACTTAACATATAAAATCGGGATCCAGCTTCTAATCCAAAAGCTTAAGCTAATGGGTAGGGCTCCACGGTTTATTATATGCTAGTGGTGTGTTTGTTATGTTTTTCCGATGTGGGATGATTCCAACATAACTTACCTTAAACCAAACAGTGTCGCCTGTAGTACGATCCAGAGCCCAAACGAAGCCACTCTTCTGCACGGAAACAACAACGTCGCGGTTTCGACCGTCTCCATAGCGAATGGTAAGCATCATGGGCGCCTCCCCAAAATCAGCATCGAGATTAGGGCCTGGTGGGCAACTAGGGTTACCAGGCACCAAGCAAGCAAAGTAAAACACGTCGTACCCATCAAACCTCCGGGCCCACCTGATGCTTCCGGACCTCAAATCAAGGGCCAGAATTGAATCAAAATGGACGTCTGATCCCACACACTGATCAGGTTGATCCGGAGGACCACTACCTGAAAATATCCATTTCGATCTTTAGTTCCATCTTGTTACCAAAATTAATTAGTGTGATTGGCGTACGTGATATATAATGCAATTGCAAGATTTTTTATTTTTAAAAAGTTTGTATATATAGGCCGTTATATAACGAATCTTAGGATATATGTTGGTTTTGTATGAGAAGAGGTCGATGTGGAAGGACTATACACCGTACGTACCAGAAGATGATTGATTGTTCTGCCTTGCTTGACATTCGAGAACTGGAGTAGGAGCAATATAGAGGTTCCCCGTCCCGATAAAGACGAGTCCTCGGACAGGGTCAACCGCCGGGCTGCTCCCCCATATGGCCCCGCCAGAGTATCCCCCTAGACGGCCGCCGTTGTCAGGAATGGTGTAGGTTTGCCACAGGACGGATCCGGTTAGAATATGGAGCTTGGCCAGGCTGCCCCTGAAGGTGCAGCATTGGCCTGGCGGGAGTGCTTCTTCGGAGGACGATACCCCTACGTAGAAAGCGCTACATTGCACACAAATGACATATCGTTAATTGGCTAGCTAGCAAGCTAGTGTTTATATGACGGATTGAACCAGCATGTAAACTTACTCCTTGTAAACTGTTCCGGACATGGTGATCTGGGCAAGAGGGAGCGGGTCCAGCATGGACATCCACACCATGGAGGCGGTGAACCTATCGAGGGCCACCACGGCTGCTGGGCCGTAGATTCCGATGATCAAGAGTCGGCCTGCAACGGCAGGGGTGGACCGAGAGATGGTTCGGTTATTGAAGGCGCCCTGGGAGGGCGGGTTCAGCCCTGTTAGCTGGCTCAGGCTGACATTCCAAACCAACTGCCCGTCAAGCGCGCGCACTGCGTACAGGTTCCCGTCCCATGCCGGGAAGTAGACCACACCATCGCTCACCGCTGGTGTGGCCGTTATGTCGTTTCCCACGATGAACTTCCACCTCAGGCTCAGGTTTTGGAGGAGGGAGCGCCTGATCCATGGCTCCCCCGACGTCCGGGACCTTGTGTTGGAAAGATCGCCGCCATGGCTCACCCACTTTGTTCCAAACCCAAACACATACGAATATACGATTCGAATATTAGTTAGTTTATAAATTGACACAATTGTGTTTGGTGACATTTGGCACACTTTTTATTACTTTTGAAATTATATATGTTTTTGGCTAAATTGTAATGATCGAATTGATGGCTTCAAATTAAGAAAACGTACGTACACTTTAAAATTGGAAGCTTCAAATAATGAAAAAAAAAAAAAAAAGTGCATATAAACGCGTTAATTATTAATTAAGTGACCATATTTGATTATAAAGTACGTTAGAAGGATTAATGCTTACCTCGGCCTTGTTGGTTTCAGGAAGAGCAATGAGAGTGAAGCTGATGAGAAGGAGAAAGTGAGCTGTGGAACACCGTCTTTCATTGTGGGTTCTCATTGAGTGGGATTGAGGGAAACCTTATGCTTTACTCAAACCCCTCCAAATGTAAGCGTTAGTCTTACACGAACTAACAGTACTTTTGATAAGTCATAAAGATTTCCACATATATCTCTATAGGTATGTATATGAAAAGCCTCTACGGGGCTAGCTGCTGGTGATGGATCATATTTAGGGCGGCCGTCCTTTCAAGTTTTAAGATTTGGCCTATCTTTCCTACACTACGACTACGTACGCATTTAGTAGTACATTTCTGACTTCTTAGTTATCCTGCCAAAATGGGTGACTTGGAATAGGTGGGGCTGGGGGCTGGGGGAGTACCGAGTACGTATAGAAGAGCATATGGCATAATGATCTTTAACAGCCCCTACTAACAACTTTTTGGGAATTGAAATCGACTAATCCCGCCAACAGCATGGGAGAGTAATTGCATGACCCATAGGGTCATGACCCATTACCTTTAATAATAGTATTTAATTAGATTTGTTTTTTATAAATTTCTAAAAAATTGTTCTACACATTAGCTCCTTCCCTATAGGTTTGGTACCGGTGGTGGCTTGGATGTTACCCATATAATGGGCTGCTACATGGACTTCTCTTTACATTTAAAAAATCATATTAGCCTAATTTTCTATTTAAAATACTCCTAAAAACCCATATTGCTTTAATAACTGAAATATTAAATTCCATGTTTTTTTCCCTACAAAATTAAACTATCCCGCGTAAAATTTTGTTTACCCCGCGTATACCCCCGCGTAAAATTTCACAATCTGAAACATTAATAATTTCTACGTTACTTATCTTAGTTATTGTATGAAATATAAATTCTACAGATAAATATATAAAAGCATCCACTCTTAATATTGCGTTTGATGTGATTTTTGGTATCTGGTGAGTAAAATTTGTTTGTTTAATCATGAGAGATTCTATTACTAAAACTATTGAATTTACCAATACCCTACGTACATATGTAATTAAGGCGCACACACATATGAAGTTTTAAATAAAATAAGTACAAAACATCCACTATTACAAAACATCCACTATTAGGATTTTACAATTTGAATTTCTATATTGTACTTTTTGAAAATGTTAAATGATAATCTTCTCTAAGAACAATTTCGTTAGTTAGTTTTATAAGATTGATCTGCAAAAAAGTTTCGGGTCAAAAAAATAATTTTTTTACCTAAAAATATGTATTTATTTAAAAAATCTATCGGATTTTCGAATCGACGCGTAAATCCAATGGTTTTTTCATAAAAAATAGTTTATATTATATAAATAAAATTATAAAATAAATATTTTTTTAAAAAAATATTGCGGGTCACGGGTCGTCGACCAGTGACACGCACGAGTTTAACCCCCGACTCACAAAATAAAAAAATCGACCCGCGACCCATCCGTATGGATCACGGGTCGATCCGCAACCTGCAAATTGCGGGTCGGGTCAGTGCGGATCGCGGGCAACCCAACCCGTTGACTACCCCTACTTATAATGATCAAACCATCCCTTGTGGTGATTAAGCTATTTCATATAATATCAATTGGTCAAACCATTCCTTGTGGTGATCAAGCCATCTCATGTATACAAACCATCTCTTATGGTGATCGTTTCATAAAATCAAATAAAAAATCAATTGGTCAATTAAGGTCACATCAATGTTATTAAAATTAGGATTTTAGGATCGGATCGTAGAAGGGTTTCTGGATCAGATCGTTGAATCGTGAGATTTTACATTATAACTAAAAGTATGTAAATACAATTTTATATATTGAAAATTTATTATATACAAATTGAAAACATTATGAATTTTATGAATGCAATAGGTAAAAATATTAGTTAGAATAACTTAATAGAATTAAGAGGTAAGTCTTGAACAAATTAATAATATAAATGAAAATAGTTATTTTGTAAAATCATTAGAATTGTTTATAAAATCGTTAGAATCTTATATAAAATCGGATCGTACGAAAGATTTTATAAGGTTTTAATGTGACCAATTAAGATTTTACCACAAATAAGATTCTACCTAGAATGGAGAATCGCTCCATCACTTCGGGTCGTAAAATCGTCAAAATCGTTGAATCGAACCGAGATTTTAATAACAAGGGTCACATATAGACCTATCAATTGGGTCGGGTCGGGCTGGTTTGGGTTCGGTCATTTCGGGTTCGGGATAAATCGGGTTCGGTTTCGTTATGGGTCACGGATCAATCGGGTCGGGTTGTAGCGGGTTTTTGGTCGGGTCGGGTTGACCAGCGGGTCTAAAATATCCTTTTTTATGATTATTAAAATCAATTTTTAATTAAATAATAATATTTAATTATAATATATTAATTTCGTTTATTTTGATAATAAAATATATCATAATTTTCAAAATAAATTTTAAAAAATTCTATAAATATACTAAATCGGTCAACCCAACGGGTTTCGGGTTTCAACCCAACGAGTTTCGGGTTCTATCGGGTTCGGTTGAATTTGGATTTCGGGTTCAATATTCGGGTCTTGACCCTAAAATTATCGGGCGATTTGGGTCGGGTTGGCGGGTTCGGTCAGCTTTTGATAGCTCTAGTCACATATTATATTAACTTTGATTATATTTAAAACCCTAAGCCATGGTAATTGTGAATAATTAAAGTAACTAAGATTATAAAATAATTTTTTTCTATGTGATTATATATAACCGAAGGTTGAGATTATACAATAAAATATCTTATAAAATATCAAGATTATAAATGCTAAGGTTGAGATCATAAAATAAAATAACTTATAATGATCAAAGCATCTCTTGTGATGATCAAACTACCTAACTTTGAGTTTTTGACTGCTTCATAAAATTAAGTATAATATCAATTGGTCAATTAGGGTCATATTTATACTCCGTATTTGATTATATTTGATTTATATATTATTTAGAAAAAATAAAATTATGTAGATTAATATGCTTGTGATATGTGGTAAAATTCAATGTGGCTTAATATTTAATTATTACGAAAGTTTTCATTTTCTAATAAGGAAGTCTTATATTTATCAATCTTTAAGCATGTGAATAAGTGTAAATTGTAGAAAAGTGAAGATTTTATTTTGTTTATTTTATAAATAGGGCCTTATATTTTTCTTGGATAACTCTTAAAGAAATTGAGTAAAATAATCTATTTGTTAGTCTAGGTTAGATTGTTAGGTTAGGTAGAATAGTACGGAGTATATAAGAAAAAGATATATATATATATATATATATATATATAAAGAATCTAATTAGTTAGAATAAAAAATAAATGCAAATTAATTTATTAGATTAAGAGATAATTTTAGAATAGGGTCTCTCAAAATTTAGAGACAGACCTGCTTATACCCATGCCTAAACCCTATATAAAAACATCATACCTAAATCCTATGGCTTAAATCCAAAACGCTAAGCCCTAAGACCTGAACCCTAAATATAAAATAATCCTAATTATCATTCTAATTAGTCGAATTGAGGTCTTTTTTGTAACACACCGACTTCCGTCGGGGCGCTACTAGGAAATAGACCTTACAAGGTACTATTAATTAGGTTGACAACTACACTGTAGTACCTTACAACGCGGGCACGACGAGAAATCATAATAAAAACATCCAACCTTTATTTAATAAAACTCAGAAAACGTAATCATGCATGAATCCCCGAAAATCATAAATATTCAAATACGTCACAACGCCTACTGAAACTGAACTATCTGAACCAAAAAGATAATAACCGAAACAAAATACCAACTCCGTCTAACAAATATTAAAATCATTATTCTAACTATTATAAATAACTAGTATAAACTAATCCCACTATGACACGCACTCTTTACCGCTCCGGCCCGCCATCTTGCCTAGGTTCCTGCACGGCTCCCTGGTTCATACCTGGAACTGAAAAATGTTCCCCGAAGGGTCAGCGTCTAATCTACCAAGCTAGAAAGAATACGGAAACTGTAGAACGCTTTAAAATCATTTATCTAAGTCAGCATACAAATCCACAACCGCAATCATAACTCTAAAGGCCAATACCTAAATTAGTTATATCAGTCACACAAGTCACATACGCATTTACAATCACGATCCCATAGCAAAACAATTCCCCCTTTTCCGCAATCCGACTTCCAAGGCGCTCATCACCGCGCCGAGTGCAGAGGCAGGCCCTCCCACTCCACTTCCCAATCTCCCTTCTAACTCCTGGCTAAGCCTCCACTAGAGCGCTTGCCAAAAACACACAGATAATAATTTTCGTTTGAAGGGGTACGATTTTCCCAGTCACACGGGTCAAAGTAGCCAACTCTTCCTCAACACCAGCTACAATGGGCCGTGTCGGAAACGGTACCAACATAGAGAAAACGTTCCAAAATATTTTCCGATAAAACACATTTAAATTCATTAACGCACACAACACACAAGGAGCTCAAAACAATTTAAAAGGTATTCGAGACTAGTTCCCAAAACCCGTCCTACAATATCGATACGCAATCTAACAAGGGAGAAAAGAACCGAGCAAGTCGAAAAACGACTTACCTCGAACGAAGGGTCCTCGAAAAGACGAAACTACGATCTCAAACGGAACGATTCCCTAGAGAATTAGGAAGGGAAAAATTAACTTAAATGCAAGCCGATATACCTAGCTTTTATTACGAAAATTCTAATTAATAAATATCAGAATATGCTAATTAACACCTTATAATTTATATCCCACTTATTTAGCAACTTAGCCCACCAAATTAATAAATAAAAGAACCCAGCCCAAAAATATACTCTACTGCCCATTATCCGAATTAATCGGCCCAACCCATTTCTCTCATGACCAATAGCCCATCCAACCCAATTACCACTTAAAATAACACCCAACCCAATTCCCTTTTTTTTTTCTTTTGGCAACTGGGTCGAACATCAGGCCCGTCTCCCTTCCTCCACATGTTTGACCGGACAAGGGTTTGACCCCGCGTGGCCCCCACCCCCACTTCGTCTTCAACCTCGCGAGAATCGCCCCTTCGCCGCCTTCGCCGCGTCCTCTTCTTCCTGGCCCCGTCTTCCCCGCTCGACTCTGCAACACCGCTCCATCCCTTCGTCCCCACCTCCGTTCCTAACCCTGCCCGGCGGCCTCGAGAGAACACATAGACAGGAGTGCAAGGCTGCCCCGCCCGCACCCCTGTTCTTGCCCCATCGGCGTTTCGAGAGAGTTGCGCTCCTCCCCCTCCTACCGGCGACCTCTACCAGTGTCGACCACCACCCTTGGCGATTCAACCCATCACTCATATCCACCCACACCACAGTCGAAAAGGAAGAAAAACAGAGGACAAAGAAGCCTCACCGGTGATTGTTTCTAACGACGGTTGATAATGGCGGCGAACTCCGGCGCGTCCGTTAGCCTCTCCCGCTGGTATCTTGTCCGGGAAAAAGACGAATTGGCGAGCCCTGGAAACGCGAGGTCGTCGTCGATCCCGTCGATTGAAGATGACTGGATTGATCTTGCCCAGTTGCTTGAGCGGAATCACGAGTGAGCAGATGAACCGGTTTACCGGTGAGCACCAAAACGATGGAATGTGAGGGGCGAGAATTTGACTTGTCGTGGTATGATATCCGAAGGAATGAAGAAAAATCAGAGCGGATCTTGTTTATAATATGTTAGTTACGGGGATTGGATTATGAAAGATAGAAGGATATGGATAAGATATAGGATTTATTAATTTGATAAGATAAATACCAATTAAGATTGGATTTGTCTGTTAAATTGGATCGTGGATCGGGAGTAATATATAAATATATAATTAAGTAGATAATCGGTTTAGGATTACTAATTAGTTTATTTTACGATTTTACTTACGGATCGAGAACTCAAATGCTTGTAAGCGAAGAAACCCGTTTTCTGATTTATGCGACCTAAAATGAATACGGATATTACATTTTTATAAATTATTAATTTTTAGCTTGAATTGGAATGTCGGGTTGGGTCAAGTTTTGATAATTTTATTAAAATAGTATAATTGTTATACATTCATATCAAATTACAAACTTTATAATAACCTTAAATAGTCTAATGAATAATATTTCTTGTTTATAAAAAAGTACGCTTTAAATTTAATCTTAAACATGTCTTTAAAAAAAGCATAACGTAGTAAAATTATGCAGACTAAATTTAAGCTAAAACTCTACAAATTGTTCCTCTTATTTATGTATTTCATTATTTATAAACCATTCACTTTAAATTAAGACAAAACATTTTTTTAAAAAATAAAATGATGACTAGTAAATGGTGCAAATTAAATTCAAAACATGCATTGAAAAAGGCTAAATTCATTGCCTTGTCGGTTAGACTCACTTCTATGATATGTATAGTGTACTTGTTGATTTTAAAATTTTAAAAAAATTCAGCCTAAGCAAAATACTTAAAAATGGAACGTAAAAAAATTATCCAACTAAACATTTATAATTCATTTGAACAGTTTATTTTTTCAGCCCTCTCAATCAAATTAATTAAAAAATAATTAATAACATGCTTTTACTATTCTCTCTCCTATTACTATTTTAGGTAGTGGGTAATGACCCGGTGGGTCATTAAAACAAATTCCAACAGCATGGCCGTGTGACATACTCCATAATGTTTATTCATGCTCCCTCCCGAGAACTGCAGAAACAAAATACTCAACGAGAATTTTGAAAGTTATTATGGAGAAATGAGATTGGAATCAAGTGCAGCTTTTATAAGTCATACTTTTTCTCTTTAAAAATACATCATGTTTTAGCTAATTTTTTTCAAAAATATTTTTCATTTGTTATCTTTTATCACACTTTTTCCTATATTATTCTCATTCAATGTTAGTTTTCGTCCAAGCTTCTTAGGCCATCTCTAACAGCTTCTCCAAAATTTTCTCCAAAATAGAGAATCAACTGCCACATTCTCTAAAAAAAATTCAGCTCAACTCCAACAGATTCCCTATTTTGGAGAATACTGCATTTAATATTTATTTTTTACCATATAAAATATTCTACAATAATTATTATTTATAATTAAATTTATCCAACATCTTATGGAAATAAAAAAATTATAGAATCGTAACCTAATAAATAATAATATTTTTATTATTTGACTAATAAGGAAACGAAATATTCTAGAAAATTAATAAATGATAAATTATTTATTATTTAACTTATAAAGAAATAAAAAATATTCTAGAAACTTAATAAATGATAAATTATTTATTATTTGACTTATAAGGAAATAAAAATATTATAGAATCTTAATTTAATATATGATAAAAAATTTATTATTCACATATAAATATCAACACTATTTTTATTTCATTCACATAGTTCTTTGAGATTGCTTGCCATTGTATTTTAATATTAAGTACTTTAGAAAATGAAAAAGTAAAAAAGAAAAGTAAAAAAAAACCCAAATGGAGAAATGGAGAATCCCCACATTTAGGGAATGGTGGATAATTTTTTTGGGGAATACTCTATAATGAGGAATCATATGGGGAAACTGTTGGGGCATATTTTGCAGCCAAATTCTCCAAAAACACAGCTCCCAAGAATTTGGGGAAGCTGTTGGAGAATGCCTTAATCAATAGGATTGCCGGGCTATTTGCTCGAAGAGGGCATAACATTGAATCCTTAGCAGTTGGATTGAACGAGGACAAGGCTCTTTTTACTATAGTAGTTGATGGAATTTGTATGGCAGATTACGCGCGTATCTGGGGCGCCATTGAAGGTGTGGTGGGTTCCATTGTTGTTGTTCCGGGAAAAGTCTCGTCCACCTCGATTGTTGCTTTGGTTGTCAGCAGATCCACCATTGCCACGACCTCCTCGACCACCTCCTCTGTTGCGATAAGAACCTCGCCCTCTTTGAGTTGCATTTGCTTCACAGTTTTGGGAAGTGTTGGTGTTGTTAACGGAGATAGCGGAAGTTAGGTTTTGAGTGTGATGGGAGATACGAGACTCATAGACAAGAAGGTGGGATAAGATCTGGTGTGGGGCGAGTAAAACGGGCTGGGTGGAAAGTGAGGTGACCAGGGAGTCGTATTCAGAGGGAAGCTCGGCTAGAAGGTAAGTGATGAAGTCTGTGTCTGGGAGATGGTGACCGGCGGCAGCAAGAAGGGAAGCCAAGTTTTTTACTCGATTGAAGTAATCGGTCACAGAATCTGAGCCCTTTTTGAGGGATGCAAGCTGAAGACGAGTATGCACAATTTGTGCATTGGAGCGGGACGCAAACAGATCATGGAGATGGTTCCAAATCTGGAGAACAGACGTGCAGTCGATTACTTGGGAAAGCACGGTTTCGGTTAGTGAGGATGTGAGAATGGCCATAACCAGGTTATTCTTGGTTTGCCACTCATCAAAGGCGGGGTTGGGCTCTCCTTCTTCAACCGGTGGTGGACATGGTGTAGAGCCATCAACATAAGGGAAGAGGTGATGTGCTCGAAGGTATGGAGCCACCTGAGCTCGCCATAAGGGGAAATTGGTTTGTGTGAGCTTGACTGTGATAAAAGATGAAAAGGAGGGGAGATTTTGTGTGGGTAAGGCCAGTGCCATGGCGGCGGCAGTGATGAAAACGAGAAGGAGGTAGGTAGGGTTTTTTTTGCTTGGATTTTAGGGAGAGGGTACAGGCCACTGGTGGGACGTGTGTCTTAGGGCTCTGATACCATGATGGAATTTGTATGAAGGTAGAAATGAGTCTGTAATTCCCCCTTATCTCATTCAGGCAAAAGACATTACAATATATAGGAGATGGTACTAGGTGATGTAAGAACACCTGTCCATTCCTTAGAATAGTCTAGATTTCTCTAGTATTACATTTTACCGTTGGATATTTTACTCTATTCTACTAGTAGTCCTTGGGACCGGAAGAGTTCTGCAACAAATTGTACAACAGCTTAACAAGCTTCTAAATGTGTTGAAGGTTCATTTTTTGTATAATCTTAATTAGCTGTAATTGAAGATTCTGGTTTCAATTGAAGCTAGTTTTAAACTTGTTAGATTTTCTATATCTTTTGTTTGAATCTTATGTATTGGTTGAAGATATATCAAAAGAGCCATCTGAAGACTAATGCTTATTAAGTTGAACGCGAGCTAATGCTTATTACGCTTTGTGTAGATCCAACAACTCAAAATGAGGTATGAAATCAAGTAAATGTAGAATCAATGTATATAAGGAAGATGGATCGGAAGTCCCCTAGCTACACATTAGCTTAAGTTTTTGTGTCAAAAGGTGGATCTTGACCTTATATTTAAAGTTTTTTTTCTCCATGTGTCTCTAGATAATGTGGTTGGTGAACATCTTCAGAGCTAAAATTCTGGACACCTCAGGAAGATACATGACCATGGAGGCAATTATTTTTTTTCCTCCAGCAATGTTCATCTTGAATTTTACTTAAGTGTTTTCTATCAAACTGAAAATTATATATTTTTCCTGATATAGATTTAATAGGTAACTGGGGACCTGGAAAATTGGCTGCCATCCTTGAAAACGTCAGCTCCCTTTTGGAGATTTTCGGCTTCTTCCTATCCAGATCTTGAGGATAAAAGACAACTACCTGTTGATTCTATTCAAGATCAGTCTGCAAAAAGTTGTAATGGCAATGTTATTCCATCATCAGGGGTCCGTATATATGTGATGAATGTGTTTCTATCTTTATCATTAGTCAATCTTAATACTTTCTTTCATATGTTATTGTTATTGCTTTGAAGGGTGATGTGTATCCCGTGGAGCCATCTGAAGACTTGTTTAGGAATGAATCATAGAGTACTTGATGCACACTGGGGCATTCTAAAAGACGAAGACGTAAGCATATTTCCAAGTAAGAGAGAATTTGTGTTTGTTTCTGTATAATAAGCAATTTGGATTGTGTTATGCTTTTGCAGTCTAGAGGACTTAGGTCACACACGATATCTATGCTCGTAAACGACAACCCTGGAGTTCTTAACACAGTCACGGGAATAATTTCTTGTAGGGGTTACAACATCCAGGTCGGTCCATATATATATATATATAAGAATGACTATTACGGTTGTGTTTGGATTACCTAAGATAAATGCTTTTGTAACACTTCCTCTGGTTTTGTGTAAAAGAGCCTAGCAGTTGGGCAAGCTGAGAAGGAAGGACTTTCGCGTATCACAACAGTTATACCAATAAAAAAGATAATGCTGATGGGGAGATTAATTACTTCAGATTAGGGATCTCACCATGTTCCTTTTGGCTATTTAATGTTGGATGTGAAGGTGGCTAGAACAGGAAGGGTGGCATTGTTGAGGGAATCAGGCGTGAATTCCACCTACCTTCGTGATACTCTCTTCCTTTGTAGGAAAAAACTCGAGTTCAAGCAACGCTTTAATTTTCTTTCATGAGTTGAAGAAGGTTTTCATACACGCTTCACGTGATCATGTTACATGGACGATGGACCTACTTACTTAGAAGATGTCAAGATGCTGCATTGTAGGAATTGATTCTAATAACCAATCACTAAGTGCTCTGAAAATTGTAACATCAGAACTCAGATGGTTGCTGATATTCAGATATTGTCACCGATGTGCATTTAATTAAGTGCACTCTAATAGCATGGATTTGTTCTATGTTTGTTGTCACCTTTTTCTTGATTTTTTTTTCTAAAGTTGGAAACTACATTCAAAATAATCCCTAAATTAGAATGAATTAACCATAAGAAATCATTTAATTGACAAACAATCAATTACATCACTATTCTCTCTAAAAATGACAGGAAAAAAAAGGATTTTTTGGTCGAAACGTTTGTTTATATTAGATGGTATACACAAACACAAGGTGCAATCTCTGCTAATAGGAAGCAACTCACTATAAATACATAGTTGATATCACTCATGAATGAGCACATTTAACTAAAACCATAAGCAACAAGGTTTATTAATGTTGGAGAGCAACAAACAAAAGAGTGACTTGTGCTAGTTATAGCTTCAGAATCCTTCAGCAAGCAGCAAGAGGACTCCCACAAAGCCCCGGATTTTGCGCATAACTCGCAACTGGAAAATCAACACTAAGAGAAGGGATCCGTCCTGTCAAATTGTTACTTGCAACACTAAATTGATTGAGCCGAGCAAGTTTGTGAAGCTGAGGAGGAATGTGACCCGACAGACGATTGTTATTAAGGAGGAGCGAGTTCAAGTAGACACAGTTTGAGAGGTCGGTTGGGATAGGACCCGAAAAGCGGTTTCTGGAGAGATCAAGCGAAGTGACGAAAGGGAGCAATTCGGAGACTTTAGAAGGAATTGGACCATCCAATTTGTTTCCTGAGAGATTGAGTCCTGTTAAGGATGTGCAATTGATTATGTTAACAGGAAAGTGACCTTTTAAGCCCATGTCTTGTAGTTGGATGTTTAGAACTCTGTCCTCATTTGGGTGCCAGCATTCAATCCCAATGAACCTGCAGATGAATCCTTCGGTTTGATTGGAGAAATTCCAGAGATTGGCCAATTGTGGCAAGGATTTCTGTATGGATTTCAGGCAGTAGATATCAGTTTGGGTAGCAAAGGTCAGTTGCCCAGTCAACAGTACTAACAATAGTACCAATTCACATAGCAAAAGAGAAGGGCTTCTTCTATTCATGGCTATATGATGTGATACAAGTCACAAATTGTAGAG
This sequence comes from Fallopia convolvulus, assembly GCA_964016875.1. NCBI lineage: Eukaryota > Viridiplantae > Streptophyta > Magnoliopsida > Caryophyllales > Polygonaceae > Fallopia > Fallopia convolvulus. Next base: position 36,376,763 of record OZ024732.1, on the reverse strand, counting down.
TACCTGGAGAGGAATTTCAAGGAACAAAAGTTTTTTTAAAAATAACAATTAAAAACATACAGTAGTTGGATCAAAGAAGGATAGCTAGTTGAAATTGAGACATACCCAGATGAGATGAAGCTCTGATTTGAAGCTCAAAGAAGGACAAGATCACAAGAGCAAGAAGCCTCAATTTTCAGTTCTTTAGATCAATTTTTTAGTAGGAAAATGTCAAACAGCAAAGGATGGCGTTTAGAGTCAAGATAGAAGACTGGAAATCGAGAAATTGCTTTACCAGTCAAAGGCAAACAGAAAGCCCAGAGCCTGCCATCTTTGACAATTCTGAGCCCAGACGGTTACGTTACTCTCTTACAAAAGAGTCTTATCTTTTTAATCAACCGGAAAAACAAAATAAATAAATAAATAAATAAATAACTCTACATTTATAAATGGTTGAATAGTCCTGACTTGAACTGAATAATGTGAAGTAAGAAAATAGTAAGAAGTGTCACTCCATATTGGAAGATCTTTTCTTCGGGTTTAGTGATAAGATAAACTGTATACAATCAAGACTTACTATACTTTGATCAAAGGATCGTATTCGGAGGCTCTGACTTTTCATGTAAGGAGATTTGTAACCTTTAAAGATGGTGGATTTTCACATCTCAAAAAGCAATCTAATTATCTTTGTGTTCTAACAATTGAGGCTTGGAGAAACAATGAACCATCTGAGGCTTCATATAAACATGAGCTCTAGCATCCTTGAGATGAATCTAACATCATCAGGCCACGAACAATTTAATTCATCTAACAGCAATCCTACTAGCCTAATGATCCCTTACATATGTGAAAAGCACGGATAACTATAATGATAATGAAGTTGTCAATTTTAAACCAGAAAGTGGACACACATCAGAAAAAGTGCATCTACCTGCAACAGGTCTTAAAGCAGAACCACTCTCCATTAGTGTAGCCCAAACTCCCCATCCAAAACATAAATTATCACTCTTCTGAGAATCCTGAAGCAGCCTAACTTCGGCTTTGGCATCAACACTGCTTAACACATGTTCCAAACAAAGACCTTTTCCAAGATAAAAGACCTGTTCCAAGCATTTGAATTGCTGTATACCTTGCATATATTCAAAAAGCAATTTTGAAATCTTGACAAATGAATATATAACTGCTCTAATTAATATAGCAAGCTAAACTGCAGAACAATCTGCAGGGAAAGCATATTGTTCGTAGACAAAAGGTAAAAACAACGAAGTAACAACGATTCCAAACGCATTGAGGTTTCTACACAGTAAATTATATAAAACCTCAATTCTCCTAGGGTTACCTTCACAAGAAAAAGAGTAAAAATTGTGATGTGCAGCAACCAACCACACACACAAACAAAAAAACGCAGCCATATGTCCCAAGATTTTCAAACATACAAACGTGGGCAAAGTTATTGTTCCTTCTTCTCCTGTGTCCAGATCTTAATCGTCTTGTCATTTTCAAGAGCACTTGATGCAATCATGTTCTTGGTGGGATGGCAAGAGACTGATATGACAGTGTCAGTATGACCTTCCAGTTTCTGGATGATCTTTCTTGTCTGGAGTTCCCACAGGTATACATTGTTATCCTCTGAACCGCTCACAATGTACATCCCATTCGTCACAGAGAATGCAGATGAAATGCAGTATTTTGAGTTAGAATGCCCAGTGTAGGTTTTCAAGAACTTGCCGGTTGAAAAGTTCCATAACCTCTGCACAGCAAAAATTCAGAATTAAAACTACCTGACGTGCAAAGAAGTAAAGATAGGTATGGTGTCAAAGCATGAGATTTACAACATTGGTAATAGTTTGTGAGAAATGCCAACAAACTGAACAAAGTTATGCCAACTAGGCGGAAATATCATGTCTTCATTACAATGGTTGGCTGGCTGCTCTAAGTCCCTCTACCAAATGTTAATTCACACAAAAAGATTCCACACTGACTATGTCTAGAAAAACTAAGATAAACGTGTTAAAACGAAAAATATATATAAACAAAAACCACCTCTCCTCTCTTCTCTAGTCTTGATCAATATGACTCCCTCCTCCTTCTAGGCTTTTCATAATAGGTTCAGAATTATATTAGTATGTCGGAGCCAACTACTACATATGAAAAATCTTCTATACTTGATTGATGACTCCCTTCTTCCCTATTACTTCAATTAGTGATGTGCTTACTTTACATCATAATCCACAATCAGATCTTTGACCAAACACCTAGAGATCAATGAACAAAGAGATAGTGTGAAGAATACCTTCCAATTGTTAGTGCTATTCATTAATGACTAATGGTCGATTAGCTTACTAAGTCTAGCATTATTCAGTATTGCACTTTCTAAAGCTTTGCTAGCATAGAGTTGTCATTCCTATATTGTACAGAGCGGCAGTTGTGAGTTTGTGTAATTTGGGCGTGAAGTCTTAAAGTAATTATAATGTCCTTATAAGGGCATTAAGACTGATATTGGCTTCGTGGCAAACAAACTCTAACCCTTATCTTGTACAATATCAATGACAGAGGAGGTATCCTGATGGACCTTTAGTAATTTCCTTTCCTTTAAATTTCTCTTGAATTCTTATAAATATTCACAGATAACTATACCCAAGGTAGTATGAACAGACCAATCATTCTACTAGCAAAGAAAAAAACTTTCCATAGCAGCATCATGATTTTAAAGCTAATAGCACAGCAGCACATTAACAATATCGAGAAGCACAGCGAATCATCTAAAGCCATGTGTACAACCAAATAAAAATAGATCAGTTTTCTTCTGGCAAAAGAGAGTTTATCCCAAAATTCAGATTTACATAACACTTCTAAATCCTAAAGAGGCAGATAATTTCTTTGTGCAAATCACCAACCAACATCAGATCAAGCAACCAAATTGGATAAAAATCTTACCAGAGTATTATCCAATGTACCAACGAGGATGAACTTGCCATTAGGTGAAAACCTAACAAATGAAACAGGAGGGTTCTCATCATCAATCAAAGTCTTGACACAATGCCCAGTAGAAACATCCCAGATCCTACACAGCCCATCGTAGCTGCTCGAAACAATCAGTGAACCATCGTGGTTGAAGTGGACAGCCGTTACAGGATCCGAATGTGCAGGAAGCACCTTAAGGCACTTTCCTGAGGTCAAATCCCAAACCCTAACTGTCTCATCGAACGAACCGGAGACGATCATGTTGGACTGAGGGTTAAAGTTAACGCATAAAACGTAATTAGTATGGCCATGGAGGGTTTTGATCAATTGCCCCTTGGAAACATCCCAAATTCTGACCGTTTTGTCGTCGGAGGCGGTGGCGAGGTACCGAGAGTCGGAAGAGAAAGCGAGGTCTGAGATTCCCTGCTCGTGGCCTTTAAATTCCTGGTGAACGGAGAAGACGGAGTCGCCCTCGCCATTGTCTCCGTCTCCGGAGGAGTAAGATAGGGACCAGGTCCGGGCGGTTTTGTCGGCGGAGGCGGTGCCGAGAAGCTTGCCGTCGTCGGAGAATTTGACGGAGGAGATGGCCCGCCTGTGGCCGGAGAGTGTTTGTGTAAGCTTGTATGGGGTAAAAGACTCTGGGGGATCGGCGGTGGACATTGCGGTGGCCCTCGGGTTGCGACGGTCGTTGGCCGGAGGAAAGGAGGGATTTTGCAGTTGCAGTCTGGAAGAGGGTGATGAATGGTGATAGACTGATAGAAGGGAAGGAGTTGGTCTGAGATTTGTGATACAATATGGGCCGGCCCAGTAACGGCAGTGGAGATCCTCTACGGTCTACACGGCACCACTTGGTGAAACTCTTACTGCAACAGATTAGTTTTTTCTTTTCTTTTTTTTTTTTGTTAAAAAGTAGTATTAGTTTTTGATATGAAGCCAATTATTTCTACACCGGTAAAAATAGATAGAAAATTGAAATATAATATTTTTTTTCTTTTCAGGTTCATAGGAGACACTTAGTCATCTACAACGAGAAGGGAGATTCGAAGTCGTGACCTAATAATGGTCATTGACGTTATTATCACCTATCAACTAGGTTAATGAGTCTTGACTATATTTCATATTAATAGATATTAATGATGATTACATTTTTTTTTGAAACAAAATACAATTACTCTATTAAATACTTAACTCTTTCAAAGCTTAATGTACGACGGAGTAGAAGAACCAAATACATGCTCATATCCCGAATCGGGATACAAACAAGCTAAATAATGCGCAACCACATTTCCATGTCTAGAGACATGTACACTACTAGTGTAAGCAAACAAAGAGAGTAGGAATCTAATCCCATCTATAGTACGCCTAAATGTGAAAGACTATACTGTAATACTTATTAACACCCATAACAAGAGAAAGAGATCGAATCAGATTTCGCGATAACTTTAGTGTCACTCATAGATAAAGGTTATATTGAGACCAAATAACATAGCCATGCCTTTAAACACATCTATCGTCCGAAAAACAGGAACCTTCAAACAACCAAGTTGGCAATTACTCTAAGTTGGTCGTGTATTACCACACCTAATCCAATTCCATCATCACCTAAAGTTGCTGCATCAAAAAAAAATTACTCTCCCTAGAGGCAATGGAATGGGTAAAGGAGTTGTTGTTGCTGAAATGGAATGCTTATAAGCATGTACCATATTACCAAGATCGACTTGCAAATGGTGGCTGCAACTAGACATACCTTGAAATAAGGGCAAAATGCATAATGTTCATCGGTCCCTTGTAAAAAATAATTCTTCCAGCCCATTAACACCATGTACACTAGCTATCCGAGTGATAATATCTGACAGTGAAAGAGTATTCATAAACAACAACAAAAGATTAAGAGAAGAATTATCCCAAACACTTTGAATATGGGTACAGTTGAAAATAGCATTACCAATATTGCAAATGTCACAAATGGCATTGGGTAGAACAGGGCCGTATGTGCAAAGCCGCTTTTACACTCAACGAACGAGAAAGCAATTTCCAAGCAAAAACTTAGATTTTTGTAACAATGTCCAACCTTGAAATGAAAAGATTATATTAAACTATATTTATTAAAGTTTAATTAATTTTTGTCACAGAGTTATTTATTTTCTGTTAGATTTTTAGTTTTTATAAACAACATTTTTAACCTATGTTGGAACATGTTTGAAATTTTGTATGATTAATTAATTGTCAAAGATTAACTCTCATAAGATTAATTCTCAGATGTAAATTAATTAATATACTACTAGAATTGAACATGGTTACATGACCAAAAAAATATAAGAGAATTGAAACCATACTTTATCATATGAAAATAGTTACTATAAGTTCAAATTAACAACTTAACAAGATCTTACAAACAATCATCATATATTAGAAAGAAACAAACCCGATATGAAAATTGAAAATCATTTTAAACAAATACAATCATCATCATCATATAAACCAAACAAATTGCAAGCAAATTGAACATCCAGATGAAGACCGAACCCATGAGCTCTCCGTACACTTTCCCCTTTCCCCTTCAGCGAAACCGATTTCGCAACCCTAGAACCCTAATTTCAGAGCAATTTGTCCATCGAATCTGTCTCATCCTTCTCCAAATCTTCAACAAAACCTTCCTTTACCAAAGCTATGAACCTGCGGGGTTGTTTGGCTTACCGTTTTCACGGTGCGATGCAAGCCTCAAAAAACCTAGAAAGAAGAATTTGGAGCACAAAAGACTCAAGACAAATAACAAGGCTAATGATGGAGAATCTATGCACAAGAAGAAACATCGAACACGAGAAGGACCAGATCTGTCCAGCGAGATAAAAAGCCCCATGATTGGCTATCTTCTAGGTCAAGGGAATCTCTGGCGTCAGCGAAGGGGAAGCTCGGGAGCACTACAGGAGAGTGCGGCTGGGCGTTCGTTCTGGAACGCTCTCCTTGTAAAGGACGTTCATGGTGCAATTTTAGATACGGAGGCTGCAGCCTCTTACTTTCTTCGACAAATCAGGTGGCTTCTCCTCCTCTCCTCTCTTATTTATACTAAACACTTTGAACAGTTGTTTGGGTGCTTGATGATTGTCTATAAATTGAATCCGCCGGGATATATGTGTATAAATTACTCGCCTTATTCTACTAACAATCTCCGGTCCTATGCAATTGTAAGTTGTCTTGAGATCTCGATGCGTACTTTTGTGATAAAAGGGTGCTATCCCTACAGAACCATGGAGAGAGACATGACTAGTCTCATCTCAATTATATACACAGATAAGAACCAGTTCTTTGAAACTAGGCCTACTATGGTTGAGGAAACCAAAAGTAGTAGTGCCAGAAACGAACAATGTGAAACCATGCCTACTATGGTTGAGGAAACCAAAAGTAGTAGTGCCAGAAACGAACAATTAGAAACCAGACCTACTTTGGTTGAGGAAACCAAAAGTAGTAGTGCCAGAAATGAACAATTTGAAGATCGTTTATCTAGAACCAATCAAGAAAAGGGCGAAGAAAAGATTAAACTTGACCTTGTTGATTATCTAGCTATGATTTTTAGAACGAGAATAACTATTAATCATCTGAAAGAAACTGATATGATGCACTATGTTGTTTGTTATTCTTATTATGTGTCTAATAGATACCGAGGTCTAAGGTATTTAATGCTGATCCTTATTTCTATAACCTGGAAGATGATTAGTGAACAATATCAAAATGACCAGAAGAGTACTGAACAACTACGTTGTTGTATGTTATTAACTGGTAGAATGAGCATAGAGAAATATATGGATGATAGTAAAAACATTGATGGGCATGAAATATGGAACTATAAAACAAGAAAAAGTATGATATGTGGCCGGGTGAGTAACCCGAGGAGCTTAAATTATGAAAGAAACTTGAGTAGAAATCATGAAATGCAGAGAACAAATTCTCATGTCTTAATTTTGTATTTTACCACCCATATGTTGAGAGGGAGAAGAACTATATTATTTTTTGCTAACTCTTCCTGTATGAGGTGGATTGATCTTGATGAAATCTTTGATTACCATTTGAAACACAGATGTGCCTTATATGTCATGGTTAAGACAGGTAATGACTATTTAGAAACTGAATTATATAATTGGATGAAGGATGAAAATGGAAGCCTTGTATTCTCTGCTGGCTCCTCCCTGTGGAGCTATGAGATATTAATAGGTTTTAAATTTTTCCACAAGAAAACTAAAAGAAACAGGATAGAAAGGTTTAGACTCTCATGTGAGAGACTTAGATTCTCTAGGCGTTCTATGAAGTATAACCAATTCAAGTATGAAGGAGTCTATTTTGCTTACAGTAACATTCAGCTGCTGAACAAAAGCTGTCTTGGACAGCTTGCTATGTGTATATCTGATCTTCTTGCTATTCCTAGAAATCTGAACTCTTCTAACGATAATGAAGGAATACAACATTTATATGAGACTCTCTCTCGAGTCTATGATGATAAGCTTCACAATATAAAGAAAAAAAGGAATTGGCACCACACTGCTCACATCACTTGCCTGTTGACTGTTATAAGTCTAACCAACTTCACCAAGTATTGGTTAACCTCCTATACTTGGACTAATATGCACTTTACTGCATTAAAACTCCTCTCTATTCAGGATCTGAATAAAACCAGAATCAAGGTGATGCAACCAAGTGCTGGCTTCGGGCAGTATGGAACAAGCAGTGAAGTTCAACCCCTTAGGATCAAATTAGTATGTAAGCAGAAATGTGGCATTAAAACTGTACTCCCTATCATTGTACAAGATAACAGATATGGATCGTGTAATTCCAGACGAAAATCAAACAATAGACGTGAAAATGAACCATTAGGAATTCCTAAAATATCAATTGCTAGTTGTCTATTACATTATGCAAATTTAAAGTTACAGTATAGCCTCTGCACAGGAAAGACATGGCTTGCTCGATTTGATATGCACCAAAATTTTAACGACATTTCTAAACACCCAAACTCTAAGCAGCCTCGAAAAATACCCTGTGTTGGGGTAATAACATATACAAATAGTTATTATGAAAGTTTGTATTTGGAATAGCAGAGGCATTGGCCGAAAATCTTTTTGGTCGGAAATAGATTCCTTTTGTAAGATTGAAAAAATTCAACTCATGGCAGTTGTAGAAACAAAAACAGAGAACTTACCATCTGATCAAGCGTGGAGACGAGCTGGCTTTGATAACATTGTGTGGTCTCCTGCTAGAGGCAGATCTGGGGGTATTTGCGTGCTATGGAAAGACCACCAGCTACATAATGAGAGCTTAGAAGTAGTAATACAGGAATCACGTTTTGTCATACTTAAATATACAGATCTAATTAATAATTATATAATTGCTATTTGCCTGGTTTATGCACCACCACAAGAGAGTGAAAAAGATGTTTTCTGGAACAACTTAACCCAATATCTACAAAACCTTGTAATGGGTGATCTCAATGAAATTCAAGACCCGACAGAAAAGAAAGGAGGTGTGTACCCTGATAGTTCTAGATTCGAAAGATTGAAAAAATTTAAAAATGAATGCGATCTACGTGATATCCCAACCTTAGGAAACCGGTTCACCTGGAGAAAAAATAAAACAGAAAGATAATATATATGAAAAACTAGATAGAACCCTAGTTAGTGATCAAATTCTCCAATGGTTCCCTGGAATAATAACACAACACTATGCATTCTCCTCCTCAGATCATTGTAAAATCTCTATTGAACTATCTAATGGACAAACTATTAAAGGACAACCTTTTAAATTTGAAAAAATGTGGACTCAAAGAAAAGATTTTACAAACGTAGTTAAACAAGCATGGCGAGTTAACTATAATGGATCTCTCATGTACCAATTAGTGAAAAAAACTCAACTCCTTTAACATCATGCGAAACAATGGAACAAGAGAACATTTGGTAACATCTTTGAACAACTACGAACTATCGAAGATGATCTTCAACACCTTCAAAACCAAATCCAAATCTCACCAACTCCAGAAAAAATCCAAAAACAACTTAGATTGATTGGAAAAAAGGAAAAAATTCTAAATTTCCACAAAACATACTGGAAACAGAGAGCCAAAACAAAGCACATAAAACTATCAGATACAAATTCAGGATATTTTCATAAGATTGCCAATGGAAAAAGAAATAGGAAAATAATGAGAGAAATAAAAACTAACGACGGAACACAAATTTATGGGGAAATGAACATAAGAAATGAAATCAGGAACGACTTCAAGAAACGATACAATAAAGAACCGATCAATGTATCAATTCTAAATGACTATTTAGGATTAATAGATAATGAAATATCAAGAAATGAGAACATGGAACTAATAAAACCGGTATCAAATGAAGAAATCAAGAATGCAATTATGAGTATAGGATCAGATAAATCATCAGGACCGGATGGTATGACTGCAGAATTTTACAAGAAATATTGGGATATTGTAGGTCCAGTTGTAATCAAAGTTGTTAAGAGCTTCTTCCATTCCGGAAAAATACTCACACAAATTAACCACACTTTCATCACCCTGGTCCCTAAAAAAGACAATCTGAGCTCAACAAATCACTACAGACCCATCAGCCTGTGTTCTACAATTTACAAGACAATTGCAAAAATCATTACCGAGCGTCTAAAAAAAGTAATGGATCACCTTATCCACCCTTTGCAAGGAGCATTTGTAGCCAACAGAGCCATACAAGATAACATATTAATTGCTCATGAAATCTTTCATTCATTCAAAAATAGGAAAAATAAGGATGGATGGGTAGCAATCAAGTTGGACATGGAAAAGGCATACGATTGTGTCGATTGGGAATTTCTCTTTTGTGTTCTGAGGAAATTCGGTTTTGATAGCATATTTATAGGATGGATAGAAGAATGTGTCAAAACGGTTTCATTTTCTGTCTTAGTTAACAATGGACCTACAGAACCTTTCACCCCCGAGCGAGGCCTAAGACAGAGTGACCCACTTTCTCCTTACCTCTTTATCCTAGGTACGGAAATCCTAGCAAGGAAACTCCAACAATTAAGCATGGAAACAAACAAAACGATAGGATTCGCACTTGCTCGTGGAGGAACCAAAATACCATTTCTCTCCTTTGCCGATGACATTATCATTTTCTCCAAAGCAACACAATCAGCTTGTCTATCTGTTAAGAAAATTATTGATGATTATTGTGCCTTGTTTGGTCAAAAAGTAAACTACCACAAATCGGCGTTCCAAACTTCCCGTATAGTATCAAACCAACAGAAAGTAAGCATCCAAACTGCACTACAAATCACTACCATGACAAACCTAGATAAATACCTTGGATGTCCAATCGTTAATGGTACAGTCAATAAGGACACTTTTCGGGATACAGTGGGGAAAACCAAAGATCAATTAAGCAATTGGAAAGCTAATTCACTATCTCAAGAAGGTCGGGCCGTGCTGATTCGCTCAAATTTAGCAGCTAAACCAAATTACATTATGCAAAGCTTTATGTTACCAACAAATGTACACACAGAACTTGACAAAACTAATAGGGGTTTCTTCTGGAACAAGCACCAAAACTATAAACCCCTCATTGGTTGGGACAGGATTTGCAAACCAAAATTATATGGTGGTCTTGGACTGAGAAAAGCGGAACACATTAACAAAGCTCTTCAAATGAAACTTCTATGGAAAATTATTGCAGAACCTCACAACATTTGGGTTCGCATAATCAAAGAGAAATACCTCCGAAATTGTGACATCCTTTCGTACCAAATCAAACCAAATACGTCATGGCAATGGAGAAACTTAATCAAACTAAAACCTCTTTTCGAGGAAGGCCTCATTTGGCAGGTAGGAGATGGAAACACTATTAACTTTTGGACGGATAGATGGGTTATGGACGAACCACTGCTAAACTATGCAACCAATAAAGACATAATTAACACAAAGGCCAAAATTGTTGAGTTCCTCACAACGAAGAAAAAATGGAACACAACCGCCATGCAACAACACTTACCGATGGAAATCGTGGATAAAATCAAGGACATAGCTATTCCAGAAAATGATATTACAGACCGACTATACTGGACTCCGAGCAAGAACGGGTGGTTTTCCACTTCATCAGCCATAGACCATATAACAAACATAAAGAGATATAACCCAAGTATGAACAATTGGATTTGGAAACTTGATACTCTTCCTAAAGTTAAAAATTTTCTATGGAAAATAGATAATGACGGTGTACCAACGAAAACCCGATTACAAGCTAACCATATTCCGGTTCTGGGGGGTTGCCTCCTCTGCCATTGTAACTCGGAGGACATTATTCACCTCATTAGTAAATGCCCACATACTCACCGAGTATGCCAAAAAATAAACCCCAAATTCAATCAAATTCTTAACCACACTGATACAAGAAACAAACTACCCCGGCAAGTCATTAGTGAGATAAGGCACCAACTAACCGGAAAAGAATTCAATGATCTTGCAGTATGCTGGTGGGGAATCTGGCATCAACGGAACAAGCTTGTTTTCCAGCAAGCCCCGAATGACTTCATTCCAGATTTGGCTCAATACATCAAAATGCAAATACAGGCATGGGAAACTGCAAAACAATGGATGGAAGATGAAACTAAAATAGTACAAGCTCACCAAAGAAGACGTAAACCAAAGGAAAAGACCTGGAAAAAACCACCCCTAGGTTTTTGTAAGCTAAACTTTGATGGATCTAAGTTATCAAACGGATCAACAACGTCTGGAACAGTAATTCGAGGACATAATGCGGATGTCATTGATATATCTACATCTAAACATGGTAACATTTCGGTCAATAAAGTAGAAGCTCTGGCTCTACGAAATGGTATAGCAAGAGCCAGGACGCTAGGAATAAAACACTTGGAAATTGAAGGAGACAACCTAATTATTTTAAATGCGATTAGGAAACTGGGGCAGTGCCTGTGGGACACTGACATTGTCGTGTCTGATATTTCAGCTTCGCTTGCGTGGTTCGACTCTATTCGTATCAACCATGTCAATCGAAACTGTAATGCTGTGGCTGATAAGATTGCTAAGCTGGGCCACAGCTTCCCGTTGGATCTCATTTTGAATCATCAAGAACTTCTAGTTCTCATCCGCAAGGATGCTCTAGGACAACCTCCGTAAGGAGGTTCTCCTAATTCTTACCTTATCAAAAAAATAACAAAAAAAAAAACAAATTGCAAGCGCCTTTTTTGAAAACTAGCCGTTAAAGGCCCGTGCTTAGCTGGCTCTCCCAAATCTCCACGCCATCGATGCCCTTTCTACTCCCAACGGCCATATTCTATTCTTCTCTTACATCGACAATCAAAATCCGACCGTTACACTCTCCCACCCCAATCTCCTATATCTCCCCCCTCCACTCTCCTCAATTCCCCACACAAAACCCGCAACTCTCTCTTCTCTCTCTGAATCCGATCCCAATTCTCTCTCAAAATCTCAATCCAACCCAGATCCCAATTCCGCAAGATCTAAAATGGGTTACAGCTCAAACTCCTCCGGAACCCAATCGCACGTGAAGACCAGGAAAGTGTTCCTCTTCAGCAACTACACTCTGCTGGCGGCGGCGAGCAGCTGCATCTTCCTGACCCTCTCGCTCCGCCTCATCCCCTCCCTCTGCGGCTTCCTCTTCATCCTCCTCCACGTCATCACCGCCGGCGGAGCCCTAGCCGGGTGCGCCGCCGCGTCCGGCGGGGAGCACCGCTGGTACGGGGCCCACATGGTGGCCACCGTGCTGACCGCCATCTTCCAGGGCTCTGTCTCCGTGCTCATCTTCACCAGCTCCGACCAGTTCCTCGGAAAGCTCAAGTCGTATGTCCAGGAGGACTCCGCCGTTAAGATCTTGAAGTTGGTCGGTGGCCTGTGTGTCGTCATCTTCTTCTTGGAGTGGCTGGTGCTGACGTTGGCCTTCTTCTTGAAGTACTATGCTTTCGTGGACGGATCTGATGGGAGGAGCAGTGCTAAGGTTGTTCAGGGGGAGGAGAATGTCGGCAACTGGCCTCCTTTCAAGGTTCAGGTTTAATTCAAATTGAATCGAGGAAGCAGAGAAGGAGTGAAATTGTGGCTTTTTGATGTGCTCCATCTGGATCTGGGTTTCGCTTTTTGGTGTTTGGTTGGAATTTGTTAAAATTCTTTTTCTTGTGTTGTAATTGTGTAATGAATGAATGCAGAGATCTCGATCGTCTCTGATCGAGCTTCTATCTCCTAGTTTGGATGTGTAATCAATACTATATATCATATTCATTTCACTATCATTTTAGTAATCACTATTATCTGATTTTATATTTTAGTTGATTTCTATTTGATTTTGTTGGGTTTTTGAATTTCAAATCTCCAAATTAGCATCCTCAGCCCGTTACTACAATCAGGTAACAAATATGAAGAGAGAAAAAAGATGGTATGAAAAAAAGAGTCTCAAATGAGTTAAATAATTTTCCGAAAAAAGTCTCAAGTACATTTGTGATTATGCTTTACTCCATAGATCAAATTTCCAAATTAATTTACTCCATAAATCCAGATCTTCTTTTATGGATATGCATGTTTTTACTTTTCGTTTTTATCATGTTCTTCGTCGAATTTTCTAGTTCCCTCCTTTTCCAACCTGACATGAGAAGAAAACTCAGGGACAACAAGAATGACTACGAAACATTTATTAACCTTGCTAATAACACAACAAAAAGCAAAAGACAGATTCTCAAAGAAACGCTAAACAAATTCATCCTCGTTATCTAAAACGGCATATAGTCTAGACCCAAAGTTTCAGTTCGCTCATCATGCATACAACAAGAATGACTAGGGGTGGCAAAACTTAAGCAGAGACTTGCTACACAGTTTTTCCCTGTCAACTGGGTTTACAAACACACTAACAACTCATAAGCCAAGGTGTTTTTTTAGGGTAATCAACAAAGCACCACATCTTACCTTTCTTCAGCTGACATCTCAAAACATTCTAAAACGGAAACTGCCAATATAGATTGCAAACAACCTGAACTTCTTCTGCTTAAACACTTAGTTCCTTGTTAAATATCCAGCTGAATGGAACAAGGCTTGCTTGCTTTGCCCTTGCTTGAGCTCTCTCCTCCAATTTCCTAATTCTAGGAGCCAATCCACAGACGTAATCCTGTGCTTTGCGCCCTTCACCTGAAAGACCGGTCAAATCTGCAACATTCCATCTCTGAACAAGAAACTCAAGTATATCTGCATAATCCCTTGCAGTGTAGACACCAATTTTCTGAGCAATGGTTGAGTAGTTTTCAAAGAGGTTGTCATCTTGACCATCATACATCAAATGGGCTGGCATGGAAACTTTCTTCCTCATCATATCTGCCAAGGATAAGATGGTGCCATCAGGATCGATCTCAAACAGCTTTTCAACAATCTTTGTGTAGGCAGTTTCATGACGCTTCTCATCTGCAGCTATTATACCACATACTTGTGCCAGCTTGATGTCCCCGTGTTCTTTGGCAAGCCTAGCAGTATTTCCATGGGATATGAAGGTTGCCCGTTCCTGGAATGAAGTGTAGATGAAACCGAGATATGGGTTGTTCTCGGTTCGAGGATCCTGGATATATTACAAGATTTAGCAGTTAGTGAACAAAATAATCATCCATTGAGTATACTGTAATTATAAATATACACAGGTCAAAAAATAATCAGGCTTGTTTGACACTAAAAACTACAATCACGTTTCCAGTTGTAAATACTTAATTTCAATAGTATATGTGGTATAACAATTATTTTTTAAAAAAATAATGTCCTTTTTAAACAAAAGTCCACACTAATTCATAATTCAGAACACCACACAAATTCCAATGTGTTATAACTACTTTGTGCCATGAAACCATATTATAACTAGAAATGTCATTGCAAACTGGTTTGCCAAACAAAACCAATCACCAAAGCTATATTTAACTGCTGGAATCATCTTAGATGAACTAAATTTATAACATTTGAAAATCTTACCATGCCTGATCCAATTAGATATTGAATTGTCTTCTCTATTTGCTTCATGTCAACTCTTCCAGAAAGGTAAAGATACTTATTCAGGAGATCACCGTGTCTATTCTCTTCAGCAGTCCAAGCCCTATTCCAGATAGCCCATGGGGTAAGGCTTGCACCTGTTTCATCTCGAACTCCGTCAAGGGTGTTGAGCATAGTCTGGTAAGTTGGAAGGGCTTCCTCTGTAATCATATCACCAACCAAAACAACAAAGTATTCATCAGGAATTTCCTTTGTTCTTTCCCTCAACTCCTTGATTTGCTCCTCGAATCCTTCTGATGCTGGATCTGGGAGAAAATCTTGTGGTTGCCAACACTTCTCCACAGGTTTAAGATGCACCAAGAGGTTCTGCTCAGCCCAGCCTTCCAGAGATTTAAACATCTCAATCTTATGAGGGGGAAGGGAATGGGTTTTCTGTACATGGACTTCCCTTGGAGGCATATAGGGCTTTTTATCATTTGGAATCTCCCTGAATTGAGAAGAGCATCAGATTTGGAAGTAATAGGAACCATTAATTCAGCAATTTTGCAGCATGAAGGCTCAAATTCAAACAAGCTCTACAAAGCTCCTAGGGCCACATTATTCCTTATAAAAACTACAAAACTAAATTCCTACAGCCAGATAAATTACAAAATTTCAATAGTCAACAGAGATATCCTATAGGGCATAGAAGTACAATCATCAGCATGAGGTGAGTTGCAGTGATAGGTAAGGACATTCATAAATAATAATAATAATTAAAAAACTAAAGATGGCTGGAGTCCTTATTGATATTGAAGTTAATGTGAAGCACTCTACTCTTAAAACTCAGTGATGGATTGGAGAGCAATCACTTACTTGTACAGCATGTTGAGAAACCCGATTAATATGGAAGCATTTACTTGAATAAGGTATCTTATAAGTTAGGTTGATAAATACCAAAGATACTAGCACAAGCCAGAATGGTATTTATGAAGCTGATAAGCAATAGATATATCAAACAACTCCTTAATATATTATTAAGATCTCAGATGTGGCCACTTTCAAGATCTTTTTCAACACTGAACGAAATGCATAAAAGCTATTCCAATCATGTCAACGTATATGAACAGCACAACTTTCTTCACCAAACAATGAGAGATAGCATCTATATATTTAACTAATAAATTGATTTCAAGATTCCCAACTAATTAGCAAACCTAACAGAAATAGCCAATGGGAAAGGAATTTTCATTGGAATTCAATCTACCAAACCTCCCTCATCGAAGCAACTGATTTCAAAACAACAATGGAAACATGGACAACAAAGCACGAAAGTAGTAGGCAAAACATAGAAGGTATGACAGCAAGGTTGAAGAAACCAATTGGCATGCAAATTATGGAAGAAAATGCCTTCAGGGATGCAAAACTATCAAGTACAAAAATACAATTACAGCATAAAAGACACTTGAAGAAAAGTCAATCTTCATAGTGAGCTTATGGATACAACACCTAACTGCTAACAAAAAATGTGGTGATCCTTCAAAGCACATGTATTTTCCACAAATTACTAACCACTAGCCTTGAAATCTCCACTGACACAAACAAAATCCAACACAAAAAATAAGACAGAAGTTATAAATATAAAATGAACTCAAAATTCGCAATAAAATGAAATTTATCAAGTAGGTAATTACATAATATAAAAGAGAAAAATAATGACGAGTTATTTAAAACTCAGAAAATGACTAGATTGTACAGACAAATACAAGAAGTTTCTACCAAAAAAAAAATACAATAAGTTTATATACTTAATTCTCAAATCTATTAAATAAAACCCTAAACAACAAACAACTAGTAGTCAAATATTGTCAGTTGAGGAGCTGTATCAATACAGAGAATGCTGGCGAAAACGGGATAGTTTTCTAGAGACGAAGTTCAAGAGGACCACATGCACCATTTCCAGATAGCATAGGAATTAACGACTTCACTATATTCCGCTTAAACAGCAAAAGAAACCACGAAATCTTCTTCTTCGGAAATTATAATGCACAAATATAACCTAACTACTTCAGTAAAGCAGCAAAACATCTAAACAAAAAGCAAAGATTCGATCATCAAAAGGAAACATAACGATCTCAGCTCACAAAGAGCGGGAAATGGCGATTTCATCGATAAAATTCAAGACAAATTTAGAAAATAAAGACAGGGATCTAAGATTAACGAAATCAATCTTTACGAAGCAAATCAAAGAGCAGCTAACAGCATGCATCCGCAACCAATCACGATAGAATTAGAATGGAATCAACTAAATGAAACCAATCGATCAATACAGCAGACAGCCGCCATTAAAGAGAGAGGGAGAAGGATATGATTAAAACTGACTTGGAGGTTACGCCGAGCGTGGAAGCCATGAAAACTCCGCGAGATCTGAACTGATGAGAACGGTGCGCCGAAAAGGAAGGCGATTTGCGAGATTGGAAAGACAATGGTTGGAAATTCAAGGCCATCTTTTTCCTTTCTTGCTCACTCGCTCGCTCTGGAGTTAGAGCTGGGAGGTTATTTTTCTAGCGTTTCTTTTTCTCAGTTTCAGAGAAGGGACTCAAGGGAGAGAGGGGAGGAGAGGCCCAGTGGAGAAATGAAAGCCACAAAAATCAGGCGAGTGAAATTGACGACAAGAATCTCGAGGCCGAGATTGTGAGAGAAACAAGGCCTAATTTCACTCAATTTACGGGGTTGCCACTGGGTGCTTCTTAACCTAACCCGTTCGATCTTTACTTTTTGACTTTTTAATTTTTATGGCCGGGTTCAAGAGAGAAATTATCCTGAATAAAAATGATAGTTTGGTTCAAATAAAAATACGGTTTGGTTAAATGAATACTATTTCTTAGCTAAATAATAGCCGTTCAGTTGTTAAGAGATAATTAATTAAGAGTGAATTATCTATCCATTTGTATAATACTTGTTTTGTACTTAGTAGATTTTAGCCCATACGGTTTAGCGGCCTTTACGACCTTCAAGCAAATTGTACATATACGGTAAGATCAAACCAAAATCTTGCCCCTATAAATAGCATGTAGAGATCAACGTAATAGAAGCAAGCAACAATCAGATCTGAGTTCATAAGCTCTTTCCCAAATTTCACAACACGTTATCAGCACGAGAGATTTCTCAAATCAAAAATGCCAACTGAGTGGCTAGATCTCTTGAAGGTAGTACATATTTCACACTGCTTTCAATTTTTCAAATCGGTTTTACAAATCATCCGTTTTAATAGCTCAATGATACGAGAGCTTGCATCAAAATTTAATTTTCTCATACGAAACGAAAGATTTTTGAGCATAAACCTTGGTTTTTATTAGATCTGAAACACTATTACAACAAGATCGAATTTTACATTCAAGATCGAAATAAAACCCCTAGTTTACATCAGATCTAAACTAAACTTAAAAAAAAGGATTTTACATACCTATTAAAACTAAGGTCGGTTGATCCAGATGAGGATCCATAAGATTATCATGATAATTGTAAGGCATACGAAAGCTTCAATGAAAAATTGGTCGGAGTGAGACATGTCGATCGAAAAAAAACGATGAGGAGGAAGAAGATGAATAGGAGAAGTCGAGAGCGGATAACAAGGGAGCAGACAAATATGTGGAGGAAATATAAAGGAGAAAAAGAGTGATTATGGGGTAGAGATTAAGAAATTAGTGAAATAGAAGAAACGTAAAAATACCTATAATAATTTGTAGGGTATGTTTATTAAAAACTTTCTCCTTTGATTGTATATAAGCATGACTTTCTTGTTCTTCATGTTCCTTGAAAACAAAGCCTTGTTCTTCTTCTTCATGTAAACTTTCTGATGAAGGATTTTAAAAGAGTGTTTTTTGAGACATAGAAAGGCTATCCCTCTTACGTATTTTTTTGTTCTGATGAAGTCCTTGAATTTCTTTAAAGTAGAAGCCTTCATGCATGAAATAGTATGTATCTTCTACGTGGCTTATTAATATTGAACCAACAAATTCAAAAACCTATCCAATTATATCTATCTTTACAAGCAATCTAAAAGCAAATGGGTAGACTACACTATGAATGACTACACATACTATATATATGACACATGCTATCATTCCTTTTGCTTTGACTAAACTATAATCATTTTATATAACTTTTTCCACATAAAAAAAGGGGGAATGAAATCATGTTAACATGCAGGTTTCGTTTTATATACTTGCATGTACATGTTTCATTTTATCTTTGCATGTTACGTTTTTTTTACTTGTGTTATGGTTAATTCGTTACGTGGTTCATATATATTAATGAAATGATAATTACTTGATCTTACATATGTATTTGCATCACTAATTAATATTTATTTATTTATTTATATAGTTGATCAAATGGCAAATATTGCAAAGCGGGAATTTGATATTCTCGACTTATCGGGTCAGAGATATTTGGAATGGAGGGTTGATGCACTATCTCACCTCCAAGCAAATGGTCTACAAGAGACCATAAAAGATAATGAAAATATTTCCCCGCAAGACAAGGCTAAGGCGATTATCTTTCTTCGCCATCATATTCATGAGAGCCTAAAATCTGAATATCTGTTGGTTCAAAATCCCAAAGAATTATAGAGCAAAGATATGGGCATCAACAACAAGTTTTGCTACCTAAAGCAAGTTATGAATATGCTACTTTAAGGTTTCAAGACTTTAAATCAGTCAGCGATTATAATTCTGTCTTGTTCCGTATAACCTCTCAATTACGTTTATGCGGGCAGAAAATCTCTGAAGAGAACATGATGAATAAAACTTTTTCAACCATGCATGCTACTAATGTGTTGTTACAACAACAATACAGAGAGAGGAATTTTAAGAAATATTCAGATTTGATACAAGTACTACTTGTAGCTGAGCAAAATAATGAGTTGCTCATGAAAAACCACAACCTGAGGCCAACTGGGACTGCACCGTACCCTGAAACAAATACAACGTATGCATCTCGAAGAAATGATAGTAGGCATCAAGATAACCGTGGACAAGATGGTAATCATGGTCGTGGTCGTGGTCGAGGTCGTGGTCGAGGCCGTGGTCGAGGACGTGGCCGTGGTAGAGGTTTTGGTGATTATCAGAAACATAACTTTTCTGATGCATCCACATCAAAGGGGAATGATAAGCAAATGGTCCAGAAAGGTACTACATGACCCTCCCCAAAGCCCAAATCTATATGTTATAGATGTGGTATGTCGGGTCACTGGGCAAGGGTGTGTCGCACAGCCAAACACTTGGTTGAGTTGTACCAAGCTTCTCATAAAGATAAAGTGAAGAACGTGGAGACTCATTTTATTGACGACACTGAACCTACACCGAGCTTGGACATCTCTGATTTCATCATAGATGATGGATTTGAGATAAATGAAAACTAAAATCTCGATCCATGTAATATTATGTAAAATATTGCAATATGTTTTTCCATTCCCAACATCCTTGTAAAATAATCCATGTATCATAAATAAATGTGTTGTTTATGTTTTAATTCCGTTTTCCTTTGTCTTGAAGATATGGAAACAATTAAAGATATATCAAGTAGCAAGAATCAATGTCTGGTGGATAGCGCTACTACACACACCATTTTGAGAAATAAAGAATACTTTACTCAGTTAAATTTGCTTGAAGCAAATGTTAAAACAATCTCTGGTGTGACAAAATTGATCGAAGTCTCTGGTAGAGCTTGTGTTTTGCTTCCTAAATGGACAAAACTGATCATAAATGACGCATTATATTCAAGTAAGTCTCAAAGGAACTTACTAAGCTCTAAAGATGTGCGTCGGAATGGTTTTCATGTAGAAACCATAAATGAAAACAATAAAGAATATTTGTGCATCACAAAACAAGTATGTGGCAAGAAGCAGATTTTAGAAAAACTGCCAGCCCATTCTATTGGACTTTATCACACATATATAAGTCCAATAGAGACAAATATAACATCTTATAAGAGATTAAATGATAAAGAGATGTTTACATTATGGAATGACCGTTTGGGTCATCCGGGTAATGGAATGATGCATAAAATAGTTGAAAGTTCAACTGGGCATTCAATAAAGAAAGCTAGTGTCCTTAAATCAAGTGATTTTAACTGTAGTGGTTGTTCGCTTGGTAAACTAATCACTAGACCATCCAAGAATAAAGTTGGAATTGAAAATCCAACATTTTTAGAACGAATACAAGGTGATATTTGTGGACCAATAGTCCCGCCATGTGGACCATTTCGATACTTTATGGTATTAATTGATGCATCGACAAGATGATCACATGTTAGCCTCTTATCAACAAGAAATACAGCTTTTGCTAAACTTGTAATAACCTCCCTTTTTCTTAGATGAATATTTAGTAAGTCGAACCTAGTTTCGGGGACGAAACTATTTTTAAGGGGGTACTATTGTAATAACCCTCTTTTTCAAGAAGGACAATTATGTAATTTCCTTTTTATTTTGTTTGATAAAATAAATTATGACAATATTCTCATAATAATGATATATTTCTTACCTAATTTATTTTATTAAATGAAAGTTAAACAACTAACCTCTAAAGAGTTATTTGAAATAATAATGGACCTTACCCATATGTTAACGAAAAATAAATAAAATAAAATTAGAATTTTAAGAGAAATATATTAAAAGTGTTTAAAACATATTTTTATAAACAAAGAGAATTGTTGTATAAATATTTTGAATTACAAGTTTTACTCCTTCAAAAGATATTAATGATAAATATTAGTATCAAGGGCATTTTTGTTCATTTCTTAAACTAGAGGAGTTGTTTGTGCAAATTCTTGAAAATAGATTCAAAAATGGGTGTTCTTCTTCTCCAACTTGTTCTTAACTTCAAATGAGGAATTTGATATCGTTTCTTAACGGAAATGGATTCCGTAAAAGCCTACTTGTCACATTTTTAACCCTCTACAAGTTCCCTCAATCAATTTGGGAGCAATCAATCAAAATCATCCCGGAAATCTCGTTCCAGGTCAAAGTGCAACGTTTTTGGAATCCTTCAAATTAAATTTGAATTGAAGAAGGATAAGGTCGGATTTAAGATGAAAAGGATTGGGAGAAGTCAAATGATAGATTAGAGAATCCATCCCGATTCAATTATAAGATAAATCACCCATAAATGGGCGAAATTAGCGGGATTGTGTCTAAAGCTTTAATGGAGGATTTCGGGCTCATTTTTGGAGCGTTGAAGCTCATTATTGGCTCTATAAATAGATCTTCTCATTTCCTATCTAACCTTAAGCAAAATCACTCCCTTTCTAATTGGAATTTGGTCAAAAACCGATCTAGAAACCCACATAAAAACCAGAGTCTGTTTTCGAAAATCCTCACCGGAACCGCCTGTTCAGCGGCATTTTCCGGCCACCACGGACCACTCCAGGCGCCGCCGCTGCCAACAGTAGAAAGCCACGCTCGTCTTGGTTCCAACGACACCTCACACGCCTCAAACCGATTCCATACGAAGGAGAACGAAGCTTCTGAAGTCGGAGACACGCATTGTTGTTGCTGCTGTACGTAGCAGGCCCGCGGGCCCGACCCGACCCGTTTGGCTTGCCTCCTTACCCATTTTTGCCTCACTTTATGCATTTTGTTAATTGGGGTATTTAAAATAAGATAAATCTTGATAAATCTTAATTTATAAGATGTTAAAAATATTTTTATGATATTCTTATGAAAGAAAAGTAGCAAGTATATATTTTTATAAAATTTGCAACTAGAAAGCAAATGATGAATATTATTGATTTTATGTCTTAAAAACATGTACTTTGCAAAATGATATGATATTTATTGAAATAACATATGGATAAATATTTTTAATTAATATGTATGCATAAAGATAAGGAATCTACAATATGCAATACAAAGAAACTAAAAAGGTCCTACATTAATAAAGAAAGATTTTATTAATGTTAATACGATAAGTTTATTAGAAATATAAACTTAGACGAGTCATAAGAACTCAACTTACGAGGAAAAGTTGAATAAAATAAATTGCTTATTATTTATTTTGTATCTTATGTATGAATTAGGAAAAGGAAATCAATCGTTGGATTGCAAGCTCGTCTAAGATAGTTCTCGCTTGCCTTCGAAACAAGGCAAGTGGTGGTTCGCTCTCATATTTTTATCATGAATACTTTTATTCATGTTTGCATGTTGTGTTGGGAACGCTTGTTTGAATAAAATGAACTTAGGTTATTATAGAAATAATGACCATGTTGAAATGTATAAATGAATTAGGGTTTATTATGCATAGAAATAATGACCCCATGGTAGCTTATTGTTATTATTCTATTATGCGCTAGAACTTATATTTAGGTTGCAATGTTTGTGCACTTGTTTGTTTCACGGTCTCATTTTGAGATTCGTTGTTTTGGACTATCGTAGAATTAGGGGTGGGGGTTCACTAACCCCTGAACACCTCTTTATAATATTTTGCATTAGGATGGACCTAGACCCTAATGCTGGTCATGACCCTGCTCTCTCAACCGTTTTGAGAAGTGTTTGGCACCTAGCTAGTGCCTTGTATCGGAACTTAGGAACCCGTTCATCCCTTTGTGGGATTCTATATCTTATGGTATATCGCATTGCCGTCTTAAAAGCTACCAACTTGAATGCAATGTTTTGTAATTAAATAAGATAAGTGCTAGTGCACACCCATTAAAACGTGTTCAGGGTGGTGACTACAACTTGGAAAACCACTCTGGCTCCCGGCTTTGATTAATCTATTTTCCAATCTGAATTCGGGCAACACGCATTCGGTGAGGTTGGTTGTAGATTTGATAAGTCGACGGAGGCTTTTCAAAATATTGGTTGATAATTAAAGTTCCCAACATAACCTTTCTCATTCTTAAGGAACCATAGTTTTGTGGTGTCCTAATCTTTTCATCATATTTCCCTTTCCGTGAGATTATTTGGGTTATGTCATCGACCGGCTTTCATTCGGAGTCCGATGGTCATAATGCAACTAAGATCACAAGAACCTCATATAAAATTCCACTTGCGTAGCCTTTCATTAGATTGACCGACCGCTTTATTTCTTTTGCATGGCCGGCTAGTGTCAACCGTCCCTATACGGAACATCAGGGAATAAAGGAGTGGTGATTCGAGATTGAAGTTGTTGAAGTTGTTGCATGTCACGTTTCTTTTGAATAACTTTTTAGTTTAAGGTCGAGATCCTTGGTCTGTAAGGACCGCCTTCAAGAATTTTTCTTCCGCTTTGTTCAAGACTATTTATCTTATTTTCCCGCAAGTATTTGGATTATTCAAGATTGTGAAAGTTGGACATTTTGTTTTAATATTTATTGAATTATCATTATTATTTATATCTTGAATACCGTGAAAGCCTTGGGTGGCTTCGGAGTGTAAATTTCGAGGTCACTGGCGGTAATATCTCCGAGGTAAAAACGGGGGTGTTACAAAACTCCTAGCACAAATCATTCGCTTACGAGCTCAATTTCCGGACTATACAATCAAAAGAATCTGACTTGATAATGCAGAAGAATTTACTTCCCAAACATTCAATGACTATTGTATGTCAATTGGTTTACAGTTGAGCATCCGGTGGCTCATGTTCACACATAAAATGGTCTTGCCGAATCTCTGATTAAACGATTACAATTAATAGCTAGACCATTATTGATGAAGTCTAAACTGCCAACATCTGTTTGGGGACATGCTATATTACATGCCGCAGCTTTGGTCCGATTAAGACCTTTGCATATCATAAGTATTCCCCGTACAATTAGTGACTGGTAAAGAACCAAATATATTACATTTAAAGATATTTAGTTGTGCAGTTTATGTTCCTATTGCTCCACCGCAACGCACAAAAATGGGTCCCCAAAGAAGATTGGGAATATATGTTGGTTTTGAATCTCGATCAATTATTAAATATCTTGAACCAACTACCGGTGACCTATTTACGGCAAGATTTGATGATTGTCATTTTAATGAAAATGAATTTCCAAATCTTGGTGGAAAAATGCATAAAGAAATCACTTGGAATGCTTCATCGTTATCTTATCTTGATTCACGTACAAAAATGTGTGAACAAGAAATACAAAAGATTATACATTTGCAGAGTATAACAAATCAATTACCTGACTTATTTATAGATACAAAGAAAGTGACAAAATCACATGTGCCAGCTGTAAATGCCCCTGAAAGGATTGAAGTTCCTGTTGGACAACTAGATAAGATTCCTGAAAAGGAATGTATAGCGCGCCGAAAACGCGGCCGCCCGCCTGGATCAAAAGATCTAAAGCCATAAAAGAATAGGTGGTTGAATAATCCAAATGAAGCCGCACCGATTTCCTATTCAGGGGGAGAACCTAACAAAAATACCTCCGAAAATTTAGGGGATGTGTCAGAAATGAAAACTGTTCCGGACAAAAACAAAATGGAACATGTTTTGGATAATGAAAATAGCATTGATAATTACGAAATTGCAGTAAATTATTTCTATTCTGGAATAAAGTGGAACAGGAAAGACATTATCCTTGATGAGGTGTTTGCATACTCTGTTGCCACCGAAATAGTGGTTGATGACGATGACATTGAACCACAAACTATTGATGAGTGTCGTACTAGACACGGTTGGCCAAAATGAAAAGAGGCTATGCAGACGAAATTAAAATCGCTTTAAAAGCGTAATGTTTTTGGCCCAATAAAGCCCACGCCAATGGGCTTGAAACCAGTAGGCTATAAATGGGTATTTGTACGAAAGCGTAATGAGAAAAATGAAATTGTGAGATATAAAGCAAGACTTGTAGCCCAAGGTTTTTTCTCAGATATCCGGGATAGATTATGAGCAAACATATTCCCCTGTAGTTGATGCAACTACATTAAGATTTTTAATTAGCCTAACTGTTTCAGAGGAACTACAAATGCGACTTATGGATGTCGTAACTGCATATTTATATGGATCAATTTATAGTGATATTTACATGAAAGTTCCTGAAGGATTAAAACTGCCCGAGGTTTATAAAGCAAAATCTCGGGAAATGTTTTCTATAAAATTGCAAAGATCATTATATGGTTTAAAACAATCTGGAAGGATGTGGTACAACAGGCTTAGTGAATATCTTCTTAAAGAAGGATATCAAAATGATAGCGTTTGTCCATGTGTTTTCATCAAACGATCCAAAAATGGATTCGCTATTATTGTAGTATATGTTGATGATTTAAATATTATCGGTACATCCGATGAACTTGAAAATGCTGCAAAATACTTGATGAAAGAATTTGAAATGAAAGATCTTGGAAGAACCAAATTTTGTCTCGGTTTACAAATTGAACATTTGAAAGATGGAATTTTCATTCATCAAACAAATTACACCGAGAAAATTTTGAAAAGGTTCTACATGGACAAAGCACATCCGTTGAGTTCACCCATGATAGTTCGTCCTCTTAGTATACAGGATGACCAATTCAGACCCCGAGAAGATGATGAAGAGATTCTTGGTCCTGAAGTCCCCTACCTAAACGCAATTGGTGCATTAATCTATCTCGCAAACAATACATGACCATATATTGATTTTGCTGTAAGTTTGTTATCAAGATACAGCTCATTACCAACAAGACGGCATTGGAACAGAATTAAACATGTGTTTCGATACCTACGAGGTACTCTTGACCTTGGGTTATATTATCATAGAAATACAAATGCTACTCTTGTTGGATATGAAGATGCAGGATATCTATCAGATCCACACAAAGAAAAATCTCAAAATGGTTATGTATTCACGTATGGAGATACGACGATCTCATGGAAGTCAACCAAGCGAACGGATACCGCTACATCATCAAATCATGCAGAATTAATCGCTCTTTATGAAGCAGGAAGAGAATGTGTCTGGTTAAGATCAATGATTGGATACATACAAAAAGAATGCAACATAAGATCAATTGTAAGTAATCCAACCATGATATATGAAGACAATTCTGCATGTGTTACACAAGTCAAAGGAGGCTACATCAAAGGAGATCAGACGAAGCACATTTCACCAAAGTTGTTCTCAACTCATGACCTAGAGAAGGAGGGCAATATCACAATCCAACAAATCCGATCAAGTGAAAATGTTGCAGATTTGTTCACAAAATCCTTACAACCCAAGAAGTTTGAAGAACTTGTATACAAGAACGGAATACGCAGATTTCGAGAAGTACATTGATTTCAGGGGGAGAATTATACGCATTGCACTCTTTTTCCCTTCGTTCAGGTTTTTTCCCACTGGGTTTTTCCTGACAAGGTTTTTAATGAGGCAATACTATGAATGCGTATAAGACAAGCTGTACTCTTTTTCCTTGTGCTATGGTTTTTATCCCACTGGGTTTTTCCTAACCAGGTTTTTAACGAGGCAGCATATACATAACCCCAAAATGAAGAGATGGATATTCAAGGGGGAGTGTTAAGAGATAATTAATTAAGAGTGAATTATCCATCCATTTGTATTATACTTGTTTTTTACTTAGTAGATTTTAGCCCATACGGCTTGGCGGCCCTTACGGCCTTCAAGCAAATTGTACATATACGGTAAGATCAAACCAAAATCTTGCCCCTATAAATAGCATGTAGAGATCAATGTAATAGAAGCAAGCAACAATCAGATCCGAGTTCATAAGCTCTCTCCCTAATTTCACAACAGTCGTCCCTTTTTAGCGTTGCCATTGTCAATATTTTTTTTATTATTCTAAAAGTTTTTAAAAAATTATTATAATTTATGGTGGTGGGTCACTAATTCACCCCCGTGTGATGGGTTGATCGTATATGAATGAAAGGTTTCACGAGTGAATGAGTGATGGATAGGTTTGGTGAGCCATTTTTATTCGCGGGTCGGGTGGTGGAAGGGCTCTACCCACCTATAACCCGACCTATAACCAACCCTATTTTTAATGGTCAGTTTTGCAAGGTTTTTTTTAAAGTTGGTGTATATTTGCAAATTTGCCAATAAACAATCTCTTTATTGATAATTCGTACCCAAATATTTTATGTTTATGCTATGATTTTGTTTCATTTGTAGAGCATGGTTTACATTTTTTTGTTTTCATTAATCGAAGTACTTTTAGCTCCAGAGGCTTTAATACGTAGTATCATCCTATTAGGGGGCATTTGGTAACTGGGTTTGGGGAAGGAAGGTATGGGGTTTGGGAATGGAAATCTTATACCTAGTGTTTGTTATATTATTTTTAGATTTTCAAACCGATACCCTAAACCTGATGGGTATGGGGTTTTCATACTCTCCTCTTACCCTGGGTATGAGATTTCATTCCCAATTGGAATGAAATTTAAACCTAGCGCATGTTTCTCTTCTCTACACAACTATCTCTGCTGCTGCTTCACACTTTGACATTTACCATCTCTACTCCTGTAGTTTAATTAAAATTCTCAGAATGTGAACTTTTCTTCTGGGCTAAATTTCCTCTCGGTGCTTACCAGGACCAACAACGATTTAATCTCTAAATTTCCTTTTATCTTTCTGCTATTGATCTGATTTCACATCATAGAATGTTAATATGTTTCTACTAGTTTATGGAGTTTAGGGATCTGGTTAATTAGCAGTTCTAAGAAACATAAATCCAAATGAATTAGTTCTCATACTTGATGGTCTCGGCAAATCAAAAAAATATATGTATACGGTATATTTTGGAGGGTTACAAAATGCAATAACAAGAACTAGAGTTTATGGATTCAAACCTTTTGTTAGTTGCAGGTATTTATGCTTAGCCAAAATAAATTAGTTTTTTTATTTCTTAGATGATATAAGGTTAATTTGTGGACTAGCTCACTAACTAATATTCAAAATTATTTTTGTAATCTTAAAATTTTTGTTTGAAAATTTATGTTTTCAACAAGCATAAAATAAAATTCTTATAATTATTCCCCATATTTCAGGTTTGAAAATACCAAATATTAGATGTGGGATTGAAATTTCATTCCAGAATAGTAACCAAACACTTGTTTTCAGGAATCAATTCCCAACCCCACATCTTCCTAACCCCATACCTCATTCCAAACTCAAACCCGATTTTATACCAAACGCCCCCTTAATGGTTTATAATTTGCCCCCTTAATGGTTTATAATTTGTCTTTATTTCAAACAAAATTCTATTAAATCTTTCTTGTTAAAAATGAATGTCGAAAGGGAGCATAAAGTTCTGCAACATAAAATTAGGTTTGGATGGAAGATTTAATTTAATAAAATGGATCTTTCTTAGGGGTGGGTATCGGTCCAAAACTGGATCGGACCGGGTCCGATTTCTCTAAATGTTTGGACCGAGGACCGGACCAGAATTTCTCGATTCGGTCCGGTCTCGGTCTCTGTCCGGTCCACTTTCGGACCGGTACCCACCCCTAAGAAAGATTATATATAAAAAATTATGTTTTATTGAGAAAAATTATATATTATTTATGAAAAATATAATGTTATGAAGTATACTGTATATAAAATAAAAATGAAACTTAAATAGTAAAAAATAAAATTTATAATATAGGAAATATTATTTATGTATATAATTTTTTATTTATAGTTATATTTTTTAAAAAGGCAGTCCGGACCGGACCGGTTTTTGAAAATTTATGGAGGCAATTCCGTTCCAGTCTATGCAGGTCCGGTACGGTCCATACCGGATTTTGCCCAGCCCTATTTTGGGATAGATTGGTTGCTCACGATTTTTTGTGTTGCTGCTTTAATTTTGTGATGATCATTAAAGGTATTCTTGTTAACTTTTCCATTTATAATTGGGCACCCTATATCTATTCTATATTCTATTATAAAAGTGTATGTAACTTTTGATCCTGTCCATCCAATTCTATAAAATTTGCTTTGCACTATTGTGTGGTTGTAATAATCCGATTTATTTCGGCCGCTTGATTTACTATCGTGTGGCTGTTATTAATTCATTATTTCTCAAGAAAATTTTTGTTATTTTAATGTTACTCAAAGTTCGTGTCGGTCTTTCTTAGCTCTTAAGTAACCTCGGGGAGACCGTAAAAAAATATATTTTCTTGGAAAAGCGTGCCCGACTTAAGTGATATTTGGATGTAAATGGGTAATTTTAACATGTCTCGAAAAACGTGTCCAAGTTACTTCGCTTGTAAGCGAGCCCGTAAAAAATATTTTTTCTTGGAAAAGCGTGCCCGACTTAAGTGATATTTGGATGTAATTGGGTAATTTTGACATGTCTCGAAAAACGTGTCCAAGTTACTTCTCTTGTAAGCAAGCTCGGATAAGTTTGTTTCTTAGTTGTGAAGAAATCTCGTATCTATTTCTATTCTATCTATTTCTGTTCTATTATAAAAGTGTATGTACTTTTGATCCTGGCCATCCAATTTTGTAAAATTTGCTTTGCACTATCGTGTGGTTGTAATAATCCGATTTATTCCGGCCACTTGATTTACTATCGTGTGGCTGTTATTAATTCATTATTTCTCAAGAATAATTTTTTTATTTTAATGTTGCTCAAAATTCGTGTCGGTCTTTATTAGCTCTTAAGTAACCTTGGGGAGACCGTAAAAAAAAATATTTTTTTGGAAAAGCGTGCCCGACTTAAGTGATATTTGGATGTAAATGGGTAATTTGACATGTCTCGAAAAACGTGTCCAAGTTACATCGCTTGTAAGCGAGCCCGTAAAAAATATTTTTTCTTGGAAAAGCGTGCCCGACTTAAGTGATATTTGGATGTAATTGGGTAATTTTACATGTCTCGAAAAACGTGTCCAAGTTACTTCGCTTGAAAGCAAGCTCAGATAAGTTTGTTTCTTAGTTGTGAAGAAATCTCGTTTACGTAATAAAACAAGGTTTTAAACATTGGATCGCGTGAAATCAAGTAAATTATTCCCAAAAAACATGCATTTTTAAATAAATTTACGGAAATGCCATTTTCATATTTCTTTCCAAAAAAAACCATGCCCCTTTAAATAAATTTACGAAAATACCATTTCCATATTTCTTTTCTAAAAAAAACCATGCCTCTTTAAATAAATTTGCGGAAATGTCATTTTCATATTTCTTTTCCAAAAAATCATGACCCTTTAAATAAATTTACGGAAATGTCATTTCCATATCTCTACACTTTTTAGTGATTGTTAAAATGAAGTCTCCGTGTTATAATCGCCGTACAGCGCGACCTTATTGCTAATATTTCTCAAATACACACATGTTAGTTATGTTAGACAAACTCATGCTAATTCATTTTTTGGGATGGTATAACACAATAATCGTCAATGATTTTTTTTAATTTGGGCGCACGATATCAAATCTCTATCTTTCTAGTATTTTTCACATTTTGTAGGTATACTATCAAAAATATTATTTTAATAGTTGTGAAAATATAGTTTATTTATGCATAAATAGTTGTTCAATTGCAAGGAAGCATACATAATATATTATTTGCACAAATTATTGCTTATGCCTAATATAATTCTTGTTGATGATCAATACATTACTTATTTATTTACAATATCTTAATATTTAATATGTATTAGAGATAAAAAGTTTTGCATTAACATTTGTATAGATACGATAAATATTAGAAAAAAAAAAGAAAATTAGATATGAAAAAAAATATTTTTTGTAATTCGAATTTTTTTTTCTATTAATTTTTTAAAATCAAAAGGATGAGAAGAGAAATCTTGTTCTTTTTACAAGAAATCATAAATCTATCAGAATTTACAACGTTTGACCCACTAGCCAATAGCTTTTGAGAAAAGAAAACAAATCTTATTCTTTTTAACTGAAATGAATGATCATAGCATAGCATCTACTAATAAATAATACAGTAGAAAAGTTATATGTCTCAACAATGATGAACATTGAAATTATTCCAAACCCTACATAACATGCAGCAAGAAAAGCCCTTGGATTGGTTTCAAAGCCATGTAACATGGCACCTCTGATCTTCAAACAAGCAACAATTTAACTAGGTTGATCCACCTACATAGCAAGAACTACGAGTTGGCTTCCAAATGATCCATCAATGCTTCAATGAATCTACCATTTAAAGATCCAATGTACCCACAATTTGTGGATAAAAACCCAGCTTTCATCACCCCCCAAAAAAATGGAACATGGAGATATTGAAAATATGATAGGAATTGTGATTAGGGTTAGTGTAGTCCTGCCATCTGTTGTGAGTCCAATTGTGAGCTGACAGACTTTCGGGAGGGTTCAGGAGAGGTTTTGGTCGGATCAGGATGATGGCCAGACGGGGGCATGCATCTTTTGGAGAAAAATGCTGCGATGTTTGTGATTCTCGTGCCAAATTTCTCTGTGAAGTCAAAAAACCACGCGGGTTATGTTGATCAGAGGCAATAGAAAGTAAGAAACAATAGGAAGTGAATTTCATAGTAGCTAAGTTTTTTAGCACAAACCTGGTGTGTTGTTGGGCAGTCCCAGTTTGTCCAAAATTTCTTTCTTCACCTACACGAATACGGGATTGAGGTCAAATGGATTTGTGTCATTGAACTTAGGGTGCTTTAAAGGGCATTTTGAACCTATGTTAGCTTCATTGTTGAGCTAAAGTGACAGTAAGATGAACGAGAAGTTCAAGAGCTTAAAGACCAACTCTGAACACACCAAATCCACAATACAAAGGAATTTTAAAAAGTGAGGATATACCAACCTGCCACCTATTGTCCACAAAATCAGATATCTGGCGCACTTTGTTTCTTAAATGGGATTTGGAAGAGTTGGGAAATTTATGCAACAGGGACTCGAGGACCTTGTTCATACCATAGGGGCAGGAACGGATAACAGATACCTGAAAGATAAATAAACAGTAATATATTCAACAAAAGATAACTTCATTTTCTATTGTGCTTTCAAATGTGGAGCTGATTTTTCATTTGAACATATAATTTAGGGAATGGAAAAACTGAAAAAACGACCGAGCTTACAATTATTGGCAAATCAGAATCTGGTATTGCTGCCAAACTTCCAACTGGTAGCAAAGAACATTTTCTTATTGGAGTGCAAGTTTCTTGACCCTGGTTTTGGAAATTGTTACCAGAGGGTACCTCCACAACCGGACCATCTGGAAAGGGGCGCATTGTGAGAGCTTGCAAACACATCTGTTCTACTTTGGAAGTACCAGTGAGATTGTCACTAGATAGTAAATGGGCTTTCTCATGCATAATATTTGATATTATAAGAGGTTGATTTTTCCGAAGAGCGTGCTCAGTAAAATTGTGCAGATGCTTTAGCTGCCGAACCCAGATTGAGAACTCTTCACTATCAGTTCCAGTGTTGCTACAAGGTGAGATTCCAGCATCATCCTCTTTAGTGTTACAAGGGCTTTGGTCACTTTGTACTCCCTGCATGTAGGTTAAATTCACACTATGATAACGCAATTGCTTCAATATTGGTTAAAGGAATATGGTATGAGACCAAAATAAATGACCAGGACAGTTAAAATCTATTAAAAACCAAGTTTAAATTATTACAAATCCACTCTAAACCGCCTTAATGACTTCATATTATTATATAAGGCTACATAGTGTTGAGAGTTAATGCTTGCTCAGCACAGAAGTTTACTATAGCCTTTTGGAATGCCTTTTGGCTTGTGAGTACAAACAAATCCCAACTTTTTGCCATGTGAAGATTCTCGTAGGTTGGTTTATTTTAACTTGGATGTTTGTACTCTCAAGCATGTATTATAGTTTAAACAGTGGTAGTTGATTCATATCAAACCAAATCAATATTATTTGAGACCAGCCGGTTGATGGGGAAAGTAAGAATCTCTAGCATGCTCAATATTTCAGGGCAACAGATCAATGCAAATATAAAGAACAGCATATTCTAGTATTTTTCAGGAGAAGCTATGAAAAGTAAAGCTTAAAATCTAGTACCTCATTTTCAGAAAGATATCCATCAGGTACAAAAAAGCCATCACCACTTTCATCTTCATCGTCAGCTTTTATGGATCCATCTTCCAGATTCTCCTCTTCATCCTTTTCACATTCGGAGAGGCTTTCACCAGGTTCTTCCTGCATCATTAAAGTCAAAATGATGATGGACAAAGCATTTCTTTAGCCAATGCAACTACAATAATATTCAATGAACTTCACAAATAGAAAATATAAGCAACAAAACCAATGGATTACCTCTTCCCATTCTTCATCACTGTCGATATCATAATCCAACTCAGGATCCTTCTTCAATGGATGGCGTGGTCCAACAGCATGACTGCATCATGTTGAAGAAAATTTAACAGAAATACAAGTTGATAACTTTGCCAGCTGCTAAGAAACCTAATGGAGCATCAGGGATAATAAAGTTGGAACTGTAAAGACGAAAGATAAAATTCAAGAGAGGAGCTAAGATGATTTTAAAGATAGAAAAGAACTTGTATGTGGCAATGATTCCCCACAAAAAAATATATATAAAATTGTATACACCTTTTGAGTCTTTATTAAGGAAGCCTCAGTGTTGGACTAATTAGCAATTATCCTACCAGCATAGGCATTTTACCCAGCATCACAAGCCCGGTATGACAAGGATTACAAAATCATCTTGAACAATATCATTATGTAGTGACTGGATTTTGAAAAGAAATAAATAAATTGCATGAGCTCAAATTCAATACCATCTCCTTTTATTCTATTCCAAAGTGGAAATAATTGCTGAATTCAAAATAAAAAAGAGTTTACCATAAGAACTGCTTAATAAGAGTAAAAAAAGTATATACTTACCTTTTCTTAGGCCAAACACCATAAAATGCAGGTCTGTGACTCTTGTCAAATTGCAGTAATTGCTTAATTCGGTTACCCTTCCTAATGACAGTACAGACATTGGTATTGACAGCCTTGTCATCCATGTTTGGTTCTTCCCAACCACCTACAGGGCTTCCTATGCCCAATTCGTCATCCTGTTCTGGTCCTTTATTGACACTCAGTTTTAGTTCATTAATCAATGCAGTTTTAGGCTTTTGACGTATACCCCAATGCTGCCTTATCCGGTGCCTGGAAGAACGGCCCAGAGAACGCCAAGAGTCCAAATGATATCTGTCCGAATAAATAGATGTAATAACTTAGATAAAAGCCAAAAGGGGCTTAATATCTAGCTGTATTTTATAATTCATGTTGCAATTGCTTACTTGCGTATGTCTTTCGTATCAATTTCAGAGTTCTGCAATAGAGCACAATCCATCGAGAGAGTAGCTGGCTCATGCTTATTCTCACTTTTATATGATAAATCAGAAGTAGCAGCATTGTGTGGAGTTTGATCATTGTGGGAAGCTGAATTATTTTTGCTCAAATGGAGAAAACGTTGCATGATTGAAGCTTGCTTTTGAATAGTACGTTGCCTTTTCTTTTCAGCTTCTTCTTTCTCCCGGCGACGTTGGTCTCTCTCTAATTCCTCTTGTTTCCTTTTGAGCTGCTTTCTCATTTCAGATTCTTCTTTTTCCCGACGCTTCTCATCCCTTTCAGCCTCTTCTTGCAGCCTCCTGAGATCCTTTTCCTGCAGCATGACAAATGTGAATGCGTGAAAACCTTTCATAAAATAGAAGATAACCACAAATAACTATAGCCAAGAAAAATTCAACCAATTGCATAAATCAATTTTTGCAATTAAAAATTAGAAGACTGCAAATTTAGAACACCAAGTGTTTTTCCTTTCTACACAAGTATCCATCAGTTTAAACACTTTACTATTTGAGAAGATATATGCAAGTAAAAGTAAAATTAATCGATCTAGCTGAGGCCACCACTGATTGCATACATTGTCACTTCTCAATGATGTAGTATGGCTATCACATGGATCCTGGCTCGAACAAGAACATATGTAATTGCTTTTACAATGGTACTTGTACCAATAATTATATAGCATGAGATAATGCTCGTGACCCTTGAAGATGTAGAACTTAAAACAACTTAAACCAGGATAGAGTAATTATGTGGATTTGCTATCGTATACTGAATTAAGAGGATTAACTCCTGCTTCACTACAGATAACTTTTATTAAACAATTAATCCTATTAGGCATTGCAAGTCTCTAATCCACTCAAGATAAGAGATAGAAGATTATAATTGAAAGGGAATATTGCCACCTACACTTTGCAACTTTTCCTTTTGGCGTTCACGGTCTATTCTTTTCTTCTCCTTTTCCTCTTCACGTTTGATTTTCTCCAATTGCTTAATAAGAAGTTTTTCTTCCCTTTTTGCTCCCTTATCAGCCCTGAAACAAGTATAAAGAGGGAGATGTCTTTAACAAGATGAAGAGAATCAAGCAAAAACTCATAGACCAACTGCAGAGAATCATACAACTCAGGGCCATCAACTTTTGTCGAACTTTCAGCTACCAAGCGAATATCTGCCTCTTTCAGGACCTTGCACAGCTTATCTGATGCTTTCCTCAAATCATTGTTGTAGCTCTGGCATTCCATAGGATTTTGCAGTAAGGATAATAAGGCTGCAAGGATTATAAATATCAAGAAAACTGTCATTTAACAAAACTGCCAGTTTTGCAAGACACATAGAAGGAGGCGCAATTTAAGAAGAATATATCTTAAACAAACACATAAAAAAAAGTTCAAAGAATATAATACATAGTAGTAAAAGGGGCCATATATATAATCAAAGGTTTATTAGAGGAGAATAGTTGCAAGATCAAGTGAATATGTAAAAACCATAATTGTCTGTATTTGCTTATGGAAAACTTCATGGACACCAGTCAGGGAAACCAGATTATGAATAAAAAAATAAATTCAGAAAAATAAATCATTTTCAAAATCAGTTATAGATATATATTATGATTACCAGATATAGCAGTAATTCTCTCGCTGATCTTTCCCCGGCAAGTTCGTCGAACCTTTAATGCCCCACGTAGTGCAGCAGGTAATAATTTCATTTCCCTGGTCTGAAAACCACACAGAGAGAAGATTCAATATCCAAGAACATCAACAGAACACATAATTCATAATAGCATCCATCAAAATATGAAGAATGACACTGACACCACTTACATTATTTGAAACAAATTTAAAAGCAAAAGTGGGGAAAAACGCATCCCAATATACAGCCTAATGATCCAGCATATAGAATAGACAACCAGTTTGCAAATTGCAAAAAATTCAACACACGTGAACCAAATGTAACTCCTGCGTATTGACTAAATCCTAACATACTCATATTCTAAATCAAGCACATCATTTGACTGTTCTAACACACACATATATATCATAAAACCTTATGCAGGCCAAATGATTGTTCAAGGGTCCACTCCCAAAGGTTCTTACTCCAAAGATAGCGCCCATATATATGCAAAAAACACATACTAATAGAAGTATTATAAAGGACGACCCCACTATGATTTAAATGCAACGACCACCAGATTACAACTCCAAATTCTTCCCAATATAGG
The DNA here is from genome assembly GCA_964016875.1 of Fallopia convolvulus. Classification (NCBI taxonomy): domain Eukaryota; kingdom Viridiplantae; phylum Streptophyta; class Magnoliopsida; order Caryophyllales; family Polygonaceae; genus Fallopia; species Fallopia convolvulus. The sequence goes on along the minus strand of OZ024732.1, from coordinate 36,339,406 downwards.
CACCACATTATAAGCTCCAGATCTATCAATCAAAACTAAGATGTCATAAAAAAAACATTTAATCATGCATCTATAAACATAAAGATCCAGAAATTATACCTCCCAGCACCAGAGGCAAGACTCTGTCTCATCCTCCAACACATCGCCTTCATCGATCTGGACACCATAGCAAACCCTCCGCCCAATGTTGATAAGGTTACTCTTCACACTCGCTATTGTAAGCATGTTATCTCTCTCCTTCAATTTCTCTAATATCTCGCTCGACAGCTTCGAGTACGAAGCATTCTTCTCCTCTAACAGCAAAGCTATCATTCCGTTCACGTTACTGCTCGAACAGCTCTGGAAATGTGACTCCTTAAACGTAGTCACTCCGTTCTCGCACGCCAGCTCCTTGAAGTACTTTATCAGACTCTGAAGCTCCTCATTCAGAGCCCTAATTTTTGCTTCCCTCTCCCCCTGAATCATGGCCACCGGGATCTGGTTATCCCTCTTCCGTTTAACCGACGGATTCTTCTTCGCAATCTTATCCGGCAAATCGAAGTCAATTACCACTGTCTCCGCCATTGAGTCCAACCGAAAATTGCAAATTTAGGGTTTTTTATAATTAAAATACTTCGAAGATTTATAAAGGGATGAGAATTCTAGAATTGAAGAAAAAAAAAGAGGAAGATGGATCGGCAGGCGAATAACAAAATCCCTAGGAGAAATTACTCTTCTCTTGTGGATTTCAATTTTTCTTCTTGTCGAGCGAATGGGAAAGAGGGAGCTGAGATTTCTTCTTTGATAATTCCCGGAGTGGGTTTTGTGTTGTTTCGAGAAAGTATTCATTTTCCCGCCGAGCTGCAGAAATGAAGATGTGGAATTGGCTCCAAAACCGCGAAAATTTTCGCAGCGGCGTTTCGCGCGCTCGTTCTAATTTCACGAAATGTAAATTAACAGGCAGACACGTTTCTTAAAATCGGGTTGGGCTTAATTTGTATTGGGCTCTAGTTCGTTAATTTTAGTTTCTATTCGTTCATAGAGTTACGAGTGGTGATGCCGGGTCAAAATTTTTCCTAAAGATATATTTATATATTTAAATTATATATTATATATTTTTTCATGATGTACATTTATCTTACTATATTTATAAATATTTATGCGCTTTATAAAATTTTCAAGTATACTTTTTGCATAAGTATAAGAATAATTTTTAAGTATAGTTTTTGCTCGTGCATTTATCACACGAACCAGGAATAACGGTTTTTGAAATAAGAATAATTCATTTATTTTTAAATTAATAAAAAAACTATTTATTGAAATATGATAAAAAAAGAATTAAATTAATATAAAATATATCAAATTTAATACATGGGACAGACTTACCCTTAAAATAATCATCTTTTGTTTATTACTAGAAGGCTTAACCCGTCTGATGGACGGTGTGATTTTTTTCTATGTTTGTTGAATTTTAAATGTACATGGATTTATAAGTATGAAGCAGTTAGAATTAGAATGCAAAATATGTGTAAAAATATTATTAAGAATGGTTAATTATTTGGAGCCTTGGAGGTCATTAAACTTTATTATAATGCTTAATTAATTATTTATGAAAAATATAATTGTGAAAATATAAACTATTTCATCATATATGTATAGTTGTTAAAAATAATTTGTTCTCATTTTAATTTAGTAGATGGAATATTGTTTTAAATTTAGTTACTTAATTTAGAAGAAAAAAATTAAAACCTGGAATTTAAAACGAATATGATCTAATAAGTGGTAGAATTTATACATTAAGAACTACATAAAATTTTTGATATTTATTATGTGTTTCAATAGCTAAATTGAGTTTTAGACATAATAAAAATAATAACTAAATCAGGTTGTAGGTATAATAAAAAATTAAACTAATACAAAATTAATAACATTTATTAACAATAGAGGGATAACTTTATAAGTTGTAAAGATCACCTCTATTTTAATTTAAATATCCAACCAATTAAAAATGAATTGAATTTTAGAAAGTTGAAGAGACACTTAAATAGAAATAACCTCTTGTAATTAAACATTAAATTTTTTGTGCATTAATTATCGTAAACTTTCAAAATGAATTGGAAGACAATTGAAAAGTTGAAAAGTTGAAAAATTGAATGATCATCAAAATTAAATTGACCATAAATTGGAATTAAATTGACAATATTTTTTTGTGCATTACTTATTATTTTTATAACCAATGAGTTGATTAAATTATTTAAAAAAAAATTATTTCCTTTTAATTGAATATTTGTTCATATATGACGAATTTTTTCTTTATAATATAGATAGATAGATAGATAGAGAAGAAGAAATTTATTATTCTAATTGATAATTTATATCATTAATTGTGTAATATTTTTGGTGAAAAAATTAGAAATTAATTTGTGATTTATTGAAATTAAATTGTAACATTGATGATATATAGGGGTTTAGTATTGTGGTCAAATTTAATTTTACTTTTTTTTTGACTTTTGGTATTCTATATGTTTCTATATAAACTACATGATTAAATGGCATTCAATGCTTAATTAAAGTTGTTTATGATCTTGCATAGAAATCATATATTATGTATAAAATGTGGGGCATCAATTGTCATTGAGATTTGGTCTTATAATATTGGTGTGAAAAGAGGCATATCACGATTGGTTGAGGATGCGGTTTCGACCTTTTCGAATTTTCCGATGTAGGACAAATCCTTACGCTCTATTGCCTCTTCTGAAATGATCGCGCGGTTCCAACTAACATTTCAATCATGTTGAAAATAGTCGTGTTTTGTTACCTATAGTTCAATTAGCACATTTTTCGAATTATACTTTCTTCTTTAGACTTGGGCCTTGTATTCTTCATTCACCTTTTACTCTCATTGCACTCTCTGAATTCAAACAAGAGGTTTTGCTCGTATGTAACGTTTTTTATGGGGATGGGAAATTTTTTGTTGGTGGTGCGCGCTTCAGATCTTCTCGAAAGCCTTCTTCTCGTGGGACCCGTGGAGTGTTGATGTTATCCCTCCTCAACAGAGGTCAATTATTTGTCCATTAGTGCATGATTTTATTCGCGCACCATTAAGATTTATCTTATATCTATTGTTATGCACTAGATGAAAGATAACTTAGAAGCCAATCTTCAATTCCTTTGATCTCATTCTATCCTTAATTGAAGATTCCTTCTAGATGCACATCAACGCCTTTAACTATTCAATTGAATCACTTTCTATAACCCCGATTCCTTATGAATATCGTTACAGTTCCTCTTTGTTCCACTATAATATTTGTTTTGCTTCACAGTTCATATACGTCACTTGGTTCCTGAAACTCTTAGACAAAAAAATGCGAATTCCACTTTGATTTGTCAATCATCAAAACAAGGTAAGGAATAATCCCAAACACTATTCCAACGAGAACCGCTCTTTTTTTCTGCTCCTTTCTGATGAAGAAGATATATAATTTCCACTCATTTTCCGTTGAGATCTCTTGTAACCTTCAAAGAGGAAAAGCTAATTTGAATATCATAGTTGCTAATATATCTCATAAACTTGCATAGTCGTTTTCCTACAACATAGCTTGACCAAATCAACATTAGGGTCTTCGATTGAAAGAGAATTACATCTCAACTAGCATCTCACGTCTAAAAAATCAGCAAATTGAAAAAATTCAGTCAACCCACATCCAAGAAACAAACATATCTCAAAACAACACAAGGGGCAACCAATGGAAAGTGACAACAATAGATTCAATCTAGTAAACACATTTCAGTTAACTACTACTATGACTCCTAAAACCTTTGTTTTTTGTTTCATTTGTGGGAGCAGTGTCGCTCAAAATAGAAGTTTTGGCATCAAAATCATCTCGACAAAGGATAGATCTTATACCTATCAACGGAGGAGCAGGGTTGGAGACAAAACAAGTTGTTCCATCCACGACACCAATCGCTAGTTCCATTGATTCTCAATACCGTCAAATTGGATTAGAGGCGGAGAGAAGTCACTACCGAAGTCAAAGGCTACGACAGTGGAACGAGAGAGAGAGAGGTGGTGCCATTGGGAGGAGACCGTGGAGGAACGAGAGACGAAGAGAAGAGAAGAGAACAACAACAGAGAAAATCAGGAGAGAGCCAAAGAGGAAAATGGAAGGAGAAAAAGGAAAGAGTTATAATGCAGGAAGTTAAAACCATATAGTAAATAAATGTGTCAAAACAAATCTAAGTTAAGATATATTAGAGAGCTAATCCCGTCCGTTGGACAGGTCAAAAGTTATATTTTATATTTGTTATTATTTCAAATGTCTAGATCTTTCAAAATTATAACATATGCAAGTTTACTAAATTATAGTTTATTGAATTGCATTATGAAATATCATAACTAATCATACAATTAAAAGAAAATAAAATATTGCAAATCATACAAAAATAAACTATTTGATTATTTAATCGGTGTACACTACATAGCAATTTAAGATCTAAACAATTTCTTTTCCATCTAAATTTGGTTGGAATTATTTTGATTTTATCTGTTCAATTACCATCGATTTCGCTGGTTTTATTTTTTATAATTAACTTTTTCACATTCAAATTAATGTGATTCTCGCGCATATGAAATTGTGAATAGCCAACAATAATATTTTGTCATTTTAAAAAAATGATATTATTTCTTTATATGTTTTATATCATACATAGTGTTTATTATTAATATTTTTCTAAAAGAAGAATCTCAAATTTTTGAAAGGAGATAAATAGTCAATTTGTAAATGTGTATATAATGTCTTCAAATAAATTTTCAAATAATTATTTTATTTTCATGATGAAAATCAATACATAAATGTAGTGCATTTATTTGACTTGAGAGAGACAACTTTTATAGTTGTATAGATAGATAGATGGGGCTTTTTTAAGAGAATCTAACAATTTTTTTTCTTATAATATTATTTTATTAAAGAAATGGGAGAAGGGGGTAAAATAATTAAAATTAGCAAATACTGTACTTGTTACGTACGTATTCTTAAAATCTTAAAATCATTACTATATGAATAAGTTAATTTATTAAATCCGTTCCACTTAATTAAATCAATATTTTATATTTGGTAAGCAAATATATTTCATTTACCCTATAAATCAGAAATACACACAATATTAAGCAAGCAACAAAAATTACTTGCACCCCAATTTTTCTCCCCCGCTAAACATATTTCATTACTCCGTAGTTTGTTTTTTCCCTTTCTTTTTTTACAAGCATATGTTTTTACTACGTACAATATACTACGCATATCTCATTAAATATTTTGCTTCCAAATTTTATACGCAGCATATTACAACACTATATATATATATATATAAATCGGTTATCGGTGCATCAAATTCAATTCTCAACAAATTACATCTCCTCCTAAATTAAGGAAGTAACTTCAATTTCAAGCGTTGCCCTAATCAACAACGTACCATGGCGACACTGGAGACCACGAGTTGGTACAACGTTCATCAAGTCCGCAGAAGCGATTGGGTTGTCCGACGAGCACTCACCACTTGCGCGCTAGCCGACATCTCTATAGCCATTAGAGGCGAGCCGACGTTGTTGACCACCTTTCCTTGCTTTTCCTGCTCCGGCGTCACGGTTTTCAAAGACTACTACGCCGGTGTCGAAGCATGGTTGGAGGAGGCGGTCTACTACCTCCACTTCCCACACGTCGACCGGTCCCAGGCTAAGAGACTTGCCGAGGAAGTCATCTACTCCGTCCTCGGTGACTACCGTTTCGATTGTGCTGGCCCCTCCTCTGGGAACACCATCCATGTCATCGACATCGACATCTGGCCTCATATCATGGAGTCTGCGGTCGATAGGACCCTCCTGCAGGAGTCGTTCGAGGAGGCGGGGTCCAGGGCAAGGCCCGCTACGATCGACTCGGTGATGAGCCTCTACAAGGTGAGATGCGAGCAAGAGAGAAAGGAGGAGATGGAGAAGAGTTGGAGCGAGTCCGAGCATGATTGTGTGATATGTATGGATGAGATCGAGGGGCTTTCGGAGTCGCTTACGATGCCTTGCTCGCACGTTTTCCACGAGAAGTGCCTGACGAGGTGGCTTCACGACAATCACGTGTGTCCGCTTTGTCGATTCGAGTTGCCCTACGCTCTAGATACATGATGATGCATGGATATGTTTGATCGTCCGAGAAGCAACAAGATTAAGACGACGTGTCCGAGAAGAAACAAGTTCATGATCGAAGAGTGTTTTGTTTATTGTTTTGATAGTTCGAAAAGAAACACGCAGATCGATCACACATGAAGATTGATACGCCCCAGGACGGTCGACCCGTTCGAGAACGCCAACGACCCGCTTGGTTTAATGATTAGCATTAGTATTTTTCTTAATTAATGTAAGTTTTAAATAGAGTTTACGGACTCCTTCATGGGTTTTCTTTTCGGTTCTTTCCCATGATGCTTTTATTGAACCGATAGGATAGGTTTTATATGTACTCTTAATCATTATCGTAAGAAATAAGAAAGAGTTATTATTTTGCACTAATCCCTTCTGTTCTCTTCTCCTCCCCTCTCCCAGCCTTGCCTAGCTCTTCTTCCTCTCTGTTCACAAATCTCGTCTTTGTTCTATAGCTCAATATTGTGTGTAGTGTATTTGTTATTCTTAACTAAAGTGCCATGAACATTGAACCTACATTAGCAAAAAATCTTTTTTAAGTAAATGAATAGGTTAACAAAATAGAAATTCAAGGGAAGACAATTCATAAGGGAGATCATTTCAATGATGGCCACCGGGTACCAACGTGAGACCTAGTTTCTGAATCCACTTTTTTTTCCTTTCATTCTTGTTTGGGTGAGGAAGATGGCCTCAAGAACGCTCTCGTTTGAGTCCATGGAAGTTCCTTAAAAATGGCGCGATTCCTAGCTTCCCATATTACTTTAACTTTGAATTAGATTTTCACCTTTTTGATGTACTCGCGGAGAAACAGTGCACTCAACATCCTTTGAGAAATCACAAACAAACCATCTTTGGTGGGTGGGGCATAGAGAGAAAGTCCCATTCAATTGGGTCTCTCACTTAGAGGATTGACTTCCACATGCAGCTATCCCCCTCGTTGGCCGAAACATCCCAAATGTTGTTGTGTCCAAGGTAGCTGGAACCTGCCCACTCAGTGTTACTATCGAGATCGTGGATGAGTTGTGCAGCCTTTGCCTTCTTACACGAAAGTACCTCCTTAAAACCAAGGCCACCTTCATCCTTCAGGCGATCAATGTCTTTCCATGCTAGAAGAGCCCTTGACGATCCACCTATCCCACTTCATAGGACGCTTCCAATTAAGTAAACAAGAAAATGTCATTTGCAAAGGCGAGATGAACTAACGGTGTACTATGGCACTTGGGATGGAAACTAAAAGGCTGCGTGATGGTCACCGAGATGAACTAACGGTGTACTATGGCACTTGGGATGGAAACTAAAAGGTTGCGTGATGGTCAAAGAGTCGTTGACTCTAATTAATGGAGAAGTTGGTTATCGAAATGTGTTGCCTCAACGAGCTAGCTTGACAAGTTTGTGAGGAAACCCAAGAATATAATTAATGTACGTAGAGAACAATTGGTACTACTCTTTGTGAAGTTTGATAAATATTTGAGTATTTTTAGCTGAACAAATAAATGAGCATTTCTATACATGAGTGTTTTTTTAGCATTATGGCCCTCGGACAAGCTTGTCTCAATTAGTTATGCTGTATAAAAAATACCGCATATCATTTTACATGTTGTCTCTAATGTTACTTTCTAAAACTATTGCATTCACATAATCTGTAACACCCCCTTCCTACCCTAGAAGTATTACCGCCAGTAACCTCGATTAAGACTAAACCGAAGCTACCCAAGGCTTTAAACTGACTGAACAAATTGAAAGAAACATTACAGCGGAATGAATACAATTGGTCTTATACAAACCTTAACTTAAAAGAATAAATAAATAGAACAACCTTCTATTTAAACAAATCTTCAACAAGTCTTCATTGAGTTCTTATTTCTGAAACTCAGCTTCGCTTTGAAGTAGTTCAATGATCTTCACTCAAGTATAGCCATTGGAAACCTTTTTTTTCAACTTTTGGAGCTTCAAACTTCTGAATTCGCCTCTTGAATCAACTTCCAAGAAGAACCTGATGTATCGTATACAACGGTGGACACCAGCCAACCAAATAAAAGAAAAGATAAAGGACGGGTTAGTCTAATGATAGACTAGCAAGCGAAGAAACTAACTTGGTTCTTATGGTTGTAACTAAACATATTGGCATCCAAAATCCGAATAGACTCGAATTATGATCCAACAGTTAGCAGTCTTATAGAGAATAAGAAGGAGACTCGCATAGTCAAGAGAGAGAACACCACCGCTTGTGGTTTCTTTTAAGAAGCATAAACAGTTGTTGGGAACTCATATTCATCACATAACAATTTCAAAAGCCTCCATCGACTACTCAGATTAACTTAATCAAAGTTTGATTAAGAATCATTCATAACCGGAAGCAAGAATGGCTTTCCGACTGGACGAACTATTCGGGTATATTAATGTGCCTAATGCACTTATCTTATATTACTTTCAAAGCTTTTCACAAACAAGTTGGTGGCTTTTAATCGGCCCGAACTACTGCCGAAGGAACACAATGCTACCGAGGCCAGAGGGCTTATTTCATCCTTGAATCAACGAATAGCACGAGTCCCGATGTTGTAGAGATTAGAGGGTCTGTTTCATCCATAATCATCTAACAACACCAAGATCAAAAGACTTCAGTTATCCTTGATCTTTCATTTGCATATGGTGAGGTAGAGATCACAGAGGCCTATTACCATGTCGTCTACACTCCACCGTACCGAACCTGCACTTAGCTAGAGTGCCTATCAACCCTCTCACACGGGAATAGGGGATCAGAGTCATGACTCACCATTAGGATTAGGCCCCTCCTAATGTAATTTGTTTTAAAGAGAGGATCTAAAACCACTCCCTGAACTATCTTCATCACATCAATGTCTCAGCTTGAGACAACATACAAGGTCATCCATAACGGACCTAAATCCAGTTCTAGCGCAAAACTGAATAACAACATGGTCATTATTTCTAACAAATATAACAACCTATCATATTTTATTAATCATACAAGTTGTTCCCAACGCAAATATTAAATGGGATCCAATTCCTCATTTAATAACAATAACGCAAGAGAGAATCGTCCACTTGCCTTAGAAGGCGTGCTCGACGTCCTTAGCAATTCCAACAATAATCTGTATCATCCCTCTGACAAATATAACAAAAGGATTTTCAACAACGAGCTCACAAAAACACCTCTTAGTTGTATTCTCAACTCCTACAACTTCCTAATCGATAAACGATTTAATTTCCGAATATCGATATATAGTGAATCCTTAGTTATCATGCTTCAAGGAGCCATCTTGGCGGAATTATAACTAATTATCCGCTTCACTTTTGAAACAATTTTCTAAATAAAAATTGTTCATCAACAACAATTCTAAAAGATTACCAAACTTCAGCTCAAACGGATTAACAACGAATCCCAAGTAATTATCCGAAATCCTTTACCTGACAATCGGTATCCAAAACTTGTCTTCGCTATAACGGAAGATCCGGACGTCCGTTTCTCGAGCGGTTCAAACCTGTAGAACCGTATCGACGTCAAGATTATAAAAACCATAAATTTACTTAGCAAAGCGGCACCGAAAGGCCCTTACGATGGCTCCGCAATCAAACCGCTAATTAATTTCGATCGTATATACCTTCACTCGAGTCCATGGCTCGTGTGGCTCGATCATGGCTCGATCCTCGAGCCCGAGGGTGGCCGGGCGTTGACCGACAGCAGGCCTTGCGGTGGGTGGTGGTCGGATGGCCTGGTGGTCGCCGACGGTAGCCCATAACAAGGCAAAGAAGACACCGACGGTGAAGGTTCTTTCCTCCCGAGTCCATCGTTCCGCCCAACTCCTCACTCCCTTGAACGAGGCAGCTAGCTACGCTGGTGGTTCCGCCTGGTGGTTGAAGCCCAGGTGGCCCAGGAGGACGCGGGCGGTGTCACACCAAAACAGGGCGAGGCAGAGGAGATGGGCGCCGGCGGTGAAGACCGAATTCTTCCTCCCTGGTGCGTCGTTCCGACCTGATTCTATCCCTGGTTCAACTGCTGGATTCACACACACAAAAGGAGGAGAAGATGAGGGTGGAGCTGGGGTGGCAAGCTAGGAGGTGGCAAGGAGGGTGGCCGGTGATGAGGATCGAATTCGATCGCCCCGAGTGTCGTTCCGTCCGTTCTCTCTTTTGGTTTCCAAAGTGAAAAAATGGAAGATGATGATGATGATTGAAAAGTCAAAAAAAGTGGCTTCCTCAAAGCCTATCTCCCAATTCCGTTCCTTACATAGTAAGTCTAAGAAAGGCGGTCAAATGCCATTTTCCGTCCCGGAACGGGACTCGCGTTAAAGCGGTAAAATTATGTACCTCGGGTGGAAAAACTTACTAAACGAAAAACGTCCCGTAAATTATGTAGACTAATAAAATCAATTTTTCATGATTTTATCTTGCTACCTTCAATTTTTAAGGCTTCCATTTCGTATTTTAAATCCCTTCCGGTACATAATTAAAAAGACGGCTTATCCAATAAATATTCTTTTTCCACTAAAAAATCCTAGAATTCACACCGATCCATAAAATCATTTCTTTGTGATTTTAGGATATCACCAACAATTTTCTAGGATTTAATTTTCAATAAAAATATTGGATTAAGCGTTAAAACGGCCAAAAAGGTGAAAAGGATATCCGAGAAAAATTCAAAAATATCCTCAAAAACCGCAGTTGTTACATAATCAACATCTATCACACATACTCCATATATAGATGTAGTGATATGCGTTTTTGCTAAAGAATTTGCATATATAACATACATATATTATGTCTTGAGGAAAGGAGTAAATTATCATACTACCTCATTTTATAACACATCAAAAAACCTATAAACGAACCACTTTTCTATGAACAGTAACGCGTTAAAAAATTTTGCCTGCCTAAAATTTATGCTATCTTTATTATACCCATTTTACCCTTTCATCTCTTTGTACCCTCTCCCCTCTCTATCTCTCGGCTGTCTTCTCCAGCTAGGGTTGTCAATTACCCATGGGTGACCGACCCACCCGTTTAACCCACCCGTTTTAAACGGGCGAAAACCCAAACAAAGCGGGTGACGGGCGGTCCGGGTGACGGGCGAAATGGGTTATGGGTCGGATACGGGTAAGCGTTCATCACCCATTTCACCCGACCCATCACCCGACCGATCACCCATTTCACCCGATCCACCCGTTTAATCCGTTTAAATCCTTAAATTAAATTTAAATATATGTGAGCTTATTGGAGTTTTGAAACAAACCTTACCCCATAGACCTAAAAGCCCATTTATTTTTTGTGACTTCCGTCTCCCTCAAAGGCCCAAACTCCACCAGTCCACCACGCAGCCACACTTTCAGAGAATTAGAGGCAGGCAAATATCGAAGTATCGAACCCTAATTAATCCACCACGCTTTTTCACAGTTCAGACTATCACCTCGCCTCCTTGGACAGGCCGCAAGCGATGATGCGAAACCACCACGACACCTGAAACCCTGACCGTCGGGCGCCATTTTTAGGTGGAGCAGTCACCAGCAGTCCATCACCGTCGTCGTTCATCGGCCTTCAGCGATAGACGTCGTTCACGGTCGTCACCGATAGAGCGTCGGCAACCTCCAGCGGAACTCCTAATCTCCTATACTCCGGTCGCCCAATCTTCAGCGCCGCGGATCTACTTTATTCCGGTCTCCCGATTTCTAACGTCGTCGGTCCGCCACTCTCCTCTATTCTCGCTGGATTTTACCGCACTAGGTATGATTTTGATTTTTTGAGGTTTATCTCTTTTATTATGGGGTTTAAATTGACTGTAATTTTTCAATTTTTGGTCCAATTTGGTGATGACAGGTTCGATTATTTGAGGTTGTTTAGGGTTAGCCTCTTTGTTGAACTGATGGGTTGTCTTTTAGGTTTAGGTCTATTTTAGTGCATATTTTACTGAGATAATAGTTTAGGTTTAGCTATTGAAGATCATTCATGTAATCATGTTATTGGTTCATTGGTTTGACTGTTTGAGGTTGTTTAGGTCTGTTTTAGGTTTTGTGTTTCTGTATTTGTGTGTTTATGTATTTCTGGCCATCATTTTCATTTTGTATTTGCGTATTTCTGAGACAAACATTTTCATTCTGTTTTTACAAGGTGCTATGTAAGAATAATGGCATAAAATAATTCTGGAGATCAATTAACTATTTCGTCACCTATGCCTGAGTTGCCACCACAACCAGAAGTGCCGGCAGCAAATTCCTTGCCACCTTCATCTGCCTCCAATTCTGCTGCTCAAAATTCATCTGAACCTTCACGGAGGTCTCGAGGGCGTAAATCAGATGTATGGAATCACTTTGAAAAAATCATAGTCAATGGTGAAGAGAAAGCTGAATGTATGCATTGTGGGCAACGTTTAGCTTGCGGTAGTAAGATTGGAACATCAAGCGTTAGGGATCACATTCAAGTTAGGTGTTCTAAGAGGAATGCAAAGGTTGATGTGCGTCAACAATTGCTAAATTACAACCGCAAATTGGATGGAACTACAAGGGTGGAAAATCATCTATTCAGCCAAGATGTGTCAAGGAAGGAGTTAGCAAATATGGTCATCTTGCATGAGTACCCTTTGAGCATAGTGGATCATATTGGCTTTAAGAGCTATTCAGCTAGTTTAAATCCAAACTTCAAGATGATAAGTCGGAATACTCTAAGGAGTGATATAATGAAGATGTTTACAAGTGAAAAGATAAGGGTTCGAAAGATATTTGAGGATAATGCTGGAAGAATTGCAATTACAACTAACATGTGGACAACATCTCACCAGAAAAAGGGGTATATGGCTGTCACCGCCCACTATATTGATCAACAATGGAATTTCCGCAACAATATTGTGAGGTAATCATACTTAAACTTATTAATTAACTTTATTTTCTGGTTTGCCTTGCAACTTTTAATATGTCAAAAATTTACATTTGTTTTTGCTTGATGCTGAATGTTAAACTGTTTTGATGTTGCTTAATGTTAAATTTATTAGTTATTACTTTTCCTATTATAGGTTTGCTTATGTACCTAGTCCACATACTACAAAAGTGCTTGCTGAAGTGTTGCTTGCAACTTTGTCTATGTATAATATTCATGAAAAAATCTTTGTTGTGGTTGTGGATAATCATATAACGAATGATGGTATGTTAGAAGTGTTACGACAAAGATTTCATACAAGTAATCTCTTGTTGGATGGAGCTTTATTGCATGTACGTTGCAGCGCACATATATTAAATTTGGTTGTTCAAGATGGTTTAGATGTAATAGCTTCGGGGATTAAGAAATTAAGGGATTGTGTTTCCTTTTGGGCTGCAACTCCAAAAAGGGTTCAAGCGTTTGAGGACAAGGCTAGAGTTTTAAAAATTGATTACTCCAAAAAGTTGGTTTTGGATTGTAAGACGAGATGGAATTCCACTTATGTCATGCTTCAAACTGCTTTACCATATAAGGAGATATTTTGTAAGTTGAAAGTTCAGTATCCCCGATTTAGCTTTGAAATTCCTACGGAGGATGAATGGAAGTGGGCTGAAAATATTTGTGGTAAATTGGCTAGATTTTACAAGGCGACTGAGATATTTTCAGGAAGATCTTACCCTACTGCCAATCTGTTTTTTAGAAAAATTTGTCAAATTAAACTTGCTTTGATGGAGTGGCTGTCTAGTAGTGACGCCAAGATTCAGATTATGGCTTTGAAAATGGTGGAGAAATTTGATAAGTACTGGCAGAATGTTAATGGTATTTTGGCTCTTGTTGCTATATTAGATCCTAGAGACAAGATGGAAAGTGTGGAATGGTACTTTGAAAGGATTTATGGTGAAGATTCTTTTATGGAGGTTGATAAGGTTAAGTCTATGATGTTTGATCTTTTGACCCAATATAGTGCTTCAAAGAAAGAGAATAAAGAGATTGAAGGTCAAGAGTCTGTGTCTTCTAGACAAGTTAGTTCTGAAAATTATGAGGATGATTTTAGCTTGGCCAAGAGAAGTAAGAAGAGGAAGATAAATGTGAGGTCTGAATTAGAGTACTATCTCGAAGAACCTGCTTTTCCAGATTGTAATGAGTTTGATATTCTTAATTATTGGAAAAGTGATCTTAAATATCCAACTCTGCGCAAAATAGCTAGAGATATTTTGGCTATTCCTGCATCAACGGTTGCGTCTGAAAGTGCTTTTAGTATGGGTGGTAGAGTTGTGAGCCCGCATCGTTCTTCACTGAATGTCGATACAGTGGAATCATTAATGTGCTTGTCAAGCTGGATTCGTGCAGACTATGGAGGTAAATCAAACTTATTATATATGTTTGTTATTCTTAAAACATTATCTTTTGTCAATCCATTAATTTTCTATTATTTAACATTATTGGTGTAACTTGTGTTATTGTTTGATTTGTAACATTTTAGGAAAATTTGATGCTTTACAATCTTGTATCTCTCTATTGGATGACAAAGATGCCGAAGAAGCAAGTAGTGGAGAAATGATCAAAGTATGTTCTTTAACTTCTTTTATGTTATTTTGTTTGAATATTCAATATTGGTAAATTTCTTATCTTTTTTTTTTATCGATTTTATTGTATTTTAGGATGCAGAAATGGACCATTTGGACGGAGATCTCATTTGAAGGAAGATTTGGACGATTTATCTTTGTATTTCTGCAGAAATTTAGAAATGTATTTCTTATCTCTATGTTGGCCTATTTGACATTAGGATTCTGCAGACTTCTATTTTGGATGGATGACATTAGGTTGCTGCTTGTTTTTTCATTTGTTGATTGTTGGCAGGTTGACATGAAGTCAAATTATGGATTTATGTTCCACCAAAAAAAATTATGGATTTATGGATATTTGGTTTTGTTTAAAATTGTCATTTTTATATGCTTTTTTATATTTACTTATATAGTTATTATAGTTTTTTATGGGAAGTAAGTGGGAAAATTATGGGTGAGGAGTCCAGTCGGGCCGGTTAGGCCTTGGGGAAAGAATCCCGAGGTCACAGGTTCGACATCCACCGGTGACAAAACCAAAAACTTTAATTTCTCTAGAACTGTATCAGTTCTCACCCGTTCAAGGGTGCTCTAGGCTAGTCCAAGTGGTACTTAGGCTATCCTAAATCTTACCGGATCAAAAAAAAAAAGTGGGAAAATTATATTGGTTATACGGGTGAACGGGTCACCCAAATAACCCGTGGGTGACGGGTGGTTTGGGTGACGGGTGTAACATTTAACGGGTGACGGATGGGTCGGGTGGAGCTTGTATACTTGCGGATCGGGTGGTGGAAGTGGTCCACCCACCCATAACCCAACCCATTGACAACCCTACTTCGACCGTCCTCTCTAATTCAATAATTTCTTATGCGTAGCGACTCCCTCCGCCAGTCTGCCGCCGCCATCTTCAAGCGCCTCGATTCGTTCGAACGACCGTTATTGTTCCGGTGACCTTCTTCGTGATCCCTCTTACTGTCTGCAGCGCCTAGGTCGACTTCCGCTCCGAGGTAAAACCCGACCACCGCCGCCCGGTCTCAAAACTAATCACACCACCTCGCCATGGCCGGACTTGTGAGGCCTCTGCGTCTCCCACATCCCATCGCACCGTCGTGCACCTGTTCTCACTCCAATTGCCCCGGAATTCCAGCGCTCCACCTAGATCCCGACCCAAATCAGGTTCATCCCTTAGCTTGCGTTGCCTTTCGTGATTGAACCACGCCCTGGCCGCTAGCCGGTCGGCCCAGTCTCCTTATCCCCTGATGTAGCTCTATTACCTTTGCAACCGAAATTAGGTGCTTTTAGGGTTTGAATGTCGGGTATTTAATTTTATTTGCTTACACTTTTGTTCCATGTGGCCGTTCAACTTTTGTAGTCTTACTAACATCTTCATTATGCTATCACAACTGTTTGTTTATTGTGTCATAGGAAGCTCGAGAGCAGTTGTTCATTGGTGGCTATACATCGATCAATGGATATCTTTGGTTCTGTCCCTGGGTTGATGGTCTCAATTGTCCATCTAATTGAAGTGTGTTTGGAATTTGGTATATCTTCATTCACATATAGTATTTTCCCTTTTCAAATTACAATTTAGGGATGCACTGGACTGCTAATGGGTGGAAATGGGAAGAATTTGCCCATCTTTTGCCCCAGGATGCACTAGAAGAAATCGCTCATTATAGAATTGTTGAGGAAGGGACTGGAGATAACTTCTACTGGAAAGAATCAGCTTCGGGTAAGTTCTCTATTTCCTCCTTTCTTGACATTGTTAGAGGTGAAGTTGGAAGGGAGAACTCAGAGGTTTGGAAGTTAATCTGGAAAGTTAAGGCATCAGAGAGAGTCTGGACGTTCTTGTGGTTGGTTGCACATGACTCCATCATGTGCAATAGCAACAGAAGAAGGCGTCGGTTGTGTGTTGAAGACGGATGCTCTGTTTGTGTGGGAATCTCATAAACAACTTTACACGTTCTCCGGGATTGCTCAAAAGCTCAAGAAGTTTGGAATGAGTTTCTGATTGACTGCAGAAGAGAAGCTTTCTACTCGGGTAACATACTGGGATGGCTCTACCGAAATTTGAATGCACCCGGAAATTGGCCGTCCACATTTGCGTATGGTATTTGGTGGCTGTGGAAGTGGAGGAACTCGAGGGTGTTTGAATCAGATGTGGAGGTAACATCCTCCAAACACGAGTTTATTCTGCTGAGGTCGAAGGAATACTTGGAACTGCTGAATGCTAGAAAGAATTTGAATGAGCAGAGGAGTATGGATTGTTTGAGGTCTGCTCAAGAGGGATGGTGCACACTCAATACAGATGGAATTTTTGAAGAAGGCAAGATGCAGATCGGGGCGGGCGGGGTCATTAGAGATTGTGCTGGAAATTTCATGAGAGCATTCACATTAAAGGCCGGTGGAACCTCGGCGCTGCGAGCGGAGTTGACTGGTCTGATGCAAGGGCTGAAAATTGCAAGGGAGATGAATATTCAGAAACTGGAAATTGGTGTCGATGCTAAGGAAGTGGTGATGGCGATTAATGCGGAGGAATGCAGGAGAACTAACAACTGGGATATAGTATCTATTTGCAGTGATATGGTGCGAAGCTCTGGATGGGATACAAAGATTATGCATATCAATCGCCAAGCAAATCAGGCTGCGAATTGGATGGCTAGGATAAGCAAGGATATACTGGACAATCTTATCTTATTTGATGTACCCCTGATGGGCTAGTTAGTTTCTTAGAGATTGATATGTGGATGAATAATAATATGTAATCGGTTATGATTTTATATTTAAATAAAACGGATAGACCCTCCTTTTTAGACCAAAAAAAATTACAATTTAGGGATACACTTGATTTAAAAGGATTTAACTTAATGGATTCTTCTTATATTTTCTAATGCTGATTGAGTAGCAAAGGCAAAGAAAAGGTTGAAATCAAGATTCCACATATTTGGATTTCGATGCTGAATTGGAGTCCTGGAACCCTAAAAATTAGCAGAGAAGAGGAAAAGAGTAAAGAGAATGCTATTACCAATTTATGTCTTCTTAATTCTATTGTATTTTTTTTTGGTAGAATAATTCTATTGTATTTTAGCACTACTGTATGAATGGTCAAAAAAATTAGGTGATGGTCATTGGACATTGCTGCTCGTTTTTTTTCCCTCAGATTGGTCCAAAAAGTCTGAAACTTGCATGCTATTCACTGACAATTTATAAATCAACCTTGCATGAAGCAAAAAAAAAGGCAAGAAATTATGTTTGCTTAAAATCTCATTTAGCTTCTACCTTACCGTCCTTGATGCATAAAAATTCTGTCAATACAAGGCTGAAGACACTTGCCTTCATATGCAAAGAAATTGTTTTTTTTTATATAATCAAAATGGTCAAAGAAATCATGATATGATGAACTGAAAGGCTTTTCCATCTTCCAAAGAATCTATTGTGAGTGTGCTCAGTGCTACATCATTTAGCATCTGTGTGTTTTCAATGTAGAGTAAAATACACAAAGATAGGCTACAGGTATGTTAGTGAAAAAAAGCAACTTCAATGTATTTGGATGCCATGTTGGATCCTGATTATTATACTTTTATTAGATAGTAAAGTTGATAATGTTGAATTATATTCATATTATTTTTTGGATTCGTTTTTGTATATATATTGGTCCAATGTTTGAGTTAACATTTTTCTATGTAAAAGCTTGTAGCAAAATGAATTTAACTTTAAATAATTTGAGCATCTATTGCTGTTTGCCTGGATTTGTAGGTGACTTAGTGACTTGCCTTCAAGCAAAGAGAAAAACCTGGGTAACTTTCTTCTATTTTGTGGAGCCTTTTTACTTGAGTATATTAATTCATATGTTGCTTATTCGTACCCTCTTAATATCATGGTGGTTGTACCACATGATGTTGTCGTGTGAAATAAACTAATGTATAATTTTTTTTTGGGATAGTGTAATAGGAGACACAAGCCTGTCACTTAAGTGTTCTATTTTGTCTCTTTTATATAAATAAGTTTATCCTTCTTTAACACCTTTAAGAAACCATGTGTGAATGTACTCTATAAACGATCTATATCGGGCTATAATTATGGGGTTATACTAATCCCAGAAGGCTTGATAAATTTCATTCTAGAGGTAATTGCTACAATTGTGAATGTAATCTTCATTTTTCTTGATTTTTTTATATAAAATAATACTAGATTTATGCTTTCCTGCTTTCCCGCAGGTGCAACTGCTTAATGTATTAATTACATAAAATTTCGGTTCATGATATTGTGGATGAACCTGAATGTTTGGAAGAAGAAACTTACCAACCAATACCTACAACTGTTTGATATATTACCCCTGTCAATTCAAGACCAACCGATGCTTAAAAGAGATCCACATGGAGATGTTCAGGTACTTTTTCCCCTTTGGTTTGTGCCCTCTGATTTTAGACAAGTGATGAGCAATTTCTCATGTATCCTTTTTTTCTAGGTTGCCAAAATTAAGACTGAAAAGATTTTATCCAAATTGTGGAGGTTGAGCTGGAAAAGAGGAAAAAGTAAGGTATTGATTAACACTATCAAGAGAACTCAACATGATTGAAAAATGTGTTGCTGATATTTTCCTGCTTCGGTGGAGTTTCTTCTGCTTTTTTTTTTTTTTTTGCTGAATTTCAGCTTCTTCAGTTTAGGACAGAAAGCATTTTCACTTCGTGTTGGTTTTTATTGTGATATAGCTTCACTTTAGCTAGGTATATTGATCTTATTTGAACTCTGTTTATGATCATTTGTTTGTTTGTTTATTTTTTGTCCAGGTGTTAATAGGTTTCTTATTTTCCGGGAGCTTTCTCTATGTGAACCTTGGCCTTCCATGTTTCTTCTTATGCTTGGTTGTGGTCAATATCATGATTAAATTCCTTCTAATAGCTTTTGATATACCCTGGGTGGAATTTTTCCTGCTGGTTCTGTTTTTTGGTTGAAGTTTCAGCTTCTTTAGTTTAGGATAGTAAGTGTTGATAGGGTATTCTCGGCCAACAAATAAATTTGTAAGTCAAGACCCCGCTGAGTACAGTGGAGTCAGGATCGTTCCACAGGAAGCAAGGTTGTTTGTCTATCAATCTAATAAAAATCAAACAAAATCAAACACAAAACTCACGAGATGCCTCGTTAACGACCTTATCAAGATCGTTACCGAACCACCAAACACAAAAATATCAATTAACGACCTAATTAAATTCCAATTAATATTCGGTACCGAGGCAAGTACTCAACAACGAAGATTTACCAGAAATAATTCAATTAAAACAAAAATCTAGGATAAGGGACACCACAACATAGCCAAGCATAAGAATTCGTAAGAAGATAAGATCATGCCTTTAAATAGATAGAGTCATCAACTTTCATTGACTTAACAAGTAAATTAATCTACTTTCATAAACTCACTCACTTAATTGCTTGTTTTGGATCTAAAGCTTGAAACTTTCGTTTTCAAACAATATCAACCTTCAAGTTACTAACTTTCTCTTTCAATCAAGTTAAAACTCAAATTACCTCAACTTCCGTTTCGGTATTAAGCACAACAAACAATCTCAATAAAAGATAAAAGGCATTCAACACACAATCTTACTCATCAAACATGCTCAACTATGCCGGGCTTAACCCCGACCCTAGAAAAATAGACTACTCACTACTCATGATTAAGAAACTAAAAACTTCAATAAAAACAAACATTGAAACAAAACTCAAACTTAAATTAATAACAAAAATATCGTCTTACAGAGATTCAGAAGAAAACTAAACAAAACATTCACCGAACCACAAACTCGATCAACGAACCTCGGAAACCGTCGTCTACCGAACCTCGTCACCGACTTCCGGTCCGATTCTCTCTCTTTCGGCCTTCCTCCAAATCTCCTCCAAAAACTAGCTCTCAATCCAGCCTCCTTTTCTATGCTAGATAGAAGGGTATTTATACTAGAAAATCCTAAAAAGCTAAAAAGACTAAAAGATAAAAACTTTCCTAAAAAGATAGAAACAATCTCTAAAAGATAGAAATAAAATCTAGAAAGATATTAAACCCTAAAATACATATTTTAATAACCCATAAAGATTCTAAAAAGATACTCAACCGATACGGAAATAAATTCCCGCTCAGGATCGGTGAATAATAAAAATAATACTCGAAATCTTTCTCTTCGTGGCCTCGTTAACGACCCTTCACAGCCTCGTTAACGATCCTGGGATTTGTTTTCTTCAACACCTCCTCTTGTACTTTTAAGCTTTGACTTCTTAAATCTTGCACTCTCCCATCCTTTACTGTGATGCTCCAAATTTAGCTCCATTTAGCTTCTTTTCTCGCTAAAACCTGCAAAATACACAAAATAGCGTAGATTCCACTCTTTTCATAGATTTATGCAAAACTAACTAAAAATACTCAAAACTAAACCTAAACTTAAACAAAACTAAACCTAATAAACAAAGAAAACCTATCAAAAACTATACTAAAAATGCGAACATCAGTAAGCATCTTCACTTTTGTGTTGGTTTTTAATGCGATACAACTTCAGTTTAGGCTGATTTCAAGTGCGCTTTGCTGCTGGTTTTGATGTGCTGTTGAGACATGCCTCTCCACGATTCAGATTAAAGTTTTCCAATATATTTTTTGACATTGCTATTCCTAGGTTTTCTATGTTACCTCGTAACCTTAAATTACTAACTTAGATTGTTTTTATCGTTCTTGTGATGAGACTTTTCGTGAACAAGAGATTTGGGCCAAAGGCATAGTTGTGTCTTCCGTTGTTAATTTTCAAATTTCATTTGTACTTTGACGTGTTTAACATTTGTGCACTTCTAATACAAAGAGCTTAGGATTAAAACACATCAAATAATCCCCGCGCGCGTGTCGCGCGCGACACTCCCCTAGTAATTCAAAGATGAAAACATCAATACATGAAATTGAAACTGGTAAAACATTTATGATCCTGGTTCTTACACATAAAGTAATTAAGCTTTTTGCTACATTCAAACGCTTTAGTTATCCAATTTGGTTCTTCCTCTTCTACCGCCAATAACTCCCCTCTTTTGCCATATACTTCGATGTATGATTTTTAACTTGTCATTGTGGATATCATACCAATACAACGATCCGTAGCAGCGACAAACTAACAACAACGTTTTTCTTCCATCTCCATACTTGTATAAAGCCGTGGGTGCTACATCAAACCTCACGGCATAGCTTATCCTTGACCCACCGATTCTAACCAACATTGTCCAATACTCGCTATCCTCGTACTCTTTCATCACCCACACACGATACACTAACTCGGACGTATGATCCCAACAACATAGTTTCCCCCCTATTTCACTCACACACGGTACCAGATGCTTATAACCATCCGATACCGAGATTTCCCCAAACCTGCAAGTATGCAGATCATATGTAACGATGACTGGGCTGCTCGGATTTGCTCTTTGTTCGATACCCCAATGAAGAACGCCATTGATCAAGCAAACACGAGGACTTCTCTCATAGCTATACCAGTAATACGCGGCATAAGGGAAGCCTTCGAGTTGCTTCCAAACACGATTTCTTAAGCTGTAAACCCAAAATAGACTGCTATCCTCGGTATATTGGCTACGACGCACCACAAAGATCTTGTAATCGTCTTCATGACTATCATAACCGAACCCATAACAAATACCGCAGTTATAAGTGTTACGGAAGTATTCTTGTAACGGAGTGTCTGTTGTTGTCGCAGTGTGAAGCTCCGGTGAACAAGTTGTACAAAACGAAGTCACCTTGGCGGACTCTTAGACACGTGATCCCTTTGCACACCACCACAGGTTTCCATAGAGAGGAACAACCCTCGGGAAACGACTCGATTGCAATGCAGCGCATTGAGAAGGGAGGGTGAACACTGCCGCCATTGTTAAAGTGCCTTAGTAACAAACAATGGAGGTCGACGTAAGCAGAGACCAAGACGGGAGATTCGTAATGGTAATTGCGGAAAAACTTGGGGTCGTTGATGAGATTCTTCCATTGCTTTGACACGCATTTGAGTGCGAGAACGAATTCGAATGGCAGACGTTTGAGGATCTCTATCATCACGTCTTGAGGAAGAGAGCGATTTGAGTTTTCTCTCTTCATCATGCTTAATTTTGAGGGCTGAGTAAAGAAGAAAGAAATTTAATATCAATTAATGGATCCAAACTTAATTCGGAACCCTAAGATGAATAACGAGAGAGAATTTTGCGATGCAGAAGACTTACCAGTGAAATAGAATTATTTATTACATCTCAATTAACCATAAAAACGAAGAAACTAAACGAAAAGCCAAAAATTACTCTAAAAAAAACACGAAGAGCCAAATATGTGGATCCATGAACGAAAAGCTGCCAGGAAAGAATGTGTTTGGGGGATCCTGCCAAGAGGCAGCAGTTTAAGCATCCAGCGTACGGATCTTAATTAGAAACCCTAAGATATAACCACATAATGTAAGTGATTTATACATAATAAATTTTCTTTTATCTTTTAGCAAATCTTGCGTTTTAAGTATATAAGTTTTTTTATGTATATGTTGATCGATATTTTACAATATAATAATTTTTTTATAGAATGTATGATATATTTTAGCATACAATGATATATCTACCTAAATTTTAATAATTTTTTTAATAAGTTATATTATTCTGGCTAGATATCCTATCGTAATTATTTTTAAGGAAAATTTCAAGTGGTAACCCTCAGTTTTATATTTTTTCGAGTGGTGCTCAGAAAAAAAAAGTTAATCTGTATTATACCTGAGTTTTAATAGATACCATAGTTTTAATAGATATAGCCATGTAATGTGGTATATAAATATATAATGTTTTTATCTATATATTTTATATTTTTCTTATTATTTTTCGTTAATGAGGATAATATTGGAAAAAATATGGTAAATTATGTGAAACATTAAGTATTATTGAACAAGAAAATCAAGCTAAAATATCACGTATTTCTGAACGGAGGGAGTAGTAATTTTGCTATGGTCCGAGGACGAGAAGGAATTAAAGCGTGCAAGTCTTTTTTTGTTGCTTGCGTATAATAATACCTCGGATAAGTATTTTTGGTAACTAGAGAGCTAATCCCGGTCGTTGGACAGGTCAAAAGTTATATTTTAAATTTTTATTATTTCAAATGTCTAGATCTTTCAAAATTATAACATATGCAAGTTTACTAAATTATAGTTTATTGAATTGCATTATGAAATATCATAACTAATCATACAATTAAAAGAAAATAAAATATTGCAAATCAATATCATACAAAAATAAACTATTTGATTATTTAATCGGTGTACACTACATAGCAATTTAAGATCTAAACAATTTCTTTTCCATCTAAATTTGGTTGGAATTATTTTGATTTTATCTGTTCAATTACCATCGATTTCGCTGGTTTTATTTTTTATAATTAACTTTTTCACATTCAAATTAATGTGATTCTCGCGCATATGAAATTGTGAATAGCCAACAATAATATTTTGTCATTTAAAAAAATGATATTATTTCTTTATATGTTTTATATCATACATAGTGTTTATTATTAATATTTTTCTAAAAGAAGAATCTCAAATTTTTGAAAGGAGATAAATAGTCAATTTGTAAATGTGTATATAATGTCTTCAAATAAATTTTCAAATAATTATTTTATTTTCATATTGATGAAAATCAATACATAAATGTAGTGCATTTATTTGACTTGAGAGGGACAACTTTTATAGTTGTATAGATTGTATAAATCTCTCAAAATTATAATTTTACTAGTGATGATGCCCGTGCATACGCAGGGGTCAAATTTTTTCATAAAGATATATTTATGTATTTAAATTACATATTTTTTCATGATTGTGCATTTATCTTTCTATATTTATAAATATTTAAAGTGCGCTTTATAAAATTTTCAAGTATACTTTTTGCATAAGTATAAGAATAATTTTTAAGTGTAGTTTTTGCTAGTGCATTTATCATACGAACCAAGAATAACGGTTTTTGAAATAAGAATAATTCATTTATTTTTAAAATTAATGAAAAGTTTATTTTATTGAAATATGATAAAAAAAAGAAGTAAATTAATATAAAAATATTTCAAATTTAACACATGGGGCAGACTTTACCCTTAAAATAATCATCTTTTGTATATTATCCCTTATATTTTAATTTAATATCCAACCTATTAAAAGTGAATTGAATTTTAGAAAGCTGAAGAGACACTTAAATAAAAATAACCTCTTGTAATTAAACATTTAATTTTTTGTGCATTAATTATCGTAAACTTTCAAAATGAATTGGAAGACAATTGAAAAGTTAAAAACTTGAAAAATTGAATGGTCATCAAAATTAAATTGACCATAAATTGGAATTAAATTGACGATATTCTTTATGCATTACTTATTACTAGGTGGATGGCCCGTGCTATCGCACGAGTTCTCACTAATTATATTTTATAGTTTATAGTTTATATAGATATAGATATATATTTTATTTTTGCTTTGTAATGGAATTGTGATGTGATTATGCAAAAGTGAAAAGCTTATATAGTGAGAAAGAGAGTTGAATACGAAAGGTTGTATCTTAAATTTGATCTTATCTTTTGTTTGGAATATCAAAGGTTGATCTTATCTTCTTTAATTTTTACTTTTTATTTGTAACTAGCTGTCATACCCGTACTACGTACGGGTCAAAAATTTTATACAAATTTCAGTATCGTGTGCAGATATTGATTTAAG
Organism: Fallopia convolvulus; assembly: GCA_964016875.1. Lineage (NCBI taxonomy): Eukaryota > Viridiplantae > Streptophyta > Magnoliopsida > Caryophyllales > Polygonaceae > Fallopia > Fallopia convolvulus. The sequence continues at coordinate 36,314,018 of OZ024732.1, read as the reverse complement.
AAATTAAGGTCGTTTATTTCAACTTTAGTCTTATTGGATTTAACTATTATAATTTGAGCTACATTATAATTTTTAAAATATTTTATTCACGAATCTACCATTCAAGGGAGAAATATGACATATAGATTTCTTTTCCATTTAAGTATTAAATAGTAAAGACCAATACAAATTTATTTTTGAAGGATAACAATGTAACATATCAATGGTCCTAATTTGTAAAGGCTATAATGACGAATAAAAGGCTTAAGAATTTGTAAAGATATTTGGTAATGGTTGGTGAATTAAAACACCTATTAATTTTACTAATTTTACATTTTCTTAAAGGATAACCTTAGGTGTTTTCTTTTAGTTCAATGAAAAACTAAAACTCACAAACAAATCAATCAAATATGAGTAAATTTTTTAACTATTTCACCTTAAATGTGGATTTAAAAGATTTTTAACTCTTTCACCTTAATTGTGGATTTAAAAGAGGAATAAGAATATTAAGAATATGTAAAGAAATTATATAATGAGGAATAAGAACACTAACAATTTGTAAAGACATTTGATAATGGTTGGTGAATTAAAACACCTATTAATGTTCCTAATTTTACTAACTTTGGGTGTTTTTATAATTTTTAATGTTCTTTGTAATTCAATGGAAAAGCAAAAGTCACAACTAAATCAACCAAAGATGTAAATTTTCTTTCTTTTTTACTCTTTCACCTTAAAATGTGAATTAAAAAAAGGAATAAGAGGCTTAAGAATTTGTAAAGGCATTAGATAATGATGAATAAGAGGCTTAAGAATTTGTAAAGATATTTGGTAACGTTTGGTGAATTAACTACTTATTAATGGTCCTAATTTTACTAACCTTTGGTGTTTTTATATTTTTTGATGTTCTTTTGATTCAATGGAAAATCAAAACTCACAACCAAATCTACCAATAAAGAGTAAATTTTCTTTCTTTACTTTTTTACTCTTTCACCTTCATTGTGAATTTAAAAGAGGAATAAAAGGCTTAAGAATTTATAAAGACATTTTGTAATAGTTAGTGAAGTAAAACACTTATTAATACTCCTAATATTACTAACCTTGTGTTTTTTTATATTTTTTAATGTTCTCTTTAATTCAATGAAAAACCAAAACTCATAACCAAATCAATAGATTTTCTTTTTTCTTTTTTTTTTTTACTCTTTCACTTTAATTGTGGATAAATGATTAAAATTTTAAGCTTTATATGACATGGACCATACGCGAATAAAAGGTAGGGAATGAAGCAACAAATATATAAGATTATTTGTACAATAAGATGAAACATAAACTTACTTTAAAGAAAAATCCATAAACTTGATATCATACTTACATCGAAGTGGTGTATGTCAATCAATTGTATCCAAAGTTAACCATTAGAAAGTTAGAGGTTACATTAAACACACATACATATACATGAAAATGAAGGAAGAAATTATACTTAGAGAAGGAGGATTAGGGGAATGATGATAGCAACATGATGAGAGAATGTCTTTACGATGAAGATAAGTTGATTACAAAGCATCTAAAAAATTAAACCAGGATGTTGCATATTCTATATCTAGGCTTTATACATGGGATGTCATTTTGTGAGCATCTACATATTTATCTCTTCTTCACTACAAACTTGGCTTTTGTGAAATCTTCCAAAACTCTCCTATAATGGATGGGTGTCCATATGAAGAGGATGAGATGACCTTTTATATTAGAAAAACTGGAGATTTAGAAATATGAAAGATTGTTTAGAAATGTGAAAAGTTGGAAGACTTTAATAGAAAGTTAATAGGTGTCCAATTAATTAGAGAATTTCATCACCCATTTTATTAGAGAAATTAAGTTAAAACAAAAAATGGTAGATCAAAAGTTTCCTATTGTAATATCCGAGTTTTGTTTCTCCTTCTAAGTCGGAAAAATAAATTTCTTAGTTCCAAACAATCATGTTTCTTGACCCGCAAGTAACCTCTGGTGTGGGTTTTAACTCGTTACAATCCTTTATATATATATAAAATAATAATCCGTTAGTCATACCTACAATTAAGCATATCCTTAACTAACTAATCCTAATTAGTTACAAAATACGTATCGTTACCTCGTATGTATATTTATCCACACCAGCAAACGAACAAAAAAAAAAAAAAGAAAAATCTCTTATCTATTTTATCTAAGTAAACTGTTTTGTAAGCGGTTGAGGCCAATATATATATCTTTTTATCAAGGTCTCGATCGGATCAAATCAATACCTAATCTCCATCGTTTTGCTGTAAACCATCTCCTTTGTTCCGTCTACGTTCCATCCCATTCAACATCGAATCCCCGCCAGCTTTCTCCGTTCCATCTCTCGTATTTCCTCCTCGTTGAAAAATTGTGCCGCTGGAGAGCCGGTGTTGTCACGAATCGATTCCGGCATCGCGATCCACCACCAGGCCGCCGCAGGGAAGCGCCTTCGAAACTGTCGTGGACACGAGATATCACCCTTCTTCCGCTTAAGGCCGGTGATCAAGTTTACCGGTGAGTCATTCCTCCTTTCGATTCAGTTTTTCGGTAGCATGTATGTGTGGGTTTTATGTCTCCATGGTTGCTGATCTAGGGTGTCGGGCTGTGGTTCTCAACGACTGTTTGGTTTCCGTCGGTGGCGGGTTGGCATAGTGGGTCTTGGTTCGGGTGTAGAGACTGGTGTAGTAGTAGTAGTTGGTCCCTCGGTTAGGCTAGTCAGTTGGGTCTTTAGACTTTCATTTTGGCCAACTGGTAAGAACATGGATTAAAGTGTTAGTGTACATGATCAAATAAGATTAGTTAGTATAATAAGACCAGATTGGTTAGGAAGAATTTGATCTTAATTGATCAACTCTATAGGTCCTTTTTGTACGGGTGACCGGAAGTGTCCTCCGATCGGTGTTACGTGTATTAATGGGTTTAATAAATTGGTTGTCTTTTGATCTGGAACAGTAGAAGAGTTATATATATGTAGTGTATGAGATTTTGTGCTCTCACGTAGATTATAGCATATTAGTTAGATTAAATTGGTGTTGTTAATTAGATGACTTAGTTGTCTTTTAGGATTAGTTAGATTGAGTGATAGGAGTAGTATTTATCGTTGGTGGACTTTACAAAGGCCACATATTATTATTTTTGTAAGGGTGGTATGAGTTCAGTGGTAGATAGTCTAATTAGAATGACATGTAGACTAGTTGGGTTCTCGGTGTTTTTAAGGGTTGGAATCGATCGAATCATAAATAATAGTTTTATTTGAAGAATTATTGGACGTGAGTATTTAATTATATACTCGTTAATCGTTCAGGGAAATATTCCGTTCAGCTCCATAAGTTCTGTGACGTTAGAGGCTCTTTCCTTGAGGTAAGTCGTTTTTCGACTTGCTCGGTTCTTTTCTCCCTTGTTAGATTGAGTATCGATATTGTAGGGCGGGTTTTGGGAACTAGTCCCGAAATACCTTTTAAATTGATTTGAACTCCTTGAGTGTTGTGTGCGTAAATGATTTTAAATGTGTTTTATCGGGAAATATTTTGGAACGTTTTCTCTGTGTTGGTACCGTTTCCGACACGGCCCATCGTAGCTGGCGTGGAGGAAGAGTTGGCTACTTTGACCCGTGTGACAGGGAAACCGTGCCCCTTCAAAACGAAAAGTATTATCTGTGTGTTTTTGGCAAGTGCTCCAGTGGAGGCTTAGCCCGGGGTTAGAAGGGAGATTGTGAAGTGGAGTGGGAGGGCCTGCCTCTGCACTCGGCGCGGTGATGAGCGCCTTGGTAGTCGGATTGTGGAAAAGGAGGAATTGTTGTGTTATGAGATTGTGATTGTGAATGCATATGTGGTTCTGTGTGACTGATTATAACTAATTTAGGTATTGGCCTTTAGGGATATGATTGCGGTTGTGGATTTGTATGCTGACTGTAGATAACTGATTTCAAACCGTTCTACAGTTTCCATATTCTTTCTAGCTTGGTAGATTAGACGCTGACCCTTCGGGGAACATTTTTCAGTTCCAGGTATGAATCAGGGAACCGTGCAGGAACCGAGGCAAGATGGCGGGCCGGAGCGGTAAAGAGCGCGTGTCATAGTGGGATTGGTTTTTATTAGTTATTTATAACAGTTAGGATGTTGATTTTGATATTTGTTAGACGCAGTTGGTATTTTGTTTCAGTTATTGTCTTTTGGATCAGATAGTTCAGTTTCAGTAGGCGTTGTGACGTATTTGATTATTTATGATTTTCGGGGATTCATGCATTATTACGTTTTCTAAGTTTTATTAAATAAAGGTTGGATATTTTATTATGTTTTTCTCGTCGTGCCCGAGTTGTAAGATCCTACAGTGTAGTTGTCAACCTAAATAATAGTACCTTGTAAGGTCTATTCCCTAGTAGCGCCTCGTCGAAAGACGGGGTGTTACAAATTGGTATCAGAGCCAGGTTGACAACAGGGCACATGGAACTGACCAACAAAGAGTGCCCGAGGTCCAACTTAAAACCAAAACCGGCCGGTGTTTTCAAATGTTTTTACTGGGGTAGACATGTTGCATATAGGGGGGTAGGTGACACGTCGCGACTCCGCCCCATCAGCCGAAGAACCTCACGTAGAATAGTAAGAATTAGGTTGAAAAATAGAATGTTTAAGTTTTGACTGTGGGACTTTCTATTATAGATGGCCCCACCAACCAGAGCTAGAGCTGTTGCAGCTAACGGAAGAGGCCGCGGAAGAGGCCGCGGTAGAGGCCGAGTAGGAGGTCGTGGCAGGGGTAGAGGAGAGGCCCCTGTAGCTGCTGAGCCAGAGGTACAACAGGATAACCATCAGGAGGAGGTTGCTGAGAGTCAGGATGTGGCTGATGCTGTTCATCGAGAGGACAGTGCCTCTGTCGCTGGAGGAGGTCTCCCAGCAAACGGGGCTCAGGTGGGAGGAGGAGTACCACCAGCAGGATTGGCCCCAGAGGTGACTGCTGCGATTCAGCTGTTATTGCAGACGTTGATGGGTGCGGGAGCTACACCGAATCTGAACGCAGCTGCAGGGCAACAAGGAGCTGAGAGGAGGGCACCTGGACCGGATTCTATTTTGGCTGCCCAGCTGGGAGCAGCGCCAGCTTCTGGAGGACCAGTGATAGCTGATCAGGTGGTCGAACCGAGGAGACCGTATCGTGAGCCTCAGCCTGATAAGTGGCTCGCAGAGTTTAGGAAGACTGGAGTACCGAACTTTGCTGGAGCTCAGGGTTCTGACGTAGAGCAGTGGTTGAGGAGAGTAAAATCTGCATTGGATTCTATTAAGGCACCGGAGGAGCGGAAGATGTCTTTAGTACAGAGTCTGCTACAGGAGAGCGCTTTTGACTGGTGGGAGCTGTGTAGGGACCACCGGACTGAGGTTACTTTCGAGGAGTTTGAGAGGCAGATTCGAGATCGGTATTGTCCTCCGGTGGTGAGGGCGGCACGAGAGGCTGCTTTTCGGGATGCTGGACCCGAAAACATCACAGTATCTGAGACTATTCTGAAGTTTCAGCAGGAGTTGGCAGCGGTGCCAAATGCTGCCCCGACTGAGGAGTTGAAGATTGCGACCTTTCTGAAAAGGTTGCAACCGCATTTACGTGCTTATGTGTCTGGTCTGCGACTTACGACATTGGCAGACGTTCAGCAGTCTGCTTTGGCTTATGCTATGGCCACGACCCGACAGAGTCAGCTGGAGGTGCATACCACGGGAAGCAAGAGGCAAAAGTTGTCTGCCCCGGCAGAATCTAGGAGAGACAGTCGGCCCGGCTCTTCTCAGCCGCAACGATCAGGGTTTCAGCCACAGGGTCGTCAGGACCATCGTCGTCTGAGTCAGCCCATTGGGGGACAAAGAGAGTGTTTCAACTGTGGAAGTACTGCTCATTTGAGGAGTCAGTGTCCGAAGCCGGTCAGGAATTGTTTCAGTTGTGGGAAGCCTGGCCATTTGCAGCAGTATTGTACGGTGGGGGCACCGTCACAAGGATCTTCACCGGGAACGGTGAACCAGATGCCTCGTCGCCAGCCTCAGCAGTTTCAGCAGACACCGAGTCAGGGCAGAGGACGCGGCGCAGGAGTTAGCAACACCGGGGGCAATCAGCCCCGAGTGTTTGAGATGAGGAGGGCCGATGCCCTACACGCGCCGACTGCTACAGGTACGATTTGGATTCAGTCTAGACCTGTTCACATACTGTTTGATACGGGTGCTACCCATTCTTTTATGTCTTCTGCTTGCGTGGCTAGACTAGGACTTACTTGCACTGAGGGGGTATCTTTTGTTGTGGGGCTGCCTGACGGCAGTAAAGTAAGGGGGAATAAGGAGATTTTACAGTGCCCTATTAGAATAGGGAATAGAGATTGGTATGCAGATTTTATAGTAATGCAGTTGTCGCTAGATGATGACGTGATTCTGGGGATGGACTGGATGAGGCGTTATCGAGCAGTTTTAGATACACACAGAGGTACGGTTACAGTGACCGCAGATGATGGGACCAGACATGTGTGTCAGGAGGTAGAGCAGGAGGGGCCCGGATCGGTGATTAGTATGGTGAAGGCCGCCAAATTGCTCAATGACGGATGTGTAGGATATTGGTGTTATGTCCTTCAGGGGGACAAGGCGGGACTGCACATTCAGGACATTCCAGTAGTGTGCGAGTTTGAGGACGTTTTTCCCGACGAACTCCCAGGATTACCTCCTCAGAGAGAGGTGGATTTTGGAATTGAGTTGGAGCCGGGAACGAGGCCGATTTCGAGAGCCCCATATCGCATGGCCCCGATGGAGATGCAGGAGCTGAAGACACAATTGGAGGAGCTGTTGGAGAAGGGTTACGTACGACCGAGTGCGTCGCCTTGGGGAGCTCCAGTTCTGTTTGTGAAGAAGAAGGATGGTTCTCTCCGTCTGTGTATCGATTATCGGGAGTTGAACCGCGTTACCATCAAGAACAAGTATCCGCTGCCGCGTATTGATGATTTGTTGGATCAGTTGCAGGGGGCTACTGTGTTCTCCAAAGTGGATTTGAGGTCAGGTTATCACCAGCTGAGGATTTGGGAGGAAGATATACCTAAGACGGCTTTCCGAACGAGGTATGGACATTATGAGTTTGTAGTGATGCCGTTCGGACTGACGAATGCACCCGCTGTATTTATGGAGTTGATGAACCGGGTGTTTATAGACTACTTGGACAGATTCGTAGTAGTATTCATTGATGACATTCTGATCTACTCTCGGAGTAAGGAGGAGCACGCTGAGCATCTTAGGCTGGTGTTGGGAGTATTGAGGCAGCATCGATTGTTTGCTAAGCTGTCCAAGTGTGAGTTCTGGTTGCCTGAAGTTACCTTTTTAGGGCATGTCGTATCAGCTCAGGGAGTCATGGTAGATCCTGCAAAGATTGAAGCTGTAAAGGCATGGGAACCTCCGAAGAATGTGAAGGAGGTGCGGAGTTTTCTAGGATTGGCAGGGTATTACAGGAGGTTTGTGGAAGGGTTTTCTCGGATAGCCCAACCACTTACCAACTTGCTTAAGAAGACTACTCGTTTTGAATGGAACGAAGCTTGCCAGCGGAGTTTTGATGAGCTGAAGAGAAGGTTAACTTCGGCTCCTATATTAGCTCTTCCTCAGGGGAATGAGGATTTTGTGATTTACAGTGACGCCTCCAAGATAGGCCTGGGTTGTGTGTTGATGCAGAGGGACAGAGTGATTGCTTATGCTTCTAGACAGTTGAAGCCGAACGAGCAGAATTACCCTACTCATGATTTGGAGTTGGCAGCTGTGGTACACGCCCTGAAGATTTGGCGTCATTACTTATATGGGAGTACCTGCAAAGTGATGACAGATCATAAGAGCCTCAAATACATCTTCACTCAGAGGGAGTTGAATATGCGACAGAGGAGATGGCTTGAGTTACTGAAGGATTACGATCTTGAGATCCTTTATCATCCAGGGAAGGCGAATGTGGTCGTTGATGCCCTTAGCAGAAAGACGCCTCAGGAAAGTATGTTGGCTCATCTGACGGCTCAACCAGAGTTACAAAGGGAGCTGATGAGATACGGCATCGAAGTGCAGATTCAGCGTTATCAGGGTAGTCTGAAAACCCTAGAATGTCGGCCGTCTTTACTTGAGGAAGTAAGGCAGAAGCAGGAAGATTGTCCGATGATTCAGGATTTGAGGCAGAGATTGAGCCGTGGAGAGGCACCCGACTTTGCGGAGAGAGCAGATGGTATTTTGTGTTTACGCGGTCGGATTTGTGTACCTCGAGATGCAGAGTTGAGGCGGAAGATTTTGCAGGAGGCTCATGCTACACCTTACTCAATCCACCCCGGGGCGAGTAAGATGTACAAGGATTTGCGACAATTTTATTGGTGGGATGGCATGAAGCCGGATGTAGCAAGATTCGTCGCTAAATGTCAGGTCTGCCAGCAGGTGAAGATAGAGCATCAGAGACCCGGAGGAATGCTTCAGTCGCTTCCTATTCCAGAGTGGAAATGGGAGGACATCTCCATGGATTTTGTCACCGGTTTGAGACTCAGCAGAGGCCATGATGCCATTTGGGTAGTGGTGGATAGATTGACGAAGACTGCTCGCTTTTTGCCTATCCGAGAAACGTGGCAAGTGAGCAAGTTAGTGGAGGTGTTTATTAATCAGATAGTTAGGCTGCACGGAGTGCCTAAGACGATTGTGTCGGACCGAGATGGGCGTTTCACTTCCAGATATTGGCAGCAAGTGCATGAGGCATTGGGGACGAGATTGCAGTTCACGACTGCTTACCATCCACAGTCAGACGGTCAGACAGAGAGGACGATTCAGACGCTAGAGGATATGCTGAGATCCTGCGTATTAGACTGGGGAGGTCAGTGGTCGGATCATTTGGCTTTGGTGGAGTTTGCCTATAATAACAGCTGGCATTCGTCGATTCAGATGGCGCCGTATGAGGCTTTATATGGTCGAAAGTGTAGGACACCGCTATGTTGGGATGATCCCTCGGATGTGGTAGGAGAGAGGCCACAGATGATTGTGGAGACGATCGGGAAAGTGGCCTTAATCAGAGAGAGAATGTTAGCTGCTCAGAGTCGCCAGAAGTCCTATGCAGACAAGAGGCGTAGACCGTTGGAGTTTGAGGTCGGAGCCCATGTTTGGTTGAGAGTATCGCCTACCCGCGGGGTAAGAAGATTCGGGGTAAAAGGGAAGCTGAGTCCCCGATATATAGGTCCGTTCGAGATTCTGGAGAGAGTAGGCGAGGTGGCGTACAGGCTAGCGTTGCCGCCTGCTTTGGAAGGAGTGCACCCTGTATTCCACGTCTCACAGCTGAGACAGTATGTTCCGGATCCTAGTCACAGACTGAATTATGAGGATTTGGTGGTAGAACCAGATCACACTTTCCAAGAACAACCGTTGAAGATTTTAGATCGACGAATGAAGAAGCTGCGGAATAAGGAGATTCCTCTGGTGTTGGTTCAGTGGTCTCGACGGGGAGTCGAGGAGGCCACTTGGGAGACGGAATCCCGGATGAGGGAGAGTTACCCAGAGATCTACCCGGGTTTAGTAGAGGCGTTTGAGGGGAAGGTTAGTAATTAGTGTGTTGCTTTCATATTCGATGTTTGGTTTATGATCCTTGTTTGCTTGACTTATTGGTTGACTGTTTAAATTTTGTTGACGTGTCGTGTATTTTTGGATAGCTAGTATTGGTTATTATTACCGTTGTCAATCAGTTCCGGTTCGGGGACGAACCTCTTTAAGGAGGAGAGGATTGTGAAAACCTCGAATCTCTTTCTTTCGTTATCTTTCTTTCGTGTAAAAAGTTTCGGGACGAAACTTTCATAAGGGGGGGTAGTATGTAATATCCGAGTTTTGTTTCTCCTTCTAAGTCGGAAAAACAAATTTCTTAGTTCCAAACAATCATGTTTCTTGACCCGCAAGTAACCTCTGGTGTGGGTTTTAACTCGTTACAATCCTTTATATATATATAAAATAATAATCCGTTAGTCATACCTACAATTAAGCATATCCTTAACTAACTAATCCTAATTAGTTACAAAATACGTATCGTTACCTCGTATGTATATTTATCCACACCAGCAAACGAACAAAAAAAAAAAAAAAGAAAAATCTCTTATCTATTTTATCTAAGTAAACTGTTTTGTAAGCGGTTGAGGCCAATATATATATATATCTTTTTATCAAGGTCTCGATCGGATCAAATCAATACCTAATCTCCATCGTTTTGCTGTAAACCATCTCCTTTGTTCCGTCTACGTTCCATCCCATTCAACATCGAATCCCCGCCAGCTTTCTCCGTTCCATCTCTCGTATTTCCTCCTCGTTGAAAAATTGTGCCGCTGGAGAGCCGGTGTTGTCACGAATCGATTCCGGCATCGCGATCCACCACCAGGCCGCCGCAGGGAAGCGCCTTCGAAACTGTCGTGGACACGAGATATCACCCTTCTTCCGCTTAAGGCCGGTGATCAAGTTTACCGGTGAGTCATTCCTCCTTTCGATTCAGTTTTTCGGTAGCATGTATGTGTGGGTTTTATGTCTCCATGGTTGCTGATCTAGGGTGTCGGGCTGTGGTTCTCAGCGACTGTTTGGTTTCCGTCGGTGGCGGGTTGGCATAGTGGGTCTTGGTTCGGGTGTAGAGACTGGTGTAGTAGTAGTAGTTGGTCCCTCGGTTAGGCTAGTCAGTTGGGTCTTTAGACTTTCATTTTGGCCAACTGGTAAGAACATGGATTAAAGTGTTAGTGTACATGATCAAATAAGATTAGTTAGTATAATAAGACCAGATTGGTTAGGAAGAATTTGATCTTAATTGATCAACTCTATAGGTCCTTTTTGTACGGGTGACCGGAAGTGTCCTCCGATCGGTGTTACGTGTATTAATGGGTTTAATAAATTGGTTGTCTTTTGATCTGGAACAGTAGAAGAGTTATATATATGTAGTGTATGAGATTTTGTGCTCTCACGTAGATTATAGCATATTAGTTAGATTAAATTGGTGTTGTTAATTAGATGACTTAGTTGTCTTTTAGGATTAGTTAGATTGAGTGATAGGAGTAGTATTTATCGTTGGTGGACTTTACAAAGGCCACATATTATTATTTTTGTAAGGGTGGTATGAGTTCAGTGGTAGATAGTCTAATTAGAATGACATGTAGACTAGTTGGGTTCTCGGTGTTTTTAAGGGTTGGAATCGATCGAATCATAAATAATAGTTTTATTTGAAGAATTATTGGACGTGAGTATTTAATTATATACTCGTTAATCGTTCAGGGAAATATTCCGTTCAGCTCCATAAGTTCTGTGACGTTAGAGGCTCTTTCCTTGAGGTAAGTCGTTTTTCGACTTGCTCGGTTCTTTTCTCCCTTGTTAGATTGAGTATCGATATTGTAGGGCGGGTTTTGGGAACTAGTCCCGAAATACCTTTTAAATTGATTTGAACTCCTTGAGTGTTGTGTGCGTAAATGATTTTAAATGTGTTTTATCGGGAAATATTTTGGAACGTTTTCTCTGTGTTGGTACCGTTTCCGACACGGCCCATCGTAGCTGGCGTGGAGGAAGAGTTGGCTACTTTGACCCGTGTGACAGGGAAACCGTGCCCCTTCAAAACGAAAAGTATTATCTGTGTGTTTTTGGCAAGTGCTCCAGTGGAGGCTTAGCCCGGGGTTAGAAGGGAGATTGTGAAGTGGAGTGGGAGGGCCTGCCTCTGCACTCGGCGCGGTGATGAGCGCCTTGGTAGTCGGATTGTGGAAAAGGAGGAATTGTTGTGTTATGAGATTGTGATTGTGAATGCATATGTGGTTCTGTGTGACTGATTATAACTAATTTAGGTATTGGCCTTTAGGGATATGATTGCGGTTGTGGATTTGTATGCTGACTGTAGATAACTGATTTCAAACCGTTCTACAGTTTCCATATTCTTTCTAGCTTGGTAGATTAGACGCTGACCCTTCGGGGAACATTTTTCAGTTCCAGGTATGAATCAGGGAACCGTGTAGGAACCGAGGCAAGATGGCGGGCCGGAGCGGTAAAGAGCGCGTGTCATAGTGGGATTGGTTTTTATTAGTTATTTATAACAGTTAGGATGTTGATTTTGATATTTGTTAGACGCAGTTGGTATTTTGTTTCAGTTATTGTCTTTTGGATCAGATAGTTCAGTTTCAGTAGGCGTTGTGACGTATTTGATTATTTATGATTTTCGGGGATTCATGCATTATTACGTTTTCTAAGTTTTATTAAATAAAGGTTGGATATTTTATTATGTTTTTCTCGTCGTGCCCGAGTTGTAAGATCCTACAGTGTAGTTGTCAACCTAAATAATAGTACCTTGTAAGGTCTATTCCCTAGTAGCGCCTCGTCGAAAGACGGGGTGTTACACCTATGGAAGATTAAAGGTCAATTGAAAGAATATTTATAATAAATTCAATTAATTTTTTTAATTACTTTTTATTTTCATTAAATGGCTAGTCATAAATTGGCCAAATTTTTCTACTTTATATAGATAAAGAGATAGGTAGATAAATAGATAAATATTCAATTTATAGGTTTGTAATAATAGAATTAATATTATTATTTATGCAATTGAATGAGGCATTAATGACCCAAAATTTTTCTATTTTATAATGTATATAGATACTAATGGTTATAATTTAATAACATTAAATTCATATTGAAATACTAAAGGTTGTGTGTAATCCTAATGATTACTACAAAAGTTGCTAAATAATGTCAAATGTTATATTTTAAATTTGATCTTATATTTTGTTTGGAATACCAGATGTTGATCTTATCTTCTTTATTGTTACTTTTATTTGTAACTAGTGTGCCTATCCCGTGCCTTAGACACGGGTTAAGACTGAAAAGTGTGATCAAATTTCATTTTACACATCAAAGAAACCATTTATGCTAAGTAGTGTACACTTGAACAATTACCATCAACAACACTAAAGAAAGCCCAGAAGGTATAAACTAAATACGAATAAAATTGCTTAAGTAACATTTGGTGAGTAGCTCCAAACAATAACTTTAGGGATGGTAGAATCTCTTACTCAGGAGCCAAGTATCTGTAGGTTCTAACAACTCTAGTTGTTGAACTAAATGTATTTCTCTGCCATAAATTCTTTAGTTTTCATGGCAGTCATTCGTTTAATTGCTACTTCCTATAAAAAGACACTGTTAAGTAAACCACCCAAAGAGTAAAGGCTATAAAGTGGCCTAATTCATCAGAATGAATATACATTTAGTTCACAAATAATCTCCAACCTGCTCATGAAGGACACCATAGTACATGAAACCATACATTCCATGTCCAAGAAGATTTGTGTCAGAAAAACATTGTTGCAATCAAAATATTGTCATAGGTGAAAGCTACAGGCTTCTCAAGTTCAAACGCATCATTCCCTCTAACTGCAAACAAAGAGGATATGAGAGACAAATTTAGATTTTCCAAACTACAAATAACTATAACCCTTTTGGTTAGCAAATTGAATGAATATGATGATATATACCTAATCTGATGGTTAGTGGTCTCACTATCCATCGGCTTCCAATCACGGGACTTGGAGCCGATATCCCTTTCAAAAACACAACAGTAACCGACATTTCGTATGACTTGAAATTTGTGGGAAATTTGTGCCATCGGTGAACTTTCCATCACTATGTCACCCCTCTACACGGCAAACCAATGCTCTCAATGAAACAAATGAGCACAAGGGATTCCACTGCAGCCTATTGTAAAACCCGAATTCAATTTTAGCCTTATAGTCGGAAAGCGAGTTTTCTAACCCGCAAGTAACCTCCCGACTTGTTGTGCAAGCAAAGCCGGGGAGAGAAATTTTCTCTTAGTCCTATAGTTTTAAAAAAAAACTTTTTACACACAACCGATGCTATCATGTCAGCCTATCCTAAACAGAACGATTAAATTTCTATCCTTAACTATATTATTATCTAATTTCTAACTAACTAATTTTTTTTCCCGAATCTGAAATCTCTATCTTTAAAATCCAATTAGTTAAGATCTCGTCCCATTAAAATTCACGATCGGGATGTTCAACCAAATCGCCTAAACGTGATTCCGTGAACCACTTTCTCAAGGATCCAGTGAGTATCGCGTACTGCCGTCGCCGTCCTCCGCACATAGGTTAGCCGCTCCCTCGTCGGTTTCGGCAAAACACTGTCGTCGACTACCGCCCCTGTTTCTTTTCTTCTTTAATTTTCTTTTCCGTCATCGCTTATTCTTCCGTCTTCTAAGCAACATTCCGTTCTTGTCGCCTGTCAATCCATATCGCTGTCGGCGGGGTTCTCGCCTCGCGGTTAATTTGCCGATCGAAGAACTCCGGTGAGTCCTATACCCCTCTGTTTTGTTAGGAGTACCTTAGGTGGTGATCGGAGTTCATGGGTTTTGTTGCAAGAAGCGTTGTTAGGAGTAATTAGCTAGGTAGATGCGTTGATCAGCTTGGGTTTTATTTCTTCTCGGTTGGCATGAGATAGGCTTTATTATTTTTGTCAAGTTTAATCTCGATCGTTTTATGTGTCTGAGTCATGGTTAGGCTTTGTTCTAGTGTGGGATCATTCAATGACATGGTTAATTTTGTCTTATGAAAGGCCAGTTGTTTATATACAGTATTTAATTATAGTAAAGAATGTCAAACCTTGTTAGCTAAATAGTGGAGTTATGTTCAAGATGGTTTTTTTAATTAATTTCACCTATCGTTAGGTATATGTATGATGAGGTATTTTTCAGTCGTTTACCTATCAAAGAATCCTAACTTAACCAATCTGAGAAGAATGGTAAGCAAGGGTCGATCCCACAGAGACTCGTGTATGAATGTTATTACTTAAGTGCCAAGTAACTAATATGGTTTTTTTTTGGAATTATTAATCTAACCTAATATGCAATAATAAAACTAACTATGAATGCAAAAGTTGATTGTAAATATATATGAGAGAAATATGTTCAACTAGTTAAATCCATCATAGATATGCTTATTGATCATTGATTCTCCTGATTCTCAATTCCCTTGAATAATCTATTGTGGATTATACTCCTACTAAGGATTATGACCCGAACTTCATAAATAGTTGTAAGAACTAACAATCTAAACAACCCTAATCATTTAACAACCTAAAACAACGTCTAGATTCAATTAAACGACAGCTTTACGAATCAAGATATCAATAGAAACAAACACTTAGAGCAAACAGACATCGAAGTTATTTGTGGAATTATTCCCTTCTACAACTGAATAGCCCGAACGGGTCCAAACAATTATAGATGCTACTTTATCTAATCAACCCCGAACGGGCATTAATCAGATTAGTTGTAAATTAACCTAGAAATTCTATTAGGTGATCAATCTAACAAAACCCTAGAATAATTCTGATTCAATTAAGCACATGGAATAAAACCTATTCAAGTTGATGAGAATCAATCAAACCTCACAATATTATGCAATCTATGATTTCAATAACTAGTCAAACACAAAGGAATTAGCAATGCATAATTAAATTAAAATCAAACTTACAAGAGGTTCAAAGATTGCTCCTTTGAGAAAACTCTCTCCAAATAAACCCTAGCCTCCAAATGTATGATCTAAAAGTTCTCTAAAAATAAACTAACATAAGGTATTTATATGTCTCTAAAAATAACCCTCAAACTATATCTTAGACTCATACACTCGGAAATCATAAGCCCATAAGATTAATACTAAAGCCCAAAAACCAAATCTTAGCCCAAAATATGCGTCCGTGAGAAACCCCAGATTGCGCGGCATCGGCATGCATTGCGCGGCTGCGCAATCTCTACTCCGCGCAATTGCCTCTCAGATGGCATTGCGCGGCGAGCTACGCGGCTTCGATCCAGCGCAATTGTTCTTCTTCTTGGCTCGATCTTCCTTGCCTTGGCTCTTCATCCTAATGCATCCTAGCTTCCTTAGCCTCGTCCATCTCGTCCATCACCACCATGTTCCATCTGCACTCGCCCCGCTGTTGCTCCTGAACCTAAAAACCTGTAAAACCGAGCAAACCTGCGCATAATACCCGACAACACAAAAACCTAAAAACTACCTAAAAACTAACCAAAACCTAACCAAAATATATATAAAACATGCATCTAAACTACTCCTATATGCGAGCTATCAAATTCCCCCATGCTTAACCCTTGCTTGTCCTCAAGCAAGACATAAATCCAAATCACACCATAGAAATGCAATCTTACATCCATCTCAAGTCAAACAAGCATTTCACATATAATTAAAAACTCAACCAAGACTTCGCAACATGGATTATAACAAGCAAAAAGTAAATACCATTCATCCATTCTAGACCTCACCAAGGTAAATGTGTTTGCACTCAAACTTTCAAGTGTATAAAGGACGTGTTTCACTCAAAAATCACCCATGAAAACTAGACTACCATATGCTTGCATCAGAGTTCTAAATCTCCACCGTTGGGGATCAAATACATAACAAAAATCATGAGGTCTTTTTCCGGCTTGTAATGGGGCCAAGGTAAAGAGAAATTTGGAAGGGATGGCATGTGGTGCTAAATTCGGGATAAAGAACTGATCCTATACCCAATTCAACACTTCCTTCTCAACTTCCTCCAACTTCTTTATACCAACTTCATTACATTTACATTAAAGCACTTTGCTTTTTTTTTCTTTGCTTTTGCCTCTTTTCAACTCTTTCTTGCTTTGCTAATGAAGACTAATAACATTTAAGCACTTTTACTTTTGCTTATTTTGCAACAAACTTCATCTTCATTTTTTTTTCAACTTTGAACACAAGAGTTTATTTCCTCTTTTTCCACCTTTTTCTCCAACTCCCCCATACTTACATCAAACTCACACAAAATACAACCAAAACCTAAAGTCCTAAATCCCGGATTATGGGTCAAGCTTATTCGGCTATGGATCATTTTGTGGAGCTAATAGAAATAGGCTCAAGGCTCAAATAAGTAGGGTGTCAAAAACATGGATCTTGTAGGGTAGGAAGGGATATAATAGGCTAATAAGAAACATTGCTTCAATCACTTTAATGCTATGCATTCAATCATATAAAGCAGCC
Organism: Fallopia convolvulus; assembly: GCA_964016875.1. NCBI lineage: Eukaryota > Viridiplantae > Streptophyta > Magnoliopsida > Caryophyllales > Polygonaceae > Fallopia > Fallopia convolvulus. Next base: position 36,296,974 of record OZ024732.1, on the reverse strand, counting down.
TTAAAATAGAGTATTAACGCAAGTTCTAGAGCTAGATAATCATGGTGATACACTCAAGAATGTAGAGAACAAATAGTCATGAAAGGCCAAAAATCAAATCTCACAAGGCTAATTGTTTTGTCTAGAACTTCAGAATGAATCTAAAACTCAAGCTAAATACATACTCCATCCTATAATCAAGTCATTTAATCAATGATCATGCTTATATCATATCAACTTCAGTAAATCATGCAAATCATGGGTTAGAACTTTATACTTGACTTAGAAACACAAAAGGAATCAAACAATGGGGAAATAAGAACCTAAATGCAATATTTTTGTATTTTTTCGACTTTTTCTAATTTTTTTTTCATTTTTAGAATTTTAATCAATGCATTCAAAATTTTTAAATATGACCTAATCTAATGCAAACTGTATGCAATGCAAAAGTAATTCCCTTCCCCCATGCTTAAAACATACTTTGTCCCCAAAGTATAGTAAAAAGGTAAGGAAAGAGAAAAACTCACAGAACCTAGTTGTCCGGGTAATAGGGCGGAAAATCCTGTGGTGGCGGTGGCTGGTACTCCGGATGAACCTCTGGCTGCGGTGGATAGTATGGTGGAATCTGCTGAGCTGGTGGTGGCTGATATGGTGGAAATTGAGGATACGGTGGATCTGGAAAAGCGTACTGCGGATAAGACTGATGAGGAGGATAGCCCGCTGAACTCCAACCATTCAATCTAGTGTTGAGCAGTCTGAACTGCTCATCCTGACGGGCCTGAAATGCAGCAATCTGCTGATCCTGATGAGTCTGATATGATGTGAACCTCTGATCCACATAACCACGCATGTCCTGGAAACCCTGATCGATATGAGATGTCATACTGTTGTAGCGCTGCGTGTTCTCCAACTGCATTTGTCTCATCATCTCCAACATCTGACTGTACTGTGTATCACCTCCAGCTGGTATAGATGGGTCAAAGTGTTGCTGCTGGGTATCCTCCTCAAACTCAACCTCCTCCTCTGTGTCTTCAGCCTCAACGGACTCTTCCTCTTCCTCTTCTTCTTCTTCTTCCTCCTCCGCCATAGTAAAATCCTCGTCCATTTCTTCTTCTTCGGACTCCTCAACAATAATTGGGGCCTTGTTTTTACCCCTAACTAGACCCCTAAAAGTAATCACATCCAAATCGTCATCTTGGTGTTCAATGTACCAGTTAGCTGGGCTGTTTCCAATCTTGACTCGGCTCCCATCAGGAAGCTTCATTGCTCGCCCAGAATCTCCAAGCACCCAATAGTAGGAGTTCCTGTAGAAATATAGGACTCCCATCTTCTTCAGCATAGTGAAGTTGATTGCCACCGGTGGGATATCAACTTGTAACCTGCTCAGATCAACGCCAAAGTGCTTGGCCAGATGGGTCACAATCCCACCAATACAGATAGCTCCTCCACCCTTGTTTGAAACATGGTACATATGATTCATCAGCATAGCACCCATTTGCATTCTTTTTCTTTTCAGAAAAGCAGCCAATACAGCCACATCTTTCTTTGGGCAATTGTTTCCACCCTCACCCCGTCCATTCATGCTACCAGAAATAAACCATTGAAAAACTTTGATGGCGGGATGAGTGATGGGAGAAGCCTTTTCTTGGGTTGGGTTATAAGTTCGTCTCCCTGTTATGGCTCTCCAGAAATGTTTATCAACCCATGTAGCTTCAGTTTCAGTAAGCACCACATCATTGTCATAGATATGCAGGAATCCAAACGCATCATTGACCTCTTTCAAAGTCATCTTCCTCCTCACACCTCCGAGCCAAAACTTAATTTCCCCATCTTTTCTGAAATCAATGGACAAGGTGCTCAGAAACTCTAGTGTTAACCCCTTGTAAGTTGGTTCACACAGCTGCAAGAACTCGCCCATGCGTAAATGCGTTGCTATCTCATTCAACAGATGAGCAATCCCAAGCTCATTCATCAGAGTCCAATCAATGAACCAGGTTGCTGCCCATTTCCTATCCTTCAGAAGCTCAAATTTGATCACATGATTGTTCTTTGCCAAACTGATCCCAAAACTTTCTTGAGTCCTTTCTCCCACCACAGCAGGGGGAGCATAAGCGACTCGAGATGATGATGCAGTATCTCTCCTACTTCGTTTAGGAGCCATGGATAACAAATTTTTTACAGAAACCTGCACAACACCACAAACGGACCAAGCAAACACAATTCTTGTTGTCCCGGCAAGGACAACCACAACAATATTTCACAAATAATCGCTCAAACACTCACTTCCCCCACTACCTAGAACAATTTAATCAAAATTTTAATCAAATTATGGGTGGATTTCGGATTTAAAAAAGCTTAAATAAAACACGAATCTATGCTAGAATCATGCAATAAACAAACTTTTGTGAAGAACTTAAGCCTAAATCCGAGCCTAAAGGGGTCAAATTCGGGTTTTTCTAGTGAAACCTAGATCTAGATTTTACTATGTAAAAACCAAAATTGAATGGAGATTTGAGACACTTACTTGAATCCTTGTTGATTTTAATGTTGTTGGCTCGATTTGTGGTTGAAATCCCGACTTGAGAGCTTGAGAGGAGCTTGAAAGCTTGAGCTTCAATGGAGAAGGGAGAGGTTGAAGAAAGGGGGGCTCGGCGAAGTAGAGGATGAAAGGCATGAATCGGGTGTAATTAGAATATAACCCGAAAAAAATTGCCGATTGCGCGGCTTGGCGCTGGATTGCGAAGCCGCGCAATTGCCTCCCAGTTGGGATTGCGCGGCTTTGGGGATATGGATTGCGCGGCCGCGCATTTAGCAGGCCAAGCCGCGCAATCCCAACTGAGTTGGTATTGCTCGGCTTGGTTACAGATTTCTTGGCCACGCAATTTTTGTCCCTTTTTCGAGTATTTCTGTATTTCATGGCTGGCCCGAGTTTATCTAAAATGAGGATTATTTCTACCTACACTAACTAATAAAAACAAAATTTGTAAAACAGAAAGCAAAAATCAAAGCAAAACTATCCTAAAACATGGGTTGCCTCCCAAGAAGCGCTTTGTTTAACGTCTTTAGCTTGACGTAAAAAGGATATTAAGAAGGATACGAGCTGTGGAATTCGATCTCCTTCCCATCGAATCCCATCGTCAGTGTGCCCTGCGGTATGTCGATCCTTGTATTTGCAGTTTTCAAAAATGGTCGTCCGAGCAACATTGAAATCTTTCCAATTCCCGATCCCATGTCCATCACTAGAAAGTCAGCCGGAAATTTCAAGCAGTCCACCGGAACCCATACATCTTCAAGTTTTCCTTTAGGCCTTATAGTGGAATGATCAACCAGCTCTACTATGATCCGAGCTTCTTTTAATGGTCCCATACCAAGTTTCTCATATAGGGATGAAGAGATCACATTGACAGATGCACCCAAATCAATTAAAGCTTCATTCACTTTGGTGCTTCCAATACTGCAAGGGATAGTGAACATGCCAGGGTCACTGCACTTCTCGGGCAAACGCTTTTGAAACACAGCAGACACATGTTCTTTTTCTTTGACATGCTTTTGACTTTTCTCCTTCTGTCCCCTTTTTAGAGTACACAACTCCTTCAAAAACTTGGCATACCGAGGTACACTCTTGATTAGATTCTGCAGCGGAACATTAACTTTGCATGTACTGAAGACCTCGAACAACTCTTTGTCATTCTTCAATTTCCGGGTTTCTTTCAAGGCCTCTGGGAATGGTGGGACACACACAAAGGCTTTCAGAAGGGGTTCAGATTTGCCTTTCAGATCGCCCAGATTGCGCGGCATCGCGCCATATTGCGCGGCCACGCTTTCACCTTCGACCCCGCGCAATCCCAACTGGGAGCACATTGCACGGGGTGCACATTGCGCGGGCGCACTTTTAGCAGCCAAGCCGCGCAATTTCCCCTTGTTCTGTTCAGTTGATTCTTCAGCCTTGCTCAACTGATATACTTGCCCCGCCTTCGAACCATCATAAATAGAGACAAAACTGACATTTGCCCTCGGGTTAAGCACTGTCTGGGACGGTAGCTTACTTGAATCTCTGGCTTCCAGTTTGCTCACTGCCTCAGCAATCTGACTGACTTGATTTTCCAGATTCTTTATACTGGACTTGGTTTCCTATTGAAGCTGAGTTAGAGAACCATGTATTGTCGAAACTGTCTGAGTCAGACTTCTGATCATCTGGTCAGTGGACATATCATTCTGATTTCCTCCCTGAGCCTGAGATTGGAAAGGTGGTCTGAATTGAGTTTGGCCACCTTGATTATTGAACTGCTGATTGCTTGGATTGCCATACCTCAGATTAGGATGATCCCTCCAGCCTGGGTTGTAGGTGTTGGAGAAGGGGTCATACCTCGGCCTAGGTGGTCCATATCCTCCCACTGCATTCACCTCGGCTTTTTGATCTTGGAGTGTAGGGCAAGCGTCAGTGGGATGCATGTTATCATAGCATATTTCACAAGATTTCACTTGCTGTCTACCACCTTGCTGCAACAGCTGTTTCATCATCATTTTCAATTCAGTGACTTCATCTTGAATTCTTGTACTAGCCACCACTGAATTTGCAGCTCTCGAGCTCGTCTCTTTTCTGAACTGTCTTGTGCCCTCAGACAGTTGTGTAAACAGGTCAAACGCAGCAGCAGGAGTTTTGTTGAGAATGTGACCTTGGCAAGCTGCATTGACCATTTTTCTCTCATCATCCAAGAGGCCATTGAAAAGATACAGAATCAGATCTTGATCAGTGTAGCCATGGAAAGGACAACTGGCTACCAAACTCTTGAACCTCTCATAATACTCGTACAAGGACTCATTAACTTCTTGTTCGATGTTACTGATTCGCTTTTTCAGATCGTTGAGCCTTGTAGCAGGGAAGTACTTCTCTAGAAAAGCTTCCTTCATCTTAGCCCATGTATCAATACTTCCCGGAGCCAAGTAGTAAAACCAGTCTTTAGCCTGATCCTTGAGAGAAAAAGGAAAGGCTCTCAGCACGATCTGGTCATGAGTTACATCAGCAGGTTTCATGCTTGAGCACACAACATGAAATTTAGAAAGATGTTTGTTGGGGTCTTCACCACTATGCCCATGGAATGAAGGCAAAAGGTGGATCAACCCGGATTTTAGCTCAAACTTGACTCCCTCACCGAGAGCAGGGAATTGCACCGCCAATGGCTGTTGTGTAAGATTTGGTGCGGTCAACTGTCTTAGAGTTTGGTCACCCATCTCAGCAGATTCAACAGATTCAGATTCAGAGTCAGATTCTTCAAGAAAGAACGGTAAGGCCTGAAAGTGATTCCGGATTTCCTTCCTTAGCTTGAAGAGTGTCCTGTCAATATCTGGATCAAAAAGTAGAGGAGATGAGTTAGTAACACGGGTATGAACCATATAACAGGTTCACACCCAAAACAGCACAAAAGTAATAAACACAAATAGCGACGAGTCCCCGACAACGACGCCAAATTTGATGAGGTATTTTTCAGTCGTTTACCTATCAAAGAATCCTAACTTAACCAATCTGAGTAGAATGGTAAGCAAGGGTCGATCCCACAGAGACTCGTGTATGAATGTTATTACTTAAGTGCCAAGTAACTAATATGGTTTTTTTTTGGAATTATTAATCTAACCTAATATGCAATAATAAAACTAACTATGAATGCAAAAGTTGATTGTAAATATATATGAGAGAAATATGTTCAACTAGTTAAATCCATCATAGATATGCTTATTGATCATTGATTCTCCTGATTCTCAATTCCCTTGAATAATCTATTGTGGATTATACTCCTACTAAGGATTATGACCCGAACTTCATAAATAGTTGTAAGAACTAACAGTCTAAACAACCCTAATCATTTAACAACCTAAAACAACGTCTAGATTCAATTAAACGACAGCTTTACGAATCAAGTTATCAATAGAAACAAACACTTAGAGCAAACAGACATCTAAGTTATTTGTGGATTTATTCCCTTCTACAATTGAATAGCCCGAACGGGTTCAAACAATTATAGATGCTACTTTATCTAATCAACCCCGAACGGGCATTAATCAGATTAGTTGTAAATTAACCTAGAAATTCTATTAGGTGATCAATCTAACAAAACCCTAGAATAATTCTGATTCAATTAAGCACATGGAATAAAACCTATTCAAGTTGATGAGAATCAATCAAACCTCACAATATTATGCAATCTATGATTTCAATAACTAGTCAAACACAAAGGAATTAGCAATGCATAATTAAATTAAAATCAAACTTACAAGAGGTTCAAAGATTGCTCCTTTGAGAAAACTCTCTCCAAAGAAACCCTAGCCTCCAAAAGTATGATCTAAAAGTTCTCTAAAAATAAACTAACATAAGGTATTTATATGTCTCTAAAAATAACCCTCAAACTATATCTTAGACTCATACACTCAGAAATCATAAGCCCATAAGATTAATACCAAAGCCCAAAAACCAAATCTTAGCCCAAAATATGCGTCCGTGAGAAACCCCAGATTGCGCGGCATCGGCATGCATTGCGCGGCCGCACAATCTCTACTCCGAGCAATTGCCTCTCAGATGGCATTGCGCGGCGAGCTACGCGGCTTCGATCCAGCGCAATTGTTCTTCTTCTTGGCTCGATCTTCCTTGCCTTGTCTCTTCATCCTAATGCATCCTAGCTTCCTTAGCCTCGTCCATCTCGTCCATCACCACCATGTTCCATCTGCACTCGCCCCGCTGTTGCTCCTGAACCTAAAAACCTGTAAAACCGAGCAAACCTGTGCATAATACCCGACAACACAAAAACCTAAAAACTACCTAAAAACTAACCAAAACCTAACCAAAATATATATAAAACATGCATCTAAACTACTCCTATATGCGAGCTATCAATGTATACATCTGGTGTTTAAGCCTAGTGTTCGTGGTTTTAATTAGATTTAGGATTATGTTAATTAGTGGAGTTGGGTAGTGGTGCTAGCGGATTTGTAGTTGGTTTAAGATTAATCGGTTTAGAAATTGGTTAACTTGTATTGGGCTGAAGGGATACATATATTTGTATGTATGTATTGAGCATGTATTTAAATAGGATTAAATTATATATCTTTGGTTCATTACCTAATTTTTAGGTTAGTAAAGTTTGAACAGAGTATATGGTATACTTATATAGTCATACTTGAGGGTCGGATTAAGTCGGGTTCGTAAACGAGTATTGTTTGTTTTAAGTATCGCTATAGGAAGTGTGGGTTGAACCTAATGCAGTTTGTCATGTTAATATTTCAATTAGGGATTTGATTCCGCCCGTACTCTTAATTCCGTCTTCTTCAAAGGATTCCTAGTTTCGAGCTAAGTCGTTTTCGACTTGCTCGGTTCTTTTCTGCCTTGTTAGATCTTGTGCCGTTATTGTAAGATTGGTTTTGGGAACTAGTCCTGAATATCTTTTTGAAATGTTTTGGATTTGCTTGTGCTGTTGTGTGCAAATTGGTTTTCAAATGGGTTTTATCAGAAATACGTTTGCGAATGTTTTCTCTATGTTGGTACCGTTTCCGGCACGGGCATCGTAGTTGATGGAGTGGAAGGGTTGCTTATGTATGGTCCGTGTGACAGAGAAACCGTGCCCCTTCAAAAGGAAATGCTATCTATGTGTTTTGGCAAGTGCTCCAGTGGAGGCTTAGCCGGGGTTAGAAGAAAGAAGTGATGTGAGGAGTGGGAGGGCCTGCCTCTGCATTGTGGATTGGAATACGAGATGGAGAATGAGTTATGTTGTTTCAATTGTGCGATTGTGTGTATGTGTGTTTGGATTATGTGTGACTAACTGTCTAATTTAGGTTTGACGTTTAGAGTTATGGTTGCGATTGTGGATTCTGGTTGCTGACTATAGAAAACTGTTTTTAAACGTCTTATAATTTCCGCATATTATCTAGCTTGGTAGATTAGTAGCTGACCCTTCAAAGATTATTTTTCCAGTATACGTATGTTACAAGAAACCGTGCAGGAGCCTTGGCCGGATGGTGGAGTGGATCGTTGACGCACGTGTCATTAGTTTGGGTTTTTCGGGTGTACTTTGAGAGAATTTATTAATATTATTAGTTCTGTTGAATTATTTTAATTGTAATTTTTAAGTGTTGTTCGGAATATTTTGAGAGAAATTCGGAAAGGGTTACTTGATAATTTTGTTTATGCATTCGGGCATTCAAACATTGTTTTATATTCAGTTTTATAAATCTGAAAGTTGGATGTTTTACTTGTTTTCTCATCGTGCCCGCGTTTGTAAGATCCTAAAGTGTTGTTGTCAACCCACATAAGTAGTACCAGGTAAGGTCTACTACCAAGTAGCGCCCTGTGGAAAGACGGGGTGTTACAACTTGGTATCAGAGCCAGGTTGACAATAGGGCACATGCAATTGACCAACGACTGTACTCAAGGTCCAACTTAAAATCAATATCGGCCGGTGGTTTCAAAATATTTTAACTAGGGTAGGCATGTGGTATATAGGTGGGTAGGTGACACGTCGCGATTCCGCCACCATCAGCTGAAGGACCTCTGGTAGTTTAGTGCTTTTAGCCTTCTATTCTAAGTGTAAGTTTGGAAGAAATTAATTCCGTTTTCGTAGTGTTAGAATTATTAGGGAAGTGTGAGGAATCAACAAAAGTAGGATTGTAGTGTTGGGTTATGTGGTCTCCAAGAGCTTCGTAATACCATCATCGAGTTGTTGAGTACAAGAAGATGCATAAGTGGTCGACATTGAAGGAAGATGGAGCAAGATGTAAAAAAAAATCTAAACTAAGCATCTATGTTATCGGATTGGAAGTAGTCGAACCCAAACTAGGAATGTCGATTGAAGGAAGGATGTTGCTCGCTTTAAGAAGAGTTGAACACCCGACTGAAGAAGATTTCCGTGGAGTACAAAGTGTATGCAACTGAAGATGGAAGCACAAGGAGTGATTACAATAATCAATGAAGCCATTTACGATAAGGCAATGAGCAGCAGATTGGGGCGATCGCACTAGTGAAGTGAATAAGAAATTGTACCGTCCATAGAAACGAGACTCAAAAGATGCGTAAGCTTGGGAAGAAAACATGTTTAGACAACGAACTGTTATTGGAAATGGTTGAGGAATGCTCTAGTTAGAGTTATTTAAGACTAAAGCCTCATGTATGAACTATAGAGAAGTAGTGGTTGCAATACCACAATTGTAGGATAAAACAAAACGTAAGGGATAAGACCTTTGGGTATTGACAATAGGACATGGATGTGATGGTAAAGAAGGACTAATCCAGAGGGAGCTATAGATACTATCATGGATGCAAGGAGATATTAGCACTACGACGTAAGTCGTGTCGTTCGAACGCAGATTATATCGGTTAGTTGATACAAGTCGGCCATGATTCAAGTAGTGGATACGATCTCTAGATATCTAATGTTCACGAGCCTTTGAGGATGTCTTCATGAAGAGATACCACGATTATCATCCTAGCGATGGGAGTAAATCTTAACCGTAACTCGGAGTCCAAGATTAGACTGATCTAATGGATTTGCATAAACCTTATCGAGATATTGGAATTAAGGTCTTGCAAGAAAGGTTTTAGAGGTCAATTTCAGAAAGCATTGAATTTTATGAAGTTTATTGTACCACTATTTGGTTATACACAACTTTCTGAGTAAACTACCATTGTTTCGATTCTGGTGTACATAAGATGATCACATGAACCGAGATCATTCTGTCTTCCACATTTCATAGCTGAGAGTATGTCCCAAATCCTAGTCATAGACTCAAGAATGAGGAGATGGAGGTGGAACCAGATCACACTATCCGGGAACAACCGTTGAAGATTTTAGATCAACGAATGAAGAAGTTGCGAAACAGGCCAGGAGATTCCGTTGGTGCTGATTCAGTGGCCTCGACGAGGAGTCGAGGAGGCCACTTGGGAGAACGAGTCTATGATGAGATAAAGCTACCCGGAGATATACCCAAGTTTAGCAAATGTGTTTGTGTGGAGAGTTTAATTAATAGCTAGTAGGAGTACAATATCAATGCTTGTTTGTGTGATTGCCTATTTCTCTTGACTTGGTTGTTTGATTGTTTGGTTATCATATTGCGTGTTTTGGATGTTTAGTAGTGATTATAGTTTTTCTTTTATTCGATAAAAGCTGGTTCGTCCCCGAACCGTTTTCTTAGAGGTAAGTATTTGAAGAACCTATGAGAAGTCTAGTAATCTTTTAAGTACAACTTTTTTTCTTTAATTAGTGTCGTTCAGTCCTAAGTTTCGGGACGAAACTTTCTTAAGGGGGATAGTATGTAAAACCCGAATTCAATTTTAGCCTTATAGTCGGAAAGCGAGTTTTTTGACCCGCAAGTAACCTCCCGACTTGTTGCGCAAGAAAAGTCGGGGAGAGAAATTTTCTTTTAATCCTATAGTTAAAAAAAAATCTTTTTACACACAACCGATGCTATCATGTCAGCCTATCCTAAACAGAACGATTAAATTTCTATTCTTAACTATATTATTATCTAATTTCTAACTAACTAGTTTTTTTTCCCGAATCTGAAATCTCTATCTTTAAAAGCCAATTAGTTAAGATCTCGTCCCATTAAAATTCACGATCGGGATGTTCAACCAAATCGCCTAAACGTGATTTCGTGAACCACTTTCTCAAGGATCCAGTGAGTATCGCGTACTGCCTTCGCCGTCCTCCGCACATAGGTTAGCCGCTCCCTCGTCGGTTCCGGCAAAACATTGTCGTCGACTACCGCCCCTGTTTCTTTTCTTCTTTAATTTTCTTTTCCGTCATCGCTTACTCTTCCGTCTTCTAAGCAATATTCCGTTCTTGTCGCCAGTCAATCCATATCGCTGTCGGCGTGGTTCTCGCCTCGCAGTTAAGTTGCCGATCGGAGAACTCCGGTGAGTCCTATACCCCTCTGTTTTGTTAGGAGTACCTTAGGTGGTGATCGGAGTTCATGGGTTTTGTTGCAAGAAGCGTTGTTAGGAGTAATTAGCTGGGTAGATGCGTTGATCAACTTGGGTTTTATTTCTTCTCGGTTGGCATGAGATAGGCTTTATTATTTCTGTCAAGTTTAATCTCGATCGTTTTATATGTCTGAGTCATGGTTAGGCTTTGTTCTAGTGTGGGATCATTCAATGACATGGTTAATTTTGTCTTATGAAAGGCCAGTTGTTTATATACAGTATTTAATTATAGTAAAGAATGTCAAACCTTGTTAGCTAAATAGCGGAGTTATGTTCAAGATGGTTTTTTTAATTAATTTCACCTATCGTTAAGTATATGTATACATCTGGTGTTTAAGCTTAGTGTTCGTGGTTTTAATTAGATGTAAAATTATGTTAATTAGTGGAGTTGGGTAGTGGTGCTTGCGGATTTGTAGTTGGTTTAAGATTAATCGGTTTAGAAATTGGTTAACTTGTATTGGGCTGAAGGGATACATATATTTGTATGTAAGTATTGAGCATATATTTATATAGGATTAAATTATATATCTTTGGTTCATCACCTAATTTTTAGGGTAGTAAAGTTTGAACAAAGTATATGGTATACTTATATAGTCATACTTAATGTTTTGGACTTGCTTGTGCTGTTGTGTGCAAATTAGTTTTCAAATGGGTTTTATCAGAAATAAGTTTGCGAATGTTTTCTCTATGTTGGTACCGTTTCCGGCACGGGCATCATAGTTGATCGAGTGGAAGGGTTGCCTATGTATGGTCCGTGTGACAGAGAAACTGTGCCCCTTCAAAAGGAAATGCTATCTATGTGTTTTGGCATGTGCTCCAGTGGAGGCTTAGCCGGGGTTAGAAGAAAGAAGTGATGTGAGGAGTGAGAGGGCCTGCCTCTGCACTATAGATTGGAATACGAGATGGAGAATGAGTTATGTTGTTTCAATTGCGCGATTGTGTGTTTGTGTGTTTGGCTTATGTGTGACTAACTGTCTAATTTAGGTATTGACGTTTAGAGTTATGGTTGCGATTGTGGATTCTGGTTGCTGACTATAGAAAACTGTTTTTAAACGTCTTATGTCGCATATTATCTAACTTGGTAGATTAGTAGCTGACCCTTCAGAGATTATTTTTCCAGTTATAGGTATGTTACAGGAAACCGTGCAGGAGCCTTGGTCGGATGGTGGAGTGGATCGTTGACGCACGTGTCATTAGTTTGGGTTTTTCGGGTGTACTTTGAGAGAATTTATTATTATTATTATTAGTTCTGTTGAATTATTTTAATTGTATTTTTTAAGTGTTGTTCGGAATATTTTGAGAGAAATTCGGGAAGGGTTACTTGATAATTTTGTTTATGCATTCGGGCATTCAAACATTGTTTTATATTCAGTTTTATAAATCTGAAAGTTGGATGTTTTACTTGTTTTCTTGTCGTGCCCGCGTTGTAAGATCATAAAGTATTGTTGTCAATCCACATAAGTAGTACCCGGTAAGATCTACTACCAAGTAGCGCCCTGTGGAAAGACGGGGTGTTACACCTATGCCTATGATCCATATGGATGGTGCATGGCCCTTATAACCTTATTTTGTTTTTTTTCTTCAAATGGAACAAATATGGTGATCATGTATTAGATATATGTATAAATAAAATAAAATAAACATGACCAAACCTACTTTAGTCAACCAAATTTCACCTCCCCTAGGACATACATGGTCAACTCAACTACGAGCCATTATTTTATTATGTAATATAAGTTACTAATGAAAAGGTGAATTTGTAGAATATTTAATGAATACCCGAGATATTATCACAAGAATGATGATATCCTAGTACACTTAATTCGGAAGTACACTACTTGCATTCAATCTAGTGTTGAAAATACATTCTTGAACCAATACTTAGACAAATTTAATTCAGAAGTAACCCAAATAAGAGACCAGAAAAGTTTTAGCTCACAAAGTGCATCCATGTCCAAAACTCCAAGTAAATTTTAGATACTTCAAATTGCATCATTTGAGCCCTTGACTCATGCAATTTGCAAGTTCTTTAGATATTCCACTCCTGAATCTGACCTTAGTCTAAAAGAAACCTAAAATGTTTAGCTTTGAAGTGCTACTCGGAAGAAACGAAAAATCTATAAAGTTATTATAATCATTCCTAGTTCCTACTATACACAATCTCTCCAAATTCTCATAATTTACTATGAGTAAGCTTATAGGTTTCAAAGGGATGAACAAACATTCAATGCTAATCATTCCTACTATACAAAACCTCTCCAAATTCTCATAATTTGCTATGAATAAACTTATGGATTTCAAAAGAATAAAGAACAGTAGACATTTCCTGCACCAAAACATCAAAAGAACCTATCATCTTTCAACAGGCAGGCCTAATTCCTTCTCATCCTTCATTGATCACAATTTTTTTGATTTTTTTAACCTAGCTCCTAATCTGAACAAAGGATCATGGATTACCAAAAAGATACCTATCATCTTTCAACAAGCAGGCCTAATTCCTTCTCATCCTTCATTGATCACAAATTTTCTGATTTTTTTAAACTAGCTCCTAATCTAAAAAAAGGATCATGGAACACCAAAAGATTGAAGATCTCTTCAAAGTCCACTCTTTTAATCAATCAAAAGTAAGTTTTTGTTTTATTTGCTTTTATATATGACACCTCATTTTCTTCCAAAGGACTGCTTCCTTTGATACAAGCATCTCAATACTGTGAACCTCTTTCATCTTAAGCTGCAATAGGGTCTTTAAATCAACTGCTGGGAATGCCTAAAACCAAAGATTTAAGGTGTTCTTAGTGAGAATTGATCTGACCAAAATAAGCTTAACCGCAGTAAAAGTATATGAAAACTAACCAAACCAATTTCTCACTACCCTTAGTTTCCTCCATGAATCAGAACATCAAAATATTCAAATCAACAAAAAAAATAATCTATTTGCAAATGCAAAACTCGACACTTCTGATTTTTTGGCTTCGTAGATGTGAGGGCAGTGATATTTAAGCGAGAGCCTTTTCACCTTCTGGGTAGATGCTCGAATTGGAATCCCGAAGTCTTTCACCGGAGCAAGAGTGGCCAGGTTCAACACCTCGAATTGAAGAATCCAACTACAAACATAATTCGTGTATCGAAAAATCAGGCTCAAAACATCAACGGTATAAAAACCCTTATTGCACAGAACAACCAACCGTCTTCTTCTAAGCAAAGAGCTTGAACTCTATCTTCACCAACAGCTCCACCAACCACTTGGACTTCCATGGCATTAAGGAAAATCTCAGTTGGTGAAGAAGCACAATTCGAATTAAAAAGATTGGAGTCATCTTCAGGTGAGCTACAACTTAGGGTTGAAAGCTCTCTCTCTTTCTCTCTTTCACCCTCATGGAAGCTTAAGCTTTCCAATATAATGGGTCATCACGTGATGATTAAAAGATAGATCATACAAGGTTGCATTCAGGTAGAGCACCTAAAATAATTTAATTAAGACCTTAAAATTGTTTGTGGTTGCTCAAAGCTTCAAATATACAAAATCACTCGCAAGACTTATATTAATGATAAGTTTTTTATCCACTAAGGTTGAACCCTTTTTTCGGCTAGTACTAAAATTAGCCATGCTATATGCACATCGTACCTGAAAGAAAGAACTCAATTGAAAAAAAAAACTAATAGTGACCATATAGAGACCAAGAGGTACATATATTGACCGGTAACGCCAACAGAAAATTACCAATGCAAGATCGCTGATTTGTTGCTCCTTGTTTTCAACTTGGAATGGTATACAATCACTCCATCAGAAACACGCAAAAGGGAAAGTGTATAAGCTAACAAAAGAGCATAGGTTACAGAAGAAGAAAGGGAAGAAATAAATAAAAAAAGGCAAAATATTTTGACATGTGGCAGAAGGGGAAGGTTGAAAGTCTAATTGCTTTAATTAGTTAGTATCAATGATAATAATTTAATGGCTTTAAATTCATATTGCAATATCAAAGGTTGTGTCTTGTGTGTAAATACCAAAGGATACTACAAAGTTGCTAAATAAATGATGTAATATAAAAGATTAATGCTAATTTTGTTATTTTGTGTGTAATACCAAATGTTATAAATTATACAATTAGTCATTAGATAATATTTTATTTTTAAATTTTGTAAACTACTCAAAAATAGATAGAGAGATAGTTGTGTTAGAATTGTTATTTTATTTGTTTAATTTTAAAGAATAATTTTTAATTACTTGGATGGGAATTCATTGTCACACATTAATAAAAAAAATTGACATGTTTATTTTATTTATTATTCTTTTATTTTTACTCTTTATCTTTCATTGAATAACTTGTCATTGATTGTTAATTTGTTCTTCTTTATAATTTATATAGATATAGATAGATAGATATAGATATGCGATATATATTTTTAAAATTATAAAATGAAACCACTCATCTTCTTTTTCTTTATTCCTTTTTTTTTACTCTCATTTATTTATTAGATGTTTTGGTCATTAATTGTCCAATTTTTCTATTTTATATGTTATATAGATAGATATAGATCTTTCATTGAATAACTTGTCATTGATTGTAAATTTTTTTTTCTTTATAAGCTTTTAGGAGGATGACCCGTGCTACACACGGATTTTTTAATTTATATATTATATTATCTCGTTACGTAGTTTTTTTGTTAAAATATTGTTTTTATATTTGTAACACCCCCTTACTTACCTTGGAGGTATTACCATCAGTAACCCCGATTAAGACTAAACCGAAGCTACCCAAGACTTTAAACTGACTGAACAAACTAAAAACATGGTAAAGCCTAACAAAATTAAGTAAAACTTTACAACGGAAAAGAGAATAAGAGATCTTATACAAGCCTTAACTTAAAAAGAATTAGTAAATAAATAGAACAACCTTCTATTTAAACAAAATCTTCATCAAGTATTCCTTAAGTTCTTATTTCTGAAATTCAGCTTCGTTTTGAAGTAGTTCAACCATGATCTTCACTCAAGTATAGCCATTGGAAACCTTTCTTCAACTTGTGGTTCCTTTACGAAACATGAACAATTGTTGGGAACCCATATTAATCACATAACATTTTGAAAAGCCTCCATCGACTAATCAGATTGACTTAATCAAAGCTTGATTAAGAAACATTCATAACAGGGAGCAAGAGTGGTTATCGAATGGACTAACCATCTTGGTACATTAATGTGCCTAACACACTTATCTATCATTACTCTCAATTTGTGCACTCGCACCATTTAATAATTCTTACGTAGTTCGGCCAACAACCGAGATCAGAGGGTCTTTTTCATCCATGATAATTTACATATATCCTCGGTTAACAACCGAGGTTTGGCCAACAACCGAGATCAGAGGGCCTATTTCATCCATGATCATTTATACATGCGCGGCCAACAACCGAGATTCAATTGCACTTAGATAGAGTGCACCATTGTCCTCCTTCAACGTGAAGCATGACATGAGTCATGACTCCAATATTGGGGTACGCTAGCAAGCTACGCCCCCCAATACAGATTTTGTTATAAAGAGGTCATTGGAGACTCGGATCCTACCCCTGGACTACCTATTTTGCAATAGCGTTTTAACACAGGACCACTAAAGAGATATTTTGGAGTCTAAACTCCCATCTCTACCATCTTATTTCACAAAAATGTCTCAGCATGAGACATCTAATCATACAAATTATTCCCAACATGAGGATCAAAAGGAATTCAATCCCTCGTTAATAACCATAACGCAAGAGAGAATCGTCCACTTGCCTTAAAAGGCGTGCTCAACGTCCTCAACAATTCAACAATAATCTTTATCACCCTTCTGCCAAATATAACAAAAGGATTTCTCAACCACGAGCTCACGGAAACACTTCTTAGTTGTATACTCAACTTCTACAACTTCCTAATTGATAAACGATTTGATTTCCGTATATCGATTTATAATTAATCCTTAGTTATCATGCTTTAAGGAGCCATCTTGGCGGAATTATAACTAATTATCCGCTTCACTTTTGGAACAATTTTCTAAATACAAATTGTTCCTCAGTAACATTTCTTAAAGGTGACCAAATCTCGGATCAAACGGATTAACAACGAATCCCAAGTAATTATCTGAAGTTCTTTACCTGCTAATCGGTGTCAAAACTTGTATTCGCTATAACTGAAGATCCGAACGTCCGTTTCCCGAGCGGTTTGAACCTGTGGGACCGTATCAATGTCAAGATTATAAAAACCATAAATTAATTAGCAAAGCGGAACCGAAAGGCCCTTACGGTGGCTCCGCAACCTGCTAATTAATTTCGATCGTATATACCTTCACTCGAGCCCATGGTTCGTTTGGCTCGATAATGGCTCGATCCCCGAGCCCGAGGGTGGCTGGGTGTTGCCCGGTGGCAGCCCTTGCTGTGGGTGGTGGTCGGAGAAGTTAGTGGTCGCTGGCGGCGTTGCACGCGAGGCAAGAAAGTGACCGGCGTAAAGAATTCTTTCCTCCCGAGCCACTCGTTCCGTGCTGATTCTTCTTCTGGTTCTGGTTTTTAGCAGCATGCTCACTCATGGAGGAAGATGAGAGGAAGGTGAAGATGGAGGTGGAAGGTGGAGGGTGGTGGCTGGGGCAAGGAGAAGGTAGCCGGCGGTGAAGATGCGCCGAGTTCGTCGCCCTTCAATCCCCTTCCCAATTTCACTCCTCTATCATTATCCAAATGCGTAGAACCAAGGCAAGAAAAGTCAGCCTTTCCTCCCCCACTAAGTAAGGAAAAGTCGGCATAATAGGATTTTCCCGTCTCAGAACGGGACTCGCGTTAAAGCGATAAAATTATGTACCTCGGGTGGAAAAACTTACTAAACGAAAAACATCCCTAAATTATGTAGACCAATAAAACAAATTTTCCATGATTTTATCTTGCTACCTTCAATTTTTAAGGCTTCCGTTTCATATTTTAAATCTTTTACATTACATAATTAAAAAGACTGCTTATCCAATAAATATTCTTTTTCCACCGAAAAATCCTAGAATTCACACCAATCCATAAAATCATTTCTTTATGATTTTAGGATATCACCCAAAAATTTTCTAGGATTTAAATTCCAATAAAAAATATTGGATTAAGCGTTAAAACGGACAAAGAGGTTAAAAGGATATCCGAGAAAAATTCAAAAATATCCTCAAAAACCACAATTATTACAATATTTTGGTTGCATGTATTATATTAATCATGAATAAAAATATCAACTTAATTCAATTAATAAATATTAAGGTTTAAAAAATAAATTGGGTAGGAAAGATTGAATCACTATGAATTAATAGATTGAAAAAATAATGACAATTATTTAGTTTGGAATAAATATTATCGTTTTATAAAGGAAGCAATTTTATTTTGTTATTTAAATTATGTTTTTGCTATTGCATGATAATACAAAAATATATAAGATTTTTTATAAAACAAGATTGAGCATAAACATACTTTAAAGAAAAATCGAAAACTTGATATTGTACTTACATCAAAGTGGATCATATTTTCGCCAAAAAAAATCCACATTGGTGGATATCAATCAACTGAATCTAAAGTTAGTCATTGAAAAGTTAGATGTTACATTCAACACAAACATATATAGATGAAAAATAAATTAGACTTAGGGAAGGGGGATTAGGAGAATACTGGTAGCAACATGAGATGGTGTTTTACGATGGTGATAAATTGAATACAAATCAATTACGAAATTAAACCAACATGATGCATAATCTTTATGTACATCAACATATGTGTTTCTTCTTCACTGCCAACTTGTTTTTTTTTTTTGTGAACTCTTCAAAAACTCTCCTATAATGAATATGTGCTAATATGAAGAGAATGATATTATTTTTATATTAGAAAAATTGGAGGTTTAGAAATATGAAAGGTTGTTTTGAAATGTGAAAGTACTTTAATAGAGTTTTAATAGGTATCCAATTAATTAGAGAGATTCATCACTCAATTTATTAGAGAAATTAAGCTAAAGAAGGTTATTGTTACACAAAATGGTAGATCAAAAGTCTTTTTTTAATCTTTCATGCATTATTGTATAATATGATATATTAATTAATTGATTACATGTCTTCTTGATTTAATGTAGAATTGAATTCTATGTGTTCAATTAGTATGGTTAGTCATAAATAGTCAAACAAATTTATTCTTCATAATATATATATATATATATATATAAATAGATATAGAAGATTTTTAATAAATTAATATGAAAGGTCACATAATCTACTAAACATCTAATGTGCAAAAAAAATTATAAAAAATAAAGAATTTGATAGATTTTTAATATATTAAAATAAAAATCAAAAGTAAATGTTTATAAGATATTAAACTTTGAACTTTTTGTTACAATAGTTTGTTCATTGAAGATTTTCAAAAGCTCTTCTCCAATTAATCATTCTTTCAATTTATTGTGAACATGTATGGATATAGAAGATATTTCATGTGTATATTTAAGTGTAAATATTAAGAGAATGGAGTAGCTAATTAGAATAGAAAAGTTGGGGGTTAAGGAATATGAAAAATTGTCCTTTTTTTAATCTTCATCTTAATTGTTAATTGATCATAATTAGTTGTGTATATTTAGGTTTAATATTGAGAAGATGATGTGACTTTTTTACATTAGAAAAGTTGGGAGTTAAGGAATGTGAAAAGTTGTCACTAAATGAGTTTTTTTTCTTTTTTTCCTCAATTTCTTAATTATTAATTTTTCATAAATGGAATGTGAAAAGTTGTCACTAAGTGAGTATTTTTTTGTTGCAATAGTTTGTTCATTGAAGACTTTCAAAAGCTCTTCTCCAATATGTCATTCTTTCATTTTATTGTGAACATGTATGGATATAGAAGATATTACGTGTATATTTGAGTGTAAATATTAAGAGGATGGAGTAGCTTTTTATATTAGAAAAGTTGCGGGTTGGAATATGAAAAGTTTTTTTTTTTTAATCTTCATCTTAATTGTTAATTTATCATAATTACTTGTGTATATTTAAGTTTAATATTGAGAAGATGATGTGACTTTTTTACATTAGAAAAGTTGGAGGTTAAGTAATATGAAAAGTTGTCACTAAATGAGTTTTTTTTCATCTTCTTAATTATGAATTTTTCATAAATAGAATGTGAAAAGTTGTCACTAAGTGAGTATTTTCTGTTACAATAGTTTGTTCATTGAAGATTTTAAAAAGCTCTTCTCCAATCTATCATTCTTTCATTTTATTGTGAACATGTATGGATATAGAAGATATTACATGTGTATATTTGATTGTAAATATTAAGAGGATGGAATAGCTTTTTATATTAGAAAAGTTGGGGCTAGAATATGAAAAGTTTTTTTTTTACTCTGCATAATAATTGTTAATTGATCATAATTACTTGTGTATATTTAAGTTTAATATTGAGAAGATGATGTGACTTTTTTACTTTAGAAAAGTTGGAGGTTAAGTAATGTGAAAAGTTGTCACTAAATTAGTAATTTTTTTTATTCTTCTTCTTAATTATGATTTTTTCATAAATGGAATGTGAAAAATTGTCACTAAATTAACTTTTTTTACTTTTCTTTTTAATTATGAATTTGTCATAAATGACCCAAATTTTCTTCATTATAGTATATATAGAAGATAGATAGATATCTATAGATAGATAGTATATCTAATTTCAACTTTGATTTGATAGGTAACATAGAATAACAAAAGAGTATTATCTCATCACCAAAATAAACTTTTGCACCACCAAAAGAATATTTTTTTATTATTTAAAATAAAATAATTATTTGCCTTGATAATGTAAACCTTTGATCCTTTTCCATGTGAGGATATTATCTCATCCTTTCACCACCCACCTTTCTTTGTTTTTCTAGTATATAGCCTTTTTATTTCATTGCTTTAAATTCAAATAGAAGTTATTATTATTATTGAACATTATATTGGACATATAAACTCTAGAATATGCAAGCAAAAAATATACGCATACACTGGCTAGCTATGCATGTGGTATTTAAAAAATATTCAACTAAAGTTTATATAAAATTTTATGACATTTTATATCTCACTTATTTAATCATAATGAGTTCTTTAAGCACGTCAAATCCTCATTTTCAATTAGATTTAATCTAATATTACATTAAGAGCATAACCTAATTATATATAAAAATATTTATAAAAATAAAATTTTACGCTGCCAAAAGTGATTATTTTTATAATATAAAATATAATAATTATTAATTACCTTAATAATGAATATCTTTGATCCTTCCACATGAGTATATAATCTCATCCCCTCACCACCATATTTCTTTGTTTTCTACCTTTAAATTCTTTCGGTGCTTCCCCTCTTCCTCTCATCCTTGTAGGAACAATCCAAAATAGATTTTAGCGAATGTATGCAGCTTGAAGGGAAATGACGTGGTATGGGGATCTTATAATCATCTTTAGATCCTAGGAAATAAATATAAAGTGCTCATAATTTGTATGTACATTTAAAGGTGAAGTTGGAAAGTTAGTAAGTTGAAGAGTCAAGATAGCATATGCAAGTTTTAATGTGTGCATTTAAAGGTGAAGGTGAAAAGTTAGTAAGTTGAAGAGGCAAGATAGCATATGCAAGTGTTTTTTTTGTATTTGTACATAGATAAATTCACAATTATTTTTTAATTTAAATTTTTACATTTTAGATATAGATTTTGAGAAGTTGAAAAGACAACCAAAATTTTTTACATTTTAGATATAGATTTTGAGAAGTTGAAGAGACAACCAAAATGACCATTAAAAATGACTTGAAAGACAATTAAAAAGTTGAATGTTATCAAAATTAATTTTTTCATAAATTATAATTAAGTATAGGGGTTGAATTCTTTTTTATATTTTTCTATATGAACATAATTATGGAATAGGTCATAAATATTAGGTCATTCTAATGAGGAATTGATTTCCCAAGTTTTTCTATTTTATAGTGTATATAGATAGATATAGACTAGGTGGATGGCCTGTGCTATCGCACGAGCACACTATTTTTATTAAAATTTTGGTAAATACAATTGAATATTATTTCATTTTCATTATACTTATTGTTGTAATGACTGTTGCAGTGCTTTTACATTCATAAGTCACATATTGTTTAAATTTTCATAGACATAATGTTGTAGGTTTAATATTTTATTAAATTTCAATGACAAAAGAATTTACTTTAAAAATATAATGGTAAATTCTTAACCATCTGAATAGATTTTGTTACATATTTTTTCTATAAAGACTAATATTTTTTTCCTCCAACTCTCGCTAATGGGTATATGTGTTTTTAATCTATTTAGAAAATCATTCTTATACCTTCTATAATGATTATAAGAATAAAGAAGGATGAACATTCTTCTTCAAACATTTATTTGTCACTTTTTATTATATTAATTTTTTGTATTTCAATTCATTTGATGTACTAAATTAATACTCTTGGAATCCATTAGTCATTGAGTCATTAATTTGTGCATATTTCTCTTACCTTCAATAATATAGTTTTTTTTGTATATCCTTTTTTCTTTTCTTTTTTCTCTCTCTCTTTTTTAATTTCTCTCTATGAGCTTTATTGTAAGGTTGATCATAAATGGACAAAATTTTAGTTTCATGCAATGTATAAATTTTATAGTGCCAAAGCATTCCTTGTAAAGGGAATAAAGTGAATTGGAAGGTTTATACCAAAAATAGTTATAAATTTTGATTTAATGAGTCAAAATTTGGAATCAAAATGATGCCAACATGGGACAATCCTCTTAAGAAAAGTCCTTAATACATTTAAAATAGAAAAATATTTGTAACCACTTTCACGTAATTGATCAATATCACAATGTTTGTCTACTTCATCATCAGCTTTCGATGAGCATGACTTTGTTGTTGATTTCTGAAACAAAATAGAAAAAAAAACAAATATTTGTATTTTTTGCAAGAATGGTAATGCTATACAAAAAAGTTGCTACAAATGTAAACGATTATCATTGGGATTGAAGAGGGCGACATTATATATGTATTGCTCTTGTTAGATATGAAAGTAAGATTTAGAAGTGGGTATTATGTGGTAGAGGGTGAGGGAGAATGTGCGACTCTATATATAGTGCAAAAATTTAATACGATGAATTAAAAATAGAATTTCAAAGGGCATACTTTTTTTTAGGTTAAAGAAACTTTACACATTCTTTAAATTAAGGACATTTGGAAAAATGAAATCTATTTTCCTAAAATTAAAATGGAATTTATTTGTGAGAAGGAGAGTTAGGAAGTTGAAACACATTTGCCCTTTCAAATTCTATATTTAGTACTATTAAAAAAACTTAATGTCTTAATTTTGAAAGAATCCTTACAAATGCTCATTTAATTCTTGTAATATTTTTTGAATTGAAACTCTCGTAAATAAAATGTATTGAAACCATACAATTTATTTATATTTTTTATTAACTTAATTCTACCAATGAACTTTTGATATGGAAAGAATTACGTGGAAAAAAAGTGTGTATTATGATATAAAATGTCTTTTGTTTCAAATTCATTTTGAAATATATGTACGTGTACATTGATTTAATAAAAAATGGAAATTGATTCTCAAAAAGAATAAGATTCACATTAATTATGGGGTTGGATATGTATTTGTGTAATTTTTTTTTCTTTAGTAATTTAATTAAAGAGTTGGTCAGATAGATATAAATATGCAATATATATTTTTAAAATTATAAAATGAAACCCCTCATCTTCTTTTTCTTTATTCTTTTTTTCTTTTTTTACTCTCATTAATTCATTAGATGTTTTAGTCATTAATTGTCCAATTTTTCTATTTTATATGTTACTAGGTGGATGGCCCGTGCTATCGCACGGGTTCTCATTAAATATATTTTATATTTTATATAGATATAAATAGATAGATTGTTTTTTTTTCACTTTACCCATCTTTAAGGATTTCTTGATTGATTTTTATTTTTCAACAATTTGAGAGTTGTCTTTTATTTTTTGTTTTGTGGTGAATGGAATTGTGATGTGATCATGCAAAAGTGAAAAGCTTATATACTGTGAAAGTGAGTAGAATACGAAAGGTTATGTTTTAAATATGATCTTATCTTTTGATTGGAATACCAAAAGTTGATATTATCTTCTTTTATTTTTACTTATATATTTGTAATATCAATGGTTATAATTTAATGACATTAAATTCATATTGTAATACTAAAGGTTAGTACAAAAGTTGCTAAATAATTTTAAATATTATATTTTAAATTTGATCTTATCTTTTGTTTGCAAGACCAAAGGTTGATCTTATTTTCTTTTATTTTTTATTTTTATTTGTAATATCAATGGTTATAACTTAATGGCTTTAATTTCATATTGAAATATCAAATGTTGTATCTTGTGTGTAATTCCAAAGATTACTTAATTTTAAAGAATAATTTTTTAATTAATTGCATGAGAATTCATTGACACACATTAATTATAAATTGACATGCTTATTATATTTATTTTTTCTTTAATTTTTACTCTCTATCTTTCATTGAAAATATTGTCATTGATTTCCAAATATGTTTATATAGATATATAGATATAGATATTCATTGGCGTTATATTTTATTCCTTACATTGGTTCCTCACATATATGTTTATAATATCCACACCAAGACACTTTATACTTGATGATAAAAATACAAAATATTTCAATATGAAGATGGTTTTTATATGATTGACTTCAATCACTTAAAAATTAATAAAAAAAATTATTATATTTTTTCTAGATACTTAAATTGTAAACTATTTCAATTATATATATTTTTAATTCAGCCAAATACATATTTTTTTTGTATAAATGTACAACATTATTTAAGAAATCAGTGAATGCATAAAAAGGGAAGATCAAAATTATCAAAATGCATGAATTTGAAGTTTGGTACAACATTAAGTATTAATATGTTGTGTTTTACATTTATAAACACAAAGACATTAGAAATATTTTTATGTTTAAGTTTTAGTGTAAGAAGCCATGCTTTGTTTAAAAAAATTAATTTTAGGGTGCATTCTACTTTTTTTTTATATAAATTAAAGTTTCTTCATGTTCCGATAAAATTAATTCAACTAAAATTTTATGGGTAAATTCATATAAGCCTAATATAAAAATAATTATAAAAAATTAAGAATCAAATTAAAAAAATCTTAAATCATCAAATTCAATAGTCATAACTTTATGTTTCTCTTTTTTTTGGTGTATAATGATATGGTTCTCTTCAATCCTATCATAATAAAATACAACCAAGTATCTTGAAATTATTTTTCTTACTTTTGCAAGAGAATGGGCTTTGAGGATGCAATTCCTAAGATGTCATTTTTATAATAATAATTTTATCAACCTTACTAAATAAGTTATTTATAACTCGATCTCATGGATATATTTCTAAAGTCTAGGAAAAAAATATAATCAAATTTACTTTCTCATGAAATAAATAAATCATCTAGATAATACTGTAAAATATTACATTCAAAAGGATTTTAGTACAAAATGAATTAATACTCACACTTACCTATTTCACTTACCAAATTATATGTCAAAGCAGCCAACTGCCGGACCTTTTTCTGATGTCATCTAAAACTGGATTTCACATATGTGTTGATATGAGATTGACTACAAATTCCCTGCAATTTATAGTGATTAAGTTAAAGTGCGTTACAATTAGACGGAGTTGATAAACCGATTGTTACATATGAGTTAATGAGATTGAATATTTCAAATTTGATAATAAAGCTTAGCATTTATATAGAATATCAAAAGACTTTTGACCTTTTGGATTTCAAACAATAAATATGAAACCACTCATTTTCTTTACACGCATCTTTTTTTTTCTTTTTTTTACTCTCATTATTATTTCATTAGATGCTTTGGTCATTAATTGACCAAAATTTTCTATTTTATAATGTATATAGATAAGTTATATAGATAATTATAAAATAATTATCTATATAACCAACGAGTTGATTAAATTATTTAATTTTTTTCTTTCCTTTTAATTGAATATTTGTTCATAAATGACGGACTTTTTCTTTATAATATATATATAGATAGATTGATAGAGAAGAAGAAATTTACTATTCTAATTGATAATATATATCATTAATTGTGTAATATTTTTTGTGAAAAGAAATTAGAAATTAATTTGTGATTTATTGAAATTAAATTGTAATATTGATGATATATGAGGGTTTAATATTGTGGTCAAATTTAATTTTAACTAGTTTTACCCGTCGTACCATGTATGACTACGATTCGATATTTTATAGACATTATAAATAGGATATTAATAAATAAATAAAAATATAATATAAACTTTAATATAAGTAATTTATTGCTCATATTATCTATATAATTTTTTTTTATCAAATATTATATTCTTCATATTTTATTACTTTTCATGTACGTAAATTTAGTGTTTATCAAATATTTCAATATATCTATTAAATACTTTATTTTCTATTTTTAATAAATTTAAAAATTATAAATATTTATCATTATTTTTTTATAAAAGAAAATCACTATATATCTATAAATAAATTCGTCAAAAGATATATGCTAAAATATTTATATTTATTTGAAAGGATTTTAAATATTTTTATCTTTAATTTTAAATACTTGTATAAGGAAGCTTTCAAAGAATATTATTATTATACTAAACAGATATTTGTTTGATGTTAGAGATAAATTTAAATAGTTAAAAAGAATTTAATAGAAAGAAGTTATAATATTAGAAATAAAAATTAATTTTTTAAATATGAGGTTGGGCTAGAATCGTTCTGGTGACTCGAAAAGGTACATCTTTAATATATCATTATAAATATTACCTATTTTATTATTTTTAAACATTATAAGTATTTATCATTAATTTTTTTATTAAAAAAGAAAAAATATATCTATAAATAAATTCGTCAAAAGACATCATGCTAAAAGATAAAAGATATTTATACTTATTTCAAAATATTTCAAATTTATTATCTATAATTTTAAATATTTGTATAAGGAAGTTTTCAAAAGATATTGTTATACTAAATAGGTATTTGTTTGATGTTAAAGATAGATTTAAATAGTTAAAGAAGAATTCAATAAGAAAAAATTAAAATATTAGGAATAAAAATTGATTTTGTAAATATGAGGTGGGGCCAGAATCGTTCTCGTGTCTCGAAAAGGTATATCTTTAATATATTGTTATAGATTTGTCATTAATTTGTTTATTATAAAAGAAAAGAATATATCTATAAATAATTTCATGAAAAAGACATCATGTTAAAAGTTAAAAGATATTTATACTTATTTATAAATATTTTAAATTTGTTATCTTTAATTTTAAATATTTGTATAAGGAAGCTTTCAAAAGATATTGTTATACTAAATAGATATTTGTTAAATGTTAAAGATAGATTTAAATAGTTAAAGAAGAATATAATAGGAAAAAGTTAAAATATTAGAAATAAAAATTAATTTTGTAAATATGAGGTGGGCCCATAATCGTTCTAGTGGCTCGAAAAGGGATAACTTTAATATATAGTTATTGGTTTTTTTGACTTTTGGTATTCTATATATTTCTATATAAAGTACATGATTAATTGGCATTCAATGATTAATTAAAGTTGCTTATGATCTTGTATAGAAATCATATATTATGTATAAAATGAGGAGTATCAATTGTCATTAAGATTATAAAAACTCTCAACTCAATCCAATATACAAAAATCAACATAGCCATTGTTACTTATATCACCAAACTCTCCACCTGAGATTGTCAACACAAGCGAAAATTATCAAGAGAACTTAGGCTCAATGAAAAATTTCATAGAAGCTTCCATTCGGCCGGGTTGTAATGGGGCTTGTTAAAGACAAAAAGGCGTGGAAATATTTTGGTTATGTGGCGCTAATAATAACCGGGAATCAAAGACTCCTAAAAACTCACATATTCCCAAAACTCTCATAAAAACATTCAACAAATCCACTCTCATTATGCTCACTTATTTCTTTCAACCCCTTTAATATCCAACTAATCTTGCTCAAAAACAAGGAAAATTTGGCTCATGTACACTTGCACTTTTCAACTCTTTTTTCGGACTCTTCTTTCATGATCTTTCTTTTTTTTTCTTTCTGAGGGGGTTCGGTACCGACCCTACTGGAGTCAGTACCGACCCTACTTGTAACACCCCGACTTCCGTCGAGGCGCTACTAGGGAATAGACCTTACCAGGTACTATTATTTAGGTTGGCAACTACACTGTAGGACCTTACAACTCGGGCACGACGAGAAAACATAATAAAACATCCAACCTTTATTTAGCAAAACTTAGAAAAAACGTATCATGCATGAATCCCCGAAAATCATAAATATCCAAAAACGTTACCACACCTACCGAAACTGAACTATCCAACAAAAATAGTAATAACAAAACGCAGTACCAACTCTATCTAACAAATATTAAAATCAACATCCCTACTATTATAAATAACTAGTAAAACCAATCCCACTATGACACGCGCTCTTTACCGCTCCGGCCCGTCATCTTGCCTCGGTTCCTGCACGGCTCCCTGATTCATACCTGGAACTAAAAAAAATGTTCCCCGAAGGGTCAGCGTCTAATCTACCAAGCTAGAAAGAATATGGAAACTGTAGAACGGTTTGAAAATCGGTTATCTATAGTCAGCATACAAATCCACAACCGCAATCATAACTCTAAAGGTCAATACCTGAATTAGTTATATCAGTCACACAAGTCACATACGCATTCACAATCACAATCACACACCAATGAAATTCTTCCTTTGTCCACAATCCGTCTTCCAAGGCGCTCATCACCGCGCCGAGTGCAGAGGCAGACCCTCCCACTCCACTTCCCAATCTCCCTTCTAACTCCGGGCTAAGCCTCCACTGGAGCGCTTGCCAAAAACACACAGATAAAAATTTTCGTTTGAAGGGGCACGATTTTCCCAGTCACACGGGTCAAAGTAGCCAACACTTCCTCAACACCAGCTACGATGGGCCGTGTCGGAAACGGTACCAACACAGAGAAAAACGTTCCAAAATAATTTCCGATAAAATACATTTAAAATCATTAACGCACACAACACACAAGGAGTTCAAAACAATTTAAAAGGGTATTCGGGACTAGTTCCCAAAACCCGCCCTACAATATTGATACGCAATCTAACAAGGGAGAAAAGAACCGAGCAAGTCGAAAAACGACTTACCTCGAAAGAAAGGTCCTTTGACAAAGACGGAATTTAAGAGCTTGAACAAAAGCGAGTCCCTAAGAAAAGAATTAACGAGATAGATCGAAATTAGGTACTATTCAAACCTATAAACGAACCCTACTTACATTACCACCCAATTAAGACGCCTAAGCCCGAACCAAATAAAATACTAACCACTGAATAACAAATTACAAGGTACGAAACTCAATTTAACTATCTTATACATCAGTATTTACTAAACTACCATTACTCCCCCAACATCAGTAGCTAACTATCTTATACATCAATATTAATTAAACCACCATTACCACCCAACACCAGTAGCTACTGCCGAAGATCAAGACAGCTCCCTCCTCAAATTCTCTCAAGCTACTAATTACTTTAAAACCCGCTAAAAACAATTAAATACCATCATATAACTTCAAAGCTACTTAGCCTTAGTGACACATTCTTACGATCTCCCTACTTACTAATTAATATGTACCCACTCCTAACAAAACAAGTTTTGTTTCCTAAAAAAAATACTTATATATAAGCTCATTAATCCCTTTATGTTCCACGAAAGAAAGATTGATTCACCCACCACATGAATTAACTTTAAGTCAAGTTAACACAACCTCTGACTGAACTAACCATAGCCTAACTTAGAACAACTTGCTTTCCTGGAACTAAACAACACTAAACCCGCTAACATTCGAAATTAAAATAGTGACATGGAAGGAGAAGTATACTAACCGACGACTACTAGGTGACTAGAATGGTGGCGGTAGCTTCGCAATTCGCCGGCAACGTGATTTAACCTGGTATGTGAATGGCCCAGACTTACGAATAAAATGTCGGAGAACGGATGGAAAGAAAATCAAAGGTCAATGTCAAACTCGGTGATCACGGAAAGAGGAAAACGGTAAGACATGAAGGGAGGAGGGGTTCTCGGCTTATCGTAGATCGTGAAGGCGCGGATTTTCTTTCGACGATGAAGAACAAAGACGCCGGCTTTGTTTTCTGCTAGAGGATAAGAAGATCGCACCGCTAGGGGACGGATTAACTCGAAACCTCGATCGAGTTCTGCGTGGAACACAATAGAGGCATTGAGGATGGGAATCGGCGTCGAGAAGGCGATCTCAGTTAGGCTTAGAAGACGCTGGCTGTTTGGCTTTTGACGAGGAAGGAAGATCCACAACGGGATTTAAGGCTAGGTAGTTAGGTTTAAGAAAATTAATTAATTCGGCTAAGATATGGCTAAGATAGATTCCCCTTTTAATTGATATCTAACTACTAAATTCTTATCTTGTAAGTATAATCTTAATTTTTATAAGGATAGCATCGGGTGACTAAAAAAACATAAGATTGGATTAAACCTTTTTATTTGGAAAAAGGATGACTAATATTGATATTAGTATTTATTCTTAACCCGAGATCACTTGCGGTTTAAGAAACGAGACCCATAACTGAAGAAACCGAGTATTACACTACTGGGGTCGGTAACGACTTTTCATTTTTTCCTTTTGTTTTTCCCCTTTACTTTTCACTTCTTTTGTAAGTGCATTTAGGGAACCAAACTCCGTTTACATGACAAATTGCAAGACTTTCACTTACCCAACCCAATATTACCCCACACTTGAACCAAACAACTCACTAAAAAAAAATCATCACAATAACCAACACTAAGTCCTAATTCCCAGATAGGGTAAATCTTATCTCGGCAAGGGATAATTTTTTTGGAGCTAAAAATAAAAGGCTTCAGGCTCAAATTGGCTTCAAAAATAAGGATAATGTAATGGTAAAAAAGGATTAATAGGGCTTATGAAAAATAAGTTCTCCATCATATGATTTCACATGCAATGAACTAATATCTCATATAGGTCTCAAGAAATAGATAACCATATCAATGACAAGAGATAATATGCATAAGGAGAGTAAATCACACAAGAAAAGAAGAGGGATTTTTGATGTTCTTCCTATAACGCCAAAAATAACTCACAAGGTAGCAATTTTTGTTGGATTTCAGTCACTTCTACCTAAGATCATATGTGCTCAATTTCATCACATTCTAAATAACCACATAAAAACAAGTTTTCAACATGATTCAGGCAAAGCTATCCAAACATGCTAAAGGAATTACATGATCAAGCAAGTTAAAGCATATCATAGGACATCTAAGTGGAATATTATCAATCCTAAAAACACAAAAAAATGACACAAAACTGAGTTTCCTTTTCCCATACCCCATACTTAAACTAAATAGTGTCCTCACTGTTTAAAACAAAGATATAAAAATAAAGAGGATAAGAAAAGGGAACTCACAAAATAAAACTAAAGCTGTCTGAAACCTTTGATCACTTGAGAAAATTTGTTGAATCTTTTCTCTCGAATCGGTAGAGGTCGATACCGAGCTTATTGCTTCTGTAACGAGCTTTATACACTGATCTCTTCGTTGTTGCACTTGGACCGAGTGTCATGAATCTTCTGTTTAGCACTTCTTCTTCTTGTACCCGAGTCACTTTTGAAAAACTTCTATCCTACTGTTGAATAAGGGTTTCTTGACAACAAATAAAGTCATCAACTCTCCACCCAAGATTTGTCAAAACAAGCAAGGAATCATCAAGAGAACTTAGGGGGCTCAATGAAAAACTTCATAGAAGCTTCCATTCGGCCGAGTTGTAATGGGGCTTAGTAAATACAATAGGGAGTGGAAATATTTTGGTCATGTGGTGCTAATAATATCCGGGAATCAAAGACTCCTAAAAACTCACATATCCAAAAACTCTCAAAAAAGATTATACCAAACTCACTTTTCTTTATGCACACTTATCTTCACTCACCCTTTATTATCCTAGAAAGTCTCATAACAAAATAAAAGAATCTCTGATATTATCTATAAATACAAATGCACTTCAACTCTTCACTTCCTTTTATCATTCTTCTTCTTTTTCTCTCTTTTTTTTATTATTTATCACCTCGCTGCCTCGTTAACGAACCCACTTCAGGGTCGTTAACGATCCGCCACATACATTCTTTCTTCTCTTTCTCACCTCGATTAAATACTTTATTTTGTGCATCTTATCAAGAGACCTTTCTTATTACATGTAAAAACAAGATACTTCCAATCTACCCTTCCCAAATATCCTTTAATTAAAGCAAAATATAAGCAACTCTCTTTTTAACACACCACAAAACTTATCTCTCCAATCTAAGTCCTAATTCCCGGATAGGGTCAAGCTTATCTCGGCTAGGGAATAATTTTGTGGAGCTAAAAATAAAAGGTTTCAGGCTAGAATTGGTTATCAAAAAGAAGGAATAATGTAAGGGTGGATAGGGAATAGTAGGGCTTATAAAAATAAGTTCTCCATCATATGATTTTCACAAGTAATGAACTAAAATCTTCAGCGGTTGTTCTCGGAAAGTGTGATCTGGTTCTACCACCAAATCCTCATAATTCAGTCTGTGACTAGGATCCGGAACATACTGTCTCAGCTGTGAGACGTGGAATACAGGGTGCACTCCTTCCAAAGCAGGCGACAACGCTAGCCTGTACGCCACCTCGCCTACTCTCTCCAGAATCTCGAATGGACCGATATATCGAGGACTCAACTTCCCTTTTACCCCGAATCTTCTTACCCCGCGGGTAGGCGATACTCTCAACCAAACATGGGCTCCGACCTCAAACTCCAACGGTCTACGCCTCTTGTCTGCATAGGACTTCTGGCGGCTCTGAGCAGCTAACATTCTCTCTCTAATTAAGGCCACTTTCCCGATCGTCTCCTCAATCATCTGTGGCCTCTCTCCTACTACATCCGAGGGATCATCCCAACATAGCGGTGTCCTACACTTCCGACCATATAAAGCCTCATACGGCGCCATCTGAATCGACGAATGCCAGCTGTTATTATAGGCAAACTCCACCAAAGCCAAATGATCCGACCACTGACCTCCCCAGTCTAATACGCAGGATCTCAGCATATTCTCTAGCGTCTGAATCGTCCTCTCTGTCTGACCGTCTGACTGCAGATGGTAAGCAGTCGTGAACTGTAATCTCGTCCCCAATGCCTCATGCACTTGCTGCCAATATCTGGAAGTGAAACGCCCATCTCGGTCCGACACAATCGTCTTAGGCACTCCGTGCAGCCTAACTATCTGATTAATAAACACCTCCACTAACTTGCTCACTTGCCACGTTTCTCGGATAGGCAAAAAGCGAGCAGTCTTCGTCAATCTATCCACCACTACCCAAATGGCATCATGACCTCTTCTGAGTCTCAAACCGGTGACAAAATCCATGGAGATGTCCTCCCATTTCCACTCTGGGATAGGAAGCGACTGAAGCATTCCTCCGGGTCTCTGATGCTCTATCTTCACCTGCTGGCAGACCTGACATTTAGCGACGAATCTTGCTACATCCGGCTTCATGCCATCCCACCAATAAAATTGTCGCAAATCCTTGTACATCTTACTCGCCCCGGGGTGGATTGAGTAAGGTGTAGCATGAGCCTCCTGCAAAATCTTCTGCCTCAACTCTGCATCTCGAGGTACACAAATCCGACCGCGTAAACACAAAATACCATCTGCTCTCTCCGCAAAGTCGGGTGCCTCTCCACGGCTCAATCTCTGCCTCAAATCCTGAATCATCGGACAATCTTCCTGCTTCTGCCTTACTTCCTCAAGTAAAGACGACCGACATTCTAGGGTTTTCAGACTACCCTGATGGCGCTGAATCTGCACTTCAATTCCGTACCTCACCAGCTCCCTCTGTAACTCTGGTTGCGCCGTCAGATGAGCCAACATACTCTCCTGAGGCGTCTTTCTGCTAAGGGCATCAGCGACCACATTCGCTTTCCCTGGGTGGTAAAGAATCTCAAGGTCGTAATCCTTCAGTAACTCAAGCCATCTCCTCTGTCGCATATTCAACTCCCTCTGAGTGAAGATGTACTTGAGGCTCTTGTGATCTGTCATCACTTTGCATGTACTCCCATACAAGTAATGACGCCAAATCTTCAGAGCATGTACCACAGCTGCCAACTCCAAATCATGAGTAGGGTAATTCTGTTCGTTCGGCTTCAACTGTCTAGAAGCATAAGCAATCACTCTGTCCCTCTGCATCAGCACACAACCCAGGCCTATCTTGGAGGCGTCACTGTAAATCACAAAATCCTCATTCCCCTGAGGAAGAGCTAATATAGGAGCCGAAGTTAACCTTCTCTTCAGCTCATCAAAACTCCGCTGGCAAGCTTCATTCCATTCGAAACGAGTAGTCTTCTTAAGCAAGTTGGTAAGTGGTTGGGCTATCCGAGAAAACCCTTCCACAAACCTCCTGTAATACCCTGCCAATCCTAGAAAACTCCGCACCTCCTTCACATTCTTCGGAGGTTCCCATGCCTTTACAGCTTCAATCTTTGCAGGGTCTACCATGACTCCCTTAGCTGATACGACATGCCCTAGAAAGGTAACTTCAGGCAACCAAAACTCACACTTGGACAGCTTAGCAAACAATCGATGCTGCCTCAATACTCCCAACACCAGCCTAAGATGCTCAGCGTGCTCCTCCTTACTCCGAGAGTAGATCAAAATGTCGTCAATGAATACTACTACGAATCTGTCCAAGTAGTCTATAAACACCCGGTTCATCAACTCCATAAATACAGCGGGTGCATTCGTCAGTCCGAACGGCATCACTACAAACTCATAATGTCCATACCTCGTTCGGAAAGCCGTCTTAGGTATATCTTCCTCCCGAATCCTCAGCTGGTGATAACCTGACCTCAAATCCACCTTGGAGAACACAGTAGCCCCCTGCAACTGATCCAACAAATCATCAATACGCGGCAACGGATACTTGTTCTTGATGGTAACGCGGTTCAACTCCCGATAATCGATACACAGACGGAGAGAACCATCCTTCTTCTTCACAAACAGAACTGGAGATCCCCATGGCGACGCACTCGGTCGTACGTAACCCTTCTCCAACAACTCCTCCAATTGTGCCTTCAGTTCCTGCATCTCCATCGGGGCCATGCGATATGGGGCTCTCGAAATCGGCCTCGTTCCCGACTCCAACTCAATTCCAAAATCCACCTCTCTCTGAGGAGGTAATCCTGGGAGTTCGTCAGGAAAAACGTCCTCAAACTCGCACACTACTGGTATATCCTGGATGTGCGGTTCCGCCTTGTCCCCCTGAAGGACATAACACCAATATCCAACACATCCGTCATTGAGCAACTTGGCGGCCTTCACCATACTAATCACCGATCCGGGCCCCTCCTGCTCTACCTCCTGACACACATGTCTGGTCCCATCATCTGCGGTTACTGTAACCGTACCTCTGTGTGTATCCAAAACCGCTCGATAACGCCTCATCCAGTCCATCCCCAGAATCACGTCATCATCCGGCGACAACTGCATTACTATAAAATCTGCATACCAATCTCTATTCCCTATTCTAATAGGGCACTGTAAAATCTCCTTATTCCCTCTTACTTTACTGCCGTCAGGCAGCCCCACAACAAAAGATACCCCCTCAGTGCAAGTCAATCCTAGTCTAGCCACGCAAGCAGAAGACATAAAAGAATGGGTAGCACCCGTATCAAACAGTATGTGAACAGGTCTAGACTGAATCCAAATCGTACCTGTAGCAGTCGGCGCGTGTAGGGCATCGGCCCTCCTCATCTCAAACACTCGGGGCTGATTGCCCCTGGTGTTGCTAACTCCTGCGCCGCGTCCTCTGCCCTGACTCGGTGTCTGCTGAAACTGCTGAGGCTGACGACGAGGCATCTGATTCACCGTTCTCGG
Source organism: Fallopia convolvulus (assembly GCA_964016875.1). NCBI lineage: Eukaryota > Viridiplantae > Streptophyta > Magnoliopsida > Caryophyllales > Polygonaceae > Fallopia > Fallopia convolvulus. Next base: position 36,260,995 of record OZ024732.1, on the reverse strand, counting down.
TGAAGATCCCTGTGAAGGTGCCCCCACCGTACAATATTGCTGCAAATGGCCAGGCTTCCCACAACTGAAACAACTCCTGACCGGCTTCGGACACTGACTCCTCAAATGAGCAGTACTTCCACAGTTGAAGCACTCTCTCTGTCCCCCAATGGGCTGACTCAGACGCCGATGGTCCTGACGACCCTGTGGCTGAAACCCTGATCGTTGCGGCTGAGAAGAGCCGGGCCGACTGTCTCTCCTAGATTCTGCCGGGGCAGACAACTTCTGCCTCTTGCTTCCCGTGGTATGCACCTCCAGCTGACTCTGTCGGGTCGTGGCCATAGCATAAGCTAAAGCAGACTGCTGAACGTCTGCCAATGTCGTAAGTCGGAGACCAGACACATAAGCACGTAGATGCGGTTGCAACCTTTTCAGAAAGGTCGCAATCTTCAACTCCTCAGTCGGGGCAGCATTTGGCACCGCTGCCAACTCCTGCTGAAACTTCAGAATAGTCTCAGATACTGTGATATTTTCGGGTCCAGCATCCCGAAAAGCAGCCTCTCGTGCCGCCCTCACCACCGGAGGACAATACCGATCTCGAATCTGCCTCTCAAACTCCTCGAAAGTAACCTCAGTCCGGTGGTCCCTACACAGCTCCCACCAGTCAAAAGCGCTCTCCTGTAACAGACTCTGTACTAAAGACATCTTCCGCTCCTCCGGTGCCTTAATAGAATCCAATGCAGATTTCACCCTCCTCAGCCACTGCTCTACGTCCGAACCCTGAGCTCCAGCAAAGTTCGGTACTCCAGTCTTCCTAAACTCTGCGAGCCACTTATCAGGCTGAGGCTCACGATACTGTCTCCTCGGTTCGACCACCTGATCAGCTATCACTGGTCCTCCAGAAGCTGGCGCTGCTCCCAGCTGGGCAGCCAAAATAGAATCTGGTCCAGGTGCCCTCCTCTCAGCTCCTTGTTGCCCCGCAACTGCATTCAAATTCGGTGCAGCTCCCGCACCCATCAACGTCTGCAATAACAGCTGAATCGCAACAGTCACCTCTGGGGCCAATCCTGCTGGTGGTACTCCTCCTCCCACCTGAGCCCCGTTTGCTGGGAGACCTCCTCCAGCGACAGAGGCACTGTCCTCTCGATGGACAGCAGCAGCCACATCCTGACTCTCAGCAACCTCCTCCTGATGGTTATCCTGTTGTACCTCTGGCTCAGCAGCTACAGGGGCCTCTCCTCTACCCCTGCCACGACCTCCTACTCGGCCTCTACCGCGGCCTCTTCCGCGGCCTCTTCCGTTAGCTGCAACAGCTCTAGCTCTGGTTGGTGGGGCCATCTATAATAGAAAGTCCCACAGTCAAAACTTAAACATTCTATTTTTCAACCTAATTCTTACTATTCTACGTGAGGTTCTTCGGTTGATGGGGCGGAGTCACGACGTGTCACCTACCCCCCTATATGCAACATGTCTACCCCAGTAAAAACATTTGAAAACACCGGCCGGTTTTGGTTTTAAGTTGGACCTCGGGTACTCTTTGTTGGTCAGTTCCATGTGCCCTGTTGTCAACCTGGCTCTGATACCAATTTGTAACACCCCGACTTCCGTCGAGGCGCTACTAGGGAATAGACCTTACCAGGTACTATTATTTAGGTTGGCAACTACACTGTAGGACCTTACAACTCGGGCACGACGAGAAAACATAATAAAACATCCAACCTTTATTTAGCAAAACTTAGAAAAAACGTATCATGCATGAATCCCCGAAAATCATAAATATCCAAAAACGTTACCACACCTACCGAAATTGAACTATCCAACAAAAATAGTAATAACAAAACGCAGTACCAACTCTATCTAACAAATATTAAAATCAACATCCCTACTATTATAAATAACTAGTAAAACCAATCCCACTATGACACGCGCTCTTTACCGCTCCGGCCCGTCATCTTGCCTCGGTTCCTGCACGGCTCCCTGATTCATACCTGGAACTAAAAAAAATGTTCCCCGAAGGGTCAGCGTCTAATCTACCAAGCTAGAAAGAATATGGAAACTGTAGAACGGTTTGAAAATCGGTTATTTATAGTCAGCATACAAATCCACAACCGCAATCATAACTCTAAGGGTCAATACCTGAATTAGTTATATCAGTCACACAAGTCACATACGCATTCACAATCACAATCACACACCAATGAAATTCTTCCTTTGTCCACAATCCGTCTTCCAAGGCGCTCATCACCGCGCCGAGTGCAGAGGCAGGCCCTCCCACTCCACTTCCCAATCTCCCTTCTAACTCCGGGCTAAGCCTCCACTGGAGCGCTTGCCAAAAACACACAGATAAAAATTTTCGTTTGAAGGGGCACGATTTTCCCAGTCACACGGGTCAAAGTAGCCAACACTTCCTCAACACCAGCTACGATGGGCCGTGTCGGAAACGGTACCAACACAGAGAAAAACGTTCCAAAATAATTTCCGATAAAATACATTTAAAATCATTAACGCACACAACACACAAGGAGTTCAAAACAATTTAAAAGGGTATTCGGGACTAGTTCCCAAAACCCGCCCTACAATATCGATACGCAATCTAACAAGGGAGAAAAGAACCGAGCAAGTCGAAAAACGACTTACCTCGAAAAGAAAGGTCCTTTGACAAAGACGGAATTTAAGAGCTTGAACAAAAGCGAGTCCCTAAGAAAAGAATTAACGAGATAGATCGAAATTAGGTACTATTCAAACCTATAAACGAACCCTACTTACATTACCACCCAATTAAGACGCCTAAGCCCGAACCAAATAAAATACTAACCACTGAATAACAAATTACAAGGTACGAAACTCAATTTAACTATCTTATACATCAGTATTTACTAAACTACCATTACTCCCCCAACATCAGTAGCTAACTATCTTATACATCAATATTAATTAAACCACCATTACCACCCAACACCAGTAGCTACTGCCGAAGATCAAGACAGCTCCCTCCTCAAATTCTCTCAAGCTACTAATTACTTTAAAACCCGCTAAAAACAATTAAATACCATCATATAACTTCAAAGCTACTTAGCCTTAGTGACACATTCTTACGATCTCCCTACTTACTAATTAATATGTACCCACTCCTAACAAAACAAGTTTTGTTTCCTAAAAAAAATACTTATATATAAGCTCATTAATCCCTTTATGTTCCACGAAAGAAAGATTGATTCACCCACCACATGAATTAACTTTAAGTCAAGTTAACACAACCTCTGACTGAACTAACCATAGCCTAACTTAGAACAACTTGCTTTCCTGGAACTAAACAACACTAAACCCGCTAACATTCGAAATTAAAATAGTGACATGGAAGGAGAAGTATACTAACCGACGACTACTAGGTGACTAGAATGGTGGCGGTAGCTTCGCAATTCGCCGGCAACGTGATTTAACCTGGTATGTGAATGGCCCAGACTTACGAATAAAATGTCGGAGAACGGATGGAAAGAAAATCAAAGGTCAATGTCAAACTCGGTGATCACGGAAAGAGGAAAACGGTAAGACATGAAGGGAGGAGGGGTTCTCGGCTTATCGTAGATCGTGAAGGCGCGGATTTTCTTTCGACGATGAAGAACAAAGACGCCGGCTTTGTTTTCTGCTAGAGGATAAGAAGATCGCACCGCTAGGGGACGGATTAACTCGAAACCTCGATCGAGTTCTGCGTGGAACACAATAGAGGCATTGAGGATGGGAATCGGCGTCGAGAAGGCGATCTCAGTTAGGCTTAGAAGACGCTGGCTGTTTGGCTTTTGACGAGGAAGGAAGATCCACAACGGGATTTAAGGCTAGGTAGTTAGGTTTAAGAAAATTAATTAATTCGGCTAAGATATGGCTAAGATAGATTCCCCTTTTAATTGATATCTAACTACTAAATTCTTATCTTGTAAGTATAATCTTAATTTTTATAAGGATAGCATCGGGTGACTAAAAAAACATAAGATTGGATTAAACCTTTTTATTTGGAAAAAGGATGACTAATATTGATATTAGTATTTATTCTTAACCCGAGATCACTTGCGGTTTAAGAAACGAGACCCATAACTGAAGAAACCGAGTATTACACTACTGGGGTCGGTAACGACTTTTCATTTTTTCCTTTTGTTTTTCCCCTTTACTTTTCACTTATTTTGTAAGTGCATTTAGGGAACCAAACTCCGTTTACATGACAAATTGCAAGACTTTCACTTACCCAACCCAATATTACCCCACACTTGAACCAAACAACTCACTAAAAAAAAATCATCACAATAACCAACACTAAGTCCTAATTCCCAGATAGGGTAAATCTTATCTCGGCAAGGGATAATTTTTTTGGAGCTAAAAATAAAAGGCTTCAGGCTCAAATTGGCTTCAAAAATAAGGATAATGTAATGGTAAAAAAGGATTAATAGGGCTTATGAAAAATAAGTTCTCCATCATATGATTTCACATGCAATGAACTAATATCTCATATAGGTCTCAAGAAATAGATAACCATATCAATGACAAGAGATAATATGCATAAGGAGAGTAAATCACACAAGAAAAGAAGAGGGATTTTTGATGTTCTTCCTATAACGCCAAAAATAACTCACAAGGTAGCAATTTTTGTTGGATTTCAGTCACTTCTACCTAAGATCATATGTGCTCAATTTCATCACATTCTAAATAACCACATAAAAACAAGTTTTCAACATGATTCAGGCAAAGCTATCCAAACATGCTAAAGGAATTACATGATCAAGCAAGTTAAAGCATATCATAGGACATCTAAGTGGAATATTATCAATCCTAAAAACACAAAAAAATGACACAAAACTGAGTTTCCTTTTCCCATACCCCATACTTAAACTAAATAGTGTCCTCACTGTTTAAAACAAAGATATAAAAATAAAGAGGATAAGAAAAGGGAACTCACAAAATAAAACTAAAGCTGTCTGAAACCTTTGATCACTTGAGAAAATTTGTTGAATCTTTTCTCTCGAATCGGTAGAGGTCGATACCGAGCTTATTGCTTCTGTAACGAGCTTTATACACTGATCTCTTCGTTGTTGCACTTGGACCGAGTGTCATGAATCTTCTGTTTAGCACTTCTTCTTCTTGTACCCGAGTCACTTTTGAAAAACTTCTATCCTACTGTTGAATAAGGGTTTCTTGACAACAAATAAAGTCATCAACTCTCCACCCAAGATTTGTCAAAACAAGCAAGGAATCATCAAGAGAACTTAGGGGGCTCAATGAAAAACTTCATAGAAGCTTCCATTCGGCCGAGTTGTAATGGGGCTTAGTAAATACAATAGGGAGTGGAAATATTTTGGTCATGTGGTGCTAATAATATCCGGGAATCAAAGACTCCTAAAAACTCACATATCCAGAAACTCTCAAAAAAGATTATACCAAACTCACTTTTCTTTATGCACACTTATCTTCACTCACCCTTTATTATCCTAGAAAGTCTCATAACAAAATAAAAGAATCTCTGATATTATCTATAAATACAAATGCACTTCAACTCTTCATTTGCTTTTATCATTCTTCTTCTTTTTCTCTCTTTTTTATATTATTTATCACCTCGTTGCCTCGTTAACGAACCCACTTCAGGGTCGTTAACGATCCGCCGCATACATTCTTTCTTCTCTTTCTCACCTCGATTAAATACTTTATTTTGTGCATCTTATCAAGAGACCTTTCTTATTACATGTAAAAACAAGATACTTCCAATCTACCCTTCCCAAATATCCTTTAATTAAAGCAAAATATAAGCAACTCTCTTTTTAACACACCACAAAACTTACCTCTCCAATATAAGTCCTAATTCCCGGATAGGGTCAAGCTTATCTCGGCTAGGGAATAATTTTGTGGAGCTAAAAATAAAAGGTTTCAGGCTAGAATTGGTTATCAAAAAGAAGGAATAATGTAAGGGTGGATAGGGAATAGTAGGGCTTATAAAAATAAGTTCTCCATCATATGATTTTCACAAGTAATGAACTAAAATCTTCAGCGGTTGTTCTCGGAAAGTGTGATCTGGTTCTACCACCAAATCCTCATAATTCAGTCTGTGACTAGGATCCGGAACATACTGTCTCAGCTGTGAGACGTGGAATACAGGGTGCACTCCTTCCAAAGCAGGCGACAACGCTAGCCTGTACGCCACCTCGCCTACTCTCTCCAGAATCTCGAATGGACCGATATATCGAGGACTCAACTTCCCTTTTACCCCGAATCTTCTTACCCCGCGGGTAGGCGATACTCTCAACCAAACATGGGCTCCGACCTCAAACTCCAACGGTCTACGCCTCTTGTCTGCATAGGACTTCTGGCGGCTCTGAGCAGCTAACATTCTCTCTCTAATTAAGGCCACTTTCCCGATCGTCTCCTCAATCATCTGTGGCCTCTCTCCTACTACATCCGAGGGATCATCCCAACATAGCGGTGTCCTACACTTCCGACCATATAAAGCCTCATACGGCGCCATCTGAATCGACGAATGCCAGCTGTTATTATAGGCAAACTCCACCAAAGCCAAATGATCCGACCACTGACCTCCCCAGTCTAATACGCAGGATCTCAGCATATTCTCTAGCGTCTGAATCGTCCTCTCTGTCTGACCGTCTGACTGCAGATGGTAAGCAGTCGTGAACTGTAATCTCGTCCCCAATGCCTCATGCACTTGCTGCCAATATCTGGAAGTGAAACGCCCATCTCGGTCCGACACAATCGTCTTAGGCACTCCGTGCAGCCTAACTATCTGATTAATAAACACCTCCACTAACTTGCTCACTTGCCACGTTTCTCGGATAGGCAAAAAGCGAGCAGTCTTCGTCAATCTATCCACCACTACCCAAATGGCATCATGACCTCTTCTGAGTCTCAAACCGGTGACAAAATCCATGGAGATGTCCTCCCATTTCCACTCTGGGATAGGAAGCGACTGAAGCATTCCTCCGGGTCTCTGATGCTCTATCTTCACCTGCTGGCAGACCTGACATTTAGCGACGAATCTTGCTACATCCGGCTTCATGCCATCCCACCAATAAAATTGTCGCAAATCCTTGTACATCTTACTCGCCCCGGGGTGGATTGAGTAAGGTGTAGCATGAGCCTCCTGCAAAATCTTCTGCCTCAACTCTGCATCTCGAGGTACACAAATCCGACCGCGTAAACACAAAATACCATCTGCTCTCTCCGCAAAGTCGGGTGCCTCTCCACGGCTCAATCTCTGCCTCAAATCCTGAATCATCGGACAATCTTCCTGCTTCTGCCTTACTTCCTCAAGTAAAGACGACCGACATTCTAGGGTTTTCAGACTACCCTGATGGCGCTGAATCTGCACTTCAATTCCGTACCTCACCAGCTCCCTCTGTAACTCTGGTTGCGCCGTCAGATGAGCCAACATACTCTCCTGAGGCGTCTTTCTGCTAAGGGCATCAGCGACCACATTCGCTTTCCCTGGGTGGTAAAGAATCTCAAGGTCGTAATCCTTCAGTAACTCAAGCCATCTCCTCTGTCGCATATTCAACTCCCTCTGAGTGAAGATGTACTTGAGGCTCTTGTGATCTGTCATCACTTTGCATGTACTCCCATACAAGTAATGACGCCAAATCTTCAGAGCATGTACCACAGCTGCCAACTCCAAATCATGAGTAGGGTAATTCTGTTCGTTCGGCTTCAACTGTCTAGAAGCATAAGCAATCACTCTGTCCCTCTGCATCAGCACACAACCCAGGCCTATCTTGGAGGCGTCACTGTAAATCACAAAATCCTCATTCCCCTGAGGAAGAGCTAATATAGGAGCCGAAGTTAACCTTCTCTTCAGCTCATCAAAACTCCGCTGGCAAGCTTCATTCCATTCGAAACGAGTAGTCTTCTTAAGCAAGTTGGTAAGTGGTTGGGCTATCCGAGAAAACCCTTCCACAAACCTCCTGTAATACCCTGCCAATCCTAGAAAACTCCGCACCTCCTTCACATTCTTCGGAGGTTCCCATGCCTTTACAGCTTCAATCTTTGCAGGGTCTACCATGACTCCCTTAGCTGATACGACATGCCCTAGAAAGGTAACTTCAGGCAACCAAAACTCACACTTGGACAGCTTAGCAAACAATCGATGCTGCCTCAATACTCCCAACACCAGCCTAAGATGCTCAGCGTGCTCCTCCTTACTCCGAGAGTAGATCAAAATGTCGTCAATGAATACTACTACGAATCTGTCCAAGTAGTCTATAAACACCCGGTTCATCAACTCCATAAATACAGCGGGTGCATTCGTCAGTCCGAACGGCATCACTACAAACTCATAATGTCCATACCTCGTTCGGAAAGCCGTCTTAGGTATATCTTCCTCCCGAATCCTCAGCTGGTGATAACCTGACCTCAAATCCACCTTGGAGAACACAGTAGCCCCCTGCAACTGATCCAACAAATCATCAATACGCGGCAACGGATACTTGTTCTTGATGGTAACGCGGTTCAACTCCCGATAATCGATACACAGACGGAGAGAACCATCCTTCTTCTTCACAAACAGAACTGGAGATCCCCATGGCGACGCACTCGGTCGTACGTAACCCTTCTCCAACAACTCCTCCAATTGTGCCTTCAGTTCCTGCATCTCCATCGGGGCCATGCGATATGGGGCTCTCGAAATCGGCCTCGTTCCCGACTCCAACTCAATTCCAAAATCCACCTCTCTCTGAGGAGGTAATCCTGGGAGTTCGTCAGGAAAAACGTCCTCAAACTCGCACACTACTGGTATATCCTGGATGTGCGGTTCCGCCTTGTCCCCCTGAAGGACATAACACCAATATCCAACACATCCGTCATTGAGCAACTTGGCGGCCTTCACCATACTAATCACCGATCCGGGCCCCTCCTGCTCTACCTCCTGACACACATGTCTGGTCCCATCATCTGCGGTTACTGTAACCGTACCTCTGTGTGTATCCAAAACCGCTCGATAACGCCTCATCCAGTCCATCCCCAGAATCACGTCATCATCCGGCGACAACTGCATTACTATAAAATCTGCATACCAATCTCTATTCCCTATTCTAATAGGGCACTGTAAAATCTCCTTATTCCCTCTTACTTTACTGCCGTCAGGCAGCCCCACAACAAAAGATACCCCCTCAGTGCAAGTCAATCCTAGTCTAGCCACGCAAGCAGAAGACATAAAAGAATGGGTAGCACCCGTATCAAACAGTATGTGAACAGGTCTAGACTGAATCCAAATCGTACCTGTAGCAGTCGGCGCGTGTAGGGCATCGGCCCTCCTCATCTCAAACACTCGGGGCTGATTGCCCCTGGTGTTGCTAACTCCTGCGCCGCGTCCTCTGCCCTGACTCGGTGTCTGCTGAAACTGCTGAGGCTGACGACGAGGCATCTGATTCACCGTTCTCGGTGAAGATCCCTGTGAAGGTGCCCCCACCGTACAATATTGCTGCAAATGGCCAGGCTTCCCACAACTGAAACAACTCCTGACCGGCTTCGGACACTGACTCCTCAAATGAGCAGTACTTCCACAGTTGAAGCACTCTCTCTGTCCCCCAATGGGCTGACTCAGACGCCGATGGTCCTGACGACCCTGTGGCTGAAACCCTGATCGTTGCGGCTGAGAAGAGCCGGGCCGACTGTCTCTCCTAGATTCTGCCGGGGCAGACAACTTCTGCCTCTTGCTTCCCGTGGTATGCACCTCCAGCTGACTCTGTCGGGTCGTGGCCATAGCATAAGCTAAAGCAGACTGCTGAACGTCTGCCAATGTCGTAAGTCGGAGACCAGACACATAAGCACGTAGATGCGGTTGCAACCTTTTCAGAAAGGTCGCAATCTTCAACTCCTCAGTCGGGGCAGCATTTGGCACCGCTGCCAACTCCTGCTGAAACTTCAGAATAGTCTCAGATACTGTGATATTTTCGGGTCCAGCATCCCGAAAAGCAGCCTCTCGTGCCGCCCTCACCACCGGAGGACAATACCGATCTCGAATCTGCCTCTCAAACTCCTCGAAAGTAACCTCAGTCCGGTGGTCCCTACACAGCTCCCACCAGTCAAAAGCGCTCTCCTGTAACAGACTCTGTACTAAAGACATCTTCCGCTCCTCCGGTGCCTTAATAGAATCCAATGCAGATTTCACCCTCCTCAGCCACTGCTCTACGTCCGAACCCTGAGCTCCAGCAAAGTTCGGTACTCCAGTCTTCCTAAACTCTGCGAGCCACTTATCAGGCTGAGGCTCACGATACTGTCTCCTCGGTTCGACCACCTGATCAGCTATCACTGGTCCTCCAGAAGCTGGCGCTGCTCCCAGCTGGGCAGCCAAAATAGAATCTGGTCCAGGTGCCCTCCTCTCAGCTCCTTGTTGCCCCGCAACTGCATTCAAATTCGGTGCAGCTCCCGCACCCATCAACGTCTGCAATAACAGCTGAATCGCAACAGTCACCTCTGGGGCCAATCCTGCTGGTGGTACTCCTCCTCCCACCTGAGCCCCGTTTGCTGGGAGACCTCCTCCAGCGACAGAGGCACTGTCCTCTCGATGGACAGCAGCAGCCACATCCTGACTCTCAGCAACCTCCTCCTGATGGTTATCCTGTTGTACCTCTGGCTCAGCAGCTACAGGGGCCTCTCCTCTACCCCTGCCACGACCTCCTACTCGGCCTCTACCGCGGCCTCTTCCGCGGCCTCTTCCGTTAGCTGCAACAGCTCTAGCTCTGGTTGGTGGGGCCATCTATAATAGAAAGTCCCACAGTCAAAACTTAAACATTCTATTTTTCAACCTAATTCTTACTATTCTACGTGAGGTTCTTCGGTTGATGGGGCGGAGTCACGACGTGTCACCTACCCCCCTATATGCAACATGTCTACCCCAGTAAAAACATTTGAAAACACCGGCCGGTTTTGGTTTTAAGTTGGACCTCGGGTACTCTTTGTTGGTCAGTTCCATGTGCCCTGTTGTCAACCTGGCTCTGATACCAATTTGTAACACCCCGACTTCCGTCGAGGCGCTACTAGGGAATAGACCTTACCAGGTACTATTATTTAGGTTGGCAACTACACTGTAGGACCTTACAACTCGGGCACGACGAGAAAACATAATAAAACATCCAACCTTTATTTAGCAAAACTTAGAAAAAACGTATCATGCATGAATCCCCGAAAATCATAAATATCCAAAAACGTTACCACACCTACCGAAATTGAACTATCCAACAAAAATAGTAATAACAAAACGCAGTACCAACTCTATCTAACAAATATTAAAATCAACATCCCTACTATTATAAATAACTAGTAAAACCAATCCCACTATGACACGCGCTCTTTACCGCTCCGGCCCGTCATCTTGCCTCGGTTCCTGCACGGCTCCCTGATTCATACCTGGAACTAAAAAAAATGTTCCCCGAAGGGTCAGCGTCTAATCTACCAAGCTAGAAAGAATATGGAAACTGTAGAACGGTTTGAAAATCGGTTATTTATAGTCAGCATACAAATCCACAACCGCAATCATAACTCTAAGGGTCAATACCTGAATTAGTTATATCAGTCACACAAGTCACATACGCATTCACAATCACAATCACACACCAATGAAATTCTTCCTTTGTCCACAATCCGTCTTCCAAGGCGCTCATCACCGCGCCGAGTGCAGAGGCAGGCCCTCCCACTCCACTTCCCAATCTCCCTTCTAACTCCGGGCTAAGCCTCCACTGGAGCGCTTGCCAAAAACACACAGATAAAAATTTTCGTTTGAAGGGGCACGATTTTCCCAGTCACACGGGTCAAAGTAGCCAACACTTCCTCAACACCAGCTACGATGGGCCGTGTCGGAAACGGTACCAACATAGAGAAAAACGTTCCAAAATAATTTCCGATAAAATACATTTAAAATCATTAACGCACACAACACACAAGGAGTTCAAAACAATTTAAAAGGGTATTCGGGACTAGTTCCCAAAACCCGCCCTACAATATCGATACGCAATCTAACAAGGGAGAAAAGAACCGAGCAAGTCGAAAAACGACTTACCTCGAAAAGAAAGGTCCTTTGACAAAGACGGAATTTAAGAGCTTGAACAAAAGCGAGTCCCTAAGAAAAGAATTAACGAGATAGATCGAAATTAGGTACTATTCAAACCTATAAACGAACCCTACTTACATTACCACCCAATTAAGACGCCTAAGCCCGAACCAAATAAAATACTAACCACTGAATAACAAATTACAAGGTACGAAACTCAATTTAACTATCTTATCATCAGTATTTACTAAACTACCATTACTCCCCCAACATCAGTAGCTAACTATCTTATACATCAATATTAATTAAACCACCATTACCACCCAACACCAGTAGCTACTGCCGAAGATCAAGACAGCTCCCTCCTCAAATTCTCTCAAGCTACTAATTACTGTAAAACCCGCTAAAAACAATTAAATACCATCATATAACTTCAAAGCTACTTAGCCTTAGTGACACATTCTTACGATCTCCCTACTTACTAATTAATATGTACCCACTCCTAACAAAACAAGTTTTGTTTCCTAAAAAAAATACTTATATATAAGCTCATTAATCCCTTTATGTTCCACGAAAGAAAGATTGATTCACCCACCACATGAATTAACTTTAAGTCAAGTTAACACAACCTCTGACTGAACTAACCATAGCCTAACTTAGAACAACTTGCTTTCCTGGAACTAAACAACACTAAACCCGCTAACATTCGAAATTAAAATAGTGACATGGAAGGAGAAGTATACTAACCGACGACTACTAGGTGACTAGAATGGTGGCGGTAGCTTCGCAATTCGCCGACAACGTGATTTAACCTGGTATGTGAATGGCCCAGACTTACGAATAAAATGTCGGAGAACGGATGGAAAGAAAATCAAAGGTCAATGTCAAACTCGGTGATCACGGAAAGAGGAAAACGGTAAGACATGAAGGGAGGAGGGGTTCTCGGCTTATCGTAGATCGTGAAGGCGCGGATTTTCTTTCGACGATGAAGAACAAAGACGCCGGCTTTGTTTTCTGCTAGAGGATAAGAAGATCGCACCGCTAGGGGACGGATTAACTCGAAACCTCGATCGAGTTCTGCGTGGAACACAATAGAGGCATTGAGGATGGGAATCGGCGTCGAGAAGGCGATCTCAGTTAGGCTTAGAAGACGCTGGCTGTTTGGCTTTTGACGAGGAAGGAAGATCCACAACGGGATTTAAGGCTAGGTAGTTAGGTTTAAGAAAATTAATTAATTCGGCTAAGATATGGCTAAGATAGATTCCCCTTTTAATTGATATCTAACTACTAAATTCTTATCTTGTAAGTATAATCTTAATTTTTATAAGGATAGCATCGGGTGACTAAAAAAACATAAGATTGGATTAAACCTTTTTATTTGGAAAAAGGATGACTAATATTGATATTAGTATTTATTCTTAACCCGAGATCACTTGCGGTTTAAGAAACGAGACCCATAACTGAAGAAACCGAGTATTACACTACTGGGGTCGGTAACGACTTTTCATTTTTTCCTTTTGTTTTTCCCCTTTACTTTTCACTTATTTTGTAAGTGCATTTAGGGAACCAAACTCCGTTTACATGACAAATTGCAAGACTTTCACTTACCCAACCCAATATTACCCCACACTTGAACCAAACAACTCACTAAAAAAAAATCATCACAATAACCAACACTAAGTCCTAATTCCCAGATAGGGTAAATCTTATCTCGGCAAGGGATAATTTTTTTGGAGCTAAAAATAAAAGGCTTCAGGCTCAAATTGGCTTCAAAAATAAGGATAATGTAATGGTAAAAAAGGATTAATAGGGCTTATGAAAAATAAGTTCTCCATCATATGATTTCACATGCAATGAACTAATATCTCATATAGGTCTCAAGAAATAGATAACCATATCAATGACAAGAGATAATATGCATAAGGAGAGTAAATCACACAAGAAAAGAAGAGGGATTTTTGATGTTCTTCCTATAACGCCAAAAATAACTCACAAGGTAGCAATTTTTGTTGGATTTCAGTCACTTCTACCTAAGATCATATGTGCTCAATTTCATCACATTCTAAATAACCACATAAAAACAAGTTTTCAACATGATTCAGGCAAAGCTATCCAAACATGCTAAAGGAATTACATGATCAAGCAAGTTAAAGCATATCATAGGACATCTAAGTGGAATATTATCAATCCTAAAAACACAAAAAAATGACACAAAACTGAGTTTCCTTTTCCCATACCCCATACTTAAACTAAATAGTGTCCTCACTGTTTAAAACAAAGATATAAAAATAAAGAGGATAAGAAAAGGGAACTCACAAAATAAAACTAAAGCTGTCTGAAACCTTTGATCACTTGAGAAAATTTGTTGAATCTTTTCTCTCGAATCGGTAGAGGTCGATACCGAGCTTATTGCTTCTGTAACGAGCTTTATACACTGATCTCTTCGTTGTTGCACTTGGACCGAGTGTCATGAATCTTCTGTTTAGCACTTCTTCTTCTTGTACCCGAGTCACTTTTGAAAAACTTCTATCCTACTGTTGAATAAGGGTTTCTTGACAACAAATAAAGTCATCAACTCTCCACCCAAGATTTGTCAAAACAAGCAAAGAATCATCAAGAGAACTTAGGGGGCTCAATGAAAAACTTCATAGAAGCTTCCATTCGGCCGGGTTGTAATGGGGCTTAGTAAATACAATAGGGAGTGGAAATATTTTGGTCATGTGGTGCTAATAATATCCGGGAATCAAAGACTCCTAAAACCTCACATATCCAAAAACTCTCAAAAAAGATTATACCAAACTCACTTTTCTTTATGCACACTTATCTTCACTCACCCTTTATTATCCTAGAAAGTCTCATAACAAAATAAAAGAATCTCTGATATTATCTATAAATACAAATGCACTTCAACTCTTCACTTCCTTTTATCATTCTTCTTCTTTTTCTCTCTTTTTTTATTATTTATCACCTCGCTGCCTCGTTAACGAACCCACTTCAGGGTCGTTAACGATCCGCCGCATACATTCTTTCTTCTCTTTCTCACCTCGATTAAATACTTTATTTTGTGCATCTTATCAAGAGACCTTTCTTATTACATGTAAAAAGAAGATACTTCCAATCTACCCTTCCCAAATATCCTTTAATTAAAGCAAAATATAAGCAACTCTCTTTTTAACACACCACAAAACTTACCTCTCCAATCTAAGTCCTAATTCCCGGATAGGGTCAAGCTTATCTCGGCTAGGGAATAATTTTGTGGAGCTAAAAATAAAAGGTTTCAGGCTAGAATTGGTTATCAAAAAGAAGGAATAATGTAAGGGTGGATAGGGAATAGTAGGGCTTATAAAAATAAGTTCTCCATCATATGATTTTCACAAGTAATGAACTAAAAATCTTATACGGGTCTCAAGAAATAGATAACCATCACAATTCCAAGAGATAATATGCATAAAGAGAGTAAATCACACAAGAAAAGAAGAGAGATTTATAAATGTTCTCCCTATAAGGCCAAAAATAACTCACAAGGTAGATTTTGTTAGATTGCATCATCTATGCTATAAAGTATATGTGCTCAATTTCATCAAATGCTATCTTCTTCTAAAACCAATAATTTCAAGTTGAGAATCCGGCTATACTTTTAAAGACATGCTTGCAAGGAATTATATGATTAAGTTAGAGATTGCAATCATAGAACCTAAGAAAGGGATATCTATCAATTCTAAAACTCTTTTTAGATTTTTCAAATTTTTTCAATTTTATTTCAATTTTTTTCGATTTGCAACTTAAAGAAATAAAAACTACATAAAACACATAAACACCTAGGACACAAGTTTTCTACTTTCTCCCACCCCATACTTAAAATTACAGTGTCCCCACTGTAAGAAAAATAAGAAGAAGGAAAAGAAGAAAAGAAAACAATAAAAGATAAAAAAAAGAAAAAGAAAGACATAAAAACTTACAAAGTTGCAAAAGTGGAAACAAGGAAAAACTTCATCTTCGTGCTGAATCAACGGTTTGGTGGAGGAAAGTAGTGCTCAAAGTTCCCCATGAAGTCGTACATCGTCCTCCAACGCTCAACGTCCTCCGCCTCTCTCTGACGCTGCCTCTCATCCTCCATCGACATGCGAGCTGAATAGACAGATTCCCATCTATCCATCCTCCTATGAATGTGATCCTGCTGGAGGTGAAGCTGTTGCATCCGTGCAGAAAGATCCTCGGCCCATGGTGGTGGTATACTCGATCCTGTGTACTCGGGCTGAGGAGGTGGTGGGTAGTGAGGCTGGAAGTGGTCTTGATACATCACCGGGTTGTAAGGCATGAGTCCATAGTCATGAGGGTCGACAGGAGCTGGTGGTGGGTCGACAGGAGCTCTCGGCACCTCGTTAACGAAGCTGGGTGCCTCGTTAACAGTGTTGGGATGGGGCTGGAAATGGTCGTTAACGAGCCTGGTGGGCTCGTCAACGAGGATGTTGCTCCCCAAGACCTCTGTGTCGATGTCTTCTTCCTGGTAATTTAGATCCTCAGTGCCGCCCTAGGTGTCGGCCTCTTCAGTGTCGTTGCCTACTACCTCGGTATCCTCTTCTTCATCTTCATCTTCATCTTCATCTTCATCCATGGCTTCTCGCTGAAACCGGGATTCACATGGCCTAAGCGAAAGCTCGTCCTCCGGTTTAGGTTCCAATGGGTAGGCATGTCCCGTCCACGCCTGGTACCAATTCGGTACGTAGAGAAGCTCGAATTTGTTGAGGGTAGGTGTAACGATGCGATCTTGAACCTTCACCTTGAATCCTCCCTCGGCTTGAATGAAGACACCGGAGCTATACCAATAATTTTTGTTGAGGAGTTGGGCGTGAGCCGGTGTGTAGCGGGTGAGATCGACTCCAAGATTCTTAGCCAAGAGGCTAACCAAGTTGCCACACCAAACCTCCTTGGACTTGGTTGATTTCCCAACGTAGTAAAGCCACCCGTACCCCAAATTTAAGGGGCCGGGCTCCTAAAAAAGGATGGTGCGGAAACAAGCAACTTCCGTCCTTGTAGGCCGGTTCAGCTCTCTCTTCGGCCAAAACGTCGCGGCGAGGACTCTAAGAATAATCCTGAAGATGGGGTTGATGATGGTTGCCCCGGATAATGCCGCGGTGGAGGATTGAACCTCCCCGGTGATGTAGCTCCAAGTGCGGGTCACTCGGTAGTCCTTCAAGCTGTAATCTCTAGACGGGTTTGGGAGCTCTAAGATTGCGTTGAACTCCGCCATTGTGAACTCACGGTCCTCGTTACCGATCCGAAACCGGATCCGTCCCGCCGAGGTCTTCGATGAGAAGTTGGTCTCCAAGGTGGCCAAGAACTCGGATGTGAGGGCCGGATAGTGTGGCAAACTCTCTTGCTTTAGAAGATGGGCGGCCTCAAGGATGACGAAGGCCTCCTTGACGTCCGTGTAGATCCCCGTGTTGACAACGTTGGACTTTGAGAACCATCGGGTGTAGTGGTCCTTCTCCAGAAAATCACGGTAACAACGTACTTGGCCCTGAGTGCTCAAAATCACATCATCCACTCGAGGTGGAGATGGGGACCTATGGTTTCTCCTCTTCTTCTGTGCTCGTGTAGCGGGTCTGCTTGAACTTGCCATGGATCCTACAAAATAATCAAGACTTTTCCAAGATAAGATCCACTCAAAAATAGATAGGTAAGAGACCCCATACTTGGTCTCGAATTAACCTCGGAATTATTCGTTAACTACCCAATTGGGTCGTTTACGATTCTGGACTCGGTATTGATTTCTGAAGCATTGCAGGGTCATTAACGAGCCTGGGTGGGTCATTAACGAGCCACCGAGACCAAAATTACAGAATTTCCGATTTTAATCTACCTTAAATTAAAGCACAAATCAAGCATGCAATCTTCTATATTTTTCCACCAATCCCACAATCGGGTATAAGCACCCCATACTTGCTCGATTACCCATCCCGACATGCTAAAATTACCCAAAATTTTGACATGCAAAGTTTGAACTTAAGATTTAGAACAAGAAAAACTCATGCTTTCCTAACTAGAGTGTTGCAATAGATAATCTAACATGAATAATCCTTCCTAAAACATGAACAACTAAGCACAATCAAGAATTTTTATGAACGAAAACCAAGCATGCAAATCGACCTCTCTAAGAACACGGTTCAAGATATGAAATTTATACCCTAAAAACAATGAATCATGCAATTTCGAGTAAGGGTTTAGAAATCATACCGGAGAATCGAGAAATTGAAGAACAAGGGGTCGGAATCGGGGTGGTTAATGAGCTCGGGTCTCGTCGGTGAGGAAAGCGGTTTCCGGGCTCCGGTAACGACGGTCTCTTGGTGGTCGGTGAAGGATTCCGAACCGGTGGGAGAGAAGGGAGATGAATTTCGAGCTCCTTGGGTTTTTTAGAAGTATGAAATTGGGAGGGTGGTGGTAGATTTGTGGAAGGGGGTAAAATGGTTTTTATAGGAGAGGGAAGGGTAGGTAGAGGCAGCGGCTAGGGTAGAAAATAAGATAGATTAGGGTAAAAATCTTGCCTGCCCCGTGTTTTTACGAGTCGGGTCTTTGAACCGGGTCGTTAACGACCCTGGGTGGGTCGTTAACGAGCTGTCGTAGCCTTCTTGGAGTGATTTTTCGATCCCTTCTCCTGAAATCTTATTAGCTCAAAAAATCTAATTTCTATCCTAACTAAACTAAAAAGAAAAACTAAATCTATTCTAAAGCGGGTTGCCTCCCGTAAGCGCTATTTTTAACGTCGTTAGCCGAACGAGCTCCCTTGCTAGTCTGATGATGTGAGAGCCATGGTGACTCTTATCTCTTCGTCTGGGTCAGTTTGCTCATGGAATTTTTTCAGCCGGTGTCCATTAACTTTGAAGATTACGCCTCGGTTATCGGTCAACTCTACCGCTCCGTGAGGATAAATGTGATGAACCACAAATGGCCCACTCCATCGTGTTCTGAGCTTTCCTGGGAATAATCGGAGTCTAGAGTTGAAGAGGAGTACCTTATCGCCGACGTAATAAGTTTTGGGCACCAATTTCTGATCATGCCACCTTTTGGTGCGCTCCTTGTAGATTTCAACATTTTCGTACGCCTTCAGCCTCAGTTCCTCTAATGCTTGCAAGTCCATGAATCTTTTTGCTCCTGCCGCGTCGAGGTTCATGTTGAGCTCCTTAAGAGCCCATAATGCTTTATGCTCCATCTCGACTGGTAAATGACATGCCTTGCCATACACTAGATTATAAGGAGTGGTGCGGAGAGGCGTCTTGTATGCTGTCCTATATGCCCACAGAGCGTCATCCAATTTGGAGAACCAATCCTTCCTAGAACGGGAAACTGTCTTCTCCAATATGCTCTTTATTTGCCTGTTTGAAACTTCAATCTGGCCACTAGTTTGGGGATGATAGGGCGTTGCCACCCGATGAGATACCCCATACTTAGCCAAAAGTGCTTCGAAACTCCGCTCAATGAAATGGGAACCACCGTCACTTATAAGGACTCTTGGAACGCCGAACCTGGGGAAAATATTGGTCTTGATGAATTTAGCCACAGTCTTGGCGTCGTTAGTACTTGTAGCAACAACTTCCACCCACTTAGAGACATAGTCGACCGCAACTAGGATGTACTTGTAGGGTCCTGAGGCAGGAAACGGTCCCATGAAGTCAATGCTCCATACATCAAATAGCTCAACTTCTAATATCCCAGTTAGTCGATTTTCATGTCTCCAAGTTATGTTGCCTGAGCGTTGACATCCATCACATGCTGTCACATAAGCTTGTACATCCTTGAACATGGTCGGCCAATAGAGACCACTTTGAAGAATCTTCGCAGTAGTTTTGAATCCTTTTGCATGGCCTCCAGTTGGAAGTGTGTGACATTGACGGATCACATTCTCGATCTCCTCTTCTGGAACACAACGCCTAAAGAGGTGATCGCTCCCTTGCTTAAACAAGTAGGGATCATCCCAATAGTATTGTTTTACATCATGGAGAAATTTCTTCTTCTTTTATGGGGTAAGGCCCTCGGGAATCACGCCTCCTACAAGATAGTTAGCGAAATCCGCAAACCAAGGGGCTTTTGACCCTCTAACAGCATGGATTGATATTGAGGAAAAAGAAATAGAAGAAGGAGAAGGAATGAAATTGATTCGAGAAGGCTCAGTTTCAGAAATCTTACCTGGATGGGTCGTTAACGAGCTAGGAATCATTATTTTGATCTCGATAACGACCTCCCGTGGCTCAGTAACGACTTGATTGACTGGCATGCCGACCCACTCTGAAAATTTACCCTCGTTATTTGTGTCTTCCAGCCTCGGCACCTGGTTGACAACCCTGAAGGGGTCGGTGACGAGGGTCTTATGGAGTTCGACCTCGTTCAGCAGGAGGTGTTCGTCAGGTCTAGAATCGTTTATCGGCACCACATTGTTGGACTCGGTGATATGCTCTACTGGCAACCTGGATAAGTGATCTGCCACTAGATTTTCTGCTCCCTTTTTGTCTCTTATTTCATGGTCAAATTCCTGCAGTAAAAGCATCCAACGAAGCAATCTAGGTTTGGCATCTTTTTTAGCCATTAAGTATCTAACAGCTTCATGGTCAGTATAAACAATCACTTTGGATCCAACAAGGTAGGACTAGAATTTTTCAAAGGCAAATACCACAACAAGGAATTCCTTCTCCGTTGTGGTATACTTACTCTGCACCTCATCTAGCGTCTTATTGGCGTAATAGATGGCGTGGAGTTTTTTGTCCTTTCATTGCCCTAAGACTGCGCCAACTGCATAGTCACTGGCATCACACATAATCTCAAAGGGTAATGTCCAATCTGGAGACTGCATGATGGGGGCAGACACGAGGGCAACTCTTAACTTGTAAAATGCTTCAAAACATTCTGGAGACAGCTCAAACACTACATCTTTCATTAGTAGGTTAGTCAAAGGTTTAGCTATCTTAGAAAAATCTTGAATAAATCATCTGTAAAAGCCAACATGCCCTAGAAAACTCCTAATGTCTCTTACAGAAGAAGGAGGAGGTAGTTTTTCAATAAGCTCAATTTTTGCTCTATCTACTTCTATCTCTCTTTTAGAGACAAGGTGTCCTAGTACTATCCCTCTTGAACCATGAAATGACACTTTTCCCAGTTTAGCACAAGATTGGTTTCTTCACATCTTTTAAGCACTCGTGCAAGGTTAGCAACACAAGAATCAAATAAAGAACCATAAACAGAAAAGTCATCCATGAAAACCTCTACAATATCCTCTATCATATCCAAAAAAATGGCCATCATACATCTTTGAAAGGTAGCAGGGGCATTGCAAAGCCCAAATGGCATTCTTTTATAAGCAAAAGGTTCCATAGGGACATGTAAAGGTTGTTTTCTCCTGATCATCAGTGTGAATAGGAATCTGCCAAAAACCGCTATAGCCATGTAGATAACATAAATAATCATGCTGGGCTAAGCGTTCTAACACCTGATTTATGAAAGGAAGCGGAAAATGATCTTTTCTAGTAGCACTATTAAGCTTCCTATAATCAATGCACATCCTCCAACTAGTGGTGGTTCTAGTCGGAATCCGTCATTCCTCCTTTCTTTGGGACTACAAGGACCAAACTCACCCATTGGCTGTCCGAAATAGGAAATATGATCCCAGCATCAAGCAATTTAATAATTTCCTTTTTAACTACATCCTTCATATTAGGATCTAATCTACGTTGATGCTCTATGGTGGGTTTATGGTTGTCCTCCATGTAAATCATATGCATGCAAAGAGAAGGGGATATGTCAGTTATATCATCTAGGGAGTAGCCTATGGCTTTTCTATGCATCCTAAGCACATTCAGGAGTTTTCCTACTTCCTCATCTTTTAATTCAGCATTAATGATGACAGGTAGAGTAGAATTATCACCGAGGAATTCATACCTGAGGGAGTCTGGCAGAGGTTTAAGTGTTGGGTACGGTTCAGCAGGGATTAGAATCGACTCTTCTGGTTCCGTCTTCAACACTTCCTCAAAACATTCAAAGGCTGAAATTTCGCTGTCTTTGGCTAGGGTCGTTAACGAACCTGGAGTGGTCGTTAACGAGCCTGCGTCTTCTGCCAGGAGAATCGGTAACGATGCTGGAGGACTCGTTACTGAAACTGCAATGGTTATTTCCGCCCATCTTTGCCCTGAAATTTCATCGCTTAATGCTGATCTTGCTATAGGGTCTCCACATTCAATGATCTCTTTGTGGGTGTAGAGCATCTTGACTTCGGCTTTTTCGGACTCCTTATTGGATTGTTTGAATCGGAATTCCGTCACCTCATCCCCAATTTTGAAAGTTAGGAGTCCTCTCCTAACATCGATTATGGCTCCTGCTGTGGCAAGGAACGGTCTTCCCAAAATAATAGGCACCAACGGATCTTCGGGCATTGTCATAACGATGAAGTCGTTAGGAACAAAGAAATTGCCTACTTGAACTGGAAAATCTTCTATTAGCCCTGTTGGTTTGATGCAAGATCCGTCTTCCATATAAAGCCGCATATTGATGGGCTCTAGTGGTCCCATATTGGCTTTAGACCAGATTGAGAGAGGAACGAGACTAGCACTGGCACCCAGATCACATAAAGCCTTGAACTTGTGGTTGCCTATGCCGATCGTTATTGCAAACCTTCCTGGATCTCCTAGCTTTTCCGGTAGAGCTATCGATCTGACTTCATCTTGCAGCTCTATAATTGATCTTTTCCTGCTAAGAATATCTTTCAAAAACTTTGTGTAAGCCGGCATTTCGCTTAGGGCCTCAGCGAATGGGATGGAAATATTAATGCCCTGAATAATCTTAAAGAAATGCTTGAACTTACTCTCAGTAGAGTCCATAGATTTCTTAGTTGGAAATGGAAGAGATTTCACCATTCTCGGAACCATGTTAGGCTCGAGAGGTGAGAGTACCGGGTCGACACTGGGGTCGTTTGGTGTCCTCGGCGGGTCGTTACCGACCCTGGTGGGGTCGTTAACTACCCTGGGATTGAGAGGAAGGCTCGGTTTAGAGAACTTACCTGTGGTAGGGTCGTTAGATACCCTCGGAGCCTCGTCATCATGGTATGTAGGCTCGGTATTTGCTCTCGTTGGCTCGTTAACGAGACGTTTTGCGAGGTCTTGTTCATCCTTCTCTTCAGCTTGAACTCTCTTCGGTAATGTCTTCCCACTTCTGAGGTGTACTGCTGCTATTTGGCCTCTAGGGTTCTCCTCGGGGCGGCCCGGGAGTTGTCCTTGTGGTCTTGGAATCCGTGCAGCTAAGTCCCCTAGTTGGGAATCAACACTCCTCTTCCAAACATCGAACTCTCCCCATCTTTTATCTTGGCGGTTCAGTTTGGCTTGAACTTCATCAACTTTGTTGTTCACTTCGTTAATGCTTTCCTTTATTTCCTGAACCCATGATGGCGTCTCCTGATGGCCTGGAGGTCGATATGGTGCAGGTCGTCTATCTGGTGGGGGCCCTGTATAGCTTGTATTTTGATTGCCCCATGGTTGATAGTTGTTCGACCTGTCATTATAATTAGGCTGGTTCCTGTATGGTCCTCTCATATAATTCATCTCAACTGTTGTCTCAGCGGTTCTAACCTGCTCAATGTTAGTGCAAGCAGAAGTACTATGTGCAGAAGAACCACATTCTTGACATGATTGAGAGGATTTCAGAAAACTTACCTGTTTCTTTAGACGGTTGACCTCGTCTTGTAAGAATTGATTTTTAACATCTATGTCAACTTCATCTCGGTTAGGTATGTAGAGACGTTTTTGAGTTTGTGGAGTTTGCTGGGTTCCGTACATAACATCGTAATTAGCCATCTTATCCAACAGTTTCCACGCCTCTGTCGGGTTCATCTCTATAAAACCGCACGCAGTATGCGTATTGATGCGGTTCTTGGTCTCTGCGTTGATACCCTGGAAAAAGATTTCTTGCAAAACATATAAAGGTTGCCCATGAGTTGGGCATTGTCTAAGCATCTCCTTGAATCTTTCCCATGTTTCAACGAATGTTTCATTAGGCAACTGGTGATAAGAGGTGATTCGTTTCCTCAACTCCGTTGTCTTAGTAGGAGGGAAGAACTTTGTAAGAAATTGATCATACAAAGCTTTCCAAGTCCTGATAGACTTAGAAGGTAGGCTCTCCAACCAGTTCAGGGCCTTTCCAGTAAGAGACCATCTAAAAGCTTTTAACAAAACATATTCTAATGAGACACCTTCAGCAGCTTTGGTGTCACATAAATCAAGAAAGTTTCTAATATGCTCCATAGGGCACTCAATAGGTTTCCCTTCAAACTGAGCCCGTTTGATTAAGGATATAAATTGAGATTTGATCTCAAAAGGTTTCTCTATCGCTGGAAGCACAATAGGAGATTCTGGCACCCTCAATTCCGGATGCATGTATTGTTTGGCATTCCTTGGATATGCATCAAGCTCTTCTTGTAGACGAGCCTTGTCAGCTCGTTGACGCTCAGCTTCGGCGTCTGCGCCGTCCTTCTAGGCTTTAAGTGCCTCCATCTGAGTCCGGAGGATCTCTAACTCTCGAGCCATCTCTTCTGCTGTGGCCATGGCTCGGTTTTCTCGGAGTCGACGGTGTAGGGAACTTTCGGGTTTTGAGCAATAACCAGTGTTATCAGTCTGAAGCCTTCTTCGTCCTACCGGCATACACTGAGAAAACAGACAAAGAAAACAAAAATTAAAAACAAAAACGGGGTCGGGCTATTCCCGAACCCAAAGATAAACTAACAAACTCGTTGCTTCCCCGGCAACGACGCCAATTTGTTAAATGGGGGTTTCTTGACAACAAATAAATTTATAAGTCAAGACCCCGCTGAGTATAGCGAAGTCAGGATCGCTCCACAGGAATCAAGGTTGTTCGTTTATCAATCTACTAAAAAGCAAATAAAAACAAATAAAACACTCACAAGTAGCCTCGTTAACGACGTTGTCAGGGTCGTTAACGAACCACCGAACACAAAAACACTTCAAATATTGACCTAATTAAAATTCGGTACCGAGGCAAGTACTCAGCAACGAAAATTCACTAGAAATAATTCAAATAAAACAAAGATCTAGGACTAGGGACACCACAACATAGCCAAGCATATAAACTCGTAGGAAGATAAGATCATGCCTTTAAACAGATAAAGTCATCAACTTTCGTTGACTTAGCAAGTAAATTAACAAACTTTCATATCCTAATTCACTTAATTGCTTGTTTTGGATCTAAAGCTTGAAACTTTCGTATTCAAACAATATCAACCTTCAAGTTACTAACTTTCTCTTTCAATCAAGTTAAAAACTCAAATTACCTCAACTTTCGTTTCGGTATAAGCACAACAAACAATCTCAATAAAAGATAAAAGGCATTCAACACAATCTTACTCATCAAACATGCTCAACTATGTCGGGCTTAACCCGATCCTAGAAAAGAAAACTACTCACTAATCATAACTAAGAAACTAATTATTTCAATCAATGGAAACATTGAAAACAAAACAAAACTCAAATTAATAAGAAAATATCGTCTTACAGAGATTCAGAAGAAACCGAAAACATCAAAATACCGAATCAAATTCACGACTAACGATCCCGGTGACTTTCGTCTACCGAACCTCCTCGATCACAACTCCGATCCGACTTCTCTCTCTCTCTCGGCCCTTCCGAAATTCTCTCTACTCTAAAAATTCTCTTCTAAAAGCTCTCCCCCCTTCTATGCTAGATAGAAGGGTATTTATACTAAAAAGCTAAAAACTAAAAAGGCTAAAAGATATAAACTTTCTTAAAAAGATAGAAATAAACCCTAAAAGATAGAAATAAAATATAAGAAGATAATAAAACCTAAAATACATATTCTAATAACCCCAAAAGATTCTAAAAAGATACTCAACCGATACGGAAATAAATTCCCGCTCAGGATCGGTGAATTATAAAAATTAAACTTCATATATTCTCTCTCGTGGCCTCGTTAACGAACCTTCACAGCCTCGTTAACGAGCCTGAGCTTTGTTTTCTTCCACACTTCCTCTCGTAATCTTGAGCTTTGACTTCTTCAATCTTGTACCCCTCCGTCTTTCACTGTAACGCTCCAAATTCAGCTCCATATAGCTTTTTTCCTCGCTAAAACCTACAAAATACACAAAATAGCATAGCTTCCACTCTTTTCATAGAAATATGCAAAACTATATAAAAACACTCAAAACTAAACCTAAACTTAACAAAACTAAACCTAATAAGCAAAGAAAACCTACTAAAAACTATACTAGAAATGCGAACATCACCTACTATACTAATCTAAACTAAAAACAAGTCAAAAGAAAGCTATCAAAAAGAACTAAGAAAGAAAAAACTTAAAAACAAAAACAAAAAGCTAAAAGCAAGTTGCCTCCCGTAAGCGCTATTTTTAACGTCGTTAGCCCGACGAACTTACCTTTTCTCTAAGGTGGCTTCCATCCAGCTATGTCGGGATCAAGAGAAACCCCATATTTAGCCTGAAAAACATCATAGCTTCTTTCTAATATATTTGGCCCTCTATCATCAATAAGTATACTAGGTAATCCTACAACAGGGTTAGTATAATCCGAAAACTAAGGAGGTTTTTACTTATTCATATGACTAACAGTAGGATCTAATATAGAAGAATGATAGGAGAATGGATCATGACCAGAATCAATCAACTTAGAATAAGAAGACTTACCTTGATTGAGCAGATAAGGGCTCGTTACCGAGGTGGTGTGGGTCATTAACGGCCCTGCTGGATCTAGAAGTGGCTCGATGTCATGTCTGGATCCACCTCCCACCTCGTTTTCCTTTAGATAAGAGTCGTTATCAACCCATGGGGGTCGGTAGGATCCTTGATAGGCGTGTCTCCATTGAATTTGCCCGTTTTTGTACTCAAAGAGGGGTCGTTTCCGAGCCATGGTGGGTCGGTAGGCTCCTCAGTACTACAACTAGCCACTTCGCTTATGGGCGAATTGAAATGAAACTCGACCTTCTCTTCCCCAATATCAAATGTGAGAAGTCCTTTACTGACATCTACACATGCTCCTGCGGTGGCTAAGAGTGGTCTGCCTAGAATGATTGGCACCACGGGTCTTCTGGCATATCTAGCACAATGAAGTCGTTGGGAACAAAAAAATGTCCAACTTGGATAGGGACATCGTCAACGACTCCAATTGCTTTTACAGAAGATCCGTTCGCCATGTAGAGATCATATCAATAGGCTCCAATGGTCCCATGTTGGCCTTGGTCCAGATAGACAATGGTAATAAACTGGCACTGGCACCTAGATCACATAGAGCTTTAAAACGGTGAGTTCCAATACCAATTGAAATTGCAAACTTACCTGGATCACCGAGCTTTTCAGGGAGCTTTATGGAATGGACCTCATTATGCAACTCTGAGATAGATCTTTTCCTGCTTAAAATCTCTTTCAAAAATTTAGCGTAGGCAGGCATTTCATTAAGGGCATCAGTAAATGGAATTGAAATGTTTAGCCCTTGAAGAACTTTAACAAACCGTCTAAACTTTCCTTCCGTAACATCATTAGACTTCTTAATCGGGAAAGGAAGAGTTTTTGATGGATTCGGGATAGAGAGAGACCTGGATCGAAGCCCTACCAAATTGACAAGAGGGTCGATCGGTGGTGTAGGAGGGTCGGTACCGAACCTAGGGGGATCGGTGACGAACTGAGAGCTTGGTTCAGAAGACTTACCTGGCATGGATGGCGCATTATCGAGCTGGGGAGCCTCGGTATCGAGTGGTTGAGCCTCGATATCGACCCTATTGGGGTTGGTAACGAGCCTGACTAGGGCGTCATCTTCGTTGCCGTGCTCAACGTCTTTAGGCTTGGCTCAATCTGGCAACTCGTTGCCACTTCTGAGGTGTATGGCTGCAATTTTTCCTCTAGGGTTCTCTTCGGGTCGGCCTAGAATTTGCCCTTGAGGTCTTGGAATCCGTGCAGCTAGGTTGCCCATTTGTGAGTCCACGCTCTTTTTCCAGATCTCGAACTCTCCCCACCTTTTCATTTGATTATTGAGGTTAGCTTGGACTCCATTGATTCCTTCTTGAAGTCCTTGCACCTATGATGGCATCTCTTGATAGCTCGGGGGTCTATAAGGTGGAACTCTCTGATCTTGTTGAGGAGGTTGGCTCCCTTGGCCATAGTTGCCCCAGGTGGGCTGATAATTATTCCTCCCTGCATAAAAAGTATTACCTTGGTTCCTATATGGACCCCTCATGTAATAAGCTTCTTCATATGCCTCAGCAGCACGAACCTGTTGCAAGTTAGTGCAGGTAAAGGTAGCATGGACTGAAGTCCCGCATTCAAGACAAGACTGAGATGATTTAAGATAACTTACCTGCTTTTTCAGGCGGTTGACCTCTTCTTGCAAGAATTGGTGCTTTACTTCAGGGTCGACCTCATCCTTGTTTGGTGTATAGAGCCGCCTTTGAGGATGTTGGGCTTGCTATACTCCATAAATTGCATCATAGTTGGTCAACTTGTCGAGCAATGCCCATGCGTCATCGGGATCCATCTCAATGAAACCGCAAGCAGTGTGAAGATTGATGCGGTTTTTTGTCTCAGCATTGATCCCTTGGAAGAACATTTCTTGGAGCATATATTGTGGTTGCCCATGAGTGAGGCACTGTTTGAGCATCTCCTTGAACCTCTCCCATGTCTCTACAAAGGTCTCGTTAGACAGCTGGTGATAGGAGGTGATGCGTTTTCTTAACTCCGTTGTCTTGGTAGGAGGTAAGAACTTTGTAAGAAATTGGTCATACAAAGCCTTCCAAGTCCTGATAGACTTAGGAGGTAAGCTCTCCAACTAGCTCAAGGCCTTTGCAATAAGAGACCACCTGAAAGCTTTTAATAGAACATATTCAAGTGAGACACCTTTAGCAACAATAGTGTCACATAAATCAAGTAATTTTTTAATATGTTCCATAGGGCACTCAGTAGGTTTCCCTTCAAACTGAGCCATTTTAATTAAGGATATAAATTGAGACTTGATCTCAAATGTCTTCTCTATCTCCGGAAGCACGATTGCAAACTCTGGCACCCTCAGTTCTGGATTCATATATTGCTTGGCATTCCTCGGATAGGCGTTCAATTGCTCTTGTAAACGTGCAACATTCACTCGCTCTCGTTCGACTGTTGCGGCATTGGCGTCTCGATCAACTTGTAACGCCTCCATCTGCCTCTGGAGAGCGGCCATCTATTGTTCCATCTGTTCAGGAGTCATTGCCATGACTTGGTTTCCTCTTCTTCTGCGGTGCAGGGTGCGTTCTGGTTCAGAATAATAACCGGTGTTATCAAACTCGAGCCTGCGGCGTCCTGCTGGCATAAGTTGAGAAAACAAACAAAAGAAAACAGAATTAAAAACAAAAATGGGGTTGGGCTATTCCCAGACCCAAAGGTAAACAAACAAACACAGTTGCTTCCCCTGCAACGACGCCAATTTGTTGATAGGGATTTACTTAACAACAAATAAAATTTGTAGTCAAGACCCCGCTGTGTATAGCAGAGTCAGGTTCGTCCACATGGAGAAAGTTAGTGCTAAATTTTGTTTACTTGGAGCGCAAACAATCAATTAAATCTAGGGGAATTAGCAAGAGAAAGAGGAATTCTAAGGTAAAGGTATCACCACAACAACAATTATGCATGCCGAACGCTAATGAAACACATAGATCATGCTTTTATCACATAAAGGCGTTAACTTTCGTTAACTTTAAGCAAGTAAATCAACTAACTTTCGTTCAATTGATAAACTTACTATCTTATCTCTTCTACTTCAACTAGGATAAATTCGCTTTCGCTTCAAAACCTTAAGTTAACTATTCTGGTTCAAGGTTTCCGCTTTCGCTTCAACTATGAATGAGAAATTCCTATCAACTTTCGTTTCAAGGATTAAGAACAAGAGAATAGATTCATGCAATAAAAACAATCAAGACATAATCATAAACAAGCATGCACAACCATTGTTGGGTTAAACCCCAACCTTAGAAGGAGAAGACTACTCACTAATCATAATAATTGAAAACATCTAAATTAAATTAAAAAGTAAACTTACAAGCAAATCCAAAGCAAACTTGTCTTCCAAATAACTCCACAAATTCGTTCCTCTCTCTCTCTCTCTCTCTCTCTCTCTCTCTCTCTCTCTCTCCTCCTACGCATCTCTTTAACTTCTCTCTTTTCCCCTTACTTGCACTCCAAGGCAATTGATTGTGTAGAGAAAAATAAAGGGTAGACAAGAGTATTTATAGAGAAACTAATCTATCTTAAATCTATCTATAAGGAAATAAATCTTTTAATAAGATATATTCCTTCTATCTATCTAATAACATAAAACGAAACAAGATAAAAGCCTTTTAACTGCTCCTACTCGTTCTTCGCTACGACATGGGGTGCCTCGGTAGCAAACTGAGAGCCTCGGTACCGACCCTGTTCAACACTACGGACAACCTTGAGTAAAACTTGCATAGCGGCTTCATTACAACTCCGTTTGACTCGATTTTTTTCCTATGTTCTTGTAACAAATTTCTCTATCTCTTTCCAAGCTCAAGCTTGATCTTCAATGACTTTATGGACTTCATTCCTCGATCTTTACCTTAAGTGTTTCTCCTCGGTTTTGCTCTTTTCCTCAAAAGTGCTCGAAACAGCTTCCAAAAACCTATAAAACACCACCAAAGCTTATGTATACTCCATATCTTAAGAAAATACGAAAACCTACACAAACGACTCAAAACAAAACACAAAACTAAAGAAAAAGACTCAAACACACTAAAAATACACCCTAAAAACACGACTAAACATGTGGACATCAGTCCCTATGTCCCTAATTAGACTGTAATATCCGTATTCGTTTTAGGTCTCGTAAAACAGAAAGTGGGTTTCCTTCGCTTACAAGCATTTAAGTTTCTTGATCCGCAAGTAAACCTTGGAAAAGAGTATTTATTAGTTAAAACCGATTTAATAATCCGTTTGAAAACCTAGCTAATAATTAGTTTATCTACATGATAACTAATTAGATTTGTTAGATCTAATCCTAATTCTATCTAATTAAAAATCTATCCTTTTTAACCAAAAATCTTGCCATCCAAATCAGTAATTAGAAAAAAACTTATCTAAATCAGAAATTGGTTATCCAAATCTTGCCTTGGCAATCCTAATTGAACCAACCACCCCTCGGATAAAACCCAAAGACGGGATTCTACCCAAGTTTCCAAGCAAGTTCTTCTTTCCTGTTGTGCGGAGAGGTCCGGAGACTGATTCAAACCGGTAGCGATCACCAAAGCCGACCGAGGGCATTCGGTCAAACACTGTACCACCACCAGTAGTATTCAGTTCGCTCCGGCAGTCGGGTACCCATAATTCCGGTGAGTTCTCTCGTCTCAACTAAGTTTCCCTTCCCTTGTTTTTTTCCTTTCGAGCATGATCGGGAATAGGGTCCGAGTGTAGGGGCTTGACTCGGCTAAAATCGTTGTTGCCAAGATCAAAGATAAATAACCCTAAACTACTAACTAGTATAGTAAGCAAGCAAGGGGTCGAACCCAAGAGAATCGGAATTCTGATTAATCAGCAAAGAGCAAAGACAGGGGTTTTGGGAGTTCAGGCAAATAAACAAACAAGCAAATATTATTGGGATTAAATCAATTGGAAGAAAGCAGAGTTCATTCAATGAATTCCACCTTTTTAATCATTCGATCATTAATTCATCCACTTTTCTATTAATTCCCTAGTTAATTCCAATACTTATAAAAGATATCTGCTTGTCTACGGTCCAAGCGAAAGGATGATATGAACAAGAACGCTTAATTCAAATCATGCAAAGTATTAAGGATAGAAGGATATTAAATCATGTAATCAAGGTACGAGTCTCATGCACAAAATAACAATCAAACACTCTTTCTCAATTCTAGTCCACGGTCCTAGAAAAGAGTTGTTTCAAGGATAAATAAGATTGCACAGACAACAATCAAACTAATCCAAACAGTAGAATATCAATCAAATTCAACAAGTTGCGCACCAAGAGAAATCAATTGATAATCATAAAAGTAAGAACAAGAGTTTTGATATTAACCAAGGGATAGAAAAGTTACCAGAATCTCACGAATTACATAAAGAGGCTTCCTTGATCAAACAAACTCCAAAGGAGATTAGTTCTCCATAAGAGAGAAAATACTAAAATCTGAATAATTGAATACTAGATCTAAGAGAGAATACAAAACAAAGCTCCAAAACTAGGTCTAAATAGTCTCGAACTAAGCGTACGAAATAATATAAATTCGGAAATAAGATAAAATAGATAGATAGAAAGATCAGTCGCCGCCTCGGAATAATACTGACGTGGACCTCCGCGGGCGCGGTGAACAACCTCCGCGATCGCGGACCTGATCGTGACAGAATTCCAGCGCTGTTTTCGGAAGATGTTTTGACCACCTTAGAGTTGGAATTTAGACTCGGAGTAAAAATATGAATTGTAGATCTTCGAGTTATCTTTCCAATGATACCAAATTCATCTTCATCCGACCACCGTAGCTCCCGGAATAAGCGTTACAAGAAAGCGGTGTCAAAACAACTCCAAATCAACACTTGTCTTCAAAACTCTTGCAATTCTCCAAATCGTGTCTTCGGTCTTCATATGACAATTATTCTCAAAACTAACCTAAACACATTCAAATCATACCTAAAATACAAGAGTTAACCTATACTAAATAGAGTGTATCAAATTCCCCCATACTTAAACCTTGCTCGTCCTCGAGTAAGCTCAAAATAAATCTAACAATAAATCCTATCAAGGTTTACAGCGTAGTACAAGGGAAGACAAAAATCACTCACCTCACCAACCCGAACCCAAAATAGAGAAATAATGAGCAAAGACATGAAAGCTCAAACACACACCTCACCAATACAAAATATAACACTCAAGCTCTAAAAAGTGTATAGCAACCTAGGATCTACCCAACATCTAAAGTGTAATCCCCAAACCCCAAAGTAGAATATGATCCTAAAGACTCTGATTTTACCGCTCATTCTACTTAGGCGCCCTTTCGGGTTTTCACCTAATCACTCTTTTCATTTTTCTTAGGTGTGCTCATAAAATACTCACATCTCTCATAAACCTCATATTACCCCTGCCTAATGCTGGTCCGGGTTACCTGCTTATTACCTGAGCCGCCCTTTCGGGTTTTCAACTCAACCCAAGATTTTTATATGCCTTTTTTACATTTTTTTATGGCTTTTTCTTTTTTTTTTCTTTTTTTTTTTTAAATTTTCTCTATACAAAACATGGAACAAAAATCCCATAAAAAATAACACAAAAATAAACTGAAAAGCAACTATCTATGATAAGCGTAGTGAGTAATTCCTCCCCCATACTTAAATCCTTCATTGTCCTCAATGAAGTAAAAAGAAAGGAATTAAGCATAGAAGAGTAAAATCAGAAGACGGACTCACATACGAAAGAAGAGAACCACATACGAAAGAAGAATGAACTCTAGGAATTATAAGCACCAATCTCAAGAACGAACGGATTTGTCAGGGAACGAACCACGACCATCATCTTCACAATTCAGCAACCAAATCCACACCATAGGACGTCTCCAATGAGAATGAACTGGACTCCTCAAAATAATAAAAACTCTGACGACGGTAGCACCCCCATACTTGTACAATTCCAAGGAACTAGATATGGAAAGATATAGAAAAATGGATTGATGGATGATGGTAGAATATGGAAGAACACTCTTTTTTTATTCTCTCTTCTTTTTTCCTGATTTATCTCGGGGGTTTCACCCGAAAACATTTTATTTCAGGGGTTTCACTTGAAAGCCTTTTATTTTTTTTAAAAAAAATTGTATCTTGTCGCCGATGCACAATACCGCGATCGCCGTGAAGGACCTCCGCGATCTTTGAGCTATTTACTAGTACCTGTATTTCGAGAAATAAATTCCCCAAAATATTTTTGTTCTTTCGAACCTAGTACCTGCATGTTAGTCTGACAAGATTGAAACCTAAACAAAACAAAAACTAAAAACTAAAAACTTAAAGAAAATCAAGAAAAAGAAAACTTACCTCGGGTTGCCTCCCGAGCAGCGCCTTTGTTTAACGTCGTATGACCCGACGTCTTTTACGCTCAAAACTCGGACATCGTCAAAGCCCTGAGAAGTCTACCAAAATCCTGCGAACAACTCTCATGCAGGCAAATATAACACAATAATACTTGGAAACTAAATAATATAGCATTCAGACACCGTTTCAGTATATCAAACCCACTAGAGAAATCAGGATTAGCAGGTTTAGGATAGCACCAGTTGAAAGGATGAGGTAGTTTATCAAATGTTATGATGTTTATCTCTACACTACCACCTTTAGAATTAGAGAAATCACTAGGTAATCGATCATGCTCAGGACCTTTTGCAGAAATATCAGGCAAACAGATATCAATAGAAAGTAAGGAAGAAGAGGAGAGGATACAGGGATCATGATCGATCATAACGAAGGGCTCCACGACAGGAGACATAGACATCTCCTCAAGTGGAAGGGAAATCTCCATATCATCATTTAACTCCTTTTTCGAGTCATCAAGCTCGTCGTCATCACTCCAGGAGCTGTCAAACTTAAGGAAATATTCCTCCTCCGTCATTACATGACTATGATCATCCATCTCTTCATCCAATGAAGGGTCTCTGAGTGCCTTTGGAGAGGGTGGAACTGGCTCTGCAGGGAGATCTGTTGTTTCTTCAAGAATTTCCATCTTGATGGCCAACACCTCCTCTAGTTTTCTTTGTTCAGCAATTTGGTTCTCCAATTTCTGATTCTCGATCTCTTTGGCTCGGATGTAACAAAAGAAATCCCATCGGTCAATGGGTTTCCAAAGGACGTATTTTGCATCGCTCTCGCGGTACATCCTTAGTTGGGACTCAAAGAGTCATTCCCATAAAGATGTGATAGCAAGCATCATCAAGCCCTATATGTAATCCCCAATTAGAGAGATCATGCAAGATTTCCTGGCACCTAGTGAAGTACTCATGAAAGGGTTCATCCTGCAACTGAACAAGACTAAACAAATACATTAGTATATACAAGGGTAGACCGTAAGATAGGTCTACACAGATTCGGGGATTCTGGACGAACAGATCCGCGGGCGCGGAAAAATTCCGTGGGCGCGGATTCGTCAGAAACGCCGATTAAACAGAAAATTAAAAAACCGATTCCCCGGCAACGACGCCAAAATTTGACTTGGCTAAAATCGTTGTTGCCAAGATCAAAGATAAATAACCCTAAACTACTAACTAGTATAGTAAGCAAGCAAGGGGTCGAACCCAAGAGAATCGGAATTCTGATTAATCAGCAAAGAGCAAAGACAGGGGTTTTGGGAGTTCAGGCAAATAAACAAACAAGCAAATATTATTGGGATTAAATCAATTGGAAGAAAGCAGAGTTCATTCAATGAATTCCACCTTTTTAATCATTCGATCATTAATTCATCCACTTTTCTATTAATTCCCTAGTTAATTCCAATACTTATAAAAGATATCTGCTTGTCCACGGTCCAAGCGAAAGGATGATATGAACAAGAACGCTTAATTCAAATCATGCAAAGTATTAAGGATAGAAGGATATTAAATCATGTAATCAAGGTACGAGTCTCATGCATAAAATAACAATCAAACACTCTTTCTCAATTCTAGTCCACGGTCCTAGAAAGGAGTTGTTTCAAGGATAAATAAGATTGCACAGACAACAATCAAACTAATCCAAACAGTAGAATATCAATCAAATTCAACAAGTTGCGCACCAAGAGAAATCAATTGATAATCATAAAAGTAAGAACAAGAGTTTTGATATTAACCAAGGGATAGAAAAGTTACCAGAATCTCACGAATTACATAAAGAGGCTTCCTTGATCAAACAAACTCCAAAGGAGATTAGTTCTCCATAAGAGAGAAAATACTAAAATCTGAATAATTGAATTATAGATCTAAGAGAGAATACAAAACAAAGCTCCAAAACTAGGTCTAAATAGTCTCGAACTAAGCGTACGAAATAATATAAATTCGGAAATAAGATAAAATAGATAGATAGAAAGATCAGTCGCCGCCTCGGAATAATACTGACGTGGACCTCCGCGGGCGCGGTGAACAACCTCCGCGATCGCGGACCTGATCGTGACAGAATTCCAGCGCTGTTTTTGGAAGATGTTTTGACCACCTTAGAGTTGGAATTTCGACTCGGAGTATAAATATGAATTGTAGATCTTCGAGTTAGCTTTCCAATGATACCAAATTCATCTTCATCCGACCACCGTAGCTCCCGGAATAAGCGTTATAAGAAAGCGGTGTCAAAACAACTCCAAATCAACACTTGTCTTCTAAACTCTTGCAATTCTCCAAATCGTGTCTTCGGTCTTCATATGACAATTATTCTCAAAACTAACCTAAACACACTCAAATCATACCTAAAATACAAGAGTTAACCTATACTAAATAGAGTGTATCAGGGCTGGTGGGGGAGATGGTGAGGTAGGTTCGGTGGGTCGTGAACGGGGTTGCAAGCACTGCCCGTTCCCGCGCTCTCTCGATGCCGTCGTCACGGGGTAGTGCCGTCGGGGCGTCGAGTGGAAAGGACAG
Organism: Fallopia convolvulus; assembly: GCA_964016875.1. Classification (NCBI taxonomy): domain Eukaryota; kingdom Viridiplantae; phylum Streptophyta; class Magnoliopsida; order Caryophyllales; family Polygonaceae; genus Fallopia; species Fallopia convolvulus. The sequence goes on along the minus strand of OZ024732.1, from coordinate 36,224,341 downwards.
AACCAGGGATGAGGATCGAGTGGGTTGAAGAAGAAGGTGAGGAGCAAAGCTATTTGGAACGCCGGTGGGGGGCGAACAGAGGCGGAAGGAAGTGCTCGGAATCTGCCCTCCTCCGTTACCACCGGTGTTGGACTGGTGTTGCAGTGGGATTGAGTGAAGGGTTAGGTGGAAAACCGGCGAAAGCGAAGTCCCTTCGGGGAAGATGAAGTGAGGAGGGGTCCACCTTTGAAAAGTCAGAGGTTGAAGGGAATTGATATTTGGGCTACTGGGGAAATCAAGTCAGGAGGGTGTTAGGAGGATTCACGTGTAATTGGGCTGTGAATTCGGATCCAGTTTGCCCAATTTGGGCTGGCTTGTTTCTTTATTGTTAATTTTATTAGTTGGGTTTTGGTGAATTAGGTTGTTAGATAAATGGGATAAAATTTATAAGGGGTTGGTTAGCACATTATAATATCTATTAATTAGAATTTTCTTAATAAAAGTGGGTTGTTTAAGGAAATTAGAAGTGGCCTTTTCGTTGGGTTAGTTAGGTATATCGGCTTGTACTTAAGTTAATATTTTCCTTTATAATTCTTTAGGGAATTGTTTTCGCTTGAGGTCGTAATTCCGTCTTCTTCAAAGGATCCCTATCTTCGAGGTAAGTCGTTTCGACTTGCTCGGTTCTTCTCTATCCTGTTAGATTGCGTACCGTTATTGTAGGGCGGGTTTTGGGAACTAGTCCCGAATACTTTTTTTTAAAATTGTTTTGAACTTCTTGAATGGTTGTGTGCGTAAAATGGTTTTGAATGTATTTTACCGGAAAGATATTTTTGGTACGTTTTCTCTGTGTTGGTACCGTTTCCGACACGGCCCATCGTAGCTGGCGTTTAGGAAGAGTTGGCTATGTATGACCCGTGTGACCAGGAAACCGTGCCCCTTCAAAAACGAAAATTTTTATCTGTGTGTTTTGGAAAGTGCTCCAGTGGAGGCTTAGCCGGGGTTAGAAGGGAGATTGTGAAGCGGAGTGAGAGGGCATGCCTCTGCACTCGATGCGGTGATGAGCGCCTTGGAAGTCGGATTGTGAGATGGAGGAAATGCATTGCGATATGGTTGTGTTTGTAGACGTGTATGTGGCTATGTGTGGCTAATTATAACTAATTTAGGTATTGGCCTCTAGAGTTATGATTGCGATTGTGGATTTGTATGTTGACTTTAGAAATGCTTTCAAAACGTTCTGCAATTTCCGTATTCTCTCTAACTTGGTAGATTAGAAGCTGACCCTTCGGGGAATATTTTTCAGTTCCAGGTATGAACCAGGGAGCCGTGCAGGAACTGAGGCCAGATGGTGGGCCGGAGCAGTAAAGAGCGCGTGTCATAGTGGGATGGGTTTTATGCTAGTTTATTTATGATAGTTAGGATGTTGATTTTATTATTGCTAAGATGGAGTTAGTATTACATTTCATTTATTATCATATTGTTTGAATAGTTCAGTATTAGTAAGTGTTGTGTCGGATTTGAATACTTAGGTTTTCGGGAATACATGCATAACTATATTTTTAATGCTTTCGTTAAAGGAAGGGTTGGATGTTTTATTATGTTTTCTCGTCGTGCATGCGTTGCAAGATCCTAAAGTGTAGTTGTCAACCTATTTAATAGTACCTAGTAAGGTCTATTTCTCGTCGTGCCGAACTTTGCTGGAGCTCAGGGTTCTGACGTAAAGCAGTGGTTGAGGAGGGTGAAATCTGCGTTGGATTCCATTAAGGCACCGGAGGAGCGGAAGATGTCCTTAGTACAGAGTCTGCTACAGGAGAGCGCTTTTGACTGGTGGAAGTTGTGTAGGCACCACCGAAATGAGGTGACTTTCGAGGAGTTTGAGAGGCAGATTCGAGATCAGTACTGTCCTCCGGTGGCGAGGGCGGCTCGGGAGGCTGTTTTTCGGGATGTTGGACCCGAATATATCATAGTATCTGAGACTATCCTGATGTTTCAGCAAAAGTTGGCAGCAGTGCCAAATGCTGCCCCTACTGAGGAGTTGAAGATTGCGACCTTTCTAAAAAGGTTGCAGCCGCATTTACGTGCTTATGTGTCTGGGCTTCGACTCGCGACATTGACAGATGTTCAGCAGTCTGCTTTGGCTTATGCTATGGCCACGACCCGACAGAGTCAGCTAGAGGTGCATACCACTGGGAGCAAGAGGCAGAAGTTGTCTGCCCCGGCAGAACCTAGGAGAGATAGTCGTCCCGGCTCGTCTCAGCCGCAACGATTAGGGTTTCAGTCACAGGGTTGTCAAGACCAGCGTCGTCAAAGTCAGTCCACTGGAGGGCTGAGAGAGTGCTTCAACTGTGGAAGCACTGCTCATTTGAGGAGTCAGTGTCCGAAGCCAGTCAGGAACTGCTTCTCTTGTGGGAAGCCTGGCCATTTACAGCAGTACTGTACTGTTGGAGCACCTTCACAGGGATCTTCACCGGGAACGGTGAACCAGATGCCTCGTCGTCAGCCTCAACAGTTTCAGTAGGCACCAAGCCAGGGCAGAGGACGCGGCGCAGGAGTTAGCACTACCGGGGGCAATCAGCCCCAGGTGTTTGAGATGAGGAGGGTCGATGCCCTACACGTGCCGACTGCTACTGGTACAATTTGGATTCAGTCTAGACCTGTTCACATACTGTTTGATACGGGTGCTACCCATTCTTTTATGTCTTCTGCTTGCGTGGCTAGACTAGGACTGACTTGCACTGAGGGGGTGTCTTTTGTTGTGGGGCTGCCTGACGGCAGTAAAGTGAGAGGGAATAAGGAGATTTTACAGTGCCCTATTAGAATAGGGAATAGGGATTGGTATGCGGATTTCATAGTAATGCAGTTGTCGCCAGATGATGACGTGATTTTGGAGATGGACTGGATGATACGTTACCGAGCAGTTTTGGATGCACACAGAGGTACAGTTACAGTGACAGCAGATGATGGAACCAGACATGTGTGTAAGGAGCTAGAGCAGGAGGGACCCGGATCGGTGATTAGTATGGTAAAGGCCGCCAAGTTGCTCAGTGATGGATGTGTAGGATATTGGTGTTATGTTCTACAAGGGGACAAGGAGAGACCGCACATTCAGGATATACCAGTAGTGTGCGAGTTTGAGGAAATCTTTCCTGAGGAGCTTCCCGGACTGCCTCCTAAGAGAGAGGTAGACTTTGGTATTGAATTGGAGCCTGGGACGAGACCGATTTCGAGAGCCCCATACCACATGGCTCCGATGGAAATGCAGGAGATGAAGGCTCAATTGGAGGAGTTATTGGAGAAGGGGTACGTACGACCGCGCCATGGGGAGCTCCAGTCTTGTTTGTAAAGAAGAAGGATGGTTCTCTCCGTCTATGTATCGACTACCGGGAGATGAATCGAGTTACCATCAAGAACAAGTATCCGCTGCCACGTATTGATGATTTGTTGGATTAGTTGCAGGGGGCCACGATGTTCTCCAAAGTGGATTTGAGGTCAGGATATCACCAGCTGAGGATTCGGGAAGAGGATATTCCTAAGACGGCTTTCCGAACGAGATATGGGCATTATGAGTTTGTAGTGATGCCATTCGGACTGACGAATGCACCCGCTGTGTTTATGGAGCTGATGAACCGGGTGTTTATAGACTACTTGGACAGATTTTTGGTAGTGTTCATTGATGACATTCTGATCTACTCCAGGAGTAAGGAAGAGCACGCCGAGCATCTCAGGCTGGTATTGGGAGTACTAAGACATCATCGGTTGTTTGCTAAGCTGTCCAAGTGTGATTTCTGGTTGCCTGAAGTTTCCTTTTTAAGGCACGTGGTATCTTCCCAAGGAGTTATGGTGGATCCTGCAAAGATTGAGGCTGTAAAGGCGTGGAAGCCTCCGAAGAATGTGAAGGAGGTGCGGAGTTTTCTAGGACTTGCAGGATATTACAGAAGGTTTGTGGAAGGGTTTTCCCGAATAGCCCAATCGCTTACCAATCTGCTTAAGAAGACCACTCGCTTTCAGTGGAATGAAGCCTGTCAACGGAGTTTTGACGAGCTGAAAAGGAGCTTGACTTCGGCCCCTATACTTTCTCTTCCTCAAGGGAATGAAGATTTTGTGATTTACAGTGACGCCTCCAAGGTAGGCCTGGGCTGTGTGCTGATGCAGAGGGACAGGGTGATTGCTTATGCCTCTAGACAGTTGAAACCGAACGAGCAGAATTACCCTACTCATGACTTAGAGCTGGCAGCTGTGGTTCATGCTCTAAAGATTAGGCGTCATTACTTGTATGGGAGTACTTGTAAAGTGATGACAGATCATAAGAGCCTTAAGTATATCATTACACAAAGGGAGTTGAATATGAGACAGAGGAGATGGCTTGAGTTAGTGAAGGACTACGACCTTGAGATCCTTTACCACCTAGGGAAAGCGAATGTGGTCGCTGATGCCCTTAGCAGGAAGATACCTCAGGAGCGTATGTTGGCTCATTTGACAGTTCAGCCAGAGTTATAGAGAGAGATGATGAGGTATGATATTGAGGTACAAGTTCAACGTTATCAGGGCAATTTGAGAGCCCTGGAGTCTCAGCCGTCCTTGCTTCAGGAAGTGAGGCATAAGCAGGAGAGTTGCCCGATGATTCAGGATCTAAGGCAGAGATTGAGCCGTGGAGAGGCACCCGACTTTGCGGAAAGAGCAGATGGTATTTTGTGTTTACGTGGTCGGATTAGTGTGCCCCGAGATGCAGAGTTGAGGCAGAAGATTTTTCAAGAGGCCCATGCTACACCTTACTCAATCCACCCCGGGGCGAGTAAGATGTACAAGGATTTGCGACAGTTTTATGGGTGGAAGGGCTTGAAGTCGGATGTAGCGAGATTCGTCGCTAAATGTCAAGTCTGCCAACAGGTAAAGATCGAGCACCAAAGACCCGGAGGAATGCTTCAGTCGCTTCCTATCCCAGAATGGAAATGGGAGGACATCTCCATGGATTTCGTCACAAGTTTGAGACTCAGCAGAGGCCATGATGCCATTTGGGTAGTGGTGGATAGACTGACGAAGACTACTCGCTTTTTGCCTATCAGGGAGACATGACAAGTGAGCAAGCTAGTGGAGGTGTTTATTAATCAGATAGTTAGACTGCACGGAGTGCCTAAGACGATTGTGTCGGACCGATATGGGCGTTTTACTTCCAGATATTGGCAGCAGGTGCATGAGGCATTGGGGAAGAGATTACATTTCATGACTGCTTACCATCCGCAGTCAGACGGTCTGACAGAGATGACAATTCAGACTCTAGAGGACATGCTAAGGTCCTGCGTGCTAGACTGGGGAGGTCAGTGGTCGGATCACCTGGCTTTGGTTGAGTTTGCCTATAATAACAGCTGGTATTCGTCGATTCAGATGGCTCTTTATGAGGCTTTATATGGTCGGAGATGTAGGACACCGCTGTGTTGGGATGATCCCTCAGATGTAGTAGGTGAGAGGCCACAAATGATTGAGGAGACGATCGGGAAAGTGGCCTTAATCCGGGAGAGAATGTTAGCTGCCCAGAGTCGCCAGAAGTCCTATGCAGACAAGAGGTGTAGACCGTTGGAGTTTGAGGTAGGAGCTCATGTCTGGTTGAGAGTATCGCCTACCCGCGGGGTCAGGAGGTTCGGAGTAAAAGGGAAGCTGAGTCCCCGATATATCGGTCCGTTCGAGATTCTGGAGAGAGTAGGCGAGGTGGCTTACAGGCTAGCATTGCCACCTGCTTTGGAAGGAGTGCACCTTGTATTCCATGTTTCATAATTGAGACAGTATGTCCCGGATCCTAGTCACCGACTGAATTATGAGGAGTTGGTGGTAGAACCAGATCACACTTTCCGGGAACAACCGCTGAAGATTTTAGATCGACGAATGAAGAAACTGCGGAACAAGGAGATTCCGCTGGTGTTGATTTAGTGGTCTCAACGGGGAGTCGAGGAGGCCACCTGGGAGACGGAGTCTATGATGAGTGAAAGTTACCCAGAAATCTACCCAGGTTTAGTAGAGGCATTTGAGGGGAAGGTTAGTAATTAGTGTGGTGTTTTCAGATTCGATGTTTGCTTCGTGATTGTTGTTCGTTTAACCTGCCTGTTTGACTGTTTAAATATTTGTTTGACGTGTTGCGTATTTTTGGATGACTAGTACTAGTTATTATCACCGTTATCAATCAATTCTGGTTCGAGGACAAACCTCTTGAAGGGGGAGAGGTTTGCGAAAACCTCGAATATCTTTTCTTTCGTATAAAAGTTTCGGGACGAAACTTTCTTAAGGGGGTAGTATGTAATATCCGTATTCGTTTTAGGTCTTGTAAGTCAGAAAACGGGTTTCCTTCGCTTACAAGCATTTAAGTTTCTTGATCCGCAAGTAAACCTCGGAAAAGAGTATTTATTAGTTAAAACTGATTTAATAATCCGTTTGAAAACCTAGCTAATAATTAGTTTATCTACATGATAACTAATTAGATTTGTTATATCTAATCCTAATTCTATCTAATTAAAAATCTATCCTTTTTAACCAAAAATCTTGCCATCCAAATCAGCAATTAGAAAAAAAACTTATCTAAATCAGAAATTGGTTACCCAAATCTTGCCTTGGCTATCCTAATTGAACCAACCACCCCTCGGATAAAACCCAAAGACGGGATTCTACTGAAGTTTCCAAGCAAGTTCTTCTTTCCTGTTGTGCGGAGAGGTCCGGAGACTGATTCAAACCGGAAGCGATCACCAAAGCCGACCGAGGGCATTCGGTCAAACATCGCACCACCACCAGTAGTATTCCGTTCGCGCCGACAGTCGGGTACCCATAATTCCGGTGAGTTCTCGTCGTCTCAACTAAGTTTCCCTTGCCCTGTTTTTTTTTTCTTTCGAGCATGGTCGGGAATAGGGTCCGAGTTTAGGGGCTGGTGGGGGAGATGGTGAGGTAGGTTCGGTGGGTCGTGAACGGGGTTGCAAGCATTGCCCTTTCCCGTGCTCTCTTGATGCCGTCGTCATGGGGTAGTGCCGTCGGGGCGTCGAGCGGAAAGGACGGAACCAGGGATGAGGATCGAGGGGGTTGAAGAAGAAGGTGAGGAGCGAAGCTATTTGGAACGCTGGTGGGGCGCGAACAGAGGCGGCAGGAAGTGCTCGGAATCTGCCCTCCTCCGTTACCACCGGTGTTGGACTGGTGTTGCAGTGGGATCGAGCGAAGGGTGTGGTGGAAAACCGACAAAAGCGAAGTCCCTTCGGGGAAGATGAAGTGAGGACGGGTCCACCTTTGAAAAGTCAGAGGTTGAAGGGAATTGATATTTGGGCTACTGGGTAAATCAAGTCAGGAGAGTGTTAGGAGGATTCACGTGTAATTGGGCTGGGAATTCGGATCCAGTTTGCCCAATTTGGGCTGGCTTGTTTCTTTATTGTTAATGTTATTAGTTGGGTTTTGGTGAATTAGGTTGTTAGATCAATGGGATAAAATTTATAAGGGGTTGGTTAGCACATTATAATATCTATTAATTAGAATTTTCTTAATAAAAGTGGGTTGTTTAAGGAAATTAGAAGTGGCATTTTCGTTGGGTTAGTTAGGTATATCGGCTTGTACTTAAGTTAATCTTTTCCTTTATAATTCTTTAGGGAATCGTTTTCGCTTGAGGTCGTAATTCCGTCTTCTTCAAAGGATCCTTATCTTCGAGGTAAGTCGTTTTTGACTTGCTCGGTTCTTCTCTGTCCTGTTAGATTGCGTACCGTTATTGTAGGGAGGGTTTTGGGAACTAGTCCCGAATACTTTTTTTTAAATTGTTTTGAACTTCTTGAATGGTTGTGTGCGTAAAATGGTTTTGAATGTATTTTACCGGAAAGATATTTTTGGTACGTTTTCTCTGTGTTGGTACCGTTTCCGACACGGCCCATCGTAGCTGGCATTGAGGAAGAGTTGGCTACGTATGACCCGTGTGACCGGGAAACCGTGCCCCTTCAAAAACGAAAATTATTATCTGTGTGTTTTGGAAAGTGCTCCAGTGGAGGCTTAGTCGGGGTTAGAAGGGAGATTGTGAAGCGGAGTGAGAGGGCCTGAATCTGCACTCGGCGCGGTGATGAGCGCCTTGGAAGTCGGATTGTGAGATGGAGGAAATGCATTGCGATATGGTTGTGTTTGTAGACGTGTATGTGGCTATGTGTGACTGATTATAACTAATTTAGTTATTGGCTTCTAGAGTTATGATTGCGATTGTGGATTTGTATGCTGACTTTAGAAATGCTTTCAAAACGTTCTGCAATTTCCGTATTCTCTCTAACTTGGTAGATTAGAAGCTGACCCTTCGGGGAATATTTTTCAGTTCCAGGTATGAACCAGGGAGTCGTGCCGGAACAAAGGCGAGATGGCGGGCCGGAGCGGTAAAGAGCGCGTGTCATAGTGGGATGAGTTTTATGCTAGTTTATTTATGATAGTTAGGATGTTGATTTTATTATTTCTAAGATGGAGTTAGTATTACATTTCATTTATTATCATTTTGTTTAAATAGTTCAGTATTAGTAAGTGTTGTGTCGGATTTGAATACTTAGGTTTTCGGGAATACATGCATAACTATATTTTTAATGCTTTCGTTAAAGGAAAGGTTGGATGTTTTATAATGTTTTCTCGTCGTGCTTGCGTTGCAAGATCCTAAAGTGTAGTTGTCAACCTATTTAATAGTACCTAGTAAGGTTTATTTCTATGTAGCGTCTCGTCGGAAGTCGGGGTGTTACATAGACATTCATTAAAAATGATAAAAAAATGACATGAGCGAATTTTTGCCGTATTATTTGTGTATTTTTAGATAAAAATGGCACAAACGAATTTTTCTCGTATTTTTCGAAAAATACGTTTTTAAGAGACGCGCATAAATTGTTCATCAATAGTGGCTAATTATGCATCACTATTGACCAAATTTTCATCAATACTGACCAATTGTGCGTTGAGTTTTTGATGCACATTTTTCATCGATTTCGAACTTTGTAATTTTTATTTTTAACTTTGTTTATGTGTTTGAGTAGAATATTATCTAGTTTTTGATTCACATATAATTAGTTTCGATATACCCTATTTGTTCATTATATATCCCTATTTGTTCATTGATATAACCTTGTTTGTTTATTTATATACCCTTATTTGTTCATTAGTATACCATTGTTTGTTCATTGGTATACCATTATTTGTTCATTGATATACTCATATTTGTTCATTGATAAACCCTTATTTCTTCATTGATGTACCTTGTTTGTAAATTGATATACCCATGTTTCTTCATTAATACAATCGGTTTTTGCATAACTACAAGCACTTTTTGCATCAAAAAATTAACTTTTGATTATGTATCAATGAATATGAAGTTTGTGCATTATTATCATCACTTTGTGCATTACTACCAACATCTTGTTCATCACTTCTAGTACTGTGTTCATTAATATATACTTTTGTTTGTAGATTGAAATAAACTTTTGTTTGTGTCAATTTCATCCATTTGTACATTTAGAACTATCTGTTTGTGCACACATCTTGTGTCAATTAGTTTCAATGCACACATATATTTATCTAGTTTTTGTAGTTGTTATACGCTAAGAGAAGGAGCCAGATGCAAATAAAAGATGAGTGTTTGTGCCTTAGCTATGTTCAGATTCCAAGAAGCAACTACACATTTCACAATCGAAGCAATGACGAATCCAAACGAGTCAAGTAAGACAATACCAAGACCGACATCAAAACAATTAGTTTTGTCTCACATACGGCTAATTATGATGTGCACGCATATATTAATGCATACAATTTCGATACACAACCATTTTTATGCACAAACAATAGTTTTTTGATTCACAAAATCACAGTTTTGATGAACAAACAATAGATTTTGATAACAAAATCACACTTTTGATGAACTAGCTGGGTGCACACCTTATATCCGTTTTTTTTCAAAAATACGTCAAAATTCGCCCGTGTCGTTCCCCTCTAAGTGAAACGATCAACATCCTTGATTTTTTTTCCATCCAACGGCCCTTGTTCTTTTTTATTTCTCACATGCGCGCCCATATACACCTGATTCAGACTCTTATAATATTATCTCATTTGTTATTATTACTCATCACATTCAACTATTAAATAAAGAATTAAATCATTTTACTTATTAATAAGGGATTTTTTTTTTTACATTCCTTGCACATGCTAGTTTTGATAGCCGTAAGAAAATAAAAATGCCTTAAAACTCAAAGTCGGACGAACATATTTGATTTTAATACATACATGATGATATTTGACATTTTTAAAACTGTTCTCTACTATTATTTTCAAATACTGTTCTTAGACGGTGAAAGTGTTGTTTGGTGGTTTTATATTCTATTGTTTATACAATTACTCTTTATTTATATTGATGTGTTTTGTGCAATTTAATCATTTTTACCAAGTATTCATTTGACCAAGTACAGGTCGGTATTCAAAAACGATTTATGTTAGAAGAAGTCTACTAAATGAGGACACAAGAATACGCAGGCTCGTTCGGTGGAGCACAGAGCAGGGGTGGTAGTAGTGTTGGCGGGTCGGAATAAATGACGTCAAAATTAGATAGCAATATCCGGTTCAAACCATTAAGGGGGCTTTTGGCAACTGGATTTCAGGAATGAAGGTATCGGGTTCAGGAATGAAAACCCCATAACTATTGTTTGGTATGCTATTTTTTCATTTTCAATCCGATACCTTAAACCTGATAGGTATGGGGTTCTCAAACTCTACCCCTCCCTCGGGTATGAGATCTCATTCCCACATGGAATGAAATTAAAACATAGCCCCTCTTCTCTTTCAATCTCCCCGCACCCTCTGCACTTAATTAATCCTTCGTACAGATCGAATTCTCCTACTCTCTCATCTCGTTCTTCTACGCTCATTCTCGGATTCTCCCCAATTGCAATTGGAGGCTGTTTTCCAACGTATCTCACTCGTCAATCTCGCTCTTTGATTTATGAACATGCTAGGAGTCCCTTCTTCCAACAATTTCATAGTTAATTTGTTTTGAAATATAAAAACCGGTGTGTGAATGTGTGATCGATTTCACGTGCTTACTAGTGAATAAAAAGAAGTCCAGTAATGTCTGTAAATATACATATATGGTTTGATAAAATTTATTGAGCAACGTGTGTATATATAATATGGTGTGATAAAATTTATGATCCACTCTTACAATTTTATTTAAAGCTTATATTTTAATATATAGTGTAATTGAGGGACGCTCAAGTACAATAGGTTTTATAGTGTAACGTGTGGTTGAATGTGGGACATTGGATTACACCTAATCAATGGCTGAAAAGTAGGACGCATTATAGTAACAATAGGGAAGGGGGGATGGGAATATCACACAATCGGTTTAGATATGGAAAGAGCCGAAATTAAGGGGGGAATTATTTTTAAAAAGAGAAAAATATATACCAGATTCTGAGAAAATCTTTTATATCATGATTGAATAAGCCATGCTGCTAAACCATCGTTCCTGCTAAACCGTCATTCCTCATCCAATTCTTCTTCTTCCTCCCTCAGTCGAACACCATTTTAATCTACTAGAAAGACAGATTATTCAATCGAAATAATTTGTTTTGAAGATTTTAGCGTATAATTGAATCAAGTTTTGCAATGGAAAGAGGTTAGTAATTCGTTTTTTGATTAACTGTTTTGTGTATTCATCGTTGTTGTAAAAAATCTTAGATTTCGATACATTATTTTGAGTAATTGGTAGTTCTTCAATCCGAATGTCCTGATATGGTGCCTTTGGTTAGTTGTTTTTGAGAATGTTTGTTGAATAATAATCGGTTTATTATTTGCGTAATTGATCGTGATGATTAACAACTATATACTGCATTTAAGTTGTCCTGTATGATGAAAAACATCAGTCAATATGTTGAATAATATTTAAGTATTAGTTGAAGCTTGTAAATCGATAATTATATGTTGAACAATAAAAAACTAACAGTTGAATAAGTATTTTGAAATAAAGTAAAATGTATATTATGTGTCAATTATTATAATTGTTTTGAATAATATTGATATACTAGTTGAATAAGTTATCATCATCTTATGAATTATACGAAACTAATTCGTATTAACGTTGTCGTGTTGATGAAAAAATCAGCCAATATATTGAATAATTTTTTAGTATTAGTTGAAGAATTATGAATCAAAAGTTATATGTTGGAAAAAATTAAAACAGACCCAACAGTTGAATAAGTGTTTTGAAATAAATGAAAATGTATTATATTTTTTTAATAATTGTTGTGAATAACATCTGTTATAATAGTTGAATAAGTTATCATCGTCTTATGAATAATCTGAAATTAATTCATATACTGAAAAAATTCATTAATTGAATAAAATTAATGCAGATATTGCACATCCGATAGTTGCATAAGTGTTATTGAATTAATTAATATCGAATTGTATTCTTAACAATTTAAAAATGTATTGAATAATATTGATATGTGAATTGAATAAGTTATTGTCATCTGATGCATAATGAATTGAATAATATTGATATGTAAATTGAATAAGTTATTGTCATCTGATGCATAATGAACAACATTTTGCTTGTATTGATTTATTATGAATTAAGTGGTGCAAAAGTTCAAATTTAGTGTCTTGTACTTTGATATATTGATTGTGTAATCTTTTGTTTCAGTTGGAACCAACAAGTGGGAAGAATATGTGTTCAACAATGATTCAAAATTTCCAGAATCTCAAAATAATGTACTTGTTAAAAAGGATATAGAAGAAGACTGCAGTGAATTTAATTACGGTTCTGATTGGGTTGTGGATGAAAAACTCAATATCATTCTTTGAATAATTATAGAATCGTATATTATTTTATTACCGATGTTTGAAGAACTCAGTTTGATTGTTTGAATAACTCAGTTTGATTGTTTCACTAGTATTATTAAAATGCATTGACATAAATAATGTACACTATTGAATAACAATGACAATGATTTTGAAAAAAAATCTTTAATATTGTGAAAAATATGTGATTCTTTATATTAAGTTATGTTATCAACAATCATTACATTGCTTATGAATAACAATTACAATGTTATGAATTACAATTCTTTTTTGGACCGAGATCAAATACATCAACATTATCATCATTTGGAACATATTCCTTGGTGCGAAGTCTTTTAAATTGGACCTTGGTGCGATTTGACTTTTCTCCAGTGTCCAATTGTTGATCATTACCACCTGTTCCATTTGAAAACTCGTTAAACACAAATGATAACACAAAACTTATTCGATACAATTACAATTCATATATGGATACAATAATATCAATATGAATAACTAGATGAAAGTAGTTGAAAAACAACATTGTACTAACTAAACTTATTTAATGGTTTTCATCATCCTTGTAAAACAGAGTTGACAACAATCTGATTTTGAATAATATGTTACTTTGCTTTGAATAATCATTCATAAAAGGTTGAATAACTTTTTAATATGTATTATATGTAATGTCAGTTCAGTAACTTTCATCAAATGGGTTGAGAAACTACATTAATAGACTTGAATAATATATAATCTATAAAAAAATTAATGATACATACCTTTATCATGCTTCCTTTTGTTCTTACTCTTCGACTTTGGTGACTTTGCCATCTATTAACATTGCACACAGTCTTAGCGTAGATTGATAAGAACATGTCTTATGCACAATCAATCTCGAAAAACCGTATGCACCATATGATCAACAAACGCTATCATTAACAAGGAACCTAATGCACCATATGATCGAGCAACATCAGATTCAATAATTTCATACATCAAAACTACATCAATCGTTTAAGAAGAGGATTCATTCACAATACGAAATATAATAAATTTTACAATTACGATCTAACAAACAAGAACATTTATTCCAAATACTAATAGCTAACCTCTTTCCATTGCATACAATAATCTTCCGAATTCTTCAAACCAAATTGATTCGATTGAAGAAACAGGTTGTCGAGTAGCTTGAAATGATGAACGACGGTTGTTGAAGAAGAAGACGTGGATAATGAATGACGGTTTAGCAGGATTGGATTTTCAATCGGGGTATAAAAGATTTTCTGAGATTCTGATGTATATTTTTCTTATTTGGTAATTTAAATCCCCCTTTTAATTTCGCTTGTTTCCATTTTGAATGGATCGTGCATTTATCCCCTCCTTAAAAGTAGCAGATTTGGGTGTGATATGGTGCTTCTCCCTAATTTCCTTAAAATGCACCTTTTTTATTTTAAATCTGATTCGTCCATCCTATCTAATCTAATGGCTAAATTTTAACCACATGATTTAATCTAATAAGGTATTTTACTAGAGCATCATTCTAGTGTAATATTATATATTTACAATTTGATTCCAGATTCCATGTTTGATATAAGTAAACGTTAGGTATAGGGTTAAATTTCATTCCCAAATAGTAACCAAACAATTGTTTTTTGGAATCAAATTCCAACCCAATACCTTCCTAACCCCATACCTCATTTCAAATCCAAACCTGATTTTATACCAAATGCCCCCTTAACTGGGAGAAATGCTCAGGAACTCGTGGCTACAATTACATACGAGTAAAAACCACTGGATCTTTTTTTTTGATAAAATGAGCTACTAGCTCGTTACAAGGCCAACACTAAATTACATGTAAATTACAAGGCTGACCTACATCATAACGGCGGATGATTTTAAGAAAATCAAATAACAGAGGATGATCACTAATACAAGAATTATGAAACGAGATATCTATAGGATTTAACAACGATCATGGAAAAAAATAGAAATAGCAAAACTAAGTTGAGGAAAATTAAAGAGTCTCCTGGCGAGAAAATTCGCCGTTGAATTGCACTCCCTGAAACAGTGATAAACCACCACACAAGGAACCAAAGCAAGGCAAGCGCTTCAGCCTGGAGAACAGAAATGGGAAGTTGTTCCTCACGATCAAAACTTAGGATCTTACTCTTGTGGGCTCAAATAATAAAGCTCGAAAAAGTGGAAGAATTGGTTCGCTTAGAAGCATCAAAATCGGCTGAGCCAAGACCCACTGCAAATACTGAAAAAAGCCAAAAATCACAAGGAAGCAGAGATGCAATAAGCCTAGACAGATTGAAAATCTTTCCATTTCTATGACCCCAAATAAACCACCACAAGAAATAAAGAACATTACTATTTTTATTTGAATTTATAGTAGAGACAAGATTATCAATAAAAGTACACAAAGAAATGATTTGAAATCTAAAATTCATCTTAGACTCTAGTTTTGAAATCATATTTTGCGAAAAAGGACAGTTAAAGTACACATGATTACGGTTTTCATCTTCTTTTGAGCATAACGAGTGATGTGATGGTTTTCCACACACTCGCAAGAATACGAGATCTATTGTAATAGTGGACCAGGATCGAATCATGGGGATTATATCTGCTTTATTTAATTCTAGAACTAATTTCTAAGCCAAAATATGGAGATTTATGATGTACTTCTAACTACTAAAAACAATTAAAACAAGTAAAATATGAGAATAAAAAGTATAAGAGAAAGCAAAGTTCCAAGGCAAGGAATCCCCACAACTTTGATCCACAAAGTTTGAATCTCGCTCTTACCTAAACTTAGTTGGATATTTTTCTTATGAAGGTTATTGTCTAATGTCATAAATTACTCAAAGTTTAACTTAATGTACTTCTATCAAATTAAGAACCCACTCTCGAGACGAAACAAAACTGATAGAAACCCTTTAAACACTTAGATATCTAAACGGTACACCAAACTTGCCTCACTCTCATGATGCATCAAACTTGACTCAACACCTAGAATTTCTATGAAAATTAACCACATGAGAAACTAATTCTCAAGTTCAATTCTAGTTTTTCCAAATAGATTGAACCACCTCTCGATGCGTTCTCTCTCTTTTTTGTTTACTCACTTAGACTACCACCTATCAATGCGCAACCTAAACAAGACTCTAACATGTTAAACCTATTAGATTAAGCCCCTAGAATCAAATCATATTAGTTTTCCAACTCAATTCAAGCAAAAGATATTGAATCTAATCCGCTTCACATTGTTGGGATCAACCAAACCCTAGAACTAAAGAGTTTAGCCTAGAATAATTAAATTCATGATCAAAGCGATTAAACCAAACATGAAATAGAAACAAAAGCAATATTAAAAGAGAATACTTACTAGAAATTCAATTGAAATAACAACTAGATCTAAAGTGCAACGCAAATCTCCAAAGCAAAAGAGCGTAGAACTAAAACCCTAGAAAATTGTCTCTTTTTCTCTTTGCTTGAAATTAGAAATAGTAATAATGCATAATAATGTTATAACTTAAGCTCCAAGTAGTCTTATAAAAGTCCTAAAACTTATTCTAAAAGATAACCCAAAAATAAAACCAACTCGGGCCCAAAAAAAGTAAGAAGGCCCAAAATCCCGGTGCACGACGTCTTGGTCATGACCCGTGACAAGCCATCTGAGAGCACTTCTTTTCTTTGTTTGCCCTTGTTTTGGCTCGTGATGGCCTCCACAACTCATGATGATGTTTCTAATTACTTCCTTCACTTCTTAACTTGCATTTTGACTTGTAATAGCTCCTCCACAACTCTTGAAAGCTCTTGAGAACCTTAATTCTTCATTCCTTAGTGTTAGTTGTGGTCCTAAAGCCTCACCAAGATCATTTACTCATATATTCTTCTCCATTTGACTCCAAAACACCATCAAAAGACCTATAAAAGCAAAACAAACTTGTGTAGACCTCCATACTACGGATAATACGAAAATCAACACAAAAAGACCAAAACCTAAGCTAGAAAAGGAGTAATCTAATCCTAAATGCTCATGCAAACTACTCAAAACTAGATGACATCAAAATACCCCATACTTAGACTTTGCTTGTCCCCAAGCAAAATTTAAAATTAAACCAAAAGTGCAAGAAAAGACATTTTGCCTCAACTTGTTCAAATTCTCATAATCATGCTAATTGAAAGATCAAAGACATTTTGCCTCAATATTGGCACGATGGTGCGAAGCGGCATCGCCTTGGCGTGCACCATAAATGCCCTCACCCGAGTGCCCGATGTTGGTGTGGTCATGGTGTAGTCTGAGGGTGAGGCGTCGTTGGCATGGGCCGGTGGCATGGTGTCGGGCTCGCCATGGGATGTGTGGTCCGCGACACCGATGACGGTGATGCACACGTTCGAAGGCTTGATCATCAGCGCGTCATGGCTTGCAAGTGTCCGTGCCACTATGGAGGTCGTGGCTCGAGCGATGGTCAGAGCGCATAGTCAAGGACTCCTCCTCCTGGATGGCATCCATGTGCGGAGTCACATCACCCTCCCCCCTTGGGTGGAAAACGTCCCTGTTTCCTAGTCATGATACTCGGGATCTACATAGGGAGAGATTCGAGACATTGAAAGAAGCGTGGACATTGTACTTACCCCGGAGGTCTAGGATGTACGAGTTATCTCTGATGCGCCGAATGACTCAAAAGGGTCGTCTCCCCTAGGGTGTAGCTTCATCTTGCGAGCCTCAAGAAACCGATCCTTGCGAAGATGCAATCACACCATGTTTCCAAGCTCTAAGATCAATGACCGTCGCCCCTTGTTGCATTGGGTGGCGTAATGCTCCGAGCACTTCTCCATCTAGGCCTTGATGTGCTCGTGTAGGCGGCGGACATGGTTGGCGCAGTTGCCCACATCGACATGCTCACCAATCTTAAGAGGTCGTGGCACCAAGTCCATGAGCGTACATGGGTTATGCCCGTAGACAACCTCGAACAAGGTCATCTTCATTGTTGTGTGATAGGACATGTTATACGCAAACTCAACATGGCAAAGTAAGTCCTCCCACCGGTGTGGGTTATCCTTGAGCACCGTCCGAAGAACGGTGCCCAATGTCCGATGGGGCACCTCAGTTTGACAATCGGTTTGGGGGTGGTAAGCAATAGAAAAGAGGAGTCTTGTTCCTAGATTCCCCCAAAGCGTCGCCCAAAAGTGGTTGTGATGTCTCTTTATTTTGCGGTGTTTTCATATGTGATTTCCTTTGTAAATATGTTTCTTTTTCCCCTTTTCTTGCGTGTTTTGTTCCTTTTTAGCTTAGTTCCCGTATTTCTATGAGATTCGGAGAGTACGCGCGTTTTATGTGTTTTGTAGGTAATTTGGCATGAATCGAGGATCAATTTGACGGAGGATCGAGGCATGGAGCAAGGCCCGAGCTAAAGCGGGAAAGAGAGGATCAAGTCATGAAGAAGAACAAGAGAAGCCAACAAGAAGAAGGTGGAACGAGGTCCGGACCGAGTTGCAACCACGCCGGGCCCGACTTGGAAGTTTCCCACCTCGGACCGACATGCACAGTAACTCGGGCCCGAGGTCCTCCGTGTCGGTCCGAGTCGGTCACCGGACTACTTGGGCTCCAAGGCACGAAATTGTGGACTTCCACTTTTGCCCCTCATCTAATCTATAAAAGGCCCTCTTGTCTTCTGATTTGGGGCCCCCTCTCACACACAGGAAAAGGGGTTCCCTCTCACACACACACAACAACCCTCAAAAGGATACTTGGAGAGCAAGGAGGAAGGAGAGAAGGAGGAAGAGAGAGAGGATCGGCCAAGGAAGAGGAAGACTTGATAGGTTTTGTTGATTAGCTTTGCTTTGTTTTGATCTTGTGGACTTGGAAACCCTTGATTGGAATTTGTGGATTGCTTTTGATTTGAATGAAACTTTGCTTTGTTTTGAGATTGATGATGTTGATTGCTTTCCCTTTTGATTTGTTTTCTTTCTTTGTTTGCCACATGGAGTAGATCTCCTTGATCTTGGGTTATGGGGGAAAACCCTAGAGGTTTGGGCTAGAAACCCCAATTCCATAGCCTTGAGTGTTTGATCTAAGGAACCCACTCTGCATAGAGCTACAATTCCTTGCGAAAGTTGGGAATCAAGGCTTGAGATTGGCAAAGTAGCGAAAGTGAACATGTGTCAATCTCAAGACCTTGCTTCGAAGGGGATTTCCCCAATGATCGAGGTGTAGAAGTGGTTGGAACGAGGGCGAAAGCACTCGATCCTAGTCCGATCATCACTCATTGCTTGAATTGGGGTGGAAAAGCCTTAATCTACTAGAGAAGGAACCCAAAAGCCCAAGATCTACTTTAAATTCTTGAAGTTCGACAACCCCAGCTACCTCGGGCCCGACTTACCCAGTGTCGGTCCCGACTTCCTCTTGTCGCCAACATCGGGCCCGACGTGACCTCAGTGTCGGTCCCGACTGTTCTCTCGATTTCCTTTGTTTTACGCTCTCCTTTCTAGCTTTCTAGTGTCTAGGCACATCGATCGAGTAGACTTTCCGAGTGTTCGACACCCACCACGTGCTACAACGGGGTCGGGTTATAAATTGTATCTCTAGACCCTCGCACAATCTCGAGGCGATCAAAAGATTGGCGCCGTTGTCGGGGAAGTCTAAGTGCATTGAGTGCCAATTTGGTGAGTTCTTGTGTTTTGGTAGTGATTTGGGTGAGGGAATACCCCAAACCCTTTGTTTGTTTTTGATTTGTTTTGGTTTGTGTCTTTGTTTCGTAGGTTTATGCTAGCTCGTTCCTCCCGAGGAACACTTGAGCTTGAGTTTGTGAGTGATCCGGAAAGTATCCTCAAAGAAGCCCGAAGAAGGAAAAGGATGGTGAATCAAGCTCTCCATGTTGATGAGGAGTTGGCTCAACTTAGGGCCGAAATGGCTAGATTACAACTTGAGAAGGACAATCAAGAGGAGGTGGCAAGAAGAGAACGGGAGCAACATGCATCCGGAATTGAGGGTACCCGAACCGGCTATTGTGCTTCCCGAGGTTGCCAAAAATTTTGAGATCAAGACGCAATTCATTACCCTCATCAAGCGTGATCAATTCGAGGGCCGTCCACATGAGTGTCCCATAGAGCACGTCAAACGCTTTGTGGACATGTGTGAGACGATCTCTACCGACGAGGAGACATTGGAGTATGTGCTTCTAAAGGCGTTCAAGTGGTCACTTGGGGGCAAGGCCACACATTGGCTCGAGAGCCAAGATCCTAGGTCAATCACAACTTGGAAGACACTCTATGATGCTTTCTTGATGAAGTTCTTCCCGCCCTCAAAGACAACCAAGCTAAGAAGGAAGATTGCAAGCTTTCAACAAGGTCCGAATGAGCCTCTCTTCGAAGCATGGGACCGTTTCAAGGAGATGTTGCGCCAATGTCCTACTCATGGCCAACAACCATATGTGCTTCAAGACATCTTTTTCCAAGGCATCAATCCGGTAACGAAGGACAAGCTCAATCTCCACACCGATTGTGGGTTCATAGACTTGACGCCGGATCAAGCTTGGGAGCTACTTGACAAGCTATCCGATTATGAGGCCATGTATGGGGTGAGTCAAGCTAGCAAAGAGGTGAAAGTTCAAGGTGAAGGTGCAAGGAAGTTATATGATCCAAAGGGAGAAGACATTGATAGGGATGTGAAGATCCAATTCCTTGAAGGTGAAGTGAGCAAGCTTAAGAGGCAAGTCCACTACTACAAGCAAAATGCTAGAGCTTGTGAGGAGTGTGGATCCCTTGCACATGCTACACAAGTTTGTCCGAATGAGAGCCAAGTGCGCTTGGCCGAGCGAATTGAGGAGGCAAACTATGTTCGAGGAAATTTCGGTGGAAGAGGCAATTTCAACAATGGTGGTAATGGCCGGTGGAACAACGGTCAAGCTCAAGGTTACAACAACAACTTCAACCAAAATGAGCCAAGGGCACCACCACCACCATATAGGCCACCGGGATTCAATGACCTACAATCATTTGCTCAAGAGATGAGAGACGAGTTCAAGGAGATGAGGACCCAATTCAATGAGTTTGGTGCATGGAGGAGGCAAGTCGACAATCAATTTGCTCAAATTGCAAGTCAAGCCCCGAGAGAGAATGGGAGACTTCCGGGCCGACCCGAGGAGAATCCTCGAGCTCAAAACAATCAAAATGAAGTCCGGGAAATTAGATTGAGAAGTGGCCGAAACCTACCCGAGCCACACATGCCTAAGAAGAATGAAGAGAGTCGGACCAACTTACCCAGCAAGTCGGGTCCGACGTTCCCCGAAGTCAACCCAGCAAGAAGATCGACCCCTTTACCCCGGACCGAGGTTGAGAGCAACTCGGGACCGACGTACCCAGACCTTGATCCGACTCCTCTGCCTCGGACCGAGATTCACAACATCGGGCCCGACATGGTGTCCAAGTCGGTCCAACCAAGAAATGTTGCAAGTGAAGTAGGGAAGTCCAAAGAGGTTGATCCAAGCAAGATTCAAGGTGCAACAATTCTTCCATATCCCTCGAAGAAGCCGAAAGATGTTGTTGAGAACAAGTTCAAGAGGTTTCTCAAACTCTTGCAAGGCTTGAACATCTCTATCCCATTCACCGATGCATTGAGCGAGATGCCATCTTATGCCAAGTTTTTAAAGGAGATTCTGAGCAAGAAGAGATCCATAGTTGAAATGCAAGATGAGGTCAAGACCTTGGAGTTACCACAAAAGCTAGGAGATCCCGGTCGCTTTGCTATAACTATTGGTGTGGGGTCTCAAAACTTCCAAGCCTTATGTGACCTTGGGGCAAGTGTTTCGGTGATGCCCGCTAGCATTTGGAGAAGAGCAAATTTGGGTGAAATGGAGCCGGCCGATATGTCCCTAACTATGGCCGACGGTTCCATCATCAAGGCTAAGGGAATATTGGATGACGTGCCGGTGCGAGTTGGAAAGTACTTTGTCCCCGATGATTTCGTGATCTTGGACATGCATAAGGACCCCTTGGTCCCAATAATCTTAGGAAGACCATTCTTATCTACGGCGGGGGCAAGGTTTGATGTCAAAAACGGCAAGGTCTCCTTTGAGATAGGTGAAGAAAAGGTCGATTTTCACTTCAACAAAGCTTTGAATGAGCCGGACGCCTTGGCTATCCTCAAACTTGAAGAGAGTGCCAAGAGAAAAGATGAAGAAGTGGAAGTTGCTAGAGAGGTCGTTGTGTTGAGAAGTGATGAAAGGTTCAATGAACAAATACAAGTAAGGGAGTTGTTGGAGCAATTTAAGGATCCAAATGAGTCAACAATCAATGCTAGCCCAAGAAGAAATGAAGAGTATCCTTACTTATATCCTTTTGATATTGGTGAAGACCACAATTCTTCCCAAACTTTTGATTCCTACATTTGTTTAAGTGATTTGAACGATGACTTAGGAGACTCCTACATTTGCCTTAGTGACTTGAAAGATGAATTGGTAGAATCCCCTAGGAATTCTTTGGATAACCTTGGTGTAGGAAAAGAAAAACATGATGGAGCAAGTAAGGAGGAGAAATCTCATCCGTTGGAGGAGTATGATGAGAGAGGCCCGAGATCGGAGAGCCATGCCTATATAGACCATCGTTGGTGGTTTTATGGGTATGAAGGCAATGGGAATGGGCATAACAATGGCGAGCAATTCACCGTGTTTCACCCGCCATAAGGTTGAGGTTAGGAAGTCAAGCTAGTGACTCTAAACGAGCGCTTCTCGGGAGGCAACCCGAGCTAGTAGCTTTCTTTTCGTAATTTTAGTTTGATTTTTTTAGTTTAGCCTAGCTTTTCTCTAACCAATCTCTATCTAGTGTTTTGTGGATTCTTGGTGTTGTGTATTCTTCAAGGTTGTGTAGGATTTGAGGTGAAATATATAAATGGAAATATGGGAAAGAAGTTGCAAGAGGATGGAGTAAAATTGGTGACCCGAATACTCCCACATCGAGCCCAGGTAAGTCGGGCCCGACATAGGGACGTCGGTCCATGAAGTCGGTTCGATCCGATTTGACTAGTTGGAATGCCAATTTTGCCCTTGACCTAATTTGTCCCCTTCCCCCATTAAATACCATCCCCCACCTACCTACCATCTTCATATCAACCACCATTCCCAAAATACAACCCATCTCCCTCAAACACTCTCAAAGTCGGCCGCCCTCCCTTACCATACTCGATCCACGATCCTCCCTACTTCATCTCGTTCCAACCACAAAAAGGCCTCCCTAACCCGAATCCAAGTAGAAATTTCGAGTTCAATATAGTCCTTCATCCCCCATCTCGATCTAGATTGAGGAAATTTGAGTTCTAAGTTGCTTATTTGTTTAAAAGTTCAATACTCTTCGAATCCGGTATGTGTTACTCGATCTCTACTTATTTCTTTGAAAATTTTGTGCTTTCATTGCATAGATTGAGTAATACCATGTTTGATTGAGAGCTTGAGCTTGAGCATCAATGGTGGATTTGCATGATTTGTGAAATTGAGCTTTAAAGTTGTTTATGCATGCTTAGATCCATTTAGAACTTCAATTAGGGATGTGTGATGGTTGAATTTGAAATTTAAGTGCATGATAGAGTGATTTGGGTTGATTTGAGGTTAGAGTCGAAGCATGAACTAGGTCAAGATCGACGTGCCCAGGAGAGTCGGGCCCGAGTTGTGGAAGTCGGTCCAACAAGTCGGACCGAGGTTGAGTAAGTCGGGCCCGACATAGGTTGGAAGTCGATCCATGTTGTTTTTGCTTTCTTCTTGTGATATCATGTGGATTCATGTGTTTAATTGTTGGCTATAGCCTAATCATGATGTAGAATGATCATTTGCTTAGCCATTGTTAGAAGATGTCCATGATGATTTATGTTGGATTGAGATGCATGTGTGTCTAGAGACTAAGTATGGGGTTCCCTTTGTGTTGAAGTGTTGTTGTGTGTTGATGAGTGCTTTTGTTGAGTTGTATGGAGTTTATCTTGGACCCTTTTGTTTGGTTGGATGTGTGTAGGTACCATGGAGACAAGAGCTTCATCATCTCATGCGGAAAGGCCAAGGAAGAAGTCCAAGAAGTCAAGGAAAGAGCCAAAGTTGGATGATGTCTATTTGGAGGATGATGAGCAAGTGGAGAGTTATGCAAGATATATGGCGCTTGAGCATCACACAAGGTGGCTTGATTGGGAAGCCGTGAGGAAAATGGACATGGATCAAGCCCTTCTAAGGTGCTACTCCCACATCGGTCTCAATGGGATGCTAAGGTGGGAGAACACCCACTACACCGCCCTCACCTCGGAATTCATGGCCACGTTCGAATGCACTTATGATAATGTGGAGGATGAGGAAGGGGCGCTCACTTTCCAATTGGGCAATGAGGACCACAATCTCACTCTTAGGGATTTGGCTACCTACTTCGGGTTTCCATTCCCAAGAGAAGAGACCGGCGTCAACAATGAGAAGGTGAACCAAGTGTGGCGTCATGTGGCCGGAAAGAGCGAGTTGAGAAAAGGCGCCTCCACGACCGAGATTGTTAGCCCTCTTTTTCGGGTCATGGTGTGAGTTTTGGGATGTGCAATCTACGCCCGTCATGAGTCGAGCAAGCCGATGAAGGAAGAGATTATGTTGCTCCATGAGATGCTCTTCAACACCGAGAAGCCCATGAACCTTGCATGGGAGTGGGTCAAGATGGTGCGAGACTTCCAAAGCTCCTCTTGGATCTACTTCGGCGGGATGATAGCAAGGCTCGCCATGCGTCTAGGAGTTGATCTCAACAAGTATTCTCCGGCTCCGAATGGTGTGGAATACATGAACATGAAGTATTTCAAGAAGGCCAACATCATCAAGGAGAAGCTCTACATGATTTCCTTTGCCCCTCACTCAAACTATGATGGTGTGTCGATCTGGTTAGTGCACAACCTCTATGATCTTTCTCGATATCAAAATTGGTACCAAGTATGGGCCGGCAAGCCACACTCATTTGGTGACCCCGAAGGTGCAAGAGAGGGGCGGCGACAACAACTTCAACACATTCGGTTTACCTCCCCTCCATCTACACCGAATTGCGACCAAGACAACTTTGTGTTTGCACCTCGTGGGGAAGACATGGATGTCAATCAAGAGCAAAATGAAGAAGATGATCGCTTCCAAGGCTTGATGTCCAACCTCCGGGCCACGCACCAAGCTCCAACACTGGCGGACCGAGGTACACACCAAGTCGGGCCCGACTTCCCTCAACGTCGGTCCAGTTCATTCTATGGTGATGAGGTCCCGAGGCATTATGAGCGTGGAGAAGGGAGCGGTGCAAGGTGAGAACAAGCTCAAAGTGGCGTTTATGAAGGCTATGCCCAATGGTACGGTCCGGGAATGGTGTTTCCCGAGCAACAACAAACGGTGGACATGTTCTTCTTGGCCAACCAAATGGCCCATCTCCAACTTCAACAAGAGAATGTTCTCCAAGAGGTCCATCAAGTGAATCTCCAACAACAATAAATGTACCAACATCAACAACAAATGTACCAACAACAACAACAAATGCTTCAACAACAAAGTGCTTTCCAAGCTAGCCAATAAGAGATGAACTGAGCCCTCGGCTACACTAGACGAGAGGTGGAGGAGCTTAGGGAGGTGGAAGACCAAAGGTGGCGGGTCCAATATAGCTTCAACACATGGATGAGCGGGAACTTCCCTTCCCGTGAGGACCAATGGACGCGCCCGGATCCTCACCTCCAACCACCACCACAAGACTTCTACCAAGAGCAAGTGTACGAGAGGGAGCGGCAAGCAAGGCTCCAAAGAGGACGTAGACGTGACAACCCCTTCGAGTGATCCTATACATGCCATTGAAGAAGAAGAAATTGTGAGCTCTTCATACTCTTCTCTCTTGCTTTTAAGTTTTGGTTTCCTTGTTTGATGGGGACATCAAAATTTTAAGTATGGGGTGGGGGTAAGTGTGTTCATGATTTCACTTGCTTATGTTTGTTTGTTATTATTGAGGATATTTGTTTTTTGTTTCTAGTTTGTGTTTGGGATGTTTGCTTTTTGGTTTGTGGTTTGATGAAAGACATGGATGATTAATTTGGTCTTGAATGGATGAGTTTTTGGTTTTAGAGGAATTTTTGCAAAAATCCATAAAAAAAATTTTTGAAAAAATTTGTGTTAAAAACAACAAAAAGATTTTGTGTTTTGTAGGTTTTGGACTAGAAATTCCCATCTTAGATTTCCAAAATAAAAGCTAATGATGATGTGAGCATGTAAATTCCTTTACATATTTTTGGATAGTTTAGCCTCTAAAAAGGATGTTGCTTTTGATGTGATCATGATATCTTGCTTGTTTTATTGAACATGTGAGTTCTAGGATGAGTTCTTATGCAACTAAGTATGAGTGACCCTTGTGAGATTGATTTTTGGCCATTTTAGGGATTCTTGTTCATATTTGCATATCCCTCATGTTTCTTGTGTGATTAGCTCATTCATGCTTAGTAAAACTTGCTATTGCGGTGTTTATCTATTTTCCAAGACCGTCATGAGATTTGTCCTAGCATTGTCACATTGATTTTGAACTTTATTCTTCTAGTCACATAAATGTTCCATATCCTACGATGAAGTTAATCCTTTGTTTGTATCCCCGTTCTAGCCTAAGCCTTTGTTTGAAACTCCTCAAAAATATTATTCCTAGCCTTATATGACTTGACCCTTATGGGATTGGACTTTAGAAGAAAGGTTTGGATTGTATTTGAAGAGTTGAGATTCTCTTGGGTTTAAGGGCAAAGAATGGTGTTATGAATCATGTGGGTAGTGCATCTTTGTTGTACAAAAATGAAAAAAGAAAGAAAAGAAAGAAAGAAAATGTTGGAAATGTAAAGTGGAATAAAGGAAAAGGGCCTAAGTGAAGAAAAAGGGTCCGACCGAATTACAAGCCACATCGGGCCCGATGTCATAAGAAAGTCGGTCCAAATTTAGAAAGTGTGGAAAATCCAACAAAAAGCCTAAGAGCAAGGATGAAGTGGAATGTTAAGTGAAATTTTGGGTTGAAAGAAAAAAATGTTAAGTCTTTTGGGTGAGTGTGAAAGTAATTGTGGAATTTTGGTGAAGTTGGTGAGAGTTTAGGTTGTTCAATCCCCATTGTAAGCACCACAAGACCAAATAATTCCCACCTTGAGAAATACCAAAAGCCCCATTACAACCCGAAATTCTTTGTGTACTTTGTATTAGGCATCTCTAGGTGGAGGAATTGGTGATATTAGCTTCAATAGTAAAGTCCTTACTTGCATGAATTTTGAGCTTGAGTGTTCATTGCTAAACCCAAACACATGATGAGTGATACACATTCACATATCCCTAAAGTGAGGCTTAGTTGCATTGACTCAATTCCTTGGAACACTTAATCATGTGTGATGATGTAATCTTGCTTGAATATCAATCACTTGTGCTTAAAATGTATTTTCATACGAGGCTTTACTTGAAGATTATGTTTTGGTCTTGCTTACATTGTTATTGCTTGAGGACAAGCAAGTTTAGGTATGGGGTATTTTGATGTCTCTTTATTTGGTGGTGTTTTCATATGTGATTTCCTTTGTAAATATGTTTCTTTTTCCCCTTTTCTTGCGTGTTTTGTTCCTTTTTAGCTTAGTTCCCGTATTTCTATGAGATTCAGAGACTACGCGCGTTTTATGTGTTTTGTAGGTAATTTGGCATGAATCGAGGATCAATTTGAAGGAGGATCGAGGCATGGAAAAAGGCCCGAGCTAAAGCGGGAAAGAGAGGAGCAAGTCATGAAGAAGAACAAGAGAAGCCAACAAGAAGAAGGTGGAACGAGGTCCGGACCGAGTTGCAACCACGCCGGGCCCGACTTGGAAGTTTCCCACCTCGGACCGACATGCACAGTAACTCGGGCCCGAGGTCCTCCGTGTCGGTCTGAGTCGGTCACCGGACTACTTGGGCTCCAAGGCACGAAATTGTGGACTTCCACTTTGCCCCTCATCTAATCTATAAAAGGCCCTCTTGTCTTCTGATTTGGGGCCCCCTCTCACACACAGAAAAAGGGGTTCCCTCTCACACACACACAACAACCCTCAAAAGGATACTTGGAGAGCAAGGAGGAAGGAGAGAAGGAGGAAGAGAGAGAGGATCGGCCAAGGGAGAGGAAGACTTGATAGGTTTTGTTGATTAGCTTTCCTTTGTTTTGATCTTGTGGATTTGGAAACCCTTGATTGGAATTTGTGGATTGCTTTTGATTTGAATGAAACTTTGCTTTGTTTTGAGATTGATGATGTTGATTGCTTTCCCTTTTGATTTGTTTTCTTTCTTTGTTTGCCACATGGAGTAGATCTCCTTGATCTTGGGTTATGGGGGAAAACCCTAGCTAGGTTTGGGCTAGAAACCCCAATTCCATAGCCTTGAGTGTTTGATCTAAGGAACCCACTCTACATAGAGCTACAATTCCTTGCGAAATTTGGGAATCAAGGCTTGAGATTGGCAAAGTAGCGAAAGTGAACATGTGTCAATCTCAAGACCTTGCTTCGAAGGGGATTTCCCCAATGATCGAGGTGTAGAAGTGGTTGGAACGAGGGCGAAAGCACTCAATCCTAGTCCGATCATCACTCATTGCTTGAATTGGGGTGGAAAAGCCTTAATCTACTAGAGAAGGAACCCAAAAGCCCAAGATCTACTTTAAATTCTTGAAGTTCGACAACCCCAGCTACCTCGGGCCCGACTTACCCAGTGTCGGTCCCGACTTCCTCTTGTCGCCAACATCGGGCCCGACGTGACCTCAGTGTCGGTCCCGACTGTTCTCTCGATTTCCTTTGTTTTACACTCTCCTTTCTAGCTTTCTAGTGTCTAGGCACATCGATCGAGTAGACTTCCCGAGTGTTCGACACCCACCACGTGCTACAACGGGGTCGGGTTATAAATTGTATCTCTAGACCCTCGCACAATCTCGAGGCGATCAGGCTGCAAAACTTGTTGCCCTTATCACTAATGATAGTGCAAGGGATACCAACTTCACCACCTGCTTAAAGAACAAGTTCACAATTTCCACCGAGTTGTTGGTCCCTTTGCAAGCGATGAAGTGTGCCATCTTGGAGAAGCGGCCCACTACTACAACGATGAAGTCTTTACTGCGCCTCAAAGTTGGGAGTCCTGTGATAAAATCCATGGAAAGATCTTCCCATGGGGCATCCGGGATAGGGAGAGGCATGTAAGTTCATGTGGTTGAGACCGAGACTTATCCATTTGGCATGGCACACAACCTTAACAATACTTGTTCACATCTCGAGCCATGTGTTGCCAAAAGAAAGGCTCCCGAAGTGCCGCCAACGTTTGTCTAGGCCAAAGTGTCCTAAACAGTCGTGAGCTTCTTTGAGAAATAAGTCAGAGGCGTCGTACTCGATCTCGAAGCGCTTAGAGAAGTCCGACAATTACAGGACCGGGGCTCAGCACAAAGCATCTTTCACGACCTCGAAGGTGGCCTCATGATGCATCATCCACTTTATTGTGGTTGCCTTCTTGGTTAAATTTTGAAGTTGCTCGTCGATAGAACTGAATTCCTTGACAGATCGCCTATAAAACCCGGCGAGCCACAAAAAGGATCAATTCATAGTGGGGGTTGTGGGAGTTGGCCACTCTCGAATGGCTCAGATTTTGTCAAAATCCACTCGTAAGCCATCCTTGGATACGACGAAACCAAGAAAATTCGCCATATCCGTTCAAAACATACATTTGTCCAAGTTTACATATAAACAATGTTCGCAGAGGCAATCTAATACCAGCCTAAGGTGCCCCGCGTGAGAGTCCAAAGTCCTTGAAAAAACTAAAATGTCGTCAAAATACATGACGACGAACTTTCCTAAAAACTTCCTAAGTACATAAGGCGCATAAAAGTAGAAGGAGCGTTCGTGACCCCAAAGGGTATCACAATCCACTCGTAAAGACCATGCTTGGTCGTAAACGTCGTCTTCAATTCATCCCCTTCTTGCATCGTGATTTCATGGTAGCCGCTCCTTAAGTCGATCTTTGAGAACAACACAACACCATGCAACTCATCTTGCATGTCTTCCAAGATGGGTATGGGATGGCAATACTTGACGATAATTTGGTTGATGGCACAACATTCCACACACATCCTCCAAGAACCATCCTTCTTCGGCACCAAGATAACCAGTACAACACACATGCTAAGGGATTCTCGAACAAACCCCTTGTCCAATAAATCTTGGGCTTGGCGTTGAAGCTCTTGAGTCTCTTTAGAAGATGCCCTATATGCAGCCCTGTTCGGTAAAGACACGCCGGGAATCAAGTCAAACTGATGCTCAATCCCGTGAATAGGCGGTAGCCCATCGGGAAGCTCATCGGGCATGACATCACTGTATTCCTACAAGAAAGAGGAAGTACAAGAGGGAGGCACATGGTCCTAATCAACTGAAATATTAAGTAATAAACACAAAAGAATACAAGAAGAACTCCCCTCAAGCGACTTAACAACGTTGCAACGCCGACAAAACATAAGACGCTCGATGCACGTGCTAAAGAGAGGTGGCTCAGCGTCCTCCTCCGATCTACACTTTCCAGGGGACACTTTTTCATCATAAGTAGATCCCTATATTTGAGGGTGTTTGGGCTCAATTGAGCCGCTAGAAACCCCATAGTTCGCTCCATGGCGCGATTTTTCTGATTCTGAAGTCACACCCTAATGCCGTGTTGTCCAGCGACACTCTTCCAGATTGTCGGCCTTTTTTTGGGCGTTCTTCCTGGATTCTTGAACTTTGAGCATAATTTGAACCATAGGATCCAGAAATGCCGATTGCTTGCTCAGATTTCACAAAAATGCCCTAGGCATCTTATTTCGGCGTCGACAGTGCCGTTGCAACATCCCTAGCTTTTGCTTATTGTCTTTCGGTCTCATCATGCAAAGCCTCACTAGGGGACACAGATAAGAGTGTCACACGCTTACCATGGTAATTGAACATGTAAGTGTTCAAATAGCCATCGTGAAGCATGCGACGGTCAAACTGCCATGGACAACCAAGAAGGAGATTGGTGGCGTCCATGTTAGTGACATCAAACATAGGTGAATCGGAATAAAAACCAATTGAAAAGGAAAGGAGGACTTGCCTTTTAATCAATAGTCACCTTCGTTGAAGATCCAAGCGAGCTTGTAGAGTGCAGGATGCTCCGTTGTTGGCAACTTGATGTGGTCCACCACCTTTCTTGACAAGAAGTGATGTGAACCCCGTTGAGGATTCACGGGCGGATCTTTGCTTGGACTCGTAAATGGTCTTCTCACGTCGTGATAGAGCATATAGATATAGGTTTTAGAGCGTGTTTTTATTCCCGTTTATGCATTTTTATATAGAGTTTTACTTTAAGTTGTAGTTTAGTTTTGTTTTGGTTTAGTTCGGAATTTACGCGTTTGTGTGCTTTATTTCAGGTTGGAAGGTGAAGCATGGTGTATATGAAGCTAAGGACCGGAGATAGGAGCTTATGTGACTATGGTGGAGTTTGATGAAGCTTAAAGTGGTGCAAGTGAAGATTGGAAGAGCTAAGGCCCAAGGGCTTGAGGGATAAAAACGCTTAAACCCGGGTCATGCATTGAAGTCTTATTTTGACACCTCTATCTTGCAATGCTTGTTTTGGGAGATATAGTGTTTGGATGAAGCTGAATTTGGTATCAGTGGAAAGATAACTCGAAGAGCTACAATTCATATTTTTACTCCGATTCCAAATTCCAACTCGAAGGGGGTCAAAACAGCCTCTAAAGTGTCGCTAGAGTTGTTGCAGTCAAAGCGCGGGGAGGAGGGGCCATTCCGTGACCGCGCTTTGGGTGACATTGACCGCTCTTTGGCGCGTTGATCCGACGCTAACTCGGGCCTCCGTGTTATCTTTTGGGCCGACATTTGGGCTTCGATCTTTGGTATTTGGGCTTATATCTTCCGAGTTTATGCTTTAAGGATAGATTGCTGAGGGTTATTTGGGAGACATATATAAACCTTTTGTTAGTTTATCTTATGATAACTTTTATCAGACTTTTGGAGGCTAGGTTTTTCTCTCAAGGAAGCAACTTTGAACCTCTTGTAAGTTAGTTTTTTAACTTTGAACCTCTTGGCCACCTAATAGAATTTCTAGGTTAATTTCCAACTAATCTGATTAATGGCCGTTCAGGGTTGATTAGATAAAGTAGCATCTATAATTGTTTGGATCCGTTCGGGCTAATCAATTGTAGAAGGGAATAAATCCACAAATAACTAAGATGTCTGTTTGCTCTAAGTGTTTGTTTCTATTGATAACTTAACTCGTAAAGCTGTCGTTTAATTGAATCTAGACGTTGTTTTAGGTTGATAAATGATTAGGGTTGTTTAGACTGTTAGTTCTTTCAACTATTTCTGAGGTTTGGTTCGTAATCCTTAGTAGGAGTATAATCCACAATAGATTATTCAAGGGAATTGAGAATCAAGATAATCAATGATCAATAAGCATATCTATGATTGATTTAACTAGTTGAACACGCTTGTCCTTCATATATTTAACTCATATTTGCATTCATATTTCCTTTTATTCTTGCATAGTAGTTTAGATAATTATTCTAAAAAAAACCTTTGGTTACTTGGCATATAAGTAATAACACGAATACACAAGTCCTTGTGGGATCGACCCTTACTTGCCGCTCTACTGAGTTGGTAAAGCTAAGGTTTCTTGGATAGGTATTAATGACCACTGAAAATACCTCATCACGTCGGAACTGATAGATTTTGAGACGTAAACGTCTATACTGGGTTGTAACACCCCGATAATTTATAAGGGATTGAGGTGCTCCCCATGTCAACAAGAGCTCTTCCTTTTCTAAGTTCGAGTGAGGAGAAAGAACTTAGAAGTTAAGCGTGCAAGGGCGAGAGTAGTACCAGGATGGTTGACCTCCTGGGAAGTCCTCGGGTTGGCATGGGATAGCGCTTCTAAGGCTTCGGGCCTTACAAATGGTATCAGAGCCGACTATAGGTTACAAGTGCACTTGGCCCGGAGGGCGGTGACTCGACCTAGAGGGCGGTGCTTGGGCCTTGACGAGGACGTCAACTGTTTAAGTGAGGGAGATTATAATACCCCGATAATTTATAAGGGATTGAGGTGCTCCCCATGTCAACAAGAGCTCTTCCTTTTCTAAGTTTGAGTGAGGACAAAGAACTTAGAAGTTAAACGTGCAAGGGCGAGAGTAGTACCAGGATGGGTGACCTCCTGGGAAGTCCTCGGGTTGGCATGAAATAGCGCTTCTAAGGCTTCGAGCCTTACATGGGTTGAGATTGAAGGGAAAGGATTGAGAAGAGGGTTTCGTTTGACGGAAGCCAAGAGAGTATGAGATTGGGAAAAGAATTTGGGGTTGACGCCTTAATAATAATTCTAGAGGAGTAAACTCGACAGCATAACGATATATTAATTCAAGCGTGAGAAACAAAGGAGGAGGCGTGCCTCTTATATAGAGTTGGAGGCACGAAACCCTAGTACGAAACCCTAGCGGCGTGGGGAGTGGAGGGAGGCGCAAGCATGCGACCAAACACTAGCCCAAGCCCAAAACTCAAGACAGAAATAGAAATTAAAGAAAGGGAAATGTTTCGGAAAGGAAATAATGCTAAAAACAGTAAGAAACATAGATGGTTACGGTGGCCTAGTCGCAAGTGTCGCGACAAGGCCGTGACAAGGCATCGGGACGCCAAGATATGTCGCGACACGGCGTCGGGGCGCGACAAGGATAGGCGGTGACGGGGCTAGTGCGCACCCGAACCTCAAGTGTCGAGGCCGAGGCGCACCAGAACCTCAAGTTCTCGCGCCGGGTTGGCCCGGCGTGGCATGGTGATGGGCAACAACGGCTGGCACGACACCGAGGGTGAGGTTCTCGGTGCCGCGGTGCGTGGCGTCGGCCCGGAGTAGCGGCACGTCTCCGATGAAGGCGATGCACTTGAAGAGGGGCACGCCGGTGGAAACACCGTTGCTCGCGTGAGCGCGCGCGACAAGGGACGCCATGGCTCGAGCTATGGCATGGTTCCTAGCTCGAGTAATGGGTGCGTCGGATCGCACAGACAAATCTTCCTCTTTTTGGCTGGCAGTTAATGTGGGGCTCATATCACCCTCCCCCCTTGGGTGGGAAACGTCCCCGTTTCCTCGTCATTATACTCGGGATCTACATAGGGAGTGAGATCCGAGACATTGAAGGAGGCGGAAACGTTGTACTTACCCGAGAGGTCGAGTATGTAAGAGTTGTCATTGATGCGTCGGAGAACTTTGAAGGGGCCGTCTCCTCGGGGATGCAGCTTCGTCTTTTGAGCGTCAGGAAAACGCTCCTTCCGAAGATGGAGCCACACTATGTCGCCAGGCTCGAAAATCAATTGAGTGGCATTCGATCACAGAATCCATTGACAGCGTGGTGCCCCTTGTTGCGTTGTGCGACATATTGATCCGAGCGCTTCAGAAGCTGCGCCTTGGTACGCTCATGAAGGCGGCGGATGTGGTCAGCGCGGTTGGTTGCGCCGACATGCTCGCCGATCTTGAATGACAGTGGTACCAAATCCATGGGCGTACACGGATTACGCTCGTAGACCACCTCGAAAGGTGTCATCTTCGTCGCAGAGTGGAAGGACCTGTTATAAGCAAACTAAACATGGCAAAGTAAGTCCTCCCACCGACGTGGGTTTGCCTTGAGCATCATCCGAAGAAGAGTGCTCAAGGTCCGATTGGTCACCTCAGTCTGACCATCGGTTTGGGGGAGATAAGCAGTAGAAAATAGGAGTCGTGTCCCTAACTTCCCCAAAGCGTTCTCCAAAAGTGGCCGCAAAATTTGGTATCCCTATCACTAATAATAGTTCTAGGAATACCATGCAATTTCACAACATGTTCGAAGAATAAATTCGCGATTTCCACCGCGTTATTAGTCCCTTTACACGCTATGAAGTGGGCCATTTTGGAGAACCGATCCATGACTACGAAAATAGAGTCCTTTCCACGCCTCGACGTTGGAAGGCCCGTGATAAAATCTATGGACAGATCTTCCCACGGGGTGTCCAGAATAGTTAGGGGCGTGTAAAGGCCATTCGGTTGTGACCGAGACTTGTCAGTATGTCATGGCACACAACTCTGACAATACTTGTTCATGAAGTGTTGCCAACGTTTTGGCTATGCCAAAGTGCCCACTGTGTTGAGAGGGTTTCTTGAACAAATAAATTTATATTCAAGACCCCGCTGAGTACAGCGAAGTCAGGTTCGTCCACAAGAGATAGTCAGTGCTAAGTTTTGTTACTTGTCACGCAAGCAATCAAACAAATCTAGGGTTTTTATCAAGTAAGAGAGAAAATCTAAGATAAAGGTGTCACCACAACAACAATCGTGCATGCCAAACGCTAATGAAACATAAAGATCATGCTTTTATCACATAAAGGTGTCAACTTTCATCAACCAAAGCAAGTAAATCAATCAACTTTCGCTAAATTAATAAACTTACTATCTATCTCTTCTACTTCAACTAGGATAGATATGCTTTCGCTTCAAAACCCTAATTTGACTATTCTGATTCAAGGTTTCTGAAGTTCGCATTTTTAGTATAGTTTTTGATAGGTTTTCTTTGCTTATTAGGTTTAGTTTTGTCTAGTTTAGGTTTAGTTTTGAGTATTTTTAGTTAGTTTTGCATAATTCTATGAAAAGCGTGGAATCTACGCTATTTTGTGAATTTTGCAGGTTTTAGCGAGGAAAGGAGCTAAATGGAGCTGAATTTGGAGCATTGCAGCGAAGGACGGAGGAGTGCAAGATTGAAGAAGTCGAAGCTCGAGAGTACAATAGAAGTGTCGAAGAAAACAAACCCCAGGCTCGTTAACGAGGCTGTGAAAGGTCGTTAACGAGGCCACGAAGAGAAAGATTTCGAGTATTATTTTTATTATTAACCGATCTTGAGCGGGAATTTATTTCCGTGTCGGTTGAGTATCTTTTTAGAATCTTTTTGGGGTTGTTAGAATATGTATTTTAGGGTTTAATATCTTTCTAGATTTTATTTCTATCTTTTAGAGATTGTTTCTATCTTTTTAGGAAAGTTTTTATCTTTTAGCCTTTTTAGTTATTTAGGTTTTTTTTAGTATAAATACCCTTCTATCTAGCATAGAAAAGAGGGGGGGGGCTTGATTTGGAGAAGATTTTGAGGAAGGCCGAAGGAGAGAGAATCGGATCGGAAGTCGGTGACGAGGTTCGGTAGACGACGGTTGCCGAGTTCGTTGATCGTATTTGTGGTTCGGTGTATGTTTTTCGGGTTTTCTTCTGGATCTATGTAAGACAATATTTTTGTTATTAATTTAAGTTTGGGTTTTGTTTCAATGTTTGTTTTTAGTGAAGTTTTTAGTTTCTTAGTCATGATTTGTGAGTAGTTTATTTTTCTAGGGTCGGGGTTAAGCCCGGCATAGTCGAGCATGTTTGATGAGTAAGATTGTGTGTGAATGCCTTTTATCTTTTATTGAGATTTGTTTGTTGTGCTTAATACCGAAACGAATGTTGAGGTAATTTGAGTTTTAACTTGATTGAAAGAGAAAGTTAGTAACTTGAAGGCTGATATTGTTTGAAAACGAAAGTTTCAAGCTTTAGATCCAAAACAAGCAATTGAGTGAGTTAGTTTATGAAAATAGATTAATTTACTTGTTAAGTCAATGAAAGTTGATGACTCTATCTATTTAAAGGCATGATCTTATCTTCTTACGGAATTCTTATGCTTGGCTATGTTGTGGTGTCCCTTGTCCTAGATTTTTGCTTTAATTGAATTATTTCTGGTGAATCTTCGTTGCTGAGTACTTGCCTCGGTACCGAATTTTAATTAGAATTTTATTAGGTCGTTAGTTAGTATTTTTGTGTTCGGTGGCTCGGTAACGATCCTGACAAGGTCGTTAACGAGGCATCTCCTGAGTGTTTTGTTTGATTTTGTTTGATTTTTATTAGATTGATAGACAAACAACCTTGCTTCCTGTGGAACGATCCTGACTCCACTGTACTCAGCGGGGTCTTGACTTACAAATTTATTTGTTGGCCGAGAAACCCTCTCAACAAATTGGCGCCGTTGCCGGGGAAGCAACGTGTTGTTGGTTTATCTTCGGGATCGGGAATAGCCCGACCCCGTTTTTGTTTTTAATCTTTGTTTTCTTTGTTTGTTTTCTCAGTGTAGGACGAAGAAGGCTTCAGTTTGATAACTCTAGTTATTACTTAGAACCAGAACGTTCCCTGCACCGTCGACTCCGAGAAAACCGAGCCATGGCCACAGCAGAAGAGATGGCTCGAGAGTTAGAGATCCTCCGGACCCAGATGGAGGCACTAAAAGCCGAAAAGGACGGCACAGACGCAGACAAGGCTCGACTGCAAGAAGAGCTAAATGCCTATCCAAGGAATGCCAAGCAGTACATGCATCCGGAACTGAGGGTGCCAGAATCTCCTATTGTGCTTCCTGCGATAGAAAAACCTTTTGAGATCAAGTCTCAATTCATATCCTTAATCAAACGGGCTCAGTTCGAAGGGAAACCTGCTGAGTGCCCTATGGGGCATATTAGAAATTTTCTTGATTTATGTGACACCATAGCTGTTGAAGGTGTCTCGTTAGAATATGTTCTGTTAAAAGCTTTTAGATGGTCACTCACTGGAAAGGCCCTGAACTGGTTAGAGAGCCTACCTTCTAAGTCTATCAGGACTTGGAAAGCTTTGTATGATCAATTTCTTACAAAGTTTTCCCCCCTGCTAAGACAACGGAGTTAAGGAAACGCATCACCTCTTATCACCAGTTGCCTAATGAAACATTTGTTGAAACATGGGAAAGATTCAAAGAGATGCTTAGACAGTGCCCTACTCATGGGCAACCTTTGTATGTATTGCAAGAAATCTTTTTCCAAGGTATCAACGCGGAGACCAAGAACCGCATCAACACGCATACTGCGTGCGGTTTTATAGAGATGAACCCGACAGAGGCGTGGGAACTGTTGGACAAGCTGGCGAATTACGATGCTATGTACGGAACCCAGCAGGCTCCACAAACTCAAAAACGTCTCTATGTGCCCAACCGAGATGAAGTTGACCCCGATGTTAAAAATCAATTCTTACAAGATGAGGTCAACCGTCTGAGGAAACAGGTAAGTTTTCTGAAATCCTCTCAATCATGTCAAGAATGTGGTTCTTCTGCGCATAGTACTTCTGCTTGCACTAACATTGAGCAGGTTAGAACCGCTGAAACAATAGCTGAGATGAACTACATGAGAGAACCCTACAGGAACCAGCCTAATTATAATGACAGGTCAAACAACTATCAACCATGGGGCAATCAAAATACAAATCAAAATTACGCAGGGCCCCCATAGGATAGACGACCTGCACCATATCGACCTCCAGGCCATCAAGAGACACCATCATGGGTTCAGGAGATTAAAGAGAGCATCAACGGAGTGAACAACAAAGTTGATGACGTTCAAGCCAAGCTGAGCCGACAGGATAAAAGATGGGGAGAGTTCGATATTTGGAAGAGTAACATTAATTCCCAACTAGGAGACCTTGCTGCACGGATTCCAAGACCACAAGGGTAACTCCCGGGCCGTCCCGAGGAGAACCCTAGAGGCCAAATAGCAGCGATACACCTCCGAAGTGGGAAGACACTACCGGAAAGAATTCAAGCTGAAGAGAAGGAGGAACAGGATCTCGCCAACTAGCTTGATAACGAGCCAGCGAGAGCTAGTACCGAGCATACAAGCCAGAATGACGAGGCTCAGAGGATTCCTGACGATCCTACCCCAGGTAAGTTCAATAAACCGAGCCTTCCTCTCAATCCCAGGGTAGTTAACGACCCCACCAGGGTCGGTAACGACCCACCGAGGACATCAATCGACCCCAGTGTCGACCCGGTACTCTCACCTCTCGAGCCTAACTTGGTTCCGAGAATGGTGAAATCTCTTCCATTTCCAACTAAGAAATCTATGGACTCTACTGAGAGTAAGTTCAAGCGTTTCGTTAAGATTCTTCAGGGCATTAATATTTCCATCCCATTCGCT
Source organism: Fallopia convolvulus (assembly GCA_964016875.1). NCBI lineage: Eukaryota > Viridiplantae > Streptophyta > Magnoliopsida > Caryophyllales > Polygonaceae > Fallopia > Fallopia convolvulus. Next base: position 36,185,541 of record OZ024732.1, on the reverse strand, counting down.
GAGGCCCTAAGCGAAATGCCGGCTTACACAAAATTTTTGAAGGATATTCTTAGTAGGAAAAGGTCCATTACAGAGCTGCAGGATGAAGTCAGATCGATAGCTCTACCAGAAAAGCTGGGAGATCCCGGGAGGTTTTCAATCACAATCGGCATAGGCAACCACAAGTTCAAAGCTTTATGCGATCTTGGTGCCAGTGCTAGTCTTGTTCCGCTCTCAATCTGGTCTAGAGCAAATATGGGACCATTAGAGCCCGTTAACATGCGGCTTTATATGGCAGACGGATCTTGCATTAAACCAACAGGGCTGCTAGAAGACTTCCCAGTTCAAGTGGGCAATTTCTTTGTTCCTAATGACTTCATCGTTATGACAATGCCCGAAGATCCAGTTGTGCCTATTATTTTGGCAAGACCATTCCTTGCTACAGCAGGAGCCATAATCGATGTTAGGAGAGGACTCCTAACTTTCGAAATTGGGGATGAGGTGACGGAATTCCGATTCAAACAATCCAGGGAATCTGACAAAGCTGAAGTCAAGATGCTCTACACCCATGAGGAGATCATTGAATGCGGAGACCCTATAGGAAGACCAGCATGCAATGATGAAATTTCAGGGCAAAGATGGGCATAAATAACCACTGCAGTCTCAGTAACGAGTCCTCCAGCATCGTTACCGATTCTCCTGGCAGAAGATGCAGGTTCGTTAACGACCCACCCAGGTTCGTTAACGACCCTAGCCAAAGATGGCGAGATCTCAGCTTTTGAATGCTTTCATGAAGTGTTGAAGACGGAACCAGAAGAGCCCATTCTAATCCCTGCCGAATCGTCCCCAACACTTAAACCTTTGCCAGATTCCCTTAGGTATGAATTCCTCGGTCCTAATTCTACTCTACCTGTCATCATTAATGCTGGATTAAAAGATGAAGAAGTAGGAAAACTCCTGAATGTGCTTAGGATGCATAGAAAAGCCATAGGCTACTCTCTAGATGATATAACTGGCATATCCCCTTCTCTTTGCATGCATACGATTTACATGGAGGACAATCATAAACCCACTATAGAGCATCAACGTAGATTAAATCCTAATATGAAGGATGTAGTTAAAAAGGAAATTATTAAATTGCTTGATGCTGGGATCATATTTCCTATTTCGGATAGCCAATGGGCGAGTCCGGTCCATGTAGTCCCAAGGAAAGGGGGGATGACTGTGATAGAAAATGAAAAGGGAGAGCTTATTCCGACTAGAACCACCACTAGTTGGAGGATGTGCATTGATTATAGGAAGCTTAATAGTGCTACTAGAAAAGATCATTTTCCGCTTCCTTTCATAGATCAGGTGTTAGAACGCTTAGCCCAGCATGATTATTTCTGTTATTTAGATGGCTATAGCGGCTTTTGGCAGATTCCCATTCATCCTGATGACCAAGAGAAAACAACCTTTACATGTCCCTATGGAACCTTTGCTTACAAAAGAATGCCATTTGGGCTTTGCAATGCCCCTGCTACTTTTCAAAGATGTATGATGGCCATTTTTTCAGACATGATAGAGGATATTGTAGAGGTTTTCATGGATGATTTTTCTGTTTATGGTTCTTCATTTGATTCTTGTCTTGCTAACCTTGCACGAGTGCTTAAAAGATGTGAAGAAACCAATCTTGTACTTAATTGGGAAAAATGTCACTTTATGGTTCAGGAGGGGATAGTACTAGGACACCTTGTCTCTAAAAGAGGGATAGAAGTAGATAAGGCGAAAATTGAGCTTATTGAAAAACTACCTCCTCCCTCTTCTGTAAGAGACATTAGGAGGTTTTTAGGGCATGTTGGCTTTTACAAGCGATTTATTCAGAATTTTTCTAAGATAGCTAAACCTCTGACTAACCTACTAATGAAAGATGTAGTGTTTGAGCTGTCTCCAGAATGTCTTGAAGCATTTTACAGGTTAAGAGTTGCCCTTGTGTCCGCCCCCATCATGCAGTCCCCAGACTGGACATTACCCTTTGAGATCATGTGCGATGCCAGTGACTATGCAGTTGGCGCAGTCTTAGGGCAACGGAAGGACAAGAAACTCCACGCCATTTACTACGCCAGTAAGACGCTGGATGAGGCGCAGAGTAAGTATACCACAACGGAGAAGGAATTCCTTGCTGTGGTATTTGCCTTTGAAAAATTCCGATCCTATCTTGTTGGATCCAAAGTGATTATTTATACTCAGCATGAGGTCGTTAGATACTTAATGGCTAAAAAAGATGCCAAACCTAGATTGCTTCGTTGGATGCTCTTACTGCAGGAATTTGATCATGAAAGAAGAGACAAAAAGGGAGCAGAAAATCTAGTGGCGGATCACTTGTCCAGGTTGCCAGTTCAGCATATCACCGAGTCCAATAATGAGGTACCAATAAATGATTCCAGACCCGACGAACACCTCCTGCTGAATGAAGTCTACAAGACCCTCGTTACCGACCCCTTCAGGATCGTTAACGAGGTGCCGAGGCTGGAAGACACAAATAAAAAGGGAATATGTTCAGATTGGGTCGAAAATCAAGCCAATGGGGTCGTTACTGAGCTACGGGAGGTCGGTACCGAGGTCAATATATGGAAGCCTAGCTCGTTAACGACCCACCCAGGTAAGATTTCTGAACCTAAGTCTTCTCAATTCAAATTCACCCCCTCTCCTTCTTCAATTTCTTCTTCCTCAATATCAATCCATGCTATTAGAGGGCCAAAAGCTCCTTGGTTTGCAGATTTCGCTAACTATCTTGTAGGAGGCGTAATTCCCGAGGGCCTTACCCCACAAAAGAAGAAGAAATTTCTCCATGATGTAAAACAATACTATTGGGACGATCCCTACTTGTTTAAACAAGGAAGCGATCACCTCTTTAGGCGTTGTATCCCAGAGGAGGAGATTGAAAACGTGATCCGTCAATGTCACACACTTCCAACTGGAGGCCATGCAAAAGGATTCAAGACTACTGTGAAGATTCTTCAAAGTGGTCTCTATTGGCCCACCATGTTCAAAGATGTGCAAGCTTATGTGACAGCATGTGATGGATGTCAGCGCTCAAGCAACATAACTTGGAGTCATGAAAATCCACTGACTGGGATTTTAGAAGTTGAGCATTTCGATGTATGGGGCATTGATTTCATGGGACCGTTTCCCGCCTCAGGACCCTACAAATACATCTTAGTTGCGGTTGATTATGTTTCCAAGTGGGTGGACGCTGCTGCCACAAGGACTAATGACGCCAAGACTGTTGCTAAATTCATTAAGACCAATATTTTCCCAAGATTCGGCGTTCCAAGAGTCCTTATCAGTGATGGTGGCTCCCATTTCATTGAGCGAAGTTTTGAAGCCCTTTTGGCTAAGTATGGGGTATCTCATCGGGTGACAACACCCTATTGATAGCTCGCATTTAGGTAGTGTTTAGGATGCATATTTATGTTTAATTTGTATGGTTTTGCACTTGTTTTGTTCGGTTTTGCAGATCTTTAGGTAAACAAGCATGGACGGGATGGATCTTAGATGATTGTGGAGGATCAAGATGAGGCTTAAAGTGGTGCAACTGAAGATTGGAAGAGCTAAGGCCCAAGAGCTTGATAGATAAAAACGCTTAAACTCGGGTCATGCATTGGAGTCTTATTTTGACACCTCTATCTTGGAATGCTTGGTTTGGGAGCTATAGTGAAGCTGAATTTGGTATCACTGGAAAGCTAACGCGAAGAGCTACTATTCATATTTTTACTCCGAGTCCAAATTCCAACTCGAAGAGGGTCAAAACAGCCTCTGAAGTGTCACTAGAGTTGTTGTCGCTTGAGCGCGGGCAGAACCAATGAGAGCGCGACCGCGCTCTGGGAGGGCCAAACCGTGCTATGGCGCGTTGATCCGACGCTGACTTCGGGCTTCGTAATGTCTTGTGGGCCGACTCTAATATTTCTTTTAGATATTTTTAGACATAATATAAATACTTTCTCTAGGTTTTATTTGGAGATTATCTTATGCTATCTTTTGGAGTTTTATGCAATTTGGAGATTTGTGGGAGAAAAACCCTAGTTTTTGCAATTGAAGATCAATTTGACTTTTGTAAGTTTGATTTCTCTTTAATGTCGATTTCTAGCTAATTCCCTATCCAATGATGGGAGAGGTTGCATTGGAATCAAATGCCCTTGAGTTAGACACCCAAGTGCAAGTTGAGGAGGAATCCGCTAGAGTTGAGTTTGGTTATGAGATGACTTTAATGTCCAATATGATTTTGTTCCTATAATTCAACATGAAGAGAGCACCAAGGAGCCAAGTTTAATCTTTTTTGACATGGAGAAGCCTATAGTACCAAGTGAGTTTAAGGTTGGTACTAGAGAATACTCACAATTCATCTTAGAGGAAAGTGGTGATGGTGACAAGTACTTTGACCCATACTGTAAGTATTTTATGACATCACCACTTGTGTTGAATTTTTTTGAGCATATGCCATCTCATGAAAATTGGGCACACACGTTTGATAAATTAAAACGGTCTTTGAAAGTTATATTATGCATCTTTAATTTATCATTGTGTTACTTATGCTTTTCTGAGATGTATGCACAGGGGTTTGACAGTTTGCTAAGGGCATTGACAATGTCTAATCTTGTCTAATCATGCTAAAAGTCAAGCTAATGACGTTAAGCAAGCGCTTCTTGGGAGGCAACCCAAGGTTTAGAGTAGTTTTGTTTTTCAGTTATAATTTTTTGCTTTTTAGGTAGTTTGGTGTGTGTGTTAGATATCCTAGGTCTGAAGATTGATAACCTGAAGAAGCCTTCACCACCACCGTCGGATTTCCCGCCGCATTACCCGGATAGGTAGTTTCTTTGTGAGTATTTCTCTTTCCTTTTCTTTTTACTATACTTTAGGGACAAAGTATGTTTTAAGCATGGGGGAAGGGAATTACTTTTGCATTGCATATAGTTGCATTAGATTAGGTCATATTTAAAATTTTTGCATGCATTGCTTAAAAAAAATGAAAAAATCAGAAAAATTTAAAAAAAATACAAAAATACTGCATTTAGGTTCTTATTTCCCCATTGTTTGTTTCCTCTTGTGTTTCTAAGTTGAGTATAAGTCCGAACCCATGATTTGCATGATATGCTGAAGTTGATATGATATAAGCATGATCATTGATTAATTACCTTGATTATAGGATGGAACATGTATTTAGCTTGAGTATTTGATTTATTCTGAAGTTCTAGACAACAATTAGCTTTGTGAGATATTTTTGGCCTTTCATGATATATTTGTTCTCTATATTTCTTGAGTGTATCACCATGATTATCTAGCTCTAGAACTTGCGTTATGACTCTTTGTCAAGACTGCTTTATATGATTGAATGCATGACATTAAAATGATTGAGGCAATGTTTCTTATAAGCCTATTATTTCCCTTCCTACCTTACAAGATCCATGTTCTTGACACCCCTATTCTTTTGAGCTTTAAGCCTATTTTTATTAGCTCCACAAAAATTTCCTAGCCTAATAAGCTTTACCCATAATCCGGGATTTAGGACTTTAGGTTATGTTTTGTTTTGTGTGGTTTATATATGAGTATGGGGGAGTAAGAAGAAAAGGAGGAAAAGAGGAAATAAAACTCTTGTGTGTAAAGTGAAAAAAAAATGAAGATGAAAGTATGTTGCAAAGCAAAGAAAAAGTTGAATACAATTGTTAGTAGTCTTCATAACAGCAAAGAAAGAGTTGAAGAAGAGACAAAAGAAAGAAAAAAAAGAAACAAAAAGCTTGAAAGTGTTAATGGAGTTGGTAAAAGAAGTTGGGAAGTGTTGTAAGAAGAAGTGTGTTGAATTTTGGGTTAGGATTAGTTCTTTATCCCGGATTTAGCACCACATGCCAATTGTTATCCCTCCCAAATTTCTCTTTACCTTGGCCTCATTACAAGCCTTAAAAAGACTTCATGATTTTTGTTATGTGTTTGATCCCCCAACGGTGGAGATTTACTACGTTGATGCAAGCTTATGGTAGTCTAGTTTTCATGGTTGATTTTGAGTGAAACACGTCCTTAAACACTTGAGAGTTTGAGTACAAACACATTTATCTTGGTTAGGTCTAGAATGGATGAATGGTCTTTACTTTTTGCTTGTTATAATGCATGCTGAGAAGTCTTGGTCGGGTTTTGATTATATGTGAAATGCTTGTTTGATTTGAGATGGATGTATGATTGCATTTTTGTGGTGTGTTTTGGATTTATGTCTTGCTTGAGGACAAGCAAGGTTCAAGCATGGGGGAATTTGATAGCTCGCATTTAGGTAGTGTTTAGTATGCATATTTATGTTTAATTTGTATGGTTTTAGCTTAGTTTAGCTTAGTTTCTAGGTTTTTAGGTTTTCTAGGAAATTCGGGTTTTGCGCTTGTTTTGTTCGGTTTTGCAGATCTTTAGGTAAACAAGCATGGACGGGATGGATCTTAGATGATTGTGGAGGATCAAGATGAGGCTTAAAGTGGTGCAACTGAAGATTGGAAGAGCTAAGGCCCAAGAGCTTGATAGATAAAAACGCTTAAACTCGGGTCATGCATTGGAGTCTTATTTTGACACCTCTATCTTGGAATGCTTGGTTTGGGAGCTATAGTGAAGCTGAATTTGGTATCATTGGAAAGCTAATGCGAAGAGCTACTATTCATATTTTTACTCCGAGTCCAAATTCCAACTCGAAGAGGGTCAAAACAGCCTCTGAAGTGTCACTAGAGTTGTTGTCGCTTGAGCGCGGGCAGAACCAATGAGAGCGCGACCGCGCTCTGGGAGGGCCAAACCGCGCTATGGCGCGTTGATCCGACGCTGACTTCGGGCTTCGTAATGTCTTGTGGGCCGACTCTAATATTTCTTTTAGATATTTTTAGACATAATATAAATACTTTCTCTAGGTTTTATTTGGAGATTATCTTATGCTATCTTTTGGAGTTTTATGCAATTTGGAGATTTGTGGGAGAAAAACCCTAGTTTTTGCAATTGAAGATCAATTTGACTTTTGTAAGTTTGATTTCTCTTTAATGTCGATTTCTAGCTAAATTTTCCATGTCCAACTAGTTAGTTGAAGTTGTATGCATGATTGTTTGTGAGATTTGAATTATTTTAGTTTGCCTTGACTAGATTGAATCTCTCCGTGCTTAATTGATTAAATTCGGTTAGGATTATAATAGCTTGATCACCTATTCTATTTCTAGGTTGAATTACAACTAGAATAATTAAATAGACGGTGGAATTTGATTATTCATGGATGAATCCTTTGATTAAACTTAAAGATGGTGTATATTAAGGTTAATCAAAGGCGGAGAATTTAATCACAAGATTTCGTGAATAGACGGTGGAATTCATGAATATTGTTTCTATTGAATGCTTTGAACTTAATTGCATGATCAACTTGACATAGAAGGTTTTCTAAGTTAATTGATTAAAACGTTGTTAAAGACGGTGTATATTAACAACCACAATAAGCTTGAATTCATAAATTCACAATAGATTAGTCAAGGGAAATTGAAATAAGGATAATCGATGATCAAAACTCATGTATGCAATGGATACGAAACTAGTTGGGCGCTTTTCTCCATATTAGAATCTCAATTTACTTTACTTGCTTTGATTAATTAGTTTAATTACTTAGATTTTAGTTTACAACCATAAAACCCCCCTTTTCTGCTTAGTAATATTAAATAAATACGAATAATCTGAGTCCTTGTGGGTTCGACCCTTGCTTCCACTATACTTAGGTTAGGAAGTTAGGAATTTCTTTGACAGTGCTTTTACAGCGACATAAAAGTGCTCGTCACCTATCACCCCCAAACAAGTGGCCGGGTTGAAGTTTCAAACAGGCAAATAAAGAGCATATTGGAGAAGACAGTTTCCCGTTCTAGAAACGATTGGTTCTCCAAATTGGATGACGCTCTATGGGCATATGGGACAGCATACAAGACGCCTCTACACACCACCCCCTATAATCTAGTGTATGGCAAGGCATGTCATTTACCGGTCGAAATGGAGCATAAGGCATTATGGGCTCTCAAGGAGCTCAACATGAACCTCGACGCGGCTGGAGCAAAACGATTCATCGACTTGCAAGCATTAGAAGAATTGAGGCTGAAGGCGTACGAAAATGCAGAAATCTACAAGGAGCGCACAAAAAGGTGGCATGATCGGAAATTGGTGCCCAAAACTTACCACATCGGCGATAAGGTACTTCTCTTCAACTCTAGACTCCGATTATTCCCAGGAAAGCTAAGGACACGATGGAGTGGGCCATTTGTGGTTCAACACATTTATCCTCACGGAGCAGTAGAGTTGACTGATAACCGAGGCGTCATTTTCAAAGTTAATGGACACCGGTTGAAGAAATTCCATGAGCAGCCTGATCCGGATGAAGAGATAAGAGTCACCATGGCTCTCACACCACAAGATTAGCAAGGGAGCTCGTCGGGCTAACGACATTAAACATAGCGCTTACGGGAGGCAACCCGCGTTTTAGAATAGGTTTATTTTATTTTATTTTATTTTCTCTTTTCTTTTTCTTTTTAGATTATTTCTTAGCTTTCATTTATTTTTCTTTTTTAGTTTTAAATAGGATAGAAATTAGATTTTTTTGAGCTAACAAGATTTCAGGAAAAAAGGGGTCGAAAAATCACTTAAGAAGGCCACGGCGGCTCGTTAACGACCCACCAAGGGTCGTTAACGACCCGGTTCGGAAGACCCGATTCGTCACAATACGGGGCAGGTAAGTAATTCTAACCTACTCTATCTTTTTAACCCTAGCCACCCCCCCCCCTTCTACCCATTACCCCTCCTATAAAAACCCTTCTACCCCTCCCAAAATTCTACCACAATCCCTTCAAAATTCACTCTCAAACCCAAAACTCTCTCAATCCCTCTCCCTTCTCTCCCACCGAGTCGGAATTCCCACACTAACGACCACCGGAGACGCCATCGTTACCGGAGTTCGGAAGCCACACACCGTCGACGCCGTGCTCGTTAACTACCCCGATTCCGACCCTTGTTCTTTAAATTCTCGGTTCTCCTGTATGATTTCTAAACCCTTGCTTGAAATTGCATGATTGATTATCTATAGGGTTAAATTTCATATCTTGAATCATGATTCTTAGGGAGATCGATGAGCATGCTTAAATTCCGTTCTAAAAATTCTTGATTGTGCTTAGTTGTTCATGTTTTAGGAAAGATTATTCATGTTAGATTAGCTATTGTAACCCTTTAGTTAGGAAAACATGAATTTTTCTTGTTCTAGATCTAAAAAGTTCGAACTTTGCATGTCAAAATTCCGAGAAAATTTTAGCATGTTTGGGATGGGTAATTGAGTAAGTATGGGGTGCTTATACCATATGGGGGATTTGTGGAAAATAATAGAAGATTGCATGCTTGATTTGTGCTGATTAGAGGTAGATTTAATTTCGGAACATACTGGTTTTGCTCACGGCGGGTCGTTAACGACCCACCCAGGCTCGTCAACGACCCTGCACTTCATCATTGATCGATCCGAGCCCAGAATCGTGAACGACCCAATTGGGCAGTTTACGAATAATTCCGAGGTTAATTTTGAGACCAAGTATGGGGTCTCGTACCTATTATTTTTGAGTGGATCTTATCTTGGAAAATTCTCAATTATTTTGTAGGATCCATGGCTAGTTCAAGCAGACCCGCTACCCGAGCCCAAAAGAAGAGGAGGAACCACAGGTCTCCATCTCCACCCCGGGTGGATGATGTGATTTTGAGCAGTCAGAGCCCAGTACGGCGCTACCGGGATTTTTTGGAGAAGGACCATTACACCCGATGGTTCTCGAAGTCTAGCGCCGTCTCGACGGGCATCTACACGGATGTCAAGGACGCCTTCATCATCCTTGGGGCCGCCCACTTGTTGAAGCAAGAGAGCTTGCCACATTACCCGGCCCTCACATTCGAGTTCTTGGCCACCTTGGAGACCAATTTCTCGTCGAAGACCTCGGCGGGACGTATTCGGTTCCGGCTCGGTAACGAGGACCGTGACTTCACCATGGCGGAGTTCAATGTAATTTTGGAACTCCCAAACCCGACGAGGGACTATAGCTTGAAGGACTACCGAGTGACCCGCACTTGGAGCTACATCACCGGAGAGGTCCAATCCTCTACCGCGGCGCTATCCGGGGAAAACATAGTCAACCCCATCTTCCGGATTATCTTGAGAGTCCTCGCCGCAACATTTTGTCCGAAAAGGGAGTTGAACCGGTCTACAAGGACGGAGGTCGCTTGCTTCCGCACCATTCTCTTTGAGGAGCCCGACCCCTTGAATTTGGGGTATGAATGGCTCTACTATGTCGAGAAGTCCACTAAGTCCAAGGAGGTGTGGTGTGGAAATTTGGTTAGCCTCTTGGCTAAAAATCTTGGAGTTGATCTCACCCGCTACACACCGGCCCACGCCCAACTTCTCAACAAGAACTATTGGTATAGTTCCGGGATTTTCGCACAAGCCGAGGGAGGCTACAAGGAGAAGGTGCAAGATCGACTAGTCATACCTTCCCTCGACATGTACGAGCTACTCTATGTACCAAATTGGTACGAAGTGTGGACGGGACATCCCTACCCTTTGGAGCCAAAACCAGAGGACGAGCTCTCGCTTAGGCCTTGTGAAACCCGGTTTGAGCAGGACGACGTGGATGAATATGAAGAAGAAGATGAGCAAGAGGATACCGAGGTGGTAGGCAATGACACCGAGGAAGCCAACACCGAGGGAGGCACTGAGGAGCTTAATTTTGACGAAGAAGACATGGACACGGAGGTGTTAGGCACTGAGGGTCGTTAACGATCACTTCCAACCACCACCCAACACTGTTAACGAGGCACCCAACTTCGTTAACGAGGTGATGAGAGCTCCTGTCGACCCACCACCAGCTCCTGTCGACCCTCATGCTTATGGCTTAATGCCTTACAACCCGGTGATGTACCAAGATCATTTCCAGCCTCACTATCCACCACATCCTCAGCCCGAGTACGCAGGATCGATTATACCACCACCATGGGCGGAGGATCTTTCTGCACGGATGCAGCAGCTTCACCTCCAGACAGATCACATTCATCGGAGGATGGATAGATGGGAAACCGTCTATTCCGCTCGCATGTCGATGGAGGACGAGAGGCAGCGTCAGAGAGAGGCGGAGGATGCTGAGCATTGGAGGACGATGTACGACTTCATAGGGAACTTTGAGCACTACTTTCCTCCACCGAACCGTTGATTCAAGCTCAAGATGAAGTTTCCTTTCCTTGTTTCCACTTTTGTAAGTTTTATATTTTTCTTTTTCTTTTTAATTTTTTTGTTTTCTTTTCTATTTCTTTTCCCTCTTCTTCTTATTTTCCTTACAGTGGGGACACTGTAATTTTAAGTATGGGGTGGGGAGAAAGTAGAAAAATTATCCTAGGTATTTTTTTCTGTGTTCTATGTAGTTGTTATTTCTTTTAAACTAAAAAATCGAAAAAAACCAAAAAAATTGAAAAATTGAAAAAAACCAAAAAAAGAGTTTAGAATTGATAGATATCCCTTCTTAAGTTCTATGATAGCAATCACTAACTTAATCATATAATTCCTTGCAAACATGTCTTTGAAAGTATAGTCGGATTCTTAAAATTGAAATTATTGTTTATTAGAAGAGAATAGCACTTGATGAAATTGAGCACATATACTTTATAGCATAGATGATGCAATCCAACAAAATCTACCTTGTAAGTATTTTTGGCCTTATAGGGAGAACATTTATAAATTCCTCTTCTTTTCTTGTGTGATTTACTCTCTTTATGCATATTATCTCTTGGAATTGTGATGGTTATCTATTTCTTGAGACCCTTATACGATTTATAGTTCATTACTTGTGAAGATCATATGATGGAGAACTTATTTTTTATGAGCCCTATTATTCCCTATCTACCTTTACATTATTCCTTCTTTTTGATAACTAATTATGGTCTGAAACCTTTTTATTTTTAGCTCCACAAAAATTATTCCCTAGCCGAGATAAGCTTGACCCTATCCGGGAGTTAGGACTTAGATTGGAGAGGTAAAGTTTTGTGCTTTGTTGAAAGAAATGAGTTTATGTTTGCTTGAATTGAAGGGTATTTGGGAAGGGTAGATTGGAAGTCTCTTGTTATTACATGTAAGAAAGGTCTCTTGATAGAAAAAATGCACACAATAAAGTTTTGATGGATGTAATGAAGTGAAAAGAAGAAAAGGATGTATACGGTGGATCGTTAACGACCCTGATGTGGGTTCGTTAACGAGGCAGCGAATGAAAGAATTAAAAAAAAAGGGAAGAAGAAAGAAGGAAAAAGTTGAAGTGCATTTGTGTTTATAGATAATATCAAGAGATTCTTTTATTTTGATTATGAGACTTTCTAGGATGATAAAGGGGTGAGTGAAAATGAGTGTGCATAATAAGAGTGAGTTTGGTATGTTGTTTTATGAAGTTTTTGGTGAGATGTGAGTTGTTTTTAGGAGTCTTTGATTCCCGGATATTATTAGCACCACATGACCAAAATATTTTCCACGCCTATTTGTCTTTACCAAGCCCCATTACAACCCGGCCGAATGGAAACTTCTATGAAGTTTTTCATTGAGCCCCCTAAGTTCTCTTGATGATTCTTTGCTTGTTTTGACAAATCTTGGGTGGAGAGTATTGGTGATATAAGTTCCAATTTCTATGAGATTTTGTATAAAAGATGAGTTGAGAGATTGAATTTATAAGCCCAACACTTGAGAGTTGAGTGAAACACATTATATCCCTTTAGAGGTTGGATTAAATTATTTTATGTCTACGTAAGTGCATATATGTGTGAGGATGTTAATAGTCTTTTTCTATAATTTTCTTATGTGTAGATGTTGCTTTTTAGAAGATGGTTATGTCTTGATGAGCATGATTTGTTTTGGTTTTGGTTAGTGTCTTGTTTATTGCTTGAGGACAAGCAAGTCTAAGTATGGGGTATTTTGATGTTCGCATTTTTAGTATAGTTTTTGATAGGTTTTCTTTGCTTATTAGGTTTAGTTTTGTCTAGTTTAGGTTTAGTTTTGAGTATTTTTAGTTAGTTTTGCATAATTCTGTGAAAAGAGTGGAATCTACGCTATTTTGTGAATTTTGCAGGTTTTAGCGAGGAAAGGAGCTAAATGGAGCTGAATTTGGAGCATTGCAGCGAAGGACGGAGGAGTGCAAGATTGAAGAAGTCGAAGCTCGAGAGTACAAGAGAAGTGTCGAAGAAAACAAACCCCAGGCTCGTTAACGAGGCTGTGAAGGGTCGTTAACGAGGCCACGAAGAGAAAGATTTCGAGTATTATTTTTATTATTAACCGATCCTGAGCGGGAATTTATTTCCGTGTCGGTTGAGTATCTTTTTAGAATCTTTTTGGGGTTGTTAGAATATGTATTTTAGGGTTTAATATCTTTCTAGATTTTATTTCTATCTTTTAGAGATTGTTTCTATCTTTTTAGGAAAGTTTTTATCTTATAGCCTTTTTAGTTTTTTAGGTTTTTTTTAGTATAAATACCCTTCTATCTAGCATAGAAAAGAGGGGGGGGGCTTGATTTGGAGAAGATTTTGAGGAAGGCCGAAGGAGAGAGAATCGGATCGGAAGTCGGTGACGAGGTTCGGTAGACGACGGTTGCCGAGTTCATTGATCGTATTTGTGGTTCGGTGTATGTTTTTCGGGTTTTCTTCTGGATCTTTGTAAGACAATATTTTTGTTATTAATTTAAGTTTGGGTTTTGTTTCAATGTTTGTTTTTAGTGAAGTTTTTAGTTTCTTAGTCATGATTTGTGAGTAGTTTATTTTTCTAGGGTCGGGGTTAAGCCCGGCATAGTCGAGCATGTTTGATGAGTAAGATTGTGTGTGAATGCCTTTTATCTTTTATTGAGATTTGTTTGTTGTGCTTAATACCGAAACGAATGTTGAGGTAATTTGAGTTTTAACTTGATTGAAAGAGAAAGTTAGTAACTTGAAGGTTGATAATGTTTGAAAACGAAAGTTTCAAGCTTTAGATCCAAAACAAGCAATTGAGTGAGTTAGTTTATGAAAATAGATTAATTTACTTGTTAAGTCAATGAAAGTTGATGACTCTATCTATTTAAAGGCATGATCTTATCTTCTTACGAAATTCTTATGCTTGGCTATGTTGTGGTGTCCCTTGTCCTAGATTTTTGCTTTAATTGAATTATTTCTGGTGAATCTTCGTTGCTGAGTACTTGCCTCGGTACCGAATTTTAATTAGAATTTTATTAGGTCGTTAGTTAGTATTTTTGTGTTCGGTGGCTCGGTAACGATCCTGACAAGGTCGTTAACGAGGCATCTCGTGAGTGTTTTGTTTGATTTTGTTTGATTTTTATTAGATTGATAGACAAACAACCTTGCTTCCTGTGGAACGATCCTGACTCCACTGTACTCAGCGGGGTCTTGACTTACAAATTTATTTGTTGGCCGAGAACCCCTCTCAACAGTTTTTGCTTTCGCTTAAACTATGAATGAGAAATTTCTATCAACTTTCGTTTTAAGGATTAAGAGCAAGAGAATAGATTCATGCAACAAAAACAATCAAATCATGATCACAAACAAGCATGCACAACCATTGTTGGGTTTAACCCCAACCTTAGAGAGGAAGACTACTCACAATTCATGATTAATGAACAACTGAATTAAATAAAATAGAAAGCTTATAACTTTAAATCCAAACAAACTTGTCTTCCACAAATCCCACTCGTCCCCCTCTCTCGCGTCTCCTCTCTCTCCTCCTCCTCTGACTTGAATGATTGATTGATAAGAAAACTAAAGAGGGGACAAGTGTATTTATAGAGAAACTATTCTATCTTAAATCTATCTTTAAGGAAATAAATTTATCTTAAATCTAACTATAAGGAAATAATATCTTCTAATAAAATATATCCGTTCTATCTATCTAATAACATAAAAGGAAACAGGATAAAAGCCCATTAATTGCTCCTACTCGGACACGCTGCTTCTCGCGGTGCCTCGTTAACGACCTTGACAGCCTCGTTAACGACCCTGTTCAGCACTTTGAACAGCCTTGCGTAAAACTTGCGTAGAGGATTCGTTACAACTCCGTTTGGCTCGATTCTTTTTCCTTTATTCTTGTAACGCATTTCTCTATCTCTTTCCAAGCTCAAACTTGATCTTCAATAACTTTACTTGAGCACTTAATCTTCATCTTCTCTTCATTCTTGAGTACTATCTTTCACCGACTTTCCTCCTTTCTTCAAAAATTGCTCCATATAGCTTCTAAAAATCTACAAAATACCACCAAAGCTTATGTAGACTCCATATCTTAAGAAAATACGAAAACCTACACAAACGACTCAAAATAAAACACAAAACTAAAGAAAAAGACTCAAAGACACTAATAACAAACCCTAAAAACACGACTAAAAAGGCGGACATCAAAATACCCCATACTTAGACTTGCTTGTCCTCAAGCAATCAACTAGACATCAACCAAAACCATCAACACATATATCAAGTCAATGCCCTTATCAAAAAGCAAAATCAGGACACACAAGTAGAAATAGATAGACAAGCGAATCTAACATCATCACACATATATAAGCAACCTCAATCAAAAGCAACTAAAAATCCAACCTCACAAAGGTAATGTGTTTCACTCCACTCTCATGTGTTTAGGCTTATAATAACAACTCTCAACTCAATCCAATATACAAAAATCAGCATAGTCTTTGTTACTTATATCACTAAACTCTCCACCCGAGATGTCAAAACACATAAAAATCATCAAGAGAACTTAGGCTCAATGAAAAACTTCATAGAAGCTTTCATTCGTCCGGGTTGTAATGGGGTTTGGTAAAGACAAATAGGCGTGGAAATATTTTGGCTATGTGGTGCTAATAATATCCGGGAATCAAAGACTCCTAAAAACTCACATTTTACCAAAACTCTCATAAAAGATAACCAAACTCTCTCAAACATTATGCACGCTCATCTCTTTAACCCTTTTAATATCCCAACTAATCTTGCTTATAAACAACAAGGAAATTTGGCTCATGCAAGTTTTCACTATTACTCAACTCTATTTCTTGCTTTTTCCTTCCCTTCTTTTTGGATATTGCTTTGATTTCTCACTTTTTTTTCTTGCTGAAGGGGCTCGATATCGATATACTGGGGTCGGTAACAAGTTCTGATTGTACTTATTTTTCTTCTTTTTCCCTTATAGCAAGTGCATTCAGGGAATCAAACTCCTTTTATATGATAAACTACAAGATCTTTTCACTTACCCAACCCATATTACCCCACACTTGAACCAATACATCTCACTCAACGAAAATCATCACAACAACCAACACTAAGTCCTAATCCCCGGATAGGGTCAAGCTTATTTCGGCTAGGGAACAATTTTGTGGAGCTAAAAATAAAAGGCTTAAGGCTCAAATTGGCTGTCAAAAAGAGGATAATGATAAGGGTGGATATGGATTAATAGGGCTTATGAAAAATAAGTTCTCAATCATTTGATTTCACATGCAATGAACTAATATCTCATATAGGTCTCAAGAAATAGATAACCATATCAATGACAAGAGATAATATGCATGAGGAGAGTAAATCACACAAGAAAAGAAGAGGGATTTTTGATGTTCTCCCTATAAGGCCAAAAATAACTCTCAAGGTAATTTTTGTTGGATTGCAGTCACTTCTACCTAAGATCATATGTGCTCAATGTCATCACATGCTAAATATCCACATTAAAACAAATTTCAACATGATTCAGGCAAAGCTCTCCAAACATGATATGGAATTACATAATCAAGCAAGTTATAGCATATCATAGGACATCTAAGTGGAATATTATCAATCCTAAAAATACAAAAAAAAAAACGAACACAAAACTGAGTTTCCTTTTCCCATACCCCATACTTAAACCAAACAGTGTCCTCACTGTTTAAAAACATAAAAATAAAGAGAATAAGCAAAAGGGAACTCACAAAATAAAACTGAAGCTGCTTGAAACCATTGATCACTTGAGGAGCATTGTTGAATTTTTCTTCGGTTCGATGGAGGTCGGTACTGACCCTGTGGGGGTCGGTAACAAGCTTACGTGCTTGCTTGTACCGATTCTTCTTGATTTTAGCACTTCTTAACTTCTTGTACCTGAGTCACTTTAGAAAAACTTCTATCCTACTACACTAATCTAACCTAAAAACAAGTCAAAAGAAAGCTAGCAAAAATCTAGGAAAGCAAAAACTAAAACAAAAACTAAAAAGCGGGTTGCCTCCCATAAGCGCTATTTTTAACGTCGTTAACCCGACGAACTTTCTTTAGCTTACCTAGGGCGGCTGCCATCCAGTATCGAAGGGATCATAAGAAACCCCATACTTAGCCTGAAAAACATAATAGCTTCTCTCCAAAATATGTGGTCCTCTATCATCAATAAGTATACTTGGTAATCCTACATCAAGGTTAGTAAAATCCGAAAACCAAAGAGGTTTTGACTCCTTCATAGGACTAACAGTAGGATTTAACATAGAACCAGGATAGGAGAAGGGATCATGATCAGAATTGGTTGGATAAGAACAAGAAAACTCACCAGGGACATTCGGGAAGTGGCTCGTTACCGAGGGTGTATGGGTCGTTAATGACCCTGCTGGATCTGGAAGTGGCTCGATATCGTGCTTGGATCCACCTCCCACCTCGTTTTCCTTCAGATAAGGGTCGTTACCGATCCATGGGGGGTCGGTAGGCTCCTTGATAGGCGTGTCTCCATCGAATTTTCCCTTTTCTGTACTCAGAGAGGGGTCGTTACCGAGCCATGGTGGGTCGGTAAACTCCTCAGTCCTACAACTAGCCACTTCGCTTATGGGTGAATTGAAGTGAAATTCGACCTTCTCTTCTCCAATATCAAACGTGAGAAGTCCTTTTCTAACTTCTACTCGCGTCCCTGCGGTGGATAAAAATGGTCTGCCTAGAATGATTGGCACTGTAGGGTCTTCAGGCATATCTAGCACAATGAAGTCGTTTGGGACAAAGAATTTTCCAACTCGGACAGGAACATCGTCAACGACTCCAGTTGCTTTTATAGAAGATCCATCCGCCATGTAGAGTTTCATCTTAACAGGCTCTAGTGGTCCCATGTTAACCTTGGTCCAGATAGATAATGGTAATAAACTAGCACTAGCACCTAGGTCACATAGAGCTTTAAAACGGTGAGTCCCAATACCAATTGAAATTGCAAACTTACCTGGATCACCGAGTTTTTCAGGGAGCTTTATGCAATGGACCTCATTATGCAGCTCTGAGATAGATCTTTTCCTGTTCAAAATCTCTTTTAAAAATTTAGCGTAGGCAGGCATTTCATTAAGGGCGTTAGTAAATGGAATTGAAATATTAAGCCCTTGAAGAATCTTAACAAACCGTCTAAATTTGCCTTCCGTGACATCATTAGACTTCGTAATCAGGAAAGGAAGAGTGTTTGACGGACTCGTGATAGAGAGAGACCCGGATCGAGGACCCACCGAATCGACAAGAGGGTCGATTGGTGTAGAAGAAGGGTCGGTACCGACCCTGGTGGGGTCGATAACGAACACAGAATTTGGTTCAGAAGACTTACCTGGCATGGATGGCGCGTTATCGAACTGGGGAGCCTCGTTCCATGTTGGGGTCGGTAACGAGCTTGATCGGGGCATCATCTTCGTTGTCGTGCTCAGTGTCTTTAGGCTTGGCTCGATCTGGCAACTCCTTGCCACTTCTGAGGTGTATGGCTGCAATTTGTCCTCTCGAGTTTTCTTCGGGTCGGCCCAAAAGTTGCCCTTGAGGTCTTGAAATCCGTGCAACTAGGTCCCCCAGTTGTGAGTCAACGCTCTTCTTCTAGTTTTCGAACTCTCCCCACCTTTTCATTTGATAATTGAGGTTAGCTTGGACTCCATTGATTTCATTGTTCACTCTATTGATCCCTTCATAGAGTCCATTCACCCATGAAGGCGTCTCTTGATAGTCCGAGGGTCTGTAAGGTGGAACTCTATGTTCTTGCTGAGGAAGTTGGCTCTCTTGGCCGTATGCATAATTGCCCCAGGTGGGCTGATTGTAATTCCTCCATGCATAAAAAGTATCACCTTGGTCCCTATATGGAGCTCTCATGTAGTTATCCTCTTCATATGCCTCAGCAGCTATGGTTTCCCTTTCTCTCTGGATCTCCTCTATCTCTAAACAGAGTTCAGCAATCTGCCTAGCTAGTGCTTCATGTGTAGCCATGGTTTTGTTTGCTCGACGACCTTCAGCTGGCATACACTGTAAGCAAGAACAAAAACAAAAACGAAATCAAAAAGCAAAAACGGGGTCTCAGACAGGGTCAGTAACGAAACTGGGGGGTCGTTAACGAGCCTGGAGGGATCCCGTAAAAATCGAAACTAAAAAGTAAGAAACAACTACCTGTCGACAAGGTCGTTACCGAGCCTGGGTAGGGTCGGTAACGACTCGACAGTGACCTAGAAACTAAACAAAAAAACACAGAAATTGGGTTGCCCAGCAGGGTCGGTACCGACCCTAGGGGGGTCGTTACCGACTCAGCGGAGTCCTAAAAAACGTAAAAAGAACAAAACTTGGCACTATTGAAATCTCCCCGGCAACGGCGCCAATTTATTGAGAGGGTTTCTTGAACAAATAAATTTATATTCAAGACCCCGCTGAGTACAGCGAAGTCAGGTTCGTCCACAGGAGATAGTCAGTGCTAAGTTTTGTTACTTGTCACGCAAGCAATCAAACAAATCTAGGGTTTTTATCAAGTAAGAGAGAAAATCTAAGGTAAATGTGTCACCACAACAACAATCATGTATGCCAAACGCTAATGAAACATAAAGATCATGCTTTTATCACATAAAGGTGTCAACTTTCGTCAACCAAAGCAAGTAAATCAATCAACTTTCGCTAAATTAACAAACTTACTATCTATCTCTTCTACTTCAACTAGGATAGATATGCTTTCGCTTCAAAACCCTAATTTGACTATTCTGATTCAAGGTTTCTGCTTTCGCTTAAACTATGAATGAGAAATTCCTATCAACTTTCGTTTTAAGGATTAAGAACAAGAGAATAGATTCATGCAATAAAAACAATCAAATCATGATCACAAACAAGCATGCACAACCATTGTTGGGTTTAACCCCAACCTTAGAGAGGAAGACTACTCACAATTCATAATTAATGAACAACTGAATTAAATAAAATAGAAAGCTTAAAACTTTAAATCCAAACAAACTTGTCTTCCACAAATCCCACTCGTCCCTCTCTCTTGCATCTCCTCTCTCTCCTCCTCCTCTAACTTGAATGATTGATTGATAAGAAAACTAAAGAGGGGACAAGTGTATTTATAGAGAAACTATTCTATCTTAAATCTATCTTTAAGGAAATAAATCTATCATAAATCTAACTATAAGGAAATAATATCTTCTAATAAAATATATCCCTTCTTTTTATCTAATAACATAAAAGGAAATAGGATAAAAGCCCATTAATTGCTCCGACTCGGACACTCTGCTTCTCGCGGTGCCTCGTTAACGACCTTGACAGCCTCGTTAACGACCCTGTTCAGCACTTCGAACAACCTTGAGTAAAACTTGTGTAGAGGAATCGTTACAACTCTGTTTGGCTCGATTCGTTTTCCTATATTCTTGTAACGCATTTCTCTATCTCTTTCCAAGCTCAAACTTGATCTTCAATAACTTTACTTGAGCACTTAATCTTCATCTTTTCTTCATTCTTGAGTACTATCTTTCACCGACTTTCCTCCTTTCTTCAAAAATTGCTCCAAATAGCTTCTAAAAATCTACAAAACACCACCAAAGCTTATGTAGACTCCATATCTTAAGAAAATACGAAAACCTACACAAACGACTCAAAATAAAACACAAAACTACTGAAAAAGACTCAAAGACACTAAAAACACACCCTAAAAACACGACTAAAAAGGCGGACATCACGCTGCCATCATGAGCCTCTTGGATCAATAAGTGTCTCACCGAATATGTCGGAATGCAAAGCTTCCCAGCTCGGTAAAGATACTACCCATTGTCCAAGAAAAAGGACTCATGGATTCATGAGTGCTCTAGATTTTTAATGATTGAGGAAAAATACAGATCTGAGGCTTATAAATTCTTGATCAAAGCGAACCCAAGCATCTTAGAATGAATTTTGGTTAACAGAATGTACCTCCGAAAGAGAGCGTCGGTGACGACGTTCACTTTTCCTTTTTATGCGCAATGACGTAAGGAAACGTCTCCATGTACTCAACCCAACGTGCGTGGTGCCTATTCAGAGTCGTTTGACTCTTGAGATAAGCCAAGGCCACGTGATCCGTATGAATTACGAACTCGCTTGGCCAAAGATAGTGTTGCCACCTCTTTAGGACCCGAATAAGAGCGTAAAGCTCTTTATCATAGGTCGGATAATTCAAAGTTGCCCCAGCTAGCTTCTTGTTAAAGTAAGTGATCGGACTTTGCTCTTGAAGGAGTAAGCCGCCAATACCGTAGTCAGAAGCATCGCACTCGATCTTGAAGCGCTTGAAAAAGTCCGACAATTGCAGGACTGGGGCGCAGCACCAAGCATCTTTTAAGGCCTCGAAAGCGGCCTCATGATGCGGAATCCACTTTATTGTGGCTGCCTTCTTGGTTAAAGAATGGAGTGGCTTGGCGATAGAACTAAAGTCCTTGACGAATTGCGTATAAAAACCTGCGAGCCCCAAAAAAGATCGAAATATGATGGGGGTCGTGGGAGTTGGCCGCTAACGAATGGCTCGGATTTTGTCAGAATACACTCGTAGGCCATCCTTGGATACGACGAAACCAAGAAAATTCGTCGTATCCGAGCAAAAAACACATTTGTCCTAAGGTGCCCCGCGTGAGAGTCCAAAGTTCGACTATAAACTAAAATGTCATCAAAATTCACGACGACAAAAAGTCCCAAAAACTTGCGTAAAACAAAGTTCATTAGCCGCATGAAAGTAGAAGGAGCGTTAGTGAGGCGAAAGGGCATCACCAACCACTCATAAAGACCGTTTTTGGTCTTAAAAGCTGTCTTCCACTTGTCCCTTTCTTGTATCCGAATTTGATTGTATCCGCTCCGTAAATCAATCTTGGAGAACATTACGACATCATGCAACTCGTCGAGCATATCGTCCTAACAAATAAATGGGTGGCAGTATTTGATGGTGCTTTGGTTGATGGCACGACAGTCCACGCACATCCTCCAAGACCCATCCTTCTTCGACACCAAGATAACCGGGACCGCACACGAGCTAAGGGACTCATGAACATAACCCTTGTCCAAAAGAGATTGGACTTGGCGTTGTAGCTCTTGAATTTCCTTAGGCGACGCCCTATATGTAGCCCGGTTCGGCAATGAGGCACCGGTAAGGAGATCTATGCGGTGCTCGATCCCCCGAATAGGTGGTAACCCATCGGGGAGTTTCGCAGTCATAATATCCGAGTACTCCTGCAACAAAGAAGCAATAGAGGGGGTAATACATGTGTAGAATCAGCAGTAATATTAAGCAATGGACACAATAAGAAAGAAGAAAAACTCCCCTCGATGTGCTTCATCACATCGCGCCGACGGCAAAGGAAGAGGCAGTCTTGGACCGTGTCGAGAAGCGGTGGCTCGGCGTCCTCACAACTCCGAGGCGTGCCATGGGAGCCACTTGGGTGGCCAGCAGACCCATGCCAATGGTGGAGGTTCGGTGTTGGTGCGCCGCTGGAAGTGACCCGGTTTGGCCCAGCGCCGCTGGACCCCGATCCTGGTGCGTTGCGGCGGGCGCTGGATGTGTAGCTCAGCGTCTGGTGCTAGTCTTTCACCTTTGCTCAGCGGTCCTGATTTGAACCTCCTTGTTGTTCAGAGTGTGGAGTGTGGACACCAAATGTGCCGACAGAATTGTCGCCATGGCCAGAAGCGCCGTGGCGTTCTCCCAAGAGTTCGCTTGTTGCCTTTGGCTTCATCCTGTAATGCTTCACTCAGAGACATAGGTAAGATGGTCACGCTTTTACCATGGTAATTGAACATGTAAGTGTTCAATCGGCCATCGTAAATCACGTGACTGTCAAACTACCATGGACGGCCAAGAAGAATATGTGTGGTGTCCATGTCAGTGACATCAAAAAGAACGGAATCGGAGTAGAGGCCAATTGAAAAGGAAAGGCTAACCTGTTTTGTGATCCAATGATCTCCATCATTCGAAATCCATGCTAGCTTGTAAGGCTTCGGATGGTCTGATTGAGGCAACTTGAAGTGGTTGACGACTTTCCTTGATAAGAAATTTTCGCAGCTACCCGAATCAATAATAACGCTCAAAGAGACGTTTTGCACCAAACACCGAGTACGGAAAATGTTTTCCCGTTGATCGGTTGGTACGTCCTCTCTTAAGCTAAGCGCTCGGCGTGTCACGAGTAAGAGCTTATCAACGCCGGCGGCAATATCCGAGGGTGCACAATATGCACAATCATCAATTGGCGCCTCGTTGTCCTCTTCCAACTCAGCCTCGTCAATGCTATCATACGCCGCCGATTGAGCCGAAAACAACACGCACTTCGTGTTGGGGCAATCCCGTTTCAAGTGGTCGCGGCGACCACATTGGTAGCACTCGATGTCTCAAGTCCTTTGCGGGGGAGGCGCAACCTTGTCATGATTTTGGCCAACCAAAGGGCACTTGGAGTCCGTCCAGGGGGGTATCTACCTTGGATTTAGAGAAAGAAAGAGTAGAAAACGGTTTAGTACTCAAAGCGGAAGGACTAGGGTTAAAACCATACCTTGTAAAAGCGGAATATTTTGGCCTCTTAAATTGCGTGTACAACTCCATGGCCGTGTGTATTAAACATCCCAAATCATTGATCGGCAAGACAACCAAGTGATCTCGGATCCATAGGTGGAGTCCCGCCACAAAGCGAGGCCGCAACGCCCATTGGGGAAGCGCTTATGCCGACTTTAAAGAATAAATCTTCTAAGTAGGTGAAGAACTCCTCCAGAGTCATGGATCCTTGACGTACATCTTGGATCAAAATCCAAAATTTCTCCTTGTAGTCCGGGGGTATAAATTTCCGCTTCATTATAAAAACAATTTGATGCCACTCGGTAATGGCGGCTTTACCCTTTCGGGCCAGATCCGCTTCGAATCGGTTCCACCACATACGAGCGCCCCCTGAAATAAAGGGTCATCACCTCAACTTTTCCGTGCTCCTCATAATGGAAATGTTTGAGGACATATTCGGTTCCCTGCAACCACGAAATAAACTCATCAGGATTGTAATTACCGAAAAAATCCTCAAATTTTACCTTGACATCACGCGTGATACATGCGCCGCACGATCGTTGTCGGTGCACCGGTTGGCACGCGGAGAAGGTGTGCGTCGGCTTCGGTTGCCTCGGCCATGGCCTCGGTGTGGCCCGTCGCCATCATCGCTAGGCTCGTCATCTTCATCACGCCAAGGGCGTCGTTGGTCTCCGCGATCTTGGTTTTGGCGACGTCGATCGCCATCGCACCGAGGCCGTTCGCGGTTGTCAAAACGCTCAAACCGATCATACTCCTCACGGTTCTCAAGCAACTTGGGTCTCGGAATCCAAACCAGATCCCGATCTATCCACTCCTCCGAATCATGGACTGGAGGGTGGTCAAATTCCTCCTCGGAATCGTCCTCGTACTCCGTCATAGAGTCCTCGGAATCCGAACGTGGAGTTGTCGGACTTTGATGACCCCGATAGTCGTTGACATCGAAGTCATCTCGATCTTTGTTGTTTTTCTTTGTAGGTGTCGGAGTGACTGCCTTGTTCTTTTTCTTGGCTTGTTGACGTCGCCATTCCTTGGAGTCATACTCCTCATCGGAATGAACATCATGAACCTCATGTAAATCTTGGGCCTGATTAGTCGGGCGACTTTCCATCATGGAATCCAAACTTTAGATTCCATTTGGGTTAGACGCTTCAACCATCGGGCCCTTACCCTTTTCTTGCATCGTAGCCCGGGGGTGCCGAGACACCGGGTGGCGTTACGCTCGGATTAGTGGGCTATGTGTGGATCGTGACTGCTGGTGGTCCTTGTTGCTCCATGAACCTCGTTAGCATGCATTCCATGTTAGTGAAACGTGCCTCTAGCACCGCGAGGCCGTCGGCGGGCACGGTACCCGGTTGCGACGCACCGGGCGTCACTAGCAGCGACGGTTGAAGTGCCGGTAGTTGTTGGCGCTAGTTGCTGAGTCCTTGTTTGTTGGAATTCTCGTCTCCTTCCATGCTACCGTCACCTATCTCGATCATAGACATGAACAAGTCAAAAGTTCCAAAACAACAAACAAAAGAAGCGTTGAGATTTTGTAAGGCTCACCACGCAAGTACCCTTAGTTTGCACGAAAGTACTTGTAAAGGTGAGGGATGCTTAAGATCTCGACTTACACAAGAACGGAACAACACAAGAGCACGAACAAGCAAGACAAACAATCAAGCAAGTAAGAAGAGAGAGAGAGAGAGAGAGGTGTCGACTTGTGCTAAGCCTTGGCACGTAAGAGAGGGAGAGAGAAAGGAAAGGATCTCGGCCTAAGAGGGAAGGCGAGATTGTGTTGTAACAATAAAAGAAACAATCCAAGATATGCGAATAATGAATATATTTAAATCAAGGCAAGAAAAAATTGCAATATTAAAAAGAGGGAATGCCGAAATTATGTGAGATACTTGCCTTATTTTGGCTTGTGTATCTCACAAGATCTTTTGAGATTTTTGAATGATATATTTTTTTATTTGGATAAAGATTGTCTTATTTTGGCTTTGCTTTTCCAACGATATCTTTTTGATTTTTTTAAAAGGAAACTAACAAGATCTTGTGGATTTTATCCTCCAAGGTTTTTGCCCTCAATAACTCACACGGAATAAAGGCGAAATCGGACCAAATCTCATACAAACACAAACAATGAATGATGTTAACAATTCAATCGATCCAAACAAGCAAGATGAATGCAAGCAATGCTCGAAAACTCAAGATGATGAACAGAAAAAATAGGTGCAAGTCGGCAAGGACACGACTTTTTTTGTTTTGTATTTTATGAAGCAAAAACGATGGATCTAGTGGATGTTGGTAGAGATAGCGGAAGCTTAATGAAAATTGGAAGGAAAAGAAAAACAATTCGTGCAAAAAACGAGTAAATGTGTGAGAAAGACTTACGCAATCCTTGGCTTTGATGCCAATTGATGTGAACCCCGTTGAGGAATCACGGGCGGATCTTTGCTTGGACTCGTAAATGGTCTTCTCACGTCGAAACCGATAGATTTTGAGATGTAAATGTCTAGACTAGGTTGAGATTTAAGGGAAAGGATTGAGAAGGGGGCTTCGTTTGACGGAAGCCAGGAGAGTATGAGATTGGGAAAAGAATTTGGGGTTGACGCCTTAATAATAATTCCGAAGTAAACTCGACATCATAACGGTATATTAATTCATGTGTGAGAAACAAAGGAGGGGGCGTGCCTCTTATATAGAGGTGGAGGCACGAAATCCTAGTATGAAACCCTAGCGGCGTGGGGAGTGGAGGGAGGCGCAAGCATGCGGCCCAAACACTGGCCCAAGCCAAAAACTCAAGACAGAAATAGAAATTACAGAAAGGGAAATGTTTGGAAAGGAAATAATGCTAAAAACAGTAAGAAACATATATGGTCACGGTGGCCTGGTTGCGAGTGTCGCGATAAGGCCATGACAAGGCATCGGCATGCTGAGACATGTCACGACACGGCGTCGGGGCGCGACAAGGCTAGGCGGTGAAGGGGCTGGTGCTCACCCGAACCTCAAGTGTCGAGGTCGAGGCACACCAGAACCTCAAGTTCCTGCGCCGGGTTGGCGTGGCGTGGCATGGTGCTCGACAACAACGGCTGGCACGACAACGAGGGTGAGGTTCTCGATGCCGCGGTGCATGACGTCGGCCCGGAGTAGCGGCGCATCTCCGATGAAGGCGATGCACTTGAAGAGGGGCGCGCCGGTGGATGCGTCGTTGCTCGCTTGAGTGCGCGCAACAAGGGACGCCGAGGCTCGAGCTATGGCACGGGTCTTGGCTCGAGTAATGGGTCCGTCGGAGCGCACGGATAAGTCTTCCTCCTCTTGGTTGGCGGTTAATATGGGGTTCACATCAAGAATTACTTTCCACAACTTCCCGAATCCACTATGACACTTAAGAACATGTTTTGGACCAAACACTGGGTGCGATAAATTTTCTCCTGTTGATCGGTTTTAACGGCCTCATGGATGCTCAAAGCACGCCGTGTCACAAGGGTGAGTTTGGAGGCGCCGATTGTGTCCGAGGGGGTGTAATACTCGCCCTCTTCCACAACTTCTCCTTCCACCTCCAAATCATTATCGTCCACGCTCTCATATGTCATGTGTGAGTCGAGAACAAGACCCTTTTCGTGTTTGGGCAATACCGCTTTAGATGATGGTTTTGGACAAAAAATAAACAATTATTCATACGTCTTGAATCGGGGTTACAATCGAAGAATAAAGGGAGAAAATTGATTTTAGATCGAATTGTGAATACATGAGGATTGATTTCTATCCGACGTTGATATTTGAAAACTCTCAAGATTTTTTCAACGTACAACGGATGAATCTTCCTCAAACATGTAATTTTCCCTTTTAGCTATCTATCCTAGTCGTTATCCACATTCTTCTCCCAACCTCCGCGTTCGTCGGAGCATATCTCAACTGCTAACCACTCCCCACGTTCGCTGGAGAAGGGACCCACTGCATGCAACCTCCTTTCTGGATGCGTAACCTTCTTTTACGCGTAATTGGTCACCTCGACCGAGGTGCAGCTTCCTCGAAATGGCGGAATCGGGGCAATTTCGTCGGTCGAGGTGACCGATACTCTTGTCGGCTGTCTCGATCGACTTGCAGTGTCGGTTGTCTCGACCGATGCGCCACCCGTTGAGATAACGGGTGTATTTTTGGTCTATATAAACGGGTATCCGGGCATAAATCGAGCACACAAACTCGATCTCAAAATTGTCCAAAAAAACATCCTCCAAACAATATGAATTGGCTCACTTCAAAATTTAATGTAAGTAATTTATTATGTTTTTCCGTTAAATTTATAGGATTCGATATTATTTTCTAAATATTTCGTAATTTTACGTAGTCGTTGATGGTGGGAAGGTCAAAAACATCGGCTCCATTTGATTTAAACGAGGAGTACGTTGATGACGACGATGGAGGATAAGAGGTTTCAAATGATCACAGTTACGACGTCGTTTATAATCTAGAATCAAATCAGGTATGTAAATGTCATTTTATTAGGTTTAGAAATTAAGATAAAATATTCTAATTGGTTTTTATTATTATTAAAGGTTATTCAGTTTCTAGATTTTTCTAGTCATTTTGCAAATAAATGTGAGTGGGAGGAACGAGATCCTATGATAGAGTGGGCCCGTAAGAAAGGGAGGAGGTTAAACATTGTACTCACCATCAAAAACTCATGGCCGACAAAGATTAGTTTGGGATGTGTATTAGGCGGTGAGTACAAAGCAGGAAAAAAAGGCATACCGCGTAAAATGGTTTAGAATGTAGGTGTCGCTGATGAGCTTAAACCTCGTCCTCGTACTAGAAAGAAGGGTTGCCCTTTCGAGTTGATAGGTTGGAGGGATAGAAAGACCCAGAATGATGTGAGCCCCACCATGACGGCGAGCCAAGAAGAGGGAGACATGTCCGGGCGCTCCGATGGACCGATCACTCGAGCCAGGAATCGTGCCATAGACCGAGCCACATCGTCCCTCGTCGCGCGCGTCGTCGCAAGCCTCGGCGCAGCCACAGCCGCGCCCCTCACCCGGTGCGTCACCTTCATCGAAGGCGCGCCGGCACCACAGGCCGACGCTACGCACCGCGGCACCGAGAACCTCACTCTCGGTGTCGTTCCCACCACACAGGCCGAGCACCATGCCACGTCGGGCCACCCTGGCGTGGGAACTTGAGGTTCCGGTGCGCCTCGGCCTCGACACTCGAGGTCCGGGTGTGCACCAGCCTCGGCGCTGTCGAAGCCTTGTCGCGCCCTTGACAGCGTCGCGACATGCCCTTGGCGCGCCACAGCCTTGTCACGGCCTTGTCGCGACACTCGAGACTAGGCCACCGTGACCTGCCTATGTTTCTTGCTATTTTTAGTACTTCCATTCCGACACATTGCTACTTATGTTATTTCTATTTTTTATGAGTTTTGGGCTTGGGCTAAGTGGTTGGGCCGCATGCTTGCGCCCCCTTCACTTCCCCACGCCGCTAGGGTTTACTAGGGCTAGGCGTGCCCTTCCTCTATAAAAGAGGCACGCCTCCTTCATTATTTCTTACGCTTGAATTTAGATACGGAATTGATGTCGAGATTTCTCCAGACTATCTTGTTAAGGCGTCATTATTCTCTTCTCATCCCATACTCGTCAGATTTCCGTCAAACGAAGTCACCTTCTTAAATCTTTTCACTTATTCCCTACCAAGTCTATTCGTTAAATCGAATCCAAACATATCAAAACCCGACGTGAGAAAGACCATTTACGAGTCCAAGATCGATCCTTCGTGAATCCTTCAACGGGGTTCACATCAACTAGCATCAGAGCCTCGGATTGCGTAAGTCTCTCTCACTCTTTTACTCGTTTTTTTTTGCACGGAATATTTTTCTTTCCCATCATTGTTCCATTAGATTCCGCCATCTCTACCAACATCCATTAGATCCATTGTTTTTGCTTCGAAAAAAAAAAAGAAGAAAAAATTGCCATATCCCTAGCCGACTTGCACTTGTTTTCGGTTCATCATCTTAAGATTTCGAGCTTGCTTGCATTCTTCATGTTTGTTTGAATTGATTGATTTGTGCACATCTTCCATTGTTTCTGTTTGTGCAAGATTTGGTCCAATTTTGGCCGATCTCGTGGTTGTTAGAAAAGGCAAGAATCTTGCAAAATCTTGTTAGTTGCCGTGTTAAATAAAAAAAAACAAATCTTGGAAGAGCAAAGCCAAAATAAGGCAATCTCTATCCATTCGGTTATATTAAAAAAAAAGATCTCAAAAAGATCTTGTGAGATACACAAGCCAAAATAAGGCAAGTATCCCACAATTATTTCGGCACTTTCTCTCTCTCAAATCACATCATATCTTGCCTTATTTGCATATCTTTGATTCTTCCCTTATTGTTACAATTAAATCTCGCCTTCCCTCTTAGGCAGAGATCCTTTCCATTTCTATCTCCCTCTCTTACGTGCCAAGGCTTCACAAAGCCGACGCCTCTTCTTCTTTTCTTACTTACATGCTTGATTGTCTTGCTTGCTTGTGCTTTTGTGTTGTTCCATACTTGTGCAACGTCGAGATCCTTAGCCTCCCATACCTTTCGAGTACTTTTCGTGCAAACTAAGAGTACTTGCGTGGTGAGTCTTACAAAATCTTGGCGTTTCTTTTGCTTGCTTATTTTGGGAACTTTTGACTCTTTTCATGTCTATGGTTGAGATAGGAGACGGTATCATGGAAGGGGATGAGCATTCGAACCAGTAGGGCCTTACAAACCAACAACAATACAACCCACCTCACACCGTGCCGGCGCTCCAACCGGGTCTCCTCGGGACGCCCGATGCGACGCTGCCCGGGACCGCCCCAGCCGCGAGTCTCGCTGCACTAGAGATGCGCTTCGCTTCAATGGAGCGCATGCTCTCACGATTCTTGGAGCAGCAGCACGCACCCCCTGCCGTGACCATCCATACTCAGCCCGCTAATCCGAGCGTAATGCCACACGGCAACTCGGTTCCACGGGCTACGGCGCAAGAGAAAGGAAAGGGTCCGTTGGTTGAGTCGTCGAACCCGAATGGAATCCAACGCTTGGAATCCATGAAGGAAAGCCGCCCCACTAATCAGGCTCAACAGGTGGAAGACGTTGTTGACGTTCATTCCGATGAGGAGTATGACTCCGAGGAGTGGCGGCGTCAACAAGCAAAAAAGAAGAAAAAGGCGGTCACTCCGACGCCTAAGAAAAAACACCACAAAGACCGCGATGACTTCGATGTCGATGATTATCGAGGTCATCAAAGTCCAACAACTCCGATTTTGGATTCTGAGTTCTCAATAACGGAGTATGAGGAGGATTCCGAGGAGGAATTTGACCACCCTCCGGTCCATGATTCGGAGGAGTGGATAGATCGGGATCGGGATTGGATTCCGAGACCCAACTTGCCCGAGAACCGCGTGGTCTATGATCGACTCGAACGTCGTGACAACCGCGAATAGCCTCGGCGCGACGGGGATCGGCGTCGCCAAAACCGAGACCGCGAGGATCAGCGGCGTCCGAGACGCGACGGTGTAGACGAGCCGAGCGATGATGACGACGGGCCGGACCGAGGCAATGGCCGAGGTCCCCGACGCCGACGCACACCACCTCCGCGTGCCAATCGACGCGCCGATAATGAACGTCCGGCGCATGTATCACGCCGCGAAGTCAATGTAGAATTTGAAGATTTTTTTGGAAATTACAACCGTGACGAATTTATTTCTTGGCTGCAGGGAACCGAACACGTGCTCAAGCATTGCCATTACGAGGAGCACGAGAAAGTCGAGGTGGTAAACCTTCATTTCAAGGGTGCCGCTCGTATGTGGTGGAACCGATTCGAATCGGATCGGGCCCGAAAGGGTAAAGCCCCCATAAGCGAGTGGCATCAACTTGTATTCATCATGAAGCAGAAATTTATCCCACCCGACTACAAGGAGAAGGTTCGGATTATGATCCAAGACGCACGTCAAGGATCCATGACTCCGGAGGAGCTCTTCGCTTACCTCGAAGATTTATTCTTCAAGGCGGGCATAAGCGCTTCCCTGGGGGCGTTGCGGTCACGCTTTGTGGCGGGACTCCACCAATGGATCCGGGATCGTTTAGTCGTCTTGCCGATCAAAGATTTGGGACGCTTGATACACACGACCATGGAGCTTTACACACAATTTTAAAAGGCCGAAGACGTCCCAATATTAGAGGTACAATTCTTCCCCTAGTCCTTCCGCTTTAGGTACTAACAAGTTTGTTCCTCCTTCTATTGCTAAATCTAAGGTAGGTACCCAAGCAACGGACTCCAAGGGTGCTTCAGTGGGACAAAACCGTGACAAGGCAGCCCCTCCCCCACAAAGAACTCGAGACATCGAGTGCTATCAATGTGGTGGCCGAGGGAACTTGAAACGCGATTGCCCTAACACGAAGCGAGTGCTTTTCTCGGCTCAATCCGCAGCATACTAAAGTGTTGATCAGGATGAGTCGGAGGAAGACAATGCTGCGCCAATCGAAGACGGTGCATATTGCGCGCCATCGGACATCGACGCCGGCGTTGACAAGCTGTTGCTAGTGACGCGTCGAGCGCTTAGCATGAGGGAGGCCGTGCCAACCGATCAACGGGAAAATATTTTCCGTACTCGGTGTTTGGTACAAAATGTATCCCTAAGTGTCATAATCGATTCGGGAAGCTGTGGAAATTTCTTGTCAAGGAAGGTTGTAGACCACTTCAAGTTGCCTCAAACGGACCATCCAAAGCCCTACAAACTCGCTTGGATATCTAATGATGGCGAACATTGGATCACAAAATAGGTTAGCCTTTCTTTTTCCATTGGTGTTTATTCCGATTCGGTTTTATTTGATGTCACTGACATGGACGCCACCCATCTCCTTCTTGGTCGTCCATGGCAGTTTGAGCGTCACGTGATTTATGATGGTCAGTTGAACACTTACATGTTCAATTACCATGGTAAACGCGTGACCATCTTACCCATGTCTCCTAGTGAAGCGTTGTAGGATGAAGCCGAAAGGCAACAAGCAAATGCTCGGGACAAAGCCAAGGTCGCGCCTAGGCCGAATTCCACCACAAACGGCGCTTCTGGCCATGGCACACTTTCTGGCAGCGTTCCTGGTTCCAAAACCCAAAATTCCGGTGAACATGATGATCCGAACCAGAAACGCCGAGCAAAGGTCAAGGACGAGCCTCGGATGCCGAGTGCGTCCTCGGCTGCGCGACGCACCGCGCCAGCGGCGTTGCCCAGCGGCGCAGGCACGGTCCAGCCGCATTCCAGCGGCGCGCCTGGTGCCAATCTTTCCCTCTGGCAAGGGCCTGTTGGCCAGCAACATGGCACCCATGGTGCACCTAGGACACCGAGCCCCCACTTATCGGCTCGGTGCAGGATCGCCTCTTCCTATGCCGACGGCGCGACGTCGTCAAACACATCAAGGGGAGTACTACTTGTTTTTTATTGTGTCCTTTACTTAATATTTCAATTGATAAGACACATGTATTAACTCCCTCCATTTCTGCCTTGCTACAGGAGTTCTCGGATATTATGCCTGCCGAGCTCCCCGACGGGTTGCCACCTATTTGGGTGATCGAGCATCGCATAGATCTTATTCCTGGCGCTTCATTGCCCAACCGGCCAGCATATAGGGCGTCGCCTAAGGAAACTCAAGAACTACAACGCCAAGTCCAATCTCTTTTGGACAAGGGTTACGTTCGCGAGTCACTTAGCCCGTGTGCGGTCCCGGTTATTTTGGTGCCGAAGAAGGATGGGTCTTGGAGGATGTGCGTGGATTGCCGTACCATCAACCAAATCACCATCAAGTACCGTTACCCGATTCCCCGATTGGACGACATGCTAGACGAGTTACATGGAGTTGTGCTGTTTTCGAAGATAGATTTGAGAAGCGGCTACCATCAGATTTGGATGCAAGAAGGGGACGAGTGGAAGACGGCCTTTAAGACCAAACACGGTCTTTATGAGTGGTTGGTGATGCCCTTCGGCCTCACTAACGCTCCTTCGACATTTATGAGACTCATGAACTTTGTTTTGCGTAAATTTTTTGGACTTTTCATCGTCGTGTATTTTGACGACATTTTAGTTTATAGTAAGACTTTGGACTCTCACGCGGGGCACCTTAGGCAGGTGTTAGATTGCCTCCGCGAACATTCTTTGTATGTACATTTAGACAAGTGTGTGTTTTGCTCAGATACGACGAATTTTCTTGGTTTCGTCGTATCCAAGGATGGCCTACGAGTGGATTCTGACAAAATCCGGGCCATCCGTGAGTGGCCAACCTCGACGACCCCGACGATGGTTCGTTCTTTTTTGGGATTAGTTGGTTTCTACTGGCGATTTGTCAAGGACTTTAGTTCTATCGTCGGGCCACTCCATCCTTTAACCAAGAAGGCCGCCACAATAAAGTGGATGCCGCATCACGAGGCCGCTTTCGAGGCCTTGAAAGATGCTTTGTGCCGAGCCCCGGTCCTGCAATTGCCGGACTTCTCCAAGCGCTTCGAGATCGAGTGCGACACTTCCGACTATGGTATTGGCGGCGTACTCCTTCAAGAGCAACGACCTATCGCTTACTTTAGCGAGAAGCTAGCAAGGGCTACCCTTAATTATCCGACCTATGATAAAGAGCTCTACGCTCTTATTCGGGTCCTTAAGACGTGGCAACACTATCTATGGCCAAGCTAGTTCGTAATTCATACGGATCACGCGGCCTTGGCTTATCTCAAGAGTCAAACGACTCTGAATAGGCACCACGCTCGTTGGGTTGAGTACATGGAGACGTTTCCTTACGTCATTGTGCATAAAAAGGGGAAAGATAACGTCGTCGTTGACGCTCTCTCGAGAAGGTACATTCTGTTAACCTAATTGCATACTAAGATGCTCGGATTTGCTATGATCAAGGAGTTGTACGCCTCAGATCCGTACTTCTCCTCAATCATCAAGGAACTCGAGCATTCTCGCATCCATGAGTCCTTCTTCTTGGATGATGGGTATCTTTACCGAGCTGGGAAGCTTTGCATTCCGGCATCCTCGGTAAGACACTTATTGCTCCAAGAGGCTCATGATGGCCGAGGCCACTTTGGCATAGCCAAAACGTTGGCAGCACTTCGTGAGCATTTCTTCTGGCCTCACATGGCTCGAGATGTTAACAAGTACTGTCACAGTTGTGTGTCGTGTCATACAGCCAAGTCTCGGTCCGAACCACATGGACTTTACACGCCCCTACCAATTCCCGATGCCCCGTGAGAAGATCTTTCTACGGATTTTATCACGGTAATACCAATGTCGAGGCGAGGAAAAGATTCCATTTTTGTAGTCGTGGACCGGTTTTCCAAGATGGCCCACTTCATTGCATGTAAAGGGAATAATAATGCGGTGGAAATCGCAAATTTTTTCTTTGAACATGTGGTGAAGCTACATGGTATTGCTAGAACTATTGTTAGTGATAGGGATACTAAGTTCTGTAGCCACTTTTGGAAAACACTTTGGGGGAAGTTAGGTACACGCCTCCTATTTTCTACAGCTTATCACCCCCAAACCGATGGTCAGACTGAGGTGACCAATCGGACCTTGGGCACTCTTCTTCGGACGATGCTCAAGGCAAACCCACGTCGGTGGGAGGACTTACTTTGCCATGTTGAGTTTGCTTATAAAAGGTCCTACCACATTGCGACGAAGATGACGCCCTTCGAGGTGGTCTACGGGCGTAACCCTCATACGCCTATGGACTTGGTGTCGTTGCCTTTGAAGCCCGAGGAGCATGTCAACGCGGCCAACCGCGCCGATCATATCCGACGCCTACATGAGCGCACCAAGGCCCAACTGCTGAAACGCTCCGACCAATACGCGACCCAACACAACAAGGGACGCTGCGCTTTGATCTTTGAGCCCGGAGATTTGGTGTGGGTCCATCTTCGGAAGGAACGTTTTCCCGCTGTCCGGAAGACGAAACTACACCCACGAGGGGACGGTCCATTCAGGGTCCTCCGGCGCATCAACGACAACTCTTACATACTCGACCTCCCGGGTAAGTACAACGTTTCCGTTTCCTTTAATCTCTCGGATCTCTCTCCTTACGTGGATCCCGAGTATCATGACAAGGAAACGGGGACGTTTTCCACCCAAGGGGGAAGGGTGATGTGAGCCCCACCATGACGGCGAGTCAAGAAGAGGAAGACATGTTCGTGCGCTCCGATGGACCGATCACTCAAGCCAGGACTCGTGCCATAGCCTGAGCCAATTCGTCCCTCGTCGCGCGCGTCGTCGCAAGCCTTGGCGCAGCCACTGCCGCGCTCCTTACCCGGTGCGTCACCTTCATCGAAGGCGCGCCGGCACCACAGGCCGACGCTATGCACCGCGGCACCGAGAACCTCACTCTCGGTGTCGTGCCCACCACACAGGCCGATCACCATGCCACGCCGGGCCACCTTGGCGTGGGAACTTGAGGTTCCGGTGCGTCTCGGCCTCGAGACTCGATGTCTGGGTGCGCACCAGCCTCGGCGCTGCCGAAGCCTTGCCGCGCCCTTGAAAGCGTCACGCATGCCCTTGGCGCGCCACAGCCTTGTCACGGCCTTGTCGCGACACTCGCGACTAGGCCACCGTGACCTGCCTATGTTTCTTGCTATTTTTAGTACTATTTCCATTCCGACACATTGCTACTTATGTTATTTCTATTTTTTATGAGTTTTGGGCTTGGGCTAAGTGGTTGGCCCGCATGCTTGCGCCCCCTTCACTTCCCCACAACGCTAGGATTTACTAGGGCTAGGCGTGCCCTTCCTCTATAAAAGAGGCACGCCTCCTCCATTATTTCTTACGCTTGAATTTAGATACTGAATTGCTGTTGAGATTTCTCCAGACTATCTTGTTAAGGCGTCATTATTCTCTTCTAATCCCATACTCTTCAGATTTCCGTCAAACGAAGTCACCTTCTTAAATCCTTTCACTTCTTCCATGCCAAGTCTAGTCGTTAAATCGACTCCAAACCTATCAAAACCCGACGTGAGAAAGACCATTTATGAGTCCAAGATCGATCCTTCGTGAATCCTTCAACGGGGTTCACATCACATAAGTGGCACTTAAGGGTGGAATGTGGTAACCACAACCATGACCTTTCCACCAGTCTAGAGGGCTATCCGTTTGCGGGCCGACGGACTAAGGATCAAAAGATTCATCCAAGAATTATGGCTTTGGCAGATATAGAACCTAGGAAATCCATGACATTTCTATTGGATAAGTATCCAGATATGACCACATCAATGAAGCGGTTGTATGATTTTCGATACGACGTGTTTAAAAAGGAGATGAACGGAAGGGCGGTGAGGGAATTTACGATTCATTTCTTAGAGTCCAATCAATACTATGTCAACTATCGAACTGCGAAGGGTAGCCGTAAGGTACTAGACATCTTCTTTGCCCATCCGAAGTCGATGCAGTTGCTGAAGTTGTTCCCTTACGTCGTTGTGATGGACTCGATGTACAAAACAAACATGTAAGTCTTTTTTATTACCTATGATGTAGTAGTGGATTGAAGTACACGCATTAAATCTCACTGAATTGACATTGTAGGCATGACATGCCTTTTGCGTTAATGACAAGGGAGATTCAAGACCACTACGAATGGGTGTTATTCCAATTGAGAGAGGTCTATAAGCTGATTGGAAGAGAGCTAGAAGCCATATTGACCGATCGGGATATGGCTGAGGTGAATGCTGTCGATATCTTATTTCCCAAAGCCAAACATATGCTTTGTTGGGTGCACATCCAACGCAACTGTAGGGCATACGCGTTGGGACATGGGTTCTCGGATAAGTTGGCAGACTTTTTACGCCTCGGATAGGTCATACAATTGGCGACTAAAGGCTCCCAATATCCCGTTGTCATTCCGATATACCTCCATGTCCCTTATTATGCCTCGTAAGAGTTGTACACGTTGTCAATCAAATACAACTTTGATTAATTTAAGGCTAAATAACATTGAAATCTAAACACTATAGGGGGTTTGTACATACCGAACGATCATCCAGCTCTGATGGAGGGTGTCGAGGGTTGTTAGCTACTTCTTGTGCTGAAGTGTGAAGTATAAATGGATGAGTGCGCCTCAAATGCCACTGCTCATACTCGGCATCCATAGAGTAGGGGTACGTCGTCGGTTCACCAAGGGGCACCAAATGGTCCCACCTATCTTCCCAGTGGTCGTCATCATCCGAGAAGAGCACCGACCACACACCCCATTTCAGGGTCGAGCCTCGAAAAGAAGAGATCGGCCTGATGACATCAAGCGAAGGTATAGCTTGGTGCCATCCAAACTGTCGTGCAAACTTATAGGGGGAGATCAAAAGTCAATGACTTCACGCCACGACATAAATTCGACCTGTAAATGTATAAATTAATCGATATATATGATTTGTTAAATAACCTTAAATATTGTTTTATTTAGTAGAGATGATACTTACTTGGTCGATTCTTAAGGTGTCCAAATAATGCCGATACTGAATCAATGATAGAGTATTTCTGTTTCGGCCCATATCCCTCAAGAAGGCCTCCCTAGGCACGCGTGCAACATCATGGTTGAGGTGACCTCGTAAACCAGGAAAGTACCTCCAAATAAAATTCTACAAAAATAGGATTTGATAAGTGACAAATAAATTTGGATTAAATAGTAATACTAGATAGCATTACTCACGTGTAGGACATATAAGCAACTGCCTAATTGTGCAGCAGTACTACGGGTTCCCATTCCAAGGTTGTGGTACAAGCATGAGAGTGTCGCGGCGCACCATGAATACTCACGTGTGAGATTGGTGTTCAACACCAGTTGCATCACTTTCAAGGGTACTACATCGCCTGTCTTATCAATAAATAAAGTGCATCCTTACAACTCGAATAGATACCCTGTCGCCAACAAAGTCGGGTTTCCTCCATTAGCCATCGGGTTCTCCATGATAGCATGTCAATGCATCATGGAAACATTCTTCCTAGAAAACACACCATCCATCTACTCCGGTGTCAATTGGTAGTTTTCAATTATCCAATTCTTCAGCCAAATATCATCATGCGTCTTTGAAGCCTTTCTCCCGTCCAGCGGCAATCCCAAAATGAAATACACATCATGGAGAGTGATCGTTATCTCACCCCAATGAAAATGGAAACTATTCATTTCTGGATGCCACCTCTCGACGAACGCCGTAATCAATGCTTCATCTGTTTCGTCAAACTTCCAATTTTGTAAGCACATTAATCCGCTACGGTTCACAATGCCAACCCACTCCGCCCTAGCGGGCATCTTACCCTCCCACCAAGAAATCCCTCCTCGCTTGTGTAACTTTAACGGTCTTCGATTCAACTGAAACCATTACAAACAATAAATTATTATAAAATCAAGTTAAAAAAGGTTATTTTATTTAATATTTCCGGATCATTCTTACCTTGCTCGGGTCTTCCCATAAATCATTCGCAATATGATTGTTGAAGTCGGTCAATAGACTCGTATCAATAGGTCCACCACCATATTCCTCTTGTGCAGGCTCGACCTCAGCATCAAATGGGGGTGTTCTGTGGTAGGACGGATTGGCCTCATGATAAGACGGATTGGCCTGATAGTGGGTGGGCTCATGTAGATAGTAGGAAGGTCCGACACCTTGGTAGGATGATCTGGCACCTTGGTAGGAAGGTTCGGCACCTTGGTAGGAAGGTTCGACACCTTGGTAGGAAGGTCCGGCATGGTGGGGGTCGGACGGGACTGAGAGAGGGGTGTATGAAATCATATTGAGGAAAAATGGGTCAGAACGTGTGTCAGTCCCTGGAGTGACGGCATTATCAAAGTCTAATTGTAAATTTCGAGTCGGCCCGAAATCAAGAGGATTTGGTGTGG
Source organism: Fallopia convolvulus (assembly GCA_964016875.1). NCBI lineage: Eukaryota > Viridiplantae > Streptophyta > Magnoliopsida > Caryophyllales > Polygonaceae > Fallopia > Fallopia convolvulus. The sequence goes on along the minus strand of OZ024732.1, from coordinate 36,145,873 downwards.
GTTGGGAACTAGATGATGCCCACAAATTTTGGTAATTGGGGGTTGGGATTTGAGTTTGAGTGGGTAGATTGATGGGATTTAGTGGATAAGGAGAGGTAGAAAAGTCGAATTGTGGCCGAGACCAATATACGCATAAATAATTATACTTAAATGGTACGCATAATAAAAATTATAAATATCACAATAAATTAAATATAGTTATAATAAAATGCTGTATAAATAAATAAAATGAATAAATTGATAAGCATTATTAAAATTACGGTCTAAATAAATTAAATTAAAGCGACTACATTAACATTTCAAGACCTAAAATATAATAACTTACCTAAATCAAATCCCATCGAATGAGATAAATTAAAATCAAATTCATTTGGAGTCGTTGGTTGAACCGGCATCTCCGCTTGCTCAACTTCGGTCATTTCCATATTCGCTTGATTTAGATCCATAGGATTCGATGCAGACGGAGGCGGTGTTTTTGAACGACTTTTTGATTTTCTTCGAAATATATTCATTTTTTTCTCTCTTTTTTTCCTCTTTCTTTCTTTTCTTTCTTTAACCCTTTGATTGCCCGAATAAGGGGGCTGGAATGCCCCCATTTATAAGGCATGGAAAGAGACGTTGCAATTCGTGGGGCGCGTCGGCCGCCTCGACCGATGTGTTGGTGCATCGGTCGAGGTGGCCGATAAAAAAAATGGGCGTTTCGAGAAGCTGCCATGGGCGCTTCGAATTGGCCTTCTTTTATGACCGCACCTTCTCTCTTTATTCTGATGACTGTTAAATTTTTGCTATCTCTGTGACATCTCGGATTATCATCTTCAAAAATGTACAATGCTCCTAATTTCTTTCTGGGCTAGATTGCTAAATGGGCTTATGACTTTTTCAGGCCCAACAATACCCCCAAATTTGATCCAAATCCTTAACTAGGGATTTTGATCGAATTTGTCGTGTTTAACGTACGCGTTGTGGAACACGTGACTCTCTTATTTATCGGTAAAACATATCATGATATTTTACACAATACGTACAATTTTACCCTAATGTTCCCATAATTATAATTTTACACAATACATATTCTAGTTACCTCCAATTTTACACAATATATTTTAGATATATTTTCAGTTAATTTATTTTTCAAGTAATGTTATGTACATAATACTCTCCTTTATCCAAGATATTCACCAACCATAGTTCAACAACGGACCTAGTACGTTCAACAAATATGGAAAGTGTATTTCAATTTTCATTGCCCCACTAGCTAGGAGTACATAGGTGGTGTGCAGTTAAATAGTTATAATCTGCTGTAGTTGACGTCTTCAACCAATTAGCTCTCAAATTTGATTAATGGAGTAGCACCTTGCACTTTATTCTTTCCCTTTTGAGGTTTTTGATGTTCATGGAACTTACTTGCCTGGGAAAGCTCAAGTTTATCTACTTTCAGAATCCATACGAATTAAATCATACTACAGTATCAATTTAAGCTAACTAGAATTATAAGTACATGATTTACTATATAAAGCTAGCGTGCCCTTGAATTCATTTGACTATTGGGAAAGTAAATTCCTTCGATCAACTCGAAACTAGATAGCTAGGCAGCCAATAGTTATGATATATTGACCAAAAGTACTAGGCATATATATGAATTGATATGTTGATGCATATTCGGATTAGTTTAACTTGTATATAATCAGTTTGGATCGACGACAATGATGTGTGGTGTACTTTGATCAATGAAGAATATATCTAGCTAACACGTATCGACTTACATATGGATCGATGCAATTTTGTGTGTGGCCAAACACGGCCGGGAGCATATTAACTACGCTTAGGATTTTTAGTGAATCCCTCCGATTCATTTTAAGTGACTTTTTAGAATTTTTTACACTTATTAAGAAAATTATTAATGACCCATAAAAATCTACTTTAACCCACAAAAAACTAAATAATTAATTAAGCAATAATTTTAATTTTCTCAATTTCTTGAGATAAACATGTATCGATTGGTTATTCCACTAAGATATGTTAATGTGGAACAAGTTTCAAAGGAAGATCATTAAATTTTACCCCAATAAGTGTGAAAAAGTAATTGAGAAATAGTTCTAGTTAATTGAAAAAGTAAAGTTACTAATGTCAACGACACTTAATTTGAATCAAGAAAAAATGCTACAAAGTCACTTAATAAGGATCGGAGGGAGTATTATTGAATATTGGTTTTTGGGTATAATTAAATTAGGAAACTTGATATGAAAATATTCAATAAGACATTTTCTTTTAATCTAAAGCACTTAAGGAACAATATTATTATTAAGTTTTTATATCTAAATCAGTTTTACCCATCGTACCATGTACGACTACGATTCGATTTTTTTATAGACATTATAAATAGGATATCAATAAATAAATAAAAATATAATATAAACTTTAATATAAGTAATTTATTTCTCGTAGAATGTATATAATTTTTTAATTAAATATTATATCTTTCATATTTTATTACTTTTTATGTATTTAAATTTAGTGTTTACCAAATATTTCAATAAATCTATTAAATACTTTATTATCTATTTTTAGTAATTTTAAAAATTTTAAATATTTATCATTAACTTTTTTTATAAAAGAAAATCACTATATATCTATAAAAAAAATCTTCAAAAGATATATGCTAAAATATTTATATTTATGTATTTTAATTATTTTATCTTTATTTTTAAATACTTGTATAAGGAAGCTTTCAAAAAATATTATTATACTAAATAGATATTTGTTTGATGCTAGAAATAAATTTAAATAGTTAAAAAGAATTTAATAGAAAGAAGTTATAATATTAGAAATAAAAATTATTTTTTTAAATATGAGGTGGGGCTAGAATCATTCTGGTGGCTCGAAAAGGTACATCTTTAATATATAGTTATAGATTACCGTATTTAAAATTATGAATTTTTAATTACAATTTTTTTTACAAATCCTACCTATATACAACAGAGAATCAATAAAAACGAGAAAGAAGAAGCAACAACAATCCAAAGGGATAAATTTCATTCAAAAAAACCAATTATTATAACTATAATCTAAAGTGGAAGTTAAAACAATTATTAAATAACACATGTCACTTTTAGATTGGATCACGCTATCCTATTTTAAAATTAATCTTTGACAAAATAACCATTAAGTTAAAAAATAATCTTTTATTTTTGGATATGAAAAATAGGAAGATTATTAAGATATTATTTGCTATATTATAAAAATATTATGATATTTATTTTATTTTTAGATAGAATGTATATGTTAGGTTTAGATATTATGCTCATATTTTTCTAAATATGTATAGTTTTAAAAAAAATATCTTTACCTATATCAATTTCATCAAAATATAAAATATATAAGTAAATAAGTCTATAATTCCATAAAACTCCGTGCAGGGTACGAGAACTAAGACTAGTATATTATGCAAAGAGGAAGTCTCTCAAGCACAAAACACGCAATCTCAACAACTCTTGTTAATATGCCTCGAGTTTAAAACTCCCCTTGTGCAGAGCTGCCACGGGGTCTCGCTAGTGTCCGAGCAGGGGGTTTGAAGTACACTTAGTTATAAACCATTTACACTCGGTTGTAAGGTCATGCACACTCAGTTATTATATCGTGCACACTCAGTTGTAACATCGATCTTTCACATAAAGGTATTTGTTTGTGAAACTTCGTGGACTCAAATGCACTACACTATTCCGTTGATTTAGCGTCCAGGATTTAGCTACCACTTCATATGGTAGCTAAATAGCGACCACATGGTCACCAAATCAAGAGACAAAAAAATTTGCGACCATGTAAGAAGTGATCTCTAAATGCTCACGAAAAATATTGGCGTGAGTAGTTAGCGACCACATGATCGCTAAACACATGCGCCAAAAAGGCTATTTTTGGCGCGCGTTTTGCCTCTCATTTCACGACCACGTGGGTGCTATTTACTACCGCCGAGGGAAATTATCATCAATTTAGTGTCCATATGATCGCTAGATATTTCCTATATAAACACCACACATCCTCATTCATTTGTAAAGAAAATTTCCACAAAACACGCAATAATATATACTCGTTTGCGCATCTCATTTGTAGGAGGAGAAGGCTTTCGTCGGATTTTGCCTGGTACGATTTAATGGTATGTAATTATAGTTTTTTCATTCAATAGAGTAAAATGATATTTATTAACATAAATATTGTTGTAATCATATTTTCTATTTTAAATAGTTATAGAAAATTGTGTTATATATGTTTGGATTAATTTTCTTTCGCATAGTTGAAAATTTATTTAGGATCGTAATTTGACATTAGAGACACGATGGACGCTATTTAGTGTCCGTGTGGTCACTAAATGCTTGAAAAAAAAAACATCCCATGCAAAATAATATACAAGTGTAGAAATAGAGTGCTTGCCTAATCATTTGTCAAGGGAGGATTCAATATATGGCCATGTTCAATACAAATGGATGTATCTATTTGGAAGGTATGTTCAATCGAACTTACGTATTTTCGGGCACATATATTAACCTTGCTTTTATAAAAACAAGTATTTCTGAATTTGAAAGTTTCTAAAAAAAAGTTGAAGAACACAATTGGTAATAAGGCTCGCATTGAGGGATCAGTATACAGTTCCTATCTCGTTTAAGATACATTGGCCTTTGGCTCATATTATTTCAATTCGCATGTTGCAAGTAATCAGGTGGATGTCACTCACAATGTATGTTGCATATTTCTTGTTGGGGTTGATGCGAGCGATTTGTCTATTTTTACATGTCCTGTTCTGACGTTGGGAAGAGAAAATCAGTGTCTGCTTACAAATGATGATATCATTTGATCCAAACTTACATACTCATAAACTGCGAAGAAGTAGAACCCTTTATTGAGTAAGTGTGTGCAAATATATATTCTCAATATCTTTGAATTGTCTAAATTAATATATGTTATTCAATTATTTGATAGATATATTTGTCAAACTTTGTGAGCTCATCAAATCCAACAATAAGCGAAGCTGAAGAGCAAGTCATATTGGAACGACACTTTCGCCTCTAATTCTACTCCCATGTGATTACATAATTTTTATAATGAGGTTATTTGTTTCAATTGTAATGTATAATGAAGTAATTAATTACTTTTAATTCCTCCATATATATAGGCTGACAGTCCGAGCATTTCAGATCCTAACATTGCAAACTAGCTCGTGACCCGCTAGATCCGTCAAGACATATCCTATTTATTTTGTGAACGGTTATTGATTCCACATGAAGACACACGCATCAATGCGGGCAACTAACCATAATGTAGTTTGTGTTCTTGGACAAAGCTTCGGCACTGACGAAGAGGATTACTACGGTGTGCTAAACGAAATAATTGAGCCCAATTACATATTGACAATCGTGAAACTCCCTATTGTCTTCAACTGCTCCTAGTTTGACATTAGAAGCCGTGGAGGGACCCGCATTCACCATCATCTAAAGCTTGTTTATGTGAACAGACATAAAATGTTGTTAATGAAGGTTCGACGTTCAAACGCTAATTACATTGCGGTATGTAAAAGAAGTCATGAAAATGGCTTAGTGAAGGTACTTTTGTAGATCCTAATGAGAGCAGTTTACGTCAGGTTTTCATTGAGGATGCATTTCAATAGAATTCGTCACTTCCACAAGTTATCGACGATACATACGATGTTGATCCACTCGATCCTCTAATTGTACCAAACGGTATTGATAATGTCATTGATGTTGATATTCGAACCTATGGCCGGCCCGCCCCCGACCCGCTGGGTTGGGTGGCCGGGTTAGCACCCCTTGTCGCCTCTGTATTTGAAACAGATGCGCTGCTCTACCCAACACGTATGTTGATGTTGATGTTCGGAAGTCTAGAGAAACATCATATAGGAGTTGGAAAGTGAATTCAATAATGATGATGAAGAGTTGTAATGAATTTGTTGTATTTGATCACTCGCGTATACTTTGAAAATTAATTTTCGTGTAACTTTATCAAATTGATCATTAGTTTATAGCTTATCAATCAATCAGATTTTCAAATAATTTTCAATCAAATAACTATTAAAATTAAATAAATCAACATGTTGTATTTAGGGACCAGGTGTGCTGGATCGTGAAGTGTTAGTAACAAAGCAGGGTACTAGCAATGTTCCCTGGGTAATGGAAATAAGCAATAATAAGAACACAATATTTAGAGAGAAAACTTTCTGACCGATCAACAGGTTGCAAAAAGAAAAACCTCTACCCCTGAGACTCCTTCTCAAAGGATTTCAAATTTTCAATAGAATACTTTGTATTAAGTTAAAACGGTTACAAGGCAAGTCAAGTTCCCTGGTAACTAAGACACCAACCAAAGTTCAACCAACTAAACTTCTTCTACCCCAATCGTAAACCTAAATGAAAGTAAACTACTGACCTAAGTATTCACTCAAATGTGGATTCTTCACCGGAAAAGCCACACACACTCGAACACTTGAAAAAGCTCTCTTCTCAAGTTCGTCGTTAATCACCTTACTTAACCTTAGCTATAACCTAGCTTTAAATAAGAAATGTCAAGTCTGATCTCATGCGCAATTCTTGCCTAATTGCGTTGATATTCCACTTAACAAATCCCATAAAAATAGGAGAAAATATTTTATGATGATCTGTATCCTCAACTATTTCGATTCTTTCCAAAACCGAATGATATCGGATTTCCTAGATAAGATCGTGCAAGCTTGATATTATCCTTCCTTCCTCTTCTTAAGCAACCATGCAAAGCTTTCATATCTTCGTGGAAGATCGCTCGCAGAAGATCTAGTAACTTGTCATAAATAGGAAGTTGCGTCCCTTCGAGATGCGCTTCCTAAATCCATCACTCGTTCCCTCCATTGTTCTTCACAATGTTCCTTCAATTTTGATGATGTACATGTTTTGCTGAAACACTTACATGCACAAGCAAGTTATACTATCAAAGTTTGTTATCATCAAAACTAAGAGAAACCATGGAACAACGAATGTTCCAACAAGGTGGTCACTAATTCACCTATGTAGAATCTCACAATAGGACTAGTAATCTTAAAGTATTATGCTGTTACATTAGTTTTGTTCATTTCCAAGTTTCAGGACGAAACTTTCTTAAGGGGGATAGCATGTAATAACCGGGTTCGTTTTTCCTTCCTTCTTCTTGGTCAAAAAGAACGAGTTCTTGGGTTACAAGCAATCGAGTTCTTGATCCGCAAGTAACTCCGGATAGAAAGGTAGATATTCATAAACAACTAGAATTATCCTTAAAATCTTTTTATAAATGAATTACTTAATTTATGTTTTTTTCCCATTTAACCTCGTGAGCCTTGACCATATCTATCCATCTAACCAAATAATTTTATCGCATAATTAGTTAGAAGATTAGGTTAATCTTTTCAATATATCCTTGTCACCGATCTTCTAACCCTCTGGAAACCAATCTTCTACAAAACCAAGAATCAATCTCTCTCCCTCGTTACCTTCCCATTAAATTACCGCCCCAGACCTTGCTTCTTCCCTCCCTTCGTGTGCGACTCCAAGCGGAAGAAAGGAACGATCTTCGTGCTCGTCCTTTTACGTCGGTGCGAGTTCGATCGTCGACGCTTCCCAGAAGATCAACGTCGATCACCCTCTTCGCCAGGTTCGTGTTTTCCGGTAAGCTTCCTCACCTGTGTCACGCCCCTTTGTTTCGCCTTCCATAGTTATACGTCGACCGGTTTTGTCATCATCGATCGGTTTCCTCATCGCCGATCGATCTGAGCCTTCACCACTTTTGCTCGAGGTCTTTGTCGGTGCGACACCCGCGAGGGACACCACCCCATTGTTGTTGGTGAGTCCTCTTCTCCGTCTCCTCTTTCTCCTTTTCATGTTGGGTGTGGGTTTTAATTTGAATGGTTGCCTCGTTGTGTGATCGGGTCTAGTGTAGGCGTAGGCCGGTCCTTTTGGGTACGGCTGAATTAACAATCTAAGTACTTTTTGGTTAGTGTGGCAGTGGAGTTCAGTTTAGGGTGGTTGAAGGTTAGAGGTGAGATAGGGTGTTGATCTCTAGTTAGTGTTTAGGTTTAGTATGGAAGTGTGTTAGTTAATAATTAAGGTTTAATTATTCTAGTTAGGAGTACTTGTACGTAAAAAGGGTTAGAAAAGTCTTGAGTGGTGCTTGTTTAGCTAGTTAGTAGTTAGCTAGTTAATGGCGTAGCTTCTTTGGCTAACTGGTCCTTCGGTGGTTGCTAGTATTATGGTTTAAATAATTGGATTTATGTAAGATAAGACGTATACAAGTAATTAGGGACGAGTAGGTTAATCAAGAGGACAGTGCATCTGTCGCTGGAGGGGTTCCCCCAGCTAACGGGGCTCAAGTGGGAGGAGGAGTGCCACCAGCAGGACTGGCCCCAGAGGTGAACGTTGCGATCCAACTGTTATTGTAGACTTTGATGGGTGCGGGGGCTGCACCTAATTTGAACGCAATTGCGGGGCAACAAGGAGATGAGAGGAGGGCACCAGGACCAGACTCTGTTTTGGCTGCCCAGTTAGGAGCAATGTCAGATTCGCGAGGACCAGTGGTAGTTGATCATGTGGTCGAACCGAGGAGACAATATCGCGAGCCTCAGCCTGACAAGTGGCTCGCAGAGTTTAGGAAGACAGGGGTGCCGAATTTTGCTGGAGCTCAGGGTTCAGATGTAGAACAGTGGTTGAGGAGGGTGAAATCTGCATTGGACTCCATTCAGGCACCGGAAGAGAGGAAGATGTCCTTGGTCCAGAGTTTGCTACAGGAGAGTGCTTTTGACTGGTGGGAGTTGTGTAGGGATCACCGGACTGAGGTGACTTTTGAGGAGTTTGAGAGGAGGATTCGAGATCAGTATTGTCCTCCGGTGGTTAGGATGGCTCGGGAGGCTGCTTTTTGGGATGCGGGACCCGAAAACATCATAGTGGCTGAGACTATTATGAAGTTTCAGCAAGAGTTGGCGGCGGTGCCGAATGCTGCCCCTAGTGGGGAATTGAAGATTGCGATCTTTTTGAAGAGGTTGCAGCCGCATTTGCGAGCTTATGTCTCTGGACTTAGACTCACGACGTTGGGAGAGGTTCAACAGTCTGCTTTGGCGTATGCTATGGCCACTCTGAGGCCGGAACAGGTGGATGCTCAGGTAGGAGGGGGTAAGAGAGGAAAAATGGAAACTGCAGCGACTTCTAGGGGTGACGATCAGTCTGGACAGTACCCACAGAGTAGACTAGAGTTCCAACCATAGGGACTCCAAAAACGATCACAACAGAGTCGGGCTGCCGGGAATCAAAGACAGTGCTACAATTGTGGAAGTACTGAGCACTTGAGGAGCCAGTTTCCTACGCCAGTGAAGGATTGCTTTACATGTGGGAAGCCCGAACATCTTCAAAGGTTCTGTACGGTTGGCGCACCTTCGCAGAGATCGGTACCGGGGACGGGAAACGAGGAGTCCATCATCGGCCACCAGCACGGCAGACGCCAGATAAGAGTGTTGGTCGGAGCGCGAGAGCAGGTAACACTGGCGCAGTTCCTACTCGAGTGTTTGAAATGAAGGGAATGGAAGGACCGAATGTCTTCGCTCCACCCGACGACCTAGCTTGAGATTTCTAGTTGACGGTTGACAGTATGGTTTAGTTGCTAGTAGTTTAGTTTTTTTTTTCACGACGTGGGGACCTTTAGTTGTTCATTAAGTTTGTTTGGTTGTTTGAATCGGGGCTTCGTTGCTTTGTTTGTGACTGTTTGTTTTCTTGATTGTTGCTTGGGTAGTTGTTTTGTTTGGACGTTGTTCATGGAAACGAGATTGATTATGTCTGTTTATTATGACCTTAATTTTATACTCTAGTTTTGTAAGATATTTTAGAACAGCGGTTCGGGGACGAACCGTTTTCTTAGAGGGAGGTAATTGTAGAATCTCACAATAGGACTAGTAATCTTAAAGTATTCTGCTGTTACGTTAGTTTTGTTCATTCCTAAGTTTCGGGACGAAACTTTCTTAAGGGGGATAGCATGTAATAATCGAGTTCGTTTTTCCTTCTTGTTCTTGGTCAAAAAGAACGAGTTCTTGGGTTACAAGCAATCGAGTTCTTGATCCGCAAGTAACTCCGGATAGAAAGGTAGATATTCATAAACAACTAGAATTATCCTTGAAATCTTTTTATAAATGAATTACTTAATTTATGTTTTTTTCCCATTTAACCTCGTGAGCCTTGACCATATCTATCCATCTAACCAAATAATTTTATCGCATAATTAGTTAGAAGATTAGGTTAATCTTTTCAATATATCGTTGTCACCGATCTTCTAACCCTCTGGAAACCAATCTTCTACAAAACCAAGAATCAATCTCTCTCCCTCGTTACCTTCCCATTAAATCACCGCCCCAGACCTTGCTTCCTCCCTCCCTTCGCGTGCGACTCCAAGCGGAAGAAAGGAACGATCTTCGTGCTCGTCCTTTTACGCCGGTGCGAGTTCGATCGTCGACGCTTCCCAGAAGATCAACGTCGATCACCCTTTTCGCCTGGTTCGTGTTTTCCGGTAAGCTTCCTCACCTGTGGCACGCCCCTCTGTTTCACCTTCCATAGTTATACGCAGACCGGTTCTGTCATCACCGATCGGTTTCCTCATCGCCGATCGATCTGAGCCCTCACCGCCTTTGTTCGAGGTCTTTGTCGGTGCGACACCCGCGAGGGACACCACCCCATTGTTGTTGGTGAGTCCTCTTCTCCGTCTCCCCTTTCTCCTTTTCATGTTGGGTGTGGGTTTTAATTTGAATGGTTGCCCCGTTGTGTGATCGGGTCTAGTGTAGGCGTAGGCCGGTCCTTTTGGGTACGGCTGAATTAACAAGCTAAGTACTGTTTGGTTAGTGTGGCAGTGGAGTTCAGTTTAGGGTGGTTGAAGGTTAGAGGTGAGATAGGGTGTTGATCTCTAGTTAGTGTTTAGGTTTAGTATGGAAGTTTGTTAGTTAATAATTAAGGTTTAATTATTCAAGTTAGGAGTACTTGTACGTAAAAAGGGTTAGAAAAGTCTTGAGTGGTGCTTGTTTAGCTAGTTAGTAGTTAGCTAGTTAATGGCGTAGCTTCTTTGGCTAACTGGTCCTTCGGTGGTTGCTAGTATTATGGTTTAAATTATTGGATTTATGTAAGAGAAGACGTATACAAGTAATTAGGGACGAGTAGGTTAAGTAAGAAATTTTGTTTGGTGTCAGCAGGCGGTTGGACGCGTAAGTCAACGGGACAAGGCTTAGAATGGAGTTGTTCCATTATTAAGGGCTTCTGGTTTGGTGAGCTCCGGTTAGTTGTAAATAGATTAGAGTTAATTAGTTTAAGTCAGATAGCTTTGTGTAGTTGTAGAGTTTGGATGACGTTAAGTAATCGATTTTGTACATGGGCTGCGACTAGTTAATATGTTATTTAGATTTTTCTTTTAATTTTGTGACTTTGAGTTTAAGAGTGGTGGGTTAATGGTCGGTGTGGTGCAGAAGATAAATAAGAATTAGTTCTATTAGTTAATTAATGGAAAGTACATGGGTTAATTAGTTTTGTAACTTCAGTTGATCGGAGTTTGAAGCTGTAAAGGAAATTGTTGTTAGGCAGTTCTCGTTTAATGATTTGGGTACGGTTTGGGAAATTCTCTAGTAGAGTTAATTAGTGTATAGTTAACAGAAAATGAGATGGGTTTGGAAAACTAGGGTTTGTTTATAAGAATCGTTAAGTGAGGTGTGGGTTGTACCTAATTCGATTTGTCTCGTTAATATCTCTTTTAGGGAATCACTTTTGTGCACACGCTTAGTTTTCCGTCTTCATCAAAGGATCCTTCGTTTCGAGGTAACTCATTTTTCGACTTGCTCGGTTCTATTCTTCTTTATTAGATTTTATGCCGTGATTGTAGGATTGGTTTTGGGAACTAGTCCCGAAAATCTTTTTGAACCATTTGGAATTGCTTGTGATGATGTGTGAAAAGTTGGTTTTAAATGTGTTTCATCGTCCAAAGTTTTCGAACGTTTTCTCTGTGTTGGTACCATTTCCGGCACGGCATCGTAGTTGATGAAGAGGAAGGGTTGCCTATGTATAGTCCGTGTGACATTGAAACCGTGCCCCTTCAAAAGAAAATGATATCTATGTGTTTTGGTAAGTGCTCCAGTGGAGGCTTAGCCGGAGTTAGAAGAAAGAAGTGATGTGATCGAGGAGTGGGAGGGCCTGCCTCCGCACTGTGGATTGGAATACGAGATGGAGAATGAGTTATGTTGCTTGATTGTTCGATTCTGTGTATGTGTGTTTGGCTTTTGTGTGACTAACCGTCTAATTTAGGTATTGGCCTTTAGAGTTATGATTGCGATTGTGGATTATGGTTGCTGACTATAGAAAACTGTTTTTTAAACGTCTTATAATTTCTGCATATTATCTAGCTTGTTAGATTAGAAGCTGACCCTTCGGGGATTATTTTTCCAGTTATAGGTATGTTACAGGAAACCGTGCATGAGCCTTGGTCGGATGGTGGAGTGGATTGTTGACGCACGTGTCATTAGCTTGGGTTTTTCGGGTGTACTTCGGGAGGATTTATTATTGGTAGTAGTAGTTTTATTGAATTATTTTAATTGTAACTTTTAAGTGTTGTTGGAATTATTATTTTTTTTGAGGAAAATTCGGGAAGGGTTATTTGGTAATTTTGTTTATGCATTCGGGCATTCAAAAATGTTTTATATTCAGTTTTATAAATCTGGAAGTTGGATGTTTTACTTGTTTTCTCGTCGTGCCCGCGTTGTAAGATCCTAATGTGTTGTTGTCAACCCTCCTAAGTAGTACCTGGTAAGGTCTACTACCACGTAGCGTCCTGTCGAAAGGCGGGGTGTTATAAATCTTAAGGTCGTGCACAAACACTGCACGATCGTGCATTGACTCTCAATAAGCATCCTGGGTCATGCACATATAATTTGGTATTTAAGAACCACGTGGTCGCTAGATATCAAAATATTTGGTGGGAATTATCTCTCGGAGAAGGAAATTCAAAAACAAATTTGAGTTTAGCAACCAAGAGGTCTCTAAACCCTAAAAATGGTGGGAAGAAATAGTTGTGGCGGGCATTTTAAGTATTTGGATTTAGTGCTAATATGATCGCAAAATCCAAATATTGGGATATAACGACCACACGATCGCTAATTCAACACCAAATTTTAAAATTTTTAAAACATAGCGGCCACGTGGTCGCTAAATCCATCGTTATAGTGAAATCTCAGATCCAGATCCGTCCGTTCTCTCGCACCCTCTAAACTTCGTTGTATCCTTCACCTATGCCTCCTTCGTCGATGCCGCCGGACTTTTGACCCCGCCTCCATCCCTCCACTCCTCTCCTCCTCGTGTTCCAACACCAGCATAGCAGGCCAAATCCGCCGTCTTTGCTCGACCAATGGGGTCGTCTCCGCCCGACCGACGCCATCTCCTCCCAACCGTCGTCTGCCTCGGCCACCATCTCTACCCCTTTTCCATGTAAGTGAGATTTGTAGTTTAGATTTTGGTTTTGAATATTGTTGTTTGAATTTAGGATTTTGGGTTAAAATTTAATGAATTGTTGAAATAATTGATGAATGTGTTAATTTTTCGTTGTCGATATTATGAGTTTTTGAATATTTGTTGGATTGATGAATTGATAAATTTGATAGAATTTGATTGATTTGATGAATTTGTAGTTGAGTTGATGAATTTGATTGAATTATTGTTGGATTGACGAATTTTGGATTGATTGAATTAAGGAGTTGAATTTTGATGAGTTGATTAAGGATTGAACGAGTTAATTGAATTATTATTGTTGTTGAGTTGATTAAGGGTTTGAATTGATAAGTTGATTAAGGAGTTGAACGAGTTGATTAAGGAGTTGAAAGAGTTGATTGAATTGTTGTTGTTGTTGTTGTTGTTGGTTTTGGGATTAAATTAAAGAAGCTTAGGGTTGACTAGCTATGTATTTGTATTTTGCATTAAATTTGTAGTATGGTCCAAGGTAGATGTAGAGGGTTACACCTGCCTCGTTCGAGCGAGGCTTGTTCGTCGTTTGAGGTAACACACAACTCACCCCCGATCGAGGAGGGTGACACGCTCGATCGTCCAACTATAGATGAGAGTTTTACCGGCCTTTCGGAGGTACGGAAGGATATTCAGTTGGGTTGTTTCCTGCCCCTCATGCGTCGCCAATTACGTGGGATGGACCCCGTCATGATCGAGGAGCTCACCATTGTAGACGACAAGCAAGAAGACAATTTGTTTTACAAATTTGGTCGATTAGCTAGACTTTTTATTTATTAAATATTATATAACACGTTTTTTGAGATTTACAAGTTTGAGCCATATCAAGCCGTGTACCGCGGCGGTCGACGTTCATGACCACCAACCAGCCGGATCAGCAGGCTTTAGAGTTCCGCCTAGCGATCGAGAAAACCCGGGCTCATTTGTTTAACAATTGGAGGGTAAAATTTTGTATAATATTGTGCAATAAGGATTTATTTATTAAAATTTTAGTTTATTTTTTCTGTTTCAGTCACTAGTTAGTTGGGACATTACACAACTTGGAATAGACGTCACAACTGTTCGCACGCTGTGACAAAAGCAGGCTGCATGATAGTATGATGATGTGGTCGGGAAGTGCCAAAAAGAAGAGACCGACCAGGCTAGAAACGACGGCTTGGGACCTTTGGCTAGTGGTGTGCAACACGCTAGAGTTCAAGCCGAAGTCTGAGCAGCAAAGGGCGAACCAGAATACAAATTTTGCCTTCCACACCAGCGGTTCGTGGTCCTACCACAATACCCTGATTCTAATGCTACAAAAATTGATTTATTTAGTTTAAGTACTTGAATTTCTCGATTGCTATAGTTGGTAACAATTTAGTTTATCTCATAGCAACAATAATCCGGTAAGAAAATAATGTCTCTCGAGTTGCACATCGAGATGCATCCGCAGGGCACAAACATACATTTTATTGATCATTGATCAATTGATATCGTAGAGAGTACTGACATTTTATTTCCTCAAATTTTTATTTATATCCTTTCCCCCCATTAATTTAGGTTAGTTTCTAATGTTTTTTTTTTGTTTAGGCGTAGTCCAGAAAGATCCTTACACAAAGACCTCTCTGTTTTGCACCTCGTTATCTTTTCAGGATGAGTGTGAGGCGTAGTTTGAGGCGGCTAGAGGGGTTAGAGCGGAGGAGTTGTTTTCTGGCTCGGTCACACTAAAACGGACTATTACATCATTAATGTGCTGAGAGCGCCCCGTAGACAACCTCCCTGGATGGCGAAGATGAAGAGGTAGAATGCCTCCCTGCATGCTCAAGTGACGGAACTACAACCGGCATAACCAAGAAGCAACGCATGCCAACGTAGCCGAGCAGCGAGCCCAGATTGAGCTTCTACAATTCATGCAAGATGTGCCGAAACCAAAAACCGTCGTGTTCGTCCGCTCTGCCACCTCCTGTCGACCTTGCAAACATGACGAATTAGTTTAGTAAATCCTTTTATAAATATTTTTGTAAATATTTTTATTATATTTAATAATTTTGTTTTATTATTTATAACTTCAATTAAATAAATAATTGAAGTAAAAAAATATAATCATAAATTTAAAAAATAAAATAAAAGACGGATTTAGCGACCATGTGGTCGCTAAATAACGATTATGTGTCAGGCGCCATTAGCGCACGATCGTGCACTAATACTTAGTTAAAGACCATCGTCGAGCACCTATTTTACTAAATCAGGGCCAGAAGTAGCAATCATGTGGATGCCAATTATCGATCACATGTTCGCGTCCTAAATTTGGCCCCAGAGTTGATGACCACGTGGTCGCTAAATTCAACGTCCACATGATTGCTAAAGCCGTTTGCGACCAAACATTTAGCGACCAACATATGATGGTCGAGGTCGCGAAAAGTGGTCGCTAAATCACATATATTTAGTGACAATTTTAGTGGTCGTTAAATCAACAGATTTTTATAGTGAGATAAAGGTCGTCTACACGTAGACTTAGTACATAAGTTGATTGGGGTTTCATTCCAAAATTTACTGATAATAAGCTAGAAAAGTAACTATCATTCTTATATATGTACTAGGTTCTCTTATTTTCAAAATAAAGATTACTGAACTTATTTAAGAATTGTTTAAATTGATCTCCAAATAAAGTAGGACCAGTTGGAAATAGGCATGTTTTGAGATCACATTGCATGTAATTTCCATGCCACTCATCCGTACTTGATCTATGTCATTGAATATACTAGTTTGGTGAACACGAAAGGTTTAGTTACGATAACATGTGACGAATGTCGCTGTGATCTCATATTAGTATAAGAGATGGACCAGATTGAAATAAAGGTGAAGTCTACAGAATTAGCCAAGACGTGTACACATAAGGAATTTGGTTAATATAATTGTTCTTTTGATTTATATGTAGCTCAAGTGGGAGATTGTTAGATTTTATAATTTCTATTATGTGGGCTTACATATTTAATGGAACAATTTTATTATATGGCTAATTATTATTGAGTTTAATTTAAGTGATTCAATTAGGTAAAACCATAGAATTTAAATAATTGGTACGTGCCCAATGGGTGGATACCGGATTTGGCCCAATATGCTTAATGAGATTCTCTTGGGTTAAATAAACAGAGATTTTAGGTTATGGTCCCCAATACGCTAAATTATTCAGGCTTTCTACGCCCCCAGCAATGGGCCTCTGCAGTACCCGGTTCGGACGTAGATTGACCCCGGCTAATCGAACCGAGAGAGATAAAAAAAATTCAATGGGAGAACTATATTTCAACAAGCCTCTACAAATACAATTTGTCGGGTTTAATTGAAACATATATACCAAGTCTAAACAACGTGAATTGAAGTGATAACTCAACGACCTTATATATTAAACATTTCTTAATCTCATACTTGCAATAAAAAAAACTATTTCAACATTGTCAAACGTAAAAAAGTTTCCAAAATCCGGGTTAAAACAAGAAAGGAAAAGCCAAAACAAGGAAAGAGGAAAGACTACTGCCTGAACTATTCACAATTCACACATCAGAACGTACACACTACACAGTCACACATAGAATAAACTACAGAGGCATCAGAAAAAAAAGACACGGACAGATGTCACTTGATGGAACAACATTAAATTTTATAATTTTACTTGATTCTTTTTATTAATTATTATGCCGAGGGGTGACCGTATAAATGTCCATGGGAAGAAGGGGATACTCTTGCATTGTCATTGAGTGATCAAAACCCACAAAACAAAACACATTCAATTCTGAGTCCAATTGCCATGCCGAGAGAGCGCAGAGACCCTTTAATGGTAGGGAGAGTGATTGGTGAAGTCTTGGATCCTTTCACGAGGTCCATCCCTTTTCACGTAATCTACAATTCTAGGGACGTTGCCAATGGATGCGAGTTTAGGCCTTCTCAGATCGTCACCCAGCCTAGAGTCGAGATTGGTGGCGAAGATCTTCGTACTTTCTATACTCTTGTAAGTTACCTATATATACTCATATGTTTGTATGTGTATATTTATTTGACTTGGATTTTTACTTAATGCAATCATTCAATGTTGGTTGATCATGTGTTGTAGATAATGGTAGATCCTGATGCTCCTAGCCCAAGCGATCCACATCTAAGAGAGTACTTGCATTGGTAATTTAGCCTTCTTACACAATAAATTTCTAATTATACGTACTTTATTACAATACAATTAAGTTCTAATGAGGATGATAATTATTGTTTTTTTTCCGACTTTGCTATAAACAAGCTAATAGTTTGAACCTGTAGATATTTTGTGAAGAGGACCATATATATACGTGTGATGAAATAATCTCAGTTTTATAATTGGCATAATATACAACAGCAACAATACCAACCTAGTGTAGACCTGCCTCGGGCATGGTCTGGGAGGTCAGGAAGTACCCACCCTTTCCTTGATCTAGAAATCGAGAGGGTGTGTAAGAGAGGCCTTTAGACCTATAAACTAGGAAAAGATGCCGAGAGAGAGAGAGAGAGAGAGAGAGAGAGAGAGGAGGGGGGGGGGGGGGAGAAAGAAAGGGAGAGGAAAGCGCAGAGGCATAGGATGTGAGCCCTTTCTCTCTCTCCTGCTAGCCTACTGCTACCACTCCTTCACCGTAATCTTCTCCCTCCAAAAGTCCCTGCAATTTGTTAAATCCATTGAAATATCCAGCAAGTCAAGATCATGTTTTATAACTTCCTTCCAGCTCTTATTCGATCTATCTCTACCCCTGCAAAAATCGTTGAAAACAATGCCTTCACATCTTCGTACTAGGGCCTCTGGTGGCCTCCTCTGTATGTGCCCAAACCAGCGCAACCTCGATTCCCTCAGCTTCTCTCCTATACTAGCCACTCCGATGTTGTCCCTAATCATCTCGTTTCTGATCCTATCTAGCCTCGTGTGCCCGCACATCCACCTCAGCATATGCATCTCTGCTACCATTAATCTCTACTCTTGCACCTTTTGGT
The DNA here is from genome assembly GCA_964016875.1 of Fallopia convolvulus. Taxonomy (NCBI): domain Eukaryota; kingdom Viridiplantae; phylum Streptophyta; class Magnoliopsida; order Caryophyllales; family Polygonaceae; genus Fallopia; species Fallopia convolvulus. The sequence continues at coordinate 36,127,358 of OZ024732.1, read as the reverse complement.
AGGCCAGCATTCTGCCCCATACAAAATCGTGGGTCTGATTACTGACTTGTAGAATTTTTCCTTTAGCTTAAGTGGGACCATTTTCGCCAACCCCTCTGAATCCGATGATTGATGTCCTCGTCTAAGTCCCCGTCACTCTGCAGAAATGATCCTAAGTACTTGAAACTCTCCTTCTTCATGATGGGAACACCTCCCAACCGTACTTCCTCGGTGGACTCATCTACCTCTCCAAACTTAAACTCCATAAATTCTGTCATGGTCCAGCTGAGTCCAAAACCTTCTGCTTCGAGCTTCTCCCTCCAGACTTCAAGCCTTCTAGCAACTCCAGCCCTCGACTCATCGACGAGCGCAATGTCGCCGGCGAATAACATGCACCACGGTACCTCTCCTTGGATCTCCCGAGTCAACACATCCATAACAAGTGCGAAGAGAAAAGGGTTAAGTGTCGACCCCTAGTGCAACCTCAGTCTTACCTGAAAGTAAAATGTATCTCCACCTAGGCTACACATGATGGTTAAGAACCCCTCTCACATATGTTTAAGGATCATAATATACGTTCCTGAAATTCCTTTAACCTCTAGACATCTCCACAATAACTGTTTAAGCATTCTATCGTACGCCTATCAACAAAAGCAGGCCATATGCAGATTCTTCAACCTATAGAAATCTAATATTATGGCGTTACTTGCATCAGGGCGAGGGTTCTTTTATAAATGATGATTGATCAATATTTCTCGGCAGTACAAGTCTATTCATATGCTTCACTTTCTTTCTTTCGGTATGTGATTTCAAGTATTCGCATATTTGGTCCCCTACCAAACAAAGCAGAAATTCGTACTTTTTATTTTGGTGTTTAGCTGAAATATAATTCGTACTTGACTTATATGATTTTTGATTCTGTAATAACGTTATAAGAGAAAGAGTTGTTAGTACGCTGAAAAGGATCAATATATATATATTGTTGATTGTGGTGGGTAGTAACCTAGCTAGTAATAGAAATTATAATTTTATAGTATAATTTATTTACTATGAGTGTGACACTAATCTGTATAATATATTATGCATGTATGTAATAATTGATTTAATTATTAATATATTCATACTTAATGGCTCTCGATTTTTGTGATTAGGTTGGTCACTGATATACCAGCAACAACCGGAGCCACCTTTGGTATGTTTAATAGTACTCAAAACTATTTTATCAAATAGATGCGTGCAATTAAGTGATCGAATCAGAAAAATGTGAAATGTTTTCTGTGGATAAATATGATCGATCAGAAACCAATGATTTGGTATATGATGCACAATGTGATATCGCCATTAATTTGGACCTCAACGAATTAGTGCAATTAACTTATATTTTCTTAAATAACTTATGTGACGTTTTGCGTTACTCCCATCGTTTTTTAAGCAACTTATAACGTACAGTTGGTTCATTATCATATCACGGGCAGCTGACTTTCTTGCACCACTTCAATTATTATTATTTATTTTTCATATTTTTGGTGCAAACACCACTTCAATTATTGGCTGTACAAATTAACACGGCATTCTCAATTTAGCAAGTATGACATCTTCATATGTGACACTTTACCACTCACTCCTCATTCTTCATATATGTATAAGAAGCAATATCTAGCTATCGACTGATCGACCCCTCTTTGTTTGCATATACGAATCTAATTGAATTATTTTGGGTATGCGCGTTAGACTTTTATACAAGGTTAATTAAGTTGAACAAATATATTTTTTTTTAATTTTTGGTTGAAGGAAAGGTAGCACTCATCGGTTTTTAAGGAGGCGTTTGATTGAACAAATATATTTTCGAATTTAATCAGTTAGTTTTATTGTAATGATTAGTCGGGTTTGTTGCATTGTTGTTTAGGACAAGAGGTTGTTTGCTACGAGAGCCCGAGGCCGACGGTGGGGATCCACCGGTTCGTATTCGTGCTGTTCAGGCAGCTGGGGCGCCAAACGGTGTACGCACCCGGGTGGCGCCAGAACTTCTGCACCCGCGATTTCGCCGAGCATTACAACCTCGGACTCCCTGTCGCTGCCGTCTACTTCAACTGCCAGCGCGAGGCTGGCTCCGGTGGCCGTCACCGTTAGAGCCCATAATTTGGGAGTAATTAATTAATTAATTCCCTGCATCATAACGTATCCAATACAACCAACGTCGTACTCCAAAGCTCCTATATCTATGTAGTTGTGCCTTTTATAGTTGTGTGTATGTACCTCAGTCGGAGTACTACGTATTGATTGGGAGCCATCCTTACCGTGTTCATTAGTTGATGGCCCGTGTAGACCATTATGTAATTTTCGCAATATGATAACTTATATTAATATTAAACCTAACTCATCATTTTTATAAAATAATTAATTCACAAGGCTCTTGTTCATTACTTGGTTTGTTTTGGTTTACTCTTTTTTTTTGTGTGTGTGGGCTTTAATGGCTTTGGCTTTAGTTTAATTTCCCTGGTTAAGCCTCCCTTGTTTTGGCTGCCTTGTTGTTTGTCGTTGAGTTGGATTGCTCTCTTTTTTTGGGTAGGATTTGTAGAGACGGACACAAAGAAGGGTTATGCTACCCTAAAAAAAAGTTAAAAATAAAAATAGGCTAAATTTAGAAATAAAAAATAAATAATAAAGTAAATTTAACAATTATTAGTTAAATTAAGGTAATTTAGCCCATCCAAAAAATTGGTGAAAATTAACCCACCTTAAATCCAAATCCTGCGTCTATCCTAAGGATTTGTGCAATCACCTTACAACTTTCTTGGATAAGTGTTTTAACACAGTAATTGTTGTGACTATGAATCTTCTTGGGTTAATTGGGGAGTGATAGAACCCTTGTTAAGTTGATTGTATTTCACGCCAATTATCCTTTTTTGTTGTATTCTAATGGCCCACGAACTTTCTCATAGTATTAAAGCGGTTTGATCCTAGCCCCATACTTACTTGAGAGCATCTCCAACAGAATCTCAATTTTCTTGAAAATGGTGAATTTGGAGAATTTAGTGTGTGTATTAATTAAGTCCAACAATATTTTGCTCTTGCACTTCAAGGTCGGCGCCTTCTTTCACCTCGACCATATACACTGCACTTTTTTTGCTTTACGGAGGTTGTGTAGCACGTGCGACCCTCTTCCTGGTTGCCCTTTACCTCTTCGACGCCATTCTCCACCGAAAAATTCATTTTCAAATGATATGGAGATGATGGCCTGAAACTTCATCAAGCATACTCTCCCGGTAATCGCGTTATAGATCGACGACAACCTCACCACGGTGAATTCGATCATTTTGGTCCTCCTAGTCAAACCCGTCCCAAGAGTCATCCACAGATTGATGAGCCCCGGGACATCCACTTGTCGCCAGAAAAAGACGCCCGCTTCCCCTCATACGATTTTAGGGACGTGATAGATATCCCTAACTTCTCGAAGGCGTCAAAATACATGATGTCCACGGAGGATCCCGTGTCTACTAGGACGCGCTTCACCATTTTGGACCCGAGTTGGGTGTGAATCACCAAGGGATTGGTGTGCGGCATGTGCAACCCTTCAGCGTCCTCGGAGGTGATGGTTCAACCCGTGTGAGACCTCGAAGATTGCTCAACGTTGATAACCAAGGGCTCGTGGTGACTCGCCCGCGCATACCTCTTTCTCACTTGCTGGCTGGACACAACGATTGAGGGGCCACCCGAGATGGTGTGGATGAAACCATCGGGTGCCGATGCATGGCCTGAGCGCATTTGTTTGGCCGGTGCTTGCAGCTTGATGTTGTCAGTCCTTGCCTGGTTTTGGCCTTGATGCACGTTATTCGCACCCGAGGCGGGGTTCCCTTGACCAGCGTTCTTTGGACGGTACAGGGGACCGCCCTTTCCCCTATATTCGCGTCGTCCCCCCAAAGTAGTTCCAGCCCTTTCTCGCATTGTTGTTCGAGGTGTTTTGTTTGGCTTGAGGTTGTGGCGTAGCGGGACTTTGAGTCTGTGTCATGTATGTGTCCTTGGCGGGTGGTACGGTTACTTTTAACTTGGTCTGGGCTCGGCGGCAATTTCCTTCTCGGTTCTAGGCCTGGAACTTTGGTTCGCCGCATCCTCGGCATACACTTTGGTGGTGAACCAAGAGCACAGATTGTCATACGTCCTAGGGGACTTCAAGAAGATGTAATTTTTGAAGGCCCTGTGGCACAGGTTCCCCATCAGAGTATCTCACACCAATGCCACATCGACTTGCGATATTTCTGCCACCACGGTTGTGAACCTTGTGAAAAAGGAACCCAAAGTCTCCTCCACACCATGCTCGACCCCGCGTAGGTCGCGCATGTTCTTCTTGTGCTTCCTTGAATCTCATTATGCACACTCATTTCTTCATTCACCAACATATCCTAGAAAGTCTCATAAAACAACTCAAAAGAATCTCTAGTTTATCTTTTAAACAAAAATGCACATCTTACTTCCTTTCTCTTTTTTTTTTCTTCTTTTCTAGCTCTTTCTTTTCTTTTCATCATTTTTCACTTCTTTTCCTCGCGCAACCTCATTAACGAACCAGTAGGGTCGTTAACGAGCTTCATCGTGTACTTATTCTCTCTTTTTTTCAACAACATTCTTTTCTTTTGTGCATCCTTTCTTACCAAGAGACCTTTCTTTTTATCAACCCAAGAGACTTCAAATCTACCCTTCCTAAAAACCCTTAATTTCGAACCAATCATATCATCTTTTCACTCAATAAAAATAAAACCTCTCCAATCTAAGTCCTAATCCCCGGATAGGGTCAAGCTTATCTCCGCTAGGGAAATTTTTGTGGAGCTAAAAATAAAAGGCTTCCGGCTCAAATTGGCTTCAAAAAGAAGGATAATGTAAGGGTGGATAAGGATTAATAGGGCTTATGAAAAAGTTTTTTATCATATGATTTTCACAAGTAATGAACTATAAATCTTATATAGGCCTCAAGAAATACATAATCATCACAATTCCAAGAGATAATATGCATAAAGAGAGTAAAATCACACAAGAAAGAAGAGGAATTTTTGATGTTCTCCCTATAAGGCCAAAAATAACTCACAAGGTAAATTTTTGTTGGATTGCATTACTCATGCTAAAAAGTATACATGCTCAATTTCATCAAATGCTATTCTTCTTTAAAAACAACTTCATATCGAGAATCAGGCTATACTATCAAAAACATGCTCGCAAGGAATTATATGATCATGCTAGCAACTACTATCATAGAACCATAAGAAAAGAGTATCTATCCATTCTAAAACTCTTTTTGGAATTTTCAAAATTTTTGAATTTTTTGTGATTTTTGATTTTTATGAAACAAAGAACTACTTAAAACACATAAGACACATAAAATAAACAAGACACAAGTTTTCTACCCTTTCCCACCCCATACTTAAAATTAAAGTGTCCCCACTGTAATAAAAATAAGCAGAAGAAAAGAATAGAAAAGAAAAGAAAAAGAAAGAAAAACTTACAAGATTTTCAAAGCAGAAAAGATACAACTCTCAAACTGAATCAACGCCCTGGTGGTGGAAATCGGTCCTCAATGTTCCTCATAAAGTCATACATTGTCCTCCAGCGCTCTGCATCATCCGCCTCTCTCTGCTGATGCCTTGCATCATCAAACGCCATGCGAGCAGAATAGACACTCTCCCACCTATCCATGCTCTGGTGGATGTGTGTCTGCTGAAGGTTAAGCTGTTGCATCTGAGACGAAAGATCTTCAGCCCATGGGGGCGGGATACTCGAACCAGTATAAGCGGGCTAAGGAGGTTGTTGATAGTGGTTGTGAGGCTGGAAGTGGTCTTGAAAAATTACCGGATTGTAAAGCATGAGACCATAGGAATGTGGCTCGGCAGGTGGCTGCGGGGGTCGTTACCGAAGCTGTGTGCCTCCGTAGTAGCCTCGAAATGGTCGTTAACGACCCTGGTGGGATCGTTAACGAAGCTGTTGTTGCCTAGAATTTAAGTATCGAGGTCGTCTTCCTCGATGTCGAGCTCTTCCGTGCCCGCCTCTGTAGCTACCTCAAGCTCATCATCATCATCTTCCATAGCTTCTCCCTCCCTAGAAAACCGTGTCGCACACGGCCTCAATGATGGCTCATCCTGCGGTTTATGCTCTAACGAGAATGCATGACCCGTTCATGTCTCGTACCAATTTGGTACGTAAAGAAGCTCCAACTTATCCCCGGTGGGGATGACATCTCGGCCTTGTACTCTGGTGGTACACCCTCCCTCAACATGGGTAAAAATGTTGGAGGTAAACCAGTAGTTCATGTTGAGAAATTGGGCACGAGACGGCGTGTAGAGAGAATGATCGACTCCGAGGTTGGCCGCCAAGAGACTAACCAAATTTCCGCACCATACTTCCTTAGACTTATCCCCTTGCTTCTCCACATACTGTAGCCATTCATACCCCAAGTTTAATGGGGTGGGGTCCTCAAAGAGTATGGTTCGGAGGCATGCTACTTCCGTCCTCGTTGGCCTGTTCAACTCTCTCTTGGGCCAAAATGTAGCAGCTAGGACTCGGAGAATGATCCGAAAAATGGGGTTGATGATGCTTGCCCCGGAAAGTGCTACAGCGGAAGGCTCAACTTCCCCGATAATGTAGCTCCAAGTCCTTATAACCTTGTAGTCCTTGAGATTGTTATCCCGAGAAGGATTAGGAAGCTCGAGAAAATCGTTGAACTCCGCCACGGTGAGCTCGTGATTGACATTGCCCAAACGGAATCGTATCTGTCCTTCCGAGGTCTTGGTTGGGAATCTCGTCTCAAGCGTGGTCAAGAACTCGGAAGTAAGAGTCGGGTAGTGCGGTACCTCTTCTTTCTTCAACAAATGAGGCACTCCTAGAATTGCAAAGGCCTCCTTGACATCCTCAGAAATCCTCATTGCCTTAGCATTCGACCTTGAGAACCACCTAGGGTAGTGGTCCTTATCTAATATGGCATCATAGCGGTTGGCTCGAGCTTGGGTGCGGAGAATCACACTATCCATGCGCGGGGGAGATGGGGACCGTTGAGTCCTCTTCTTCTTTTGGGCCCTTGTTGGAGCTCTTCTAGTACTTGCCATATGGTCGTGCAAAATATGAATTGTCCAAGATAAGATCCATACATGTCAATAGAAAAGAGACCCAATACTTGGTCTCGAAATTACTCTCGAAGTGCCTCGTTAACGACCCAACCGGGGTTGGTACAAAATATGAATTGTCCAAGATAAGATCCATACACGTCAATAGAAAAGAGACCCAATACTTGGTCTCGTAATTACTCTCGAAGTGCCTCATTAACGACCCAACCGGGGTCGGTAATGAGCCTGGACTGGTGATTTGGACTAGGAAATTTGCAAGGTCGTTAACGTGCCTGGACAGGTCGTTAACGAGCTTGTGCGAGAACCAATCGCAGTTTTCGAATGCAAAATACAACAAAATTTTGAAATAAATGAAGCATGCATTACACACAATCCTACATAAGACACACAAACAGGTATATGCACCCCATACTTGCCCGATTACCCATCCCGAGTATGCTAAAATTGCCCGAAAACTCAAGGTAGAGATCACTCAATTCTAGAACCTGGTAATTCATGCTTTTCCTAATCAAATTTCATTGAAAAATTAAGCAAGAACAAACCAACATAAATCAAGAGCAACCACCAATATATGAAGCAATAAAATCATTGATTAAAATAAACATGCCATTCAACCACTTCCTACAAGATCAAAATATGAAACGTTTACCCCTAAAATCATGAATCATGCAAATAGAGAGTTGGGGGTTTAGAATTCATATCGTTGGATCGAGAAATTGAAGGACAAGATTGAAATTGGGGGTGGTTAACGAGCTTGAATCATTGCCGGTAACGAATGCAAGGGTTGCGGGTTCGTTAACGGGGTGAAATTCCGGGGGTAGGGTGGTGGTGCAAATTCCGATCGGTAGAGAGAACAACCGGTAGGATTTTGGAGAGTTTAAGCTTTGGATTGGGAATTTGAGAGTGGGATTGTGGAAATTTTGGAAGGGTTTTATAGGAGAGGGCTAGAGGGTATGAGGAAGAGGGTGTGAGGAGCGGTACAAGTTAAAAGAAATAGGATAGATTAGGTTAAAAAAACTTACCTGCCCGTTTCCGAATCCAGGTTGCTGAACTGGGTCGTTAACAACCCTGGTTGGGGTCGTTAACGAGCCTGCGTATCCTCATTCGAGTGATTTTCCGAGCCCAACTCCTGTTTCAGGTTAGCCTAAAAACAATTCTACCTTGCTACCTTAAAAACAACTAAAAACTCAAAAGAAAGCTAAAAACAAGATATAGAAAGAAAGGAAAAAAAACTAAACTATACTAAAACCAGGTTGCCTTCCGTAAGCGCTATTTCTAACGTCGTCAGTCCGACGAACTTACCTTGGCTCAAGGTGGTTCTTTGGTAGCTAGGTCAGGGTTTTGAGGGACCCCATACTTAGCTCCGTAAACATTATGGGCACTTGTCACTAAATTTGGTCCTCTATCTTCTAGTAATATGCCCGGTATTCCTACACAAGGGTTAGTGAAATCCGAAAACCATAGGGGTTTGGACTCCTCTTTTGCATAAATGGTGGGGTACCGTGTAGGAATAAAATATGGAGAAGAATTATAACCAGTACTACTGAATTCATGATTAGAGTACTCACCTTGATTTACTGGAAGCGATGTTGCCACTGAGGTCGTTGGAGCCGTTACCGATCATGTGCTAACGATTCCTTCATTATAGACTTGCATGAGGGACTCGGAACTGGACCAATGAGGGTCGGTAGCGATTCGTGTGAAATTCTCTCCCTCTTTGGTAATTGGAGGAGGGTCGTTAGTAACAGCTATATCAAGTTCTGACTGGGTCAACTCGATCTGTGCAGCCGCAGTTGGGTCATTAGCGTTTTGGTCAAGGCTGAATTCCACGCGTTCCTCTCCAATATCAAAAGTGAGGACTCCTTTTCGTACATCTACCCTAGCACCTGCTGTAGCTAAGAATGGCCTGCCTAAGATAATGGGGACATGAGGGTCTTCAGGCATGTCGAGAACGATAAAATCATTTGGAATAAAGAATTTCTCAACTTGAATGGGATAATCGTCCACGAATCCCATAGCTTTTACGCTTGATCCGTCTGCCATGTAGAGATTCATGTCTACAGGCTCCAATGGTCCCATGTTGGGCTTTAACCAAATTGAAAGAGGGAGTAAACTAGCACTGGCTCCCAAATCACATAAAGCCTTGAATTTGTGGTCGCCTATGCCAATTGTTATGGCAAATCTCCCTGGATCGCCTAGCTTTTCTGGTAGAGCAATGGATTGGACCTCATCTTGCAACTCTGTAATGGATCGTTTCCTGCTAAGAATATCTTTCAAAAATTTTGTGTAAGACGGCATTTCGCTTAGGGCCTCAACAAATGGGATAGAAATATTAATGCCTTGGAGAATCTTTACGAAACGCTTGAACTTACTCTCAGTAGAGTCCTTAGATTTCTTAGTGGGAAAAGGAAGAGACTTCACCACTCTCGGAACCAAATCGGGCTCGAGAGGCGATGCTACCAGGTCGACAATAGGGTCGATTGGTATTCTTGGAGGTTTGTTACCGACCCTGGTGGGGTCATTGACGAGCCTGGGATTGGGAGAGGAGCTCGGAATAGGAAACTTACCTGGGTTGGGGTCGTTAATGACCCTTGGAGCATCGTCACCATGGTGTGCAGGTTCGATAACGACTCTCTCTGGCTCGTTACCGAGCTGAGTTGTGGCTTCCTGATCAGTTGTGGGGCTCATCTCCTTAGTTTGGACACGTTCCGATAGTGTCTTTCCACTCCTAAGGTGCACCGCTGCTATTTGTCCTCTAGGGTTCTCCTTGGGACGGCCCGAGAGTTGCCCTTGTGGTCTTGGAATCTGTGCAGCAAGGTTCCCTAGTTGGGAGTCGACATTCTTCTTCCACACATCGAACTCTCCCCATCATTTTAATTGGTTGTTAAGTTTGGCTTGAACTTCGTTAACCTTGTTATTCGCTTCGTTAATGCATTCATGTAACCCTTGTACCCATGATGGTGGCTCTCGATAGCCTGGAGGTTGATATGGTGCAGGTCTTCTATCCGATGGAAACTTTGTATAAATAGAATTTGGATTTTGGTTGCCACACGTTGGATAATTGTTTGACCGGCCTGTCAAAATTACTAGGCTGGTTTCTACATTGGCCTCTCATATAGTTCACTTCAGCATATGTCTCAGCGGCTCTTACCTGCTCAATGTTAGTGCAAGCAGAAGTACTATGGGTGGAAGAACCACATTCTTGACAAGATTGAGAGGATTTCAGAAAACTTACCTGCTTCTTTAGGCGGGTGACCTCGTCCTGCAGAAATTGATTTTTGACATCTGAATCAACATCCTCCTTGTTAGGCACGTAGAGATGTCTCTGGGTTTGGGGTGATTGTTGGGTACCATACATGGCATCATAGTTAGACAGCTTGTCCAATAATTCCCATGCAGCTATCTCTATAAAACCTCACGTTGTATGCGTGTTGATGCGATTCTGGAAAAACGATTTCTTGGAGAACATATAAAGGTTGCCCATGAGTAGGGCACTGTCTAAGAATCTCTTTAAATCTTTCCCAAGTCTCTACAAAGGTCTCGTTAGGCAGCTGATGATAGGAGGTGATGCGTTTTCTCAACTCCGTTGTCTTGGCAGGAGGGAAAAACTTTGTAGCAAATTGATCATACAAAGCTTTCCAAGTCTTGATAAACTTAGGAGGTAAGCTCTCCAACCAGCTCAGGGCCTTTCTAGTAAGAGACCATCTAAAAGCTTTTAATAGAACATATTCAGCTGAGACACCTTCAGCAGCTATAGTGTCACATAAATCAAGAAAACTTCTAATATGTTCCATAGAGCACGCAGTAGGTTTCCCTTCAAACTGAGCACTTTTAATCAAGGATATAAATTAAGATTTAATCTCAGAAGGCTTCTCTATCTCCGAAAGCACAATTGCAGACTCCGGCACCCTCAGTTCATGATGCATGTATTGTTTGGCATTCCTCGGATAGGCATTTAACTCTTCTTGTAAGCGAGTACTGTTGACTCGTTGACGTTCAGCTTCAGCAGTTGCAACATCCCTATCGGCTTGTAGCTCCTCCATCCGCTTCTGGAGGACTTCCATCTGTCGAGCCATCTCTTTCAGTGTAGCCATGGCTCGGTTTTCTCTGCGTCTACGGTGGAGTGAACGTTCAGGTTCGGAAAAATAACCGGTGTTGTCAAATTCGAGCCTACGACGTCCAACTGGCATACACTGAGAAAACAAACAAAGAAAACAAAATTAAAACAAAAAAACGGTGTCGGGCTATTCCTAGACCCACAGATAAACAAACAAACATTGTTGCTTCCCCGGCAACGACGCCAATTTGTCGGGTGAGGGTTTCTTGACAACAAATAAATTTATAAGTCAAGACCCCGCTGAGTATAGCGAAGTCAGGATCGTTCCACGGGAAGCAAGGTTGTTTGTCTATCAACTACTAAAAAAAAGCAAAACAAGCAAAAACACACACGACCAACCTCGTTAACGACTTTGTCAAGGTCGTTAACGAAGCTGGATAACACTACGAAAACAATCAAACGATCTAACACATAAGTTTGGTACCGAGGCAACTAACTCGATCACGAATGTAACGAATGCAAAACTCAAATAAGAATAAAAATCTAGGACAAGGGTTACCACAACATAGCCATGCATAAACACTTATAAGAATATAAACATCAAGCCTTTAAATAGATAAATTTATCAAGCAAATCAATCAATTCTCATAAATCAATTCACTCAATCACTTGTTTTGGATCCAAAGCTCGAAACTTTCGTAATCGAACAATATCAACCTTCAAGTTAACAACTTTCTCTTTCGATCGAATTGCAAACTCAAATTACTTCGACTATCGCCTAAGCATAAGCACAACAAGCAATCTAAAAACTGATAAAAGGCATTCAAAACATCAACTTACTCATCAAACATGCATAACTATGCCGGGTTTCAACCCCGATCCTAGATAAGAAAACTACTCACTACTCATAATAATAAAGCAAACAACTTCAACAAAAGAAAACATTGAAAACAAAACAAACCTACTTGAAATTAATAAGAAAAATACCGTCTTACAATATCCAAGAGAAACCGAAAATACATAATAAAACCTGAGCAAATCTTGATTAACGACCCAAACTTCTCTCTCTCGATCGACCTTGGCTCGCAATCCTTCACTCGACTCTTTCTCTCGATTCGGTTCTCCAAAAACAAATAAAATCGTCCTCCCACTTCCCTCCCCTCTAGGCTAGAAAGAAGGGTATTTATACTAATAAAGCTATCTATTAAAAACCCTAAAAGATAAAAACTTACTCTAAAAAGATAACAAGATATAAGATATAAGATATAAGATATAACAACCCTAAAATCATTTAAAACTCTACCGACACGGAGTCTTCTTTAATGTCTTCCGCACAGGGTCGGTAAAAATCACAAAATCCGCCAGAAAATTCTATCTTTATGCCTCGTTAACGACCCTTCACATGTTCGTTAACGAGTCTGGGATTTGGCTTTTCTTCACTTAAAACTTGAATTTAACCTCCTTATCCTCATATTCTTCCGACCTTCACCACATCACTCCAATCCAGCCAAAAAGCGCTCTTTCCTGCTAAAAACCTACATAAAGACACAAAACGGAGTAGCTTCCATACTTCTCATAAAATATGCAAACTTATCCAAAAACACACAAAACTAATCCTAAAAACTACTAAAACTACACCTAAACAAATTCAGAAATACACCAAAAACTAGACTAAAACGCGAATATCACTTTCTCTAGGGTGGTGGGGAACACGCGACAAAAGATCGTGTCATTGTTGTAGTTGACGTTCATTTGAATGGCGAAGTGCTTGGCGTGCTCTACGGGGTCTGCGGTTCCATCATAGAACCCTATCTTAGGCTTGTGGAAGCCTTTGGGCATTGGCTTGCTTTGGATCTAGTCGAAAAACACGGAGAAACCACCCCGTTCCACACGATTGCGAGGCTTGTCTTCTGACGCCGTCATTCCAGACCTTTCAGAATGTCGCGACCTTGACCGCCATGAGCCCGACTGTGATATTTACATAGGATTCAAGGAGCGCCTTACCGTCGAAGAATCGTTGGTTGATTCACCTTGTTGCTCGAGCATGGCAACTCGTTCCTTGGCTCATATCTAGGGACGTACTCCGGCACATATTCGGGATGCGACTGCCCGTACCATGGAACAAGCACATATTTGGGATGCGGCTGCCCATAGGTACGAGCGGGGGAAGGGGCAAACCTTTGTTGAGGTTGTGCATATCTTGGGAAGGGATTTGGGTGGGGTGGGGCACCGCCCTGCGCGTACCCTGGGAAGGGATACGGGTTTGGGTGGCTATATTTTGGTTTTCATACCCTTGGAAGGGGTACGGATTTTGCGAGGTGTGGTATGTCCATCCTAGGGAACGCCATACGTCTAACTTGGCTGCGTCACTCCGCTAACCCATTCCTAGGCGTCGGGCATGTTTTCAAGGTGGAGAGGGAAGAAGTTGTTTGATCAGTCCATTCAAAATTAAAAGAGAAGGTGATTATGTTTGTCGTAAATCTGCTTAGGATGAAAAAGTTCTCACAGACGACACTAGTGCTGAAACCCGAAATAAACAAGCGCTAAGATCGAGGCACAAGATTATTAAAATGGACCAAACATACCCTTGCTTTTATTATGAACCTAATTCGATATTACAATTCTCAATTCATTCGAGATCTCTCTATTACAACGAGAATATAATTACTGGACTATTCGAGATCTTTCTATTGCAGCTTGAGATTATGAGTATTAGACTATGCGAGATCTTTTGAAAGATGCATGCGAGTTGCTTTTTGATGATT